>CM021106.1:562971053-563695690 GCA_007115665.2 Sequoiadendron giganteum
TCATTAGGCACATGTGCATATGCCACACAACCAAAAACTCTCATGTGAGAAACATTATGTTTTCTTCCAGTCCATGCTTCTTCAGGAACCATATTCATAAAAAATTTTGTTGGACACCTATTCATTATATATGTTGCACATGACACAGCTTCAGCCCGATATTCATTTGGAAAATGTTTGGCTTTCAACATGCTTCTAGCCATTTCCATGATTGTTCTATTTTTCCTTTCAGCTACCCCATTTTACTAAGGTGTGTATCTAGTAGTAAATTGTTTATGAATTCCATGATCTTTGCAAAAATTTAAAAATTCTTTTGAAATATATTCACCTCCTCTATCCATCCTCAAAGCTTTAATGTAATACCCACTTTGGTTTTCAACAAGAGACTTGAATTGATGGAAGAGACCAAACACTTCATTCCTATGCTTTATAAAATAAACCCATGTTTTCCTTGAATAATCATCAATAAAAGTCAAAAAATAAAAATTTCCACCAATTGAGGGTGTTTGCATAGGTCCACACGAATCGAAATGTACAATCTACAAATGGGCTTTTTCTCTAGTTGACTTTCCTACTGGAAAAGATTCTCTATGTTGCTTTCCTAAGATGCATCCTTCACATTTTTTAGGTTTTTCTATTAGAGGTAATCCATTGACCATACTTCTCTTATGAAGCAAATTTAAACCTCCAAAGTTAATATGCCTAAATCTCAAGTGCCATAACCAGTTTTCATCTTTTATTTTTGCTTGAAAGACAGTTTGCATAACTGTTGTGGTTTATTGTGCTTATACATAATATATATTCAAATCTGGCTGAATCTTTAGAGGAAACATTTTATTACTTGTCATTTTCACCTTAGCAATGATTTGGTTGCTTGAATATTTGTCTAAAATTGTGCACAAACTATTTTTGAAAGTTACTCTATATCCTTTTTGAACAAGTTGTCCTATACTCATCAAATTGTGTTTTATGCCAAACAAAAAATAGATGTCTAAAATATACTTTTTCTCCCCCTGTTTAGTTAGAATGCTGACATTTCCTTTTCCTTTAACTGACACTTTGCTATCATTGCCTAGTGTGACATCAGACTTTACATTTTCATCCAAACTAGAAAAAAATTCTAAATTTCTTGTCATATGATTGCTACAACCTGAATCTAGAAACCACACATCTTTTTCATTTTCTTGTGCAATATTACAAGCCAAAAATATTGTGCTTGGTTCTGACTTTTGATTTTGATTCTCTTTTTTAAAATTTCCATTTTTCTTACCATAATCATACTGTTTCTTTCTACACTCATTCATGTAATTCCCGAACTTTTTATAGTAGTGACATTGGATTTGAGACTTATCATACCTTTGTCCTTGTGACATATTTTGAAATGAACTTGACCATAAGTGTTGGTTGCTGCCTCTTCCACTTGAGCTTGAAGGGCTACTTCTTCCACCTCTGTAAAAATATCTTCCTCTTCCTCTGAAATTTGATCTTCCTCTACCTCTTCCTTGGTTGATTGAAGCTTGTGATTTGAAAGCATGCTCCAGTGATGTACTTTCTAATTTGCTCAGTTTGTGTTCATGAGAAATGAGAGATGCATGCAACTCATCGACTAAAAAATTTGTGAGGTTCTTTGTTTCCTCTATAGTTACAACAATTGTCTCAAATCTTGTGGGAAAACTCCTTAAAATCTTTTCAACCACTCTTCTATCTTCAAGTGTCTCACCATGTGATCTAATTTGATTTACTAGTCGAATAATCTAGCTGAAGAATGAGTCTATTGATTCATTGTCCTTCATATATAATGTTTCAAAATATCTTCTCAACATTTGTAGCTTTGTTGTTTTGAATTTTTCCATACCTTGATAGGCCATTTGAAGAATATCACGTTCTTGTCTGGACCTTGTTTCTACTGCAATCCTCAGGAAAATTCTCTCATGCACTCCTTAGAAAATAAAGAAAAGGGATTTTGAGTCCTTCCTAGTATCTTTCAATAAATCCTTCTTTGCTTGAGTCAAAGCATTATATGTTGCTGCATCAACTCGCTTTGGAAATCCATTCTCTACTAGTTCCCATAAATCTTGTGAGAAAAATAATGCCTACATGGTGACTACCCAGTAGTCATAATTCTTTCCATTAAACTGTGGGATTTGTGGATTTGTCAAGCTTGCACTTGCTGCCATTTTGACTGTGAAAACTTGTCTAAATTCCTTTTATGGAACTCTCTAAGAAAACCCTTTTGTTGTGAACCTACTCTGATACCAGGTGAAGGGTAGAGGGAAAGGAGCAAAAATTTAAAACGTAAGAAATAAACCCAAAAAAAATGATATTGTATTAATTCAAAATATATATATTTTTCTCACAGAGTTGTTGCTCTCAATTCACAAATTCCTTCTTCTGAGCACTACAAAAAGGGTATGTGCAGGATCATGATGGGCCAAGAAGTGGCGATATGTAAGCCATATGATGGTTCATGTGGCTGACGACTTTTTTTTACCCAAAACTGATGAAATGAAAAGGGTTTTTAGAGGAGATTCTTAGCTTTCTACCAATATAAATTATGCTTTACTTTCAATTTAATAAATAATTATTATTCATTTTTTATTAGAATTACGAATAAAGTCCTGATTGATAGGCTGATTGAAAAACATCTATAACTTTCAAATGGTATCACATTTTTTGAATCCGAAACATGCGTCACATTCTATGCTTTTTATACTATAGGATTAAAAAAGAAAAAATTGAATTTCATGAATTTTTGAACAAGTTAAGGTGGTTAGACAAATGAGCTTTTATATTTTTTAAAAGTTGTAATAAAAAATTCATAATTAATTATTTACTTGGAAAAAATTTATAAAAAAATATGCATCACATTGGGACATGAGTCCTCTACTTATATCTAAAATTTTATAAAAAAATATTATCATTTTTATTGTGGTTAGGGTGGTCAGACAGACACCTACTCTTATTTTCACCCTGAAATTTAAATACTACTGCATTGAAATTTCAAATTTTCACCAAATAGATTTAAAAATAAAAATAAAGGTCTAGTATTTTAGAAGCTAAATTCAATTTGCTATAGATTCTATTTTTACATTTTTTTAAAATAATATAGATAACTTATTCAAATTTTTACGTCAAGTTGTCTAACTCTGATTTTTTGTTTTTTTATTGCCACTTAAGGGCTTGTTTTTTCCATGATGATCCTACACATACCCAAAAACATGTTCACAATATTCACACTAAAAATAAAACTTACCCAACAAGCACTATACAATCGTAGAAATCACCAGAAAAGAGGTGAAATAAATGTAATTAATTACAATAATGTAAGCTCTAGATATTCCTAGATTTAACCATCAAATCTAATTAAAACACTGTCCTTTACAAAATAAATACAACTTAGCAAATTTTAGATTGTCATCCACGCAAAAACACCACCAGAAAAAGATGATCACCACACTACCGCGAGCAATGGAAGAGGGATGTGCCGGACCATGGGGTCACCACACCATTGCACAATACTAGGGAAGGAGTTGTGGATCTATAGTAGAAACATCTCTACTACACGAAGCAGAAGAGGGGAGAGCGGTATGGCAGTATACACCGCTCTACCATGCAAGGCTGGATAAGTGGTAGCGGGTCTGTGGTAGTCACCACACTACCACACAATGTTGAAGTAGTGGGCGCGGGAAGGCAGGAGAGAGCAGCAGGATTTGGGAGAATTTCCAATAGTTAATGCATCCTAGCATTGTTGTACGATGGTGTGAGAGGAAGTAAATGTGATATTCAATGTTGCAGAGTGGGAAAGTATACTCCAAAATGTGTGAGAAAATATATTGATTAAGTTGCATTGTCGAAAGATCCATTGTGGTGTTAGTTTGATAGTAAACTATTCTTAAAATCATTTCCTTTGGTTTCGTGGCTAGTTTGATAGCACACTATTCTTGAAATTATTGCCTTCGGCTCCATTTTATAGAAAATTGGAGGGTTTTAAAAATGTTGTTCTTCAGAATTTGTAAGTCATTTTACATGGGTATTTTGCATAAATGATTAATATATTGTCATTTCTTCTTGTTTTATGATTGTATCTCTGGTGTTATACCCATTTTGGAGACTTCAAAGAGATTATGGCTCTGTATGGATGGAGAAATTATAGTTAAATCTTCTTTCTTTCTTAAAAAAATATGGTTAGGGTTAGTAATTTTTTCACCCTTTGTTTATTGCTTGTAGTTATCTATGTGCATCTTTGGTGTTATATCCATTACCATAGGAGCAATTGTAATTAAATGTTCTTTCTTTCATCAAAAAATATGGTTAGAGTTAGTAATTATTTTGCCCTTCCTTTATTGTTTGTAGTTATCTTTGTGCATCTTTGGCATTATACCCATTACCATAGTAGCAATTGAAGATTAACATAGAAGTAATTGCATATATATATATATATGTGTGTGTGTGTGTGTGTGTGTGTGTATATGTATAGGGTTAGTATGAAAACATAAAGATATTCAAGATAAAATTAGTTTAGTGGCTGTAAGTGTTATTCTAATAGCTCTTCTACAATTTCTCTATTTGTCTATAATATTTAGTGCCAGGTAATGTAGCTTGAATATTCAATTAAGTCTATGGAATTACACCCATTTTGCACAGATTATTGCTATCCATTAGCTTTATGAGTTCTATTTAATGTGGTTTTTCATTCATTTGTCATTTACGTGTGATTCTTAAGTGTTATTCTAACACCTCGTACAACTTTTACATAGACTACTTGTCTTATACCAATATGTTTCATGATATTCTTTTTTCCTCATCTGTTTGAAGCTCCTTATAACAAACTGTTAATTGTCATGGTTATTTTGTCTAGATGGAACATGTTATATGTCTGGTATAAATATGTTTCATGATATTCTTTTTTTCTCATCTGTTTGAAGTTCCTCATAACAAACTGTTCTTCATGATATTTTTTTTTTCAGTTCCCCATAACAAACTATTGATTATCGTAGTTTTCCTCTTCTATTCTCCATATTTTATTTATGATATTCTTTTTCCCTCATCTGTTTGAAGCTCCTTATAACAAACCATTCATTATTGTGGTTATTTTGTCTAGATGGAACGTGTTATATTCTTGTATCAATATGGTTCATGGATAGCATTAATTTTTACATGCAATTCACATTCCATACCATCCCCTTTTAGTAGATTTTAAAGCAAACCAAGCAATAAGAGCTTTACAAAATGCGTATAACACCAAACATGCACAGAGATAACAAGGAACAATAACCATAGGCCGAAAAACATACAAAAACGAAATAAAATTGAAAGTAGTCCAAAGGTATAGGTCAATGTCATGTTTGTATTTTATACCAATATACAAAATTTGGCTTCTACAATATAATTTTGATGGTATTGGTTTTAATTTTGCATAGTATCAAATTATTATCATTTTGATACTATGGATTATCATTTTATATCATTATCAAGTTTGTTATCATAGTTGAATGGTTATTAGTTTTATTAATTATCAAGATATTATCCATTAGCATTGCAAGCTATAGTTACTATTTTGATAGTCTTGGTTATCATTTTGTATAGTATCAATTTTATATATGTTTGATGGTCTTCATTAGTGTTTGTATAGTTATCAAGTTATTACCATTTTGATTATTGTTTTGAAAATTTGATATCCATTAACATCACATGCTATAGTTATTAATTTGATATTCATCATTATTGTATAGTTATGAATTTTTTATTCAATATTTTTACTTAGTTAATGACTTGATATTCATAATTTACAATTTAATATTCCCTAGTATAGTTACATTAAATTAATTATTGAAGTGATATTTATTATTTTTTCTTATCCCTTGAAATTGAATGTAAAGGATTCCATGATTAATTTTCTATCATCTATAATATTATAGCCCTTGATGTTGTAGATAGATTTATTCTTAAATGATAGTAATTAATATATAAAATATTCATAATTATTTTTAAGTTATGAGTGTAGAACATCGTGATGAATTTTACTTAAGTTTTTGAATAAGAACATTTGAATATAAGAAAACCTAGCTTACATTTATGTTTATTATTATATGTAACCAAATATATCTAATTTTATTGCAAGTTGGATTGTTTAATGTTCTTGCATGATAAGGATCTTGATGATTAGAAAATGGTAAATAAATTTTTTGTTTGATCTAATACTTGATTTGTATTTCATAATCATTTTAGATGAGTATACTCTTATGAATTTTTTCATAAAGCTAGGTTAGGTTTATTCACTTTTAATTATGTTTTCAATTCATATAATGTAAACTATTCTATGAAAATGTTAAAAGAATATATATATATATATATTGTATAGAACACTTATTTCTCATTTAATTTGAACTCATCCAATAGGGATCTTGGTGATTAGAAAATATAAGCACCATTTTATAGCTTAATCAAACCAAATATTTGCAATTTTAAGTATTTATCTTTCCTCAAGTTTGTTAGTGTGAGTAATTAATCTATTCACTATACTTAAGTGTACTTACATTGATGAGGTTAGACAACATCTTATCTAACTGAATGTGCAACCTTTAAGCCTCTTGAGATTACCAAATTGTTTGGTAAACCTCATGCACATATCTTTTAAGGTTGGAAGACTTTCCATCTCACCTCCAATGCCTTTCGACTCTTCGCATTAAGGTTGATGACTAGGTCATATAGGTTGTTGGTTTGCACACTCTAATTTTTTTTAAGGTTGAAACCTATAGGACACTTGTCTACTCATTTGTGCTACATTATGAGGCACATGTCAATCCACATCATAGTTGTATTGCTTCATATTTTCCTATATATGCAAGGTTTAGTACTCATTTTTATTTGGGTCATCTAAATACTATATTACATATTGTTCATTGTGCTAATTTTTAATCTCCTAGATTTTCCTAATTCTTATACGGTATCAGAGCTTAGGGGAGATAGTTTTAGGACTTTAGGTGAACTATTTTATTGTATTTTGTTAAATTCGTTTAGTCAAATCGACCCAACACATTGCTGTTTGAATTTCTGGTTCTCTCTAATATGTGAGGCTGTGATTAGCATCCACAAGCACAAAATCCTCAGACTGTGATGTGAAATCCTTAGGCGGTGAGGCAAATTCCTCACGCAATTTGCAGGAGAGTGGCAATTTGTTTGAAATTGCAGACATTTGGAGTACATTGGAGGCATTTTTCTTAGGTTCTATGCCTGAGTTTTGTGACAGCAGGTCACATAGTGAGCTTCACGTCTCAAGGTTTATGGCTCATATCGTGAGCTTCACGGGTCACAACATCCTTTGACTTTAACCCGCAGCCCTCACGCCATTTTGAGAGGCATGTTTTACCCACGCTACGCCAAACATCTAAAGGTCGTGCCTTCACTTGCTGACAGAGCTCTTGCGATTGAATTTGGGCAGCCAGTCGAAGACATAACCTCAAACCTCATGCATTCGCCCACGACTTTGGGCTTTGAAATTCCACGTGAGCAGCCCGATTTGCTGCGGGAGTGACATTTTTATTTGGGTGCCTGATTTGTAGCTAGTGTGGTGTCGTGCATTGGAACTCTGCAGAGTCATTATCCTCCACAACCATGCATTGAGCAGGAGCAGAGATCTATTCACTGTGGTTTCATGCCAAATCAGTGAGGAACGCAGAATGCCATGATATAGTGGTGTTTTTTTAATTTGGAATGGGTACCTTCATCTACAATCGCTCGCCTTAATCTGTAATCAGTCATGAATATCCTCATTTGAAGTCATCTCATGTGTAAAATTGGTGCAAGGTTTGTGGAATTCTACGCATGTTTGAAAGGGTTGCGGCTTCAAAATCACATTGGCGTAGCTTCAAAATCATAGTTTGCTTACATTTTTCTTTAGAGGCATGGTGGACGGTTGTGCATGCCCTTTTAACTCAGACCCTTTTTTTTAAGATCTGCTACAACATCAACCACACGAGTCTCCATCCATCCTACATGGTCTTCTCTCTCCCTTGGACTCAGTCGCCACCATCTCCACTCGACCACTTCTACACCTGCAAGCTTATGAACTGGTCAAAGTCCCAATTTAGTTGTAGTTTTCTAGCTTATGTGCCATACATTTGCAATTGGCAAGTCTACTGAAGGACATTTGGCCAGATCATATATTTATTTACACTCAATCAAATAACCCCTTCTACTCTTTCACGACCATTTTACTTAGCATATTTGTTTTAAATATTCACATTTATTGTTCACTGTTAGTAATTTAATGTGGAAACTATCAAATATTGATGGTGAGGTTAAATTTTCACCATAGTTAAAAATTGGTAAAAGAGGAATTAATTTATTTTCTTTTGCAATGAATTTGACAAAAGGAAAGTGTTTAAAGGGGAAGTTTTTTTTTGGCCTTAGCTTAAAATTTGTAAAATAGGAGTGAGTTTTCTCTTTTGCAATGAATTTGGTAAAAGGAGGGGATCAACATAATGGCAGGTTATTTTTTTGCCAAAGTTAAAAATTTATAAAAGATAAGTCAATTTTCTCTTTTGCAATGAATTTGACAAAAGAAGGGGGGTCATCATAATGGGGGTTTTAATTTTATGTTTTTTATCTTTTATTGAAGTTTGTAAGACATAACTTAATTCATTTCTTCTTAATCTACCTCATGACATAAACTTTGAAGAGCTTGTAATAGCAAAAATGCTTGTAAATGCACTCATATAAAGTGCCACAAATTGAATGTGTGAAGGGAAGTTAGGAAATCATTGTACTTCCACTGAATTATAAACTGTAATGGGGGATTGTACAAACACAACACTAGATCCTAGAGATTCTCAACTCATATGAGTGTGCTTTAGAGCACACCCTTTTTTAGTTTCTTGTACATCTCTACATTCCTTGCACACTCTCGATTTTTGTTGGTTCTACTTATATTCTCTTACCATTAAGGGGGGCTATAATGTGTTATGTTAATGCTTCTTTCAATTAAGTAGTGGGGGAATTTTATATTCTGGAGACCTCATGAACCTTCTATCAAGTGATCTCTCGTATGGAGGATTAATTTAGTGGATCATAGTTTTTGATTCTAGTACTACTAATCACAGTACTATTTATATTATCAACTTCAAATAGTTTGATTAACTTTGTGTACTTTGGTTGAGTAGTGTTCATATGTTCACTCATGTAGTGTTTTGTATCTCACATATCGGTCTACATTACTTGGATATTCATTGATTCCAGCAAACACAAGTTCGTCATCGATAGAGTTTACAACTTCTACATGCTTTAGGAGTTCATCATCATGTTTCTATCATCAAAGGACATAGTTTTAGAAGGTCTTAAATCCTTCAATTTCTCTTTTGGGGGGGATTTTTGTTCCTACTAGGACTCCTTTACTCCATTTTATGAGAAAATTTGTGCATGGGTACCTAACATGACCTTTAGATGAGACCCATTTCTATCTATTTGCATGTTTTTTATCCTCTCAAGTATCACTTAAGGGGGGTATTAGTGTGAATAATTAATCTATTCACTATACTTAAGTGTACTTAGGTTGATGAGGTTAGACAACATCTTGTCTAACTGAATGTGCAACCTTTAAGCCTCTTGAGGTTAACAAGTTGTTTGGTAAACCTCAAGCATATGTCTTTTGAGGTTGATAAAATATTATATAATAGATCAAGTAAGATCTAACCAAATAACTAGAGATTGTTTTCTAATCAACAAGATCCCTAATGGGTGAGGTGAGATAAAATTTTAGTTGTCTAATCAAATTTGATGGCTTATTATGTTCCATAAAAAGGGATAAATGATTCATATATTCCATAATATAAATTCCCCATCAATTTCTATTAATATAGAAATATATTTTAACATAATAGTTAATTTTATTTCAATAACAAAGAGTGTAATTTATACTAGAAATGAAAATTAGGTTCCAAAATGGCATTAAAATTTTGAATTAGTGTAATACTACTAGAAGTAGTAGTTGTGTGCATACTATCAAACTCAATACAACATATATATACAACGTGAACTAATAACATACACTAAACTGTAAAGAAATAACAAAGTTAAAATGTGTGCACCTAGGATTGGAAGAAGGATCTATTGGAGGTCTAGAATGATGCTAAAAATGTTGTTGAAACCGAAAGGGACACTTGTGCCAATCTGGGTGACCTAGTCCCAGATTCTCAAAAACTGGTTTGGAGCCTGTTTCTGCCAAATGGGTGTCTAGAAATGTCAAAACCACAAAAAGGCCTATCTAGAGGGACTAGTTTTCCATTCTTGGCGACCTAGTCCTCTTTAGGATTTTTGAAGTTTCTGAAGAGGAAATGGAAGGCCTAGGTTTCCACCTTGGTTCTTCATAGATTCTCGCTTTTGAAACTTTCATATTCAGGCTTGGGAATGATTTTTAGTGGATGATTTGACCTTGCATGCAAGGGTTGGTCTTCAACAAGTCTTCAATGCCTTCAAATATCTTCAAAGTACCTGAATATGCAATCACACAAGGAGAGCAAGAGAAATATGTTGATTATTAGGCACTAGGGGTTTGCCTTAGTCAAACCCCTTTTAGGTAACTAAACCAAAACAAATAGAAACAATGAAATGAGACATGAAACATGAAGTAATGGAGTGAGTTACCTTGCCATGATTAGAGATCTTGTGTTTTTGTAGAAATCAACCCTTAAATGCTTCAGCAAAGATGTCTTGTTGACTTGGAAGATGAAACCCTAGCTTTCTTGAGAAGAGGAAAAGATGAGAGAGAGAGGTGTAGAAGAAAGTGGATGGTGCATAATGAGGGTACCTAATGAGAAATTAGGGTTTTGGATCTTATTTATACAATTTGTGCCCTAATTTTCTCGAAATAACTTCATACAAGCTGACCTTAGGGTTTTAGAGACCAAAATCCAGAAAGATATTAAGTTTAATTTAAATTTTATGCCACATGGGACTAGGTCACCCAAGGTGGCGACCTAGTCCACCTAGGAAAATTACATTGTTTTTCGGAGATTAAAATATTATTATTGTTGCTTGTTGGGATTTTCTCATGAAAACTCATGAAGATAGGATTTATATGTGTATTAAGGGGTCATTATACCATAAAAGGGGTTAATTTGGTGATGAGAAGCCTAGTTGAGTTTGAAAATGTTTTACAACACCTTACAACACTTCATCACAAGGCTTGGAAAGGTATGAAAATAGACTAAAAAAGGGTGCAAAATCCATAGGAAAAGGTCCAAATGAGTGAAAAGTGTCAAGGTATACACTTTTTGGTGACACAATTAGCCCCCACTTTAGTGAGAGGATGAAATTGCTGCAAACTCACACCAATGTAGCCACACGATTTAGATGGTGAAGAATGACAAAGAAGAAGAACTGGAAGAGAAGGAGGTGGTCAAGACCCCAAGGATTTGAGATTCTAAGTCAGCTCGACATCAATGCAAAAGACATTCAAGGGTGAATGCATTACAAAAAAATGAGATACATGACCATGCAATGATAAGGTTTGAAGTGAAGAGAATGGAAAGGGTGAAAAAGATGTGCTCACTCTGTGGCCATAGGACATTAGGTCATCTAGGGGGTGAGAAGTCCCAAAGAAGGTGAGAAACATACACACAATCGGTATGTACTCACAAAGGTGGCTATGGGGAAAGTCATGCTGCTTGCTGGGCTTCCTGCTCAAACCATACGAAAGTTATACCTCATGATAACTTTGGTAAGGCACCACAAAAGAAAGTGATGTTTGATATGATTTTGTTTCAAAGGGATTTTTCTTTGTTTGTGCAATCTCTCATCTTAAGGAACATTATACGAAATGTTAGCAAGAGAGGAAAAGTGCAAATGTACTCATCTTGTATGCAAGAGAGGCAAGGGACCATCTTGTTTGAAAAAGAGGAAAAATGCAGATGTCTCAATCCTGAACAACATTGTGTGTAATATTTTCAAGAGAAGGAATTGCAAGAAAAAAGAAGATGGCATAGTGAAATGTGAGTGGTGATGTATGCCCCCACTTTAAAGGAATTGTGAATCACAATACTATGAAAAATTAATTTAAAGTAGAAGAGGAGAAGGAGGACATGAGAGCTTGTTCAGAAAGCCCTATGCCGAGTCATATGTTTCTGATAAGTTGAATCATGAGAAGGAGTGTATGTCGCATGTGAGTCAACTTAAGACAAGTCATCCACATCCCAAGCTTGCTCTTATATGGTCATGAAAATTTAACGACTAGTCGAAAGAGACAACAACAAGTGAAATATGAGGGAAGAAGGCTAACTAAGCTCTTGCCCCCACTTAGTGTAGGACAAGAGTGAGCTGAAAGGGATTGAGAGAATGCAAGGTTGAGTGAAAGTTTGCATCAATTAGAGGAATGTGGTGCCCCTAGATATGGGAGAGCACCAAGCTCCTTAAGTTGTTGGATTCTACTACTCAAGGCCTTACACTCATTAGTGTGATGACTATGAACTCGGTGATAGGAACAAAAGGAATGTTTATTGGAACATTTCTTTCGAGTTTGGGGAGGAAGGCAGATCAAGTGATCTTGGAGGAGTCTCAATAAGATACCCTCTTGATCGAAGGTAGAAGGGGATAATTTGGTGGGAAACAAGGAAGGATCTTGATTAGTATAGGAATTCATACCTACACAAGGCTCTATGGATTGTTAGATTTTATAGGCTCCTTTGGGGGAGCATGTAAAATTCGAATCAAGAGGAGGTTGCAAGATGAAATTGGATTTAAGAAAAGATTTCTTAGTTGGTGTCAAAGGATCACTTTGGAAGGTGAGGTTAGAAGGGGAGGTTCGGATAGAGTTAGTGTGAGGGGAAGGTTTGATGATTTCGATGGAAGGACATAATCCAAGACCATGATGTGTTGATTATATGTTAGGCTCTATAGGGTTGCAAATTTCTTGTTCGTTAGCACTACAACCATTTCCACTATAGCCAAGTTGCTTCATGGTCTCATAACCTTTTCCATAGAGATTTTTCAGCTTCTTTGGATTGGGGGATGGTTCGTTGTTTGCATTGGTGTCTACAGGGGTTAAGGTGGATTCTATCGAAGGATTGACCGAGTCTTGTGTTAACAAGACTACATTTCCCTTTGGAGAGTCATTCTTGTTGGTCTTGGTTTCTTCAGTTAGGGGAGGAGTGAATTTTTAAGGAACCCCAACCATCATCAAAAGAATTTGGTTGTACGGGTCCCACATGTTGGGTGGGTGTAGTGGTGAAGGGTTTGGATTTGTTTTGCTCAAGGTGTAAGACACTGTAAGATTTAGGAGCAGCGTCAAGTGTGTACACTTTGTTGTTGTAGATCTACTTCATATTTTGATGAAGTGTGGAAGGCACACCATTCATTGCATGAATCCATGCCCTGTTCAAAATGAGGTTAGATGAAACATCATTTAGCATAACATGGATCAATGTGTTTAATGTGGCCACTCCAACTGTAAGACAAAAAGTGATCACACCAAGAGGTTGTTGTCTGATACTGCCAAAGCCAATGAGAGATAAGGAGGAAGGTTGGATGGTCGATCTATCGATATGGAGCCTATCCAAGAGATTGAAACTACACACATTAACAGAGGAGCCATTATCCACAACAGTTCGCTTGATCCCTATGATTTTCTATTTCTTGATATGATCATGAAGGAATCAACTTTGTTTTGCACTTCCAAAGGAGGGAGCTCACTTTGGTGGAAAAAATTGTCAACATTCAAGCCTTGAATCATAGCTGCAATGTCATTTGTTTGCACATTAGAAGGGTCAGACACTTGTTGTAAGGCTTCCTGCATCATGGTGTGATTGTGAGGGGAGGCTTGGATAACGTCCCATACAGATATTTTTGCAGGAGTATTCCTTAGTTGGTCAACAAGGTCATACTCCCTAAGGAAGGAATTGAAGCAAGGGGCAGTAGGAAGAATAGGAGGGGATGAAGGTAAGGGTGTTGAGGTTGATGGTTGGGAACACTAATTGTTTCTAGTGTAATGTGTATGAGAAATGGTATTATGACTCAATTTTTGTAACACATTACGCTTAGGTGGGGAGAGAGTGAATTCAGGTTTGGAAGGTGGAGAAAGGATGAGTTGAGGTTGAATAATATTAACATCCTCTTTGGGAGGGGATTCAATGTTATCCTTGGTTTGCATCATGATATTATCCCTAGGAGGAGAGAGTTTAGAAGAACTACAAGCTTCATGAGCTTGACATTGAAGGAGTGGTTCTTCTAAAATATCTGCATCACTAGTAGGGAATGATCAATGATGGGATAGGGAGGAGGATGGGTAGGAGGGGAGTCTATTTGATTATCTAGGGTCTCATTCTCTTGTTACATACCATCGACCCTAGTAGGAAAGCATGAAATAGGTTCATCAAATGCTTCATCACAAGGGAGGGAGGCATCAAGAGAAGATCTACCATGATTGTCAAATAGATTACCCCAAAGGGGAGGAGCATTAGGAAAGGGAGGGTCAAGAGTCTTATGACTCTTAGGATGAGGATCTTCTAACACCAACATGTCCTCTTGGCATCGAGGAGGGGTATTAGAAGAGGAGCAAGGTTTATCATCATGGTTAGGGAGACTAGGTAAGGAAATGTTTAGAATTTTTTTTATAATGTCATGTTCTTGTCTTAAATTATCTTCACAAAGGGGATGAGGAGAAGAACAAGAAAGACCATAATGATGCTCTACGATTGTCCCTTCCTTTAACAAGATACCTTCATCACTAGAAGGAGAGGTATAAAGAGGGGAAAAATTATGATCATCATGATTATTTATGTTTGTATTTACTTCTAATTTATCATCCTCATAGAGAGGAGAGATAGTAGGTTGTGTATGTTTAGGATAATTATAAACATTTTCATTCGCTTGACTCTCATAACTAGGAAAGGTATTGAAAGAATTTTTAACATGTTTAAAGAGTTTATAAACAATATAAAGAAAAAAGGAATATATGAATATGTTTAGAGAATTTACAATGCAAGATAAAGGAAATACCATTTTTAGATTGTAAAAGAAGGCAATTTTTTGATTACACTATCAATGATCTGAAATGAAAGTACGCAAATGCAAACTTGAAAATTTATAATGCATAAAATGAGCTAATGTATGCTAATTCTAATAAAATACATGTAACAAAATAAAACCTATTGATATAGGTATGTAATGGAACAAAACAAAAGCTCAAAATTAGGGTTTTCAGCTCTGTAAAGGGCAGTTTGAAAAGCCTGAAGGGACTAGGTTTCCCATAATGGTGACCTAGTCCTCCTGGTGAATTTTTTCAGATTTTTCAGGAGTTTTGAATTGACATGGGTGTTTTCTATACTGGGAATGCAGACCTAACATAAAAATTCAGAATTGCAGAGATATACAATGATTTAAAATGCAAAAATACAACCTAGTATGCACTTTCACTAAGGCAAAATTTGGAACCCTATGATGCACTTTCACTAATGTAAAATTTGAAACCCTAAGATGCACTTTCACTAATGCAAGATGAAATGTAAGTTAATCCTAGGATGCTAAAGAAGGTCAAATCAGAAGAGAGGATGTAAGGACGTCGAGTTCACCAAAATGAACTACCAAAAAGTTATGCAAGAAGGGAAAGAGGATTCCCCAATGAGTTTCCAGGGTTTTTCACCCTAGAAGCTAACTTTGGAAGAATGACTCTCTCTCACCTAATGATATGCTTTGGTGTTCATTCAAAGGTGTTTTGATTGGGGGGTTTGTGTGAATGTGTGTGATTATTCCCTAAATGCAATGAACAAAAAATAAAAGCTAACTAAGAATGAAGTGTAACTATGTTTGAATACATATTAAGATATGTAGATATATACAAAGTGAACTAATAACATACACTAAGCTATAAAGAAAGCAAAAAGTTAGAATGTGTGGACTTGGGATTGGAAGAAGGATCTATTGGAGGTCTAGAATGATGTTAAAAATGTTGTTCAAGCTAAAAGGGACACTTGTGCCAATCTGGGCCACCTAGTCCCAGATTCCCGAAAATTGGTTTGGAGACCATTTCTCCCAAATGGGTGTCCAGAAATGTCAAAACCACAAAAAGACCTATTTAGAGGGACTAGGTCACCATTCTTGGTGACTTAGTCCTATTCAAGATTTTTAAAGTTTCCGAAGAGGAAACGAAAGCTCTAGGTTTGCACCCTGGTTCTTCATAGTTTCCTGCATTTGAAACTTTGATATTCAGGCTTGAGAGTGATTTTTGGTGCATGATTTAAACTTGCATGCAAGGTTTGGTATTCAACAAGTCATCAATTCCTTCATAGATCTTCAAAGTATCTGAATTTGTAATCACACAAGGAGATCAAGAGAAAGATATTGATTGTTAGGGACTAGGGGTTTGCCTTAGTCAAACCCCTTTTAGGTAACTTAACCAAAATGATTAGAAACAATGAAATGATAAATGAAACATGAAGTAATGGAGCGAGTTACCTGGGTGATCCCACAAAGATGGATTACAATTTATGAGAGGAAATGATTTTTGTTGAAATCACATATTTTTAGAAAATATAATGATTTAACCCTTTAAAAGTTACATTTAAAGGATTATAATTGAATATATTTTGATCAAACCACCTTAGATCAAACCCCCTTGGATAGAACCTCGCTAGTTTTAAACCATACCTATAAATGAGTCTCCTTTACACCTATCAAAATGTAGATAAAAAATCACTTTTGATTTACCTTTTGGGGGATCAAATGAATTCATTTAAAATTTATTTGAAATGATTATGGTAATCCTCGAAATGAGGTATCCAAAAAATATAATTTTAATATGTTTCGGTTTTATTATGTATTTTTTTTTATAGTTTTATTAAACATAGGTTTTTCATCAAAAAATGAAGGTCTATGTTCTGCACATGTGGAAAAATAACAGATTATCAAAAATAAAAATTGAAAAATATGAGTGCACAAGATATTGAAGTCCTTGATCCAACAAAAAAATAATAATTTAATTTTGATATATACAAAAAAAATTACTTGTTATACGGTCGCGCTATGTTTGAATTGTAATTGGTTTGACTTTGAAACTTGATTAAAGAAAAAATATTCAATAAAAAACTATCTAACCAAGTGGAAGCACTAGATATCAGAGTCACAAATCTAAATTCAAAATAATTAGAATTTTATCCTTCATGGAAAAAAATTTATGCGTTATACGGTGTGCGCCACTTTCTAAAAATGTTGTTTTATGAAAAAAGCTATTTTTCATGGAAGATGGAAAAAGAAGTGCAATCTGATTCCAAAAATTTTGAAAAAAATATTTTTAGAATCTACAGACAAAATGTGACAAGACTCTAGATTGCATCACCTTCAAATTCCTCACAGTTTATCCACTATAGGTGCTCAAATGCAAAGATTTAGTTAAAAATAATAATTTTAGTGACGAGTTTCGCCAAAAATTGTAAACCACTATTATGGGATCACCCCTTGCCATGATGAGAGATCTTGTGTTGTTGCAACAATCAGCCCTTGAATTCTTCAACAAAGATGTCTTGTTGACTTGAAAGATGAAAACCTAGCTTTCTTGAGAAGAGGAAGAGGTGAGAGAGAGAGGTGTAGAAGAAAGTGGATGGTGCATAATCAGGGTACCTAATGAGAAATTAGGGTTTTGGAGCTTATTTATACAAGTTGTGCCATAATTTTCCCGAAATAACTTCATACAAGCCGACCTTAAGGTTTTAGAGACCAAAATCCTGAAATATATTAAGTTTAATTCAAATTTTATGCCACATGCGAGTAGGTTGCCCAAGGTGGCGACCTAGTCCACCTAGGTAAATTACATTATTTTTCGGGGGTTAAAATATTATTATTGTTGCTTGTCAGAATTGTCTCATGAAAACTCATCAAGATAGGATTTATATGTGTATTAAGGGGTCATTATAGCATAACAAGGGGTTAATTAGGTGATGACAAGCCTAGGAGAGAGTGAAAATGTTTTACAACACCTTACAACACTTCGTCACAAGGCTTGGAAAGGTATGAAAATAGACTAAAAATGGGTCCAAAATCCATAGGAAAAGGTCCAAATGAGCGAAAAGTGTCCAAGTATACACTTTTTGGTGACACAATTATCTTCAAAATAAACATGAAAATTTTCTTTCTAACCATTACATATTGAATACCAAATCAGTACATCTATCAATCGCTTCATTCTAAACTCAACCATACTTCATTTCTTATGAAATAAATGACCATGTTAAGAAAACATTATAATAAGTGAAAATCCTAAGAAATTAATATTTTCTTAATCAAAATTAATAGCCCTATAAGGTAACCAAGATTAATTAATGTCATTTTGATAAATAATAATTTGTTAATTAACTAACCTAATGAGTATACAACTAGATTAATAAAATATTGATAATATTATCATATTAACTAGAATTTTCTAATTGAAAAAAACTAATTAATATTCAATGCAACTCCCATAAATAACATCAGTTGATGTGTTGCTTCACATTAAGGAAGGAAAAATCATCTTAAATGTAGTTGAACCAGTTAGTTCAATAATTCAATAATCTATGTATATATATTCAATTACATATTTCTATTAAAACTTCAAAATTATTCAAGAATTTGATAACTCACATGTGTAAATTTTATAATTCATATTGAATAATAAAACATATATTCACCAAATTGAATATAATCTTCCAACCTTTTATCTTAATCAAGTTAACAAATTGCAATGGCTAGTGCAAATATAAACCCTTTTAATAGATCATAACTCATGTTGAATTAAGGTTTTATGTATATCCTTTAGTCTATAGTTGGTTGTAACCTATGAGAGATGAATTTTGTAACAACATTAAAAAATAGAAGCAATCCAAGTAAAACAAAAAAAATCGTAAACTCTAGGTTAAATCAATAACCTAAGGTGTGAAGAATACCATTAAAAATATATTTTGATAATGTAGAGGAGGGGGACCGGCCACTCCAAGGCTCTAGGTCACTGAGAGCCAAGAGCAAAAGGCTGCCCTAATCTACCTCAAGTTGGAAAAGTGTTAATATGTTTGAGGATAGATAATGAAGAGCACTCTCAATTCTTATATCAATCTAATGACCCAAAAGTCAAGTTTGAACTAAGCGAGCAGGCTTATGGAATCTAGACTATGAATTTTTCAACTCTCTACCAAGAGACAACAATGTGCAATATGGATGACAATGCAGTGTGTTGGCATCTCATAGGTGTGTTGTCATTCATCTAGACAGATAGTGAAAAAGGACAGTCAAAGGTAGTAAAATCCTACTAACAACTTAGCTACTAAAGTTTAAAGTGATGATGAAAACAAGAAATGACTAAATCATTGAAATACTTAAAGAGATGCTATAAGAAATGACAAGAATGAGAGAGGTAAGATTTTAACCCATGAAAGGTCCAGGTCCCACAAAATCCACATGAATGAAGTACCTACATAGAGAAAAGTAGGGAAAAATGTTGGGGATATTTTGGGGCTTGCTACAGTCAAGCCCCTATTTTGGTGTTTCCACCTCCACGGAAAGCTAGATAGATAAAGAGATAGAAATGCAATAAAGAAAGTACAAAAAAAGAGAATAACGAATAGTGTGAAGAGCACTATTCTACTCAAATCCAATAACAATGCAATAGTGAATGAACAATACCACCCTCAACTAGGGGCACTCAAGGCCGATGAGAGAGGAGTGCAAGCTTACAACCGTGGAAAATTCAATGTGACCATAGTGATGCCAAAGGATTTAATCTCACAAGACACCAAGTTGCAGTTTCTATGGTAGATGTGAAGAATGTTGTGATGTTGGACTAGTAAAGTTGATATTGTAACAAGGAGCCCAATAGTGTGAGAGAATATGAGAATTATATAGAATCTATCCAAGAATGTGTAGAGTGGTTCATAAGAATAAGATATAGTTATTTTTGAGTGAATTTGGGAGGGAAAGAGTCATTCAAAGGTTGGATGAAGGGCACAAATATGTTACGCTTTGGTCCCAATGGAAAAGCTAATGCCTCTGTAGATTCTAGAGGTAGAAATCCTGTAAGGATGACAACCCACTACATAGATGTCTGTATGTCACACATGCGTCCCCGACAAAAGTTCCCCCACTGATACCATAAATAGGCACCAAGTGGATGGAGTAAGGATGGAAGATGTGAATTACATTGTTGGCTCTGATTTTTCTATGGTGAAGGGTGTAAAGGGGAACTTCCAAGGGGGGTGCAAATTCATGCCTAGAAATTTTGCCCCCACTTTAGCGAACATGAGTGCCAATGAGTGTTTGGTATAGTAGGTTGAAAGAGATTCAAGAAAATATAGCTTAACCATCGAGGAAATAGACTACAATCTATCATGCTCGAAAGCGTAGGGTAGGAAAATGGCTCAATAGGTACTCGGTCCTAAATAATGTTGAACAAAGTGCACTAGAGGCCCACAAACCAACAACGAATAGATCTTGTGGGATGAAAGTGCTTTACAAGACCTTAGAATTTTCAACAAGGGACCCCTAGGTGCTTGGTCTTGAAGAAGACTAGATGTAAGAGGCTCTGTAGAGTATAATTGAAAAGAAGCTTTGCATGTGCACTTGCAAAGAAACATGTTAATTTGTAGACAAAACATGTTAGATGTCAAAAAGAATCCATGTAGGAAAACAAGCAGACAGTCATGAAGACAATAAATAATTGAACGAAGATCTTTCAAAGGGTCATACTCAAGAACCCTTCAAAACAAAAGGGGTCCACTCCAGGGACACTCTGCTTGAAATTGCAATAGTATTTTTTGCAAATCAGTTCAAAATCAAGGAACCCTTTTGAAATATTTCACTTCATCAAGGAATTTGAAAGGAAGAAAGCCCCCTCAAAAGGGGCAAGTTAAAACTTCACTCATAGGAAAATTTTCTCCCTCGAAGGAAAGCTTCTCAAATTATTTCTTTATGAACCCATGATGAAGGAAAATTATTCCGCTAGGGTTCTCTATTGAGTAATTCAATTTTTGAAAGATTGATATTTTCAAGAAGAGATTTGTTGGCCACCGAATGCACCTTTTAAAAATTGAAGTGGTGTGAGAGCTTTTCTTAGGATAGTGTGTGTTAAGCACAAAATGAAGGTGCCATCCAAAGGAGAGAAAAGAAAGAATGAAGGTGATGTTTTGGCCTACGAAACATGACGAGATGTAACCATGGTAATGTTATCTCACATGCGAGGGACAACACATGAGCACCACAACATCACAAACAAGAAGAGAAGAGAGAAAGATAAAAATAAAGGAGAAAAACAATGACATAACAAACAAGAGATATGGGGATCTGATATTTCAGGGTCAGAGCTACTCATAAATATAGATAAATAAGTATAATAATATATACATGAATTGTCATCAACCCCCTACTATATCTGACCATGTGAAGAAAGGTAGATGAAAAAATTTTAAAAATAAATAAATTTGGTCAACATGGAAGGGAGGCCTAAAATCCCCCAACACTTTGCATCATCCCCAATTGTTGAAAATCAATGCAAAACAAAGAGAAGAATGATGTGACAAATAGAATGATTTTTATGACACAAAAACACTCATGTGTCCAAGCACCTCTGAGGGTGACAAGGGTAATCCAAGACCATATAAAATAAGCATGAGGGAACACAACACACACATAATATAATCTATCGATAAAGAAGAGGCACTCCCTAGTCCTCATCAACCAAGAGGTCATCATTATCCCAATCTAGATCACTGTAAGGGGAAGGAAGATGATCCTACAAGGGTGAAATATCAAGGGGGGTACCCTCCAACCCCCCTGTAACAAGAGCCAAGGAAGAAGGTACTTCAAGGTCTTCTCCACTTAGTTCCTATGAGGTGAATGTAAATTATTTTGCAAAGATCACCAATAGGGTCAGGACATCATGTACGTAGTTTAACATGCACATTACAAGAGTTCCATATGTCAACTTAGCAGTTGATGGAGGTGGTGCCTGAGATCCATTACTAGGCTCACTAAAAGAATTAGTAGTGATGAACTCTGGGGATGTCAGGGCTGCCTCTATCATTAGGACAATGCAATCCAATGTAGAATCACCCTTTGAAGAATTTGAACCCTTCTTTTGACCCCCATCACTAGTATGGTCGTCCTCCTTCTTTTGCTTCATCGGGGGATGCAAGATCCCCACAGATGAAGTAGAGGGAAAGGAGGAAGATCAAGAGAAAACTGTGGTAGACACTGCCAAGGTATTTGGCATGTCCATTGGTTTTAAAAAGGTGAAATATTTGAAAGGAACATCAAAAGGAAAGGCTCAACCGAAGGAGGAATGATTACCTACACCCTCTGCGAGTGAGAATCCTTCATACTCACAAGGGGAGCCGAAAGCAAGAATGAGGCTGAGGGAACCAAAGCAAGAAGAGCGGAAGAGGAGAACACAATAGAAAATTGTTTAAGTAGGAGCTATTGGCTCCCCTTCCTTCTTTTCCAAGGTGGTTTATTCGATGACCAAATCCTTCCTCTGATGCTTGTGCTCATGTGCATGGTAGTTTCTACAAATCTAGGAGCTAGAGGTTGTAGCTTGTGAAGAAATGGAAGACTCATGTTTAGCCATCAAAGTATCCATCATAGCCATTTCTAGCGGAGGGAGGGACTCTTGGATGAGAATAGGAGGAAGAGACAAAGAGGATGATATAACAATAGTGGGGTGAGCAGGCTCGAGTGTCTCAATGGTGGGCCTCTTCCCATTCACTACCTTAGATGTAGAAGCAGTAGGAGGTCACAGAGGCCAAGACATAGAAGACACTCCATTGGGACCCTTCCCCTTACTATTCAAAATGGGCCGAGGCACCATGGGTAAGGATGGAAGTTCAAACGGTCAACACTTGGGCTTTCTTCAAGAGGGCACCATCTAGCTCTCTAGAAAATGAAGAGGAGTAGAAGTCGATGGTGCCAAAGTAGGGTGAGAGGAAGCAGCAAGTGGGATAGAAAAAGAAGAAGGGGAGCCCTGAGCGAACTTCTCCTCTTCCCTTTTTTGAGCATCCAAAGAAGGCTCACATTTTTCCTTTATGAAATCTTCATGTGAAATAGCATAGTGAAAAGGAGGGTACCTCACCTTTGGCATTATGCCCCCACTCTTGTACTTCACATAAGTGTTGGTTTTTTTTAAGAACCAAACTTATCTCTAGAAATACCTATGGACTTTACTATTTCCAATAATCATTACTCCAAAAGGATTGTCCAACAAACGAGCAGAAGCTGAAAAAATTCTACTCCTGCACTTTGGGGTCTGTGAGACCCGAGAGGGTTATCCCACAATTTATACTTCTGAATTCATACAATTATAATCAAATACATTGGAAATAACATAAAATTCTCATTAGACTACTCAAGATCCTAATACATGAAATAAGTTGGTAGCTTATTTATTAATGTGTTATACCTAGAACATGAGAAGGTGGAACATCAATATGAAACAACTACAATGGTATTCATAAAAGTTCAAAGATTAAAAGTGATTAGTTGACGAATCAACATAGAAAATGAATCATGAAAATTCTACATGAACTAGTGCCTTCATCCCAAGCATGGAGTCATAATCAACCTATATAACCAGATAAAAATTTAACAATAGCAACATATAATTTCAAGAGATACTACATTATAGCATTCCCCTATCTCATTCACGACTAATACTACTTATCAATATCCTAGCACTTGATTCTTATGAGTTAGTAATTTCCTCCAAGAATTTGCACTAATTTATTGAACTAATAGGCAAGAATGAAATCAAACATCCATTGGTGAACAATGGAGACAAATAATAGACATCCTAGATTAATTTCATTCATAACTCATAAAACGAGCACAAGGAGAGACAAAAACAATGAAATTGGTATTTCTCAGTAGATATTTTGCTTTGATGTTATCCAAACTACATATAGAATTATGAACTCTCAAACTTAAGATAAAAACTCAAAAAAAATACTTAGAATATCTCTTACAATTCACTGTGTCAATTGCATAAAATAACAAACCCCTACTTCCTAGCCCTGAATTCCTTCTTATAGAAACGAAGGAGGAAAACAAGCCTCAAGCCAATAAAAGTACACATGTCAAAACCCTATTGGATTGCTTAATCAAAGATTCTCCCATTTAGTTACAACACACTCCTAAGAGGTGGGAGACATGTGAAGAAATGAGTGTAGTTTGTGTTCATTGCAAGAGATCAGGTCCAATCTTCAAAATGGATTCAACCAAATAGTTACCTCAAAACTTGTGCCCACACACCAAAATGAAAAGAAGGAAAAGCATGAGTAAAATAGAAAAAGACAAAAGGTAAGACCACATTTATAGCCTTGTCATCAAATCAACCTTGAATAAGATGCATTATATTTTTCATACTTTAACATAAGCCCAATCTAAACTAAATCTAGGCTATGTAGTGCATTCCTATCTGTTCGTTATTCGCCATGGTTGAAAACTTCAAACTTTCAAATCATTAACCTACCATCCTTAGTGTAAAACCCCCACTCCTTCCAAATATTTTCCTTTCCATGCTTGGAGTTCTTCTTTTGTGGGCCAATAAAAAATCATTACTTCATCAGCCCTTTTTCTGTAAGGTGCATATTTTCTGACAATCTTTTATAGCTTGATCTGAAATAACACTGTTTACTTTACTTCTCCATTCCTACAAAGTCTTAATGCTACCATCACTCCTTAAGATAGATGGGAGAATTCCATGATGAGATTCATGGAAAGATTTCACCAGTTCCCTTATCTTGTTCTCTAATGTTTCAACATTCCCTATGTATTCCTCAATCTTATTTACCAAGAGAACAGTAGGTTTAAACCTCTCAGGTAGATTAGGATCTACATTAACCCCAATCCCCATCAGCATCAAGTCTTGTTTTCTAGGGATATGGAGATTTCAATAAGTGGGATGGCTTTTTCTTTGTCAATATCAAACATTCTTATGGCATCAACCATGGATGAATAGCTATAATGAATACTATTTAGTTTGTTCAATTTTTTGTTCAAGTGCTCCAAGATTGTTGTGACAATCCTCATGTTGCTCTTAAAAATATCTTCACCATGAATTTGACACCTTTCTCTATATTCACTTAGTTGTCTAAGAAACTCTTCCTTTTTGACATCCCCTTCATCCTGTGACCCTTTTGATACACTAGGTTCTACTGTTGAAATGGGAATATTTCCCATATTATATGGCACAATTGCCCATGAAGTACTTACATCAGTTATAATTTCAGGGGATATATCCTCTTGTACAGTATTGGGAGAGTCAGTATCATCTTGTTTGATCTTTCTAGGTTGCAACTTTTGCATTACATCCTCTAACACTGCTATCTTTGTATGTAATTGCATATTATTTCTCTCAAGATTTTCATACTTGACCAAAAAATTGTTCAGTTATGTTTTAAGTTTATCCTTCTCAACTGTCACAGATTCCATAGTAGCCCTAGTGAATTGTGCAGCATGAACAAATACATTTGCAACTTCCAAAGCCGATGTTTCTAACACTTCTGATTATTAGGCATCCCTTGTAATCAGGTGGAGGCTCAACAATGTTTGGTTTTCTTGTATTTGAGGCTAAAGACCAAATAGCCAAGGCTTCCCACTCTTCACTGAAAGCAAACCCTTGTAATGCAAGTGCAACTTCTTCCTCTGTATCATAGAGTGGTCTATCACATTTTTTGATTGTGTCAAAAGCAATGGCTGAGGCTAAGTCCCATTCTAGTATCAATAAGATACCACTTGTTCTCACCAATTCTCGACCTTCCTTAGCAAAGATGTTTTGAAACTTGACTCTCATCTCATTGAATACCTTTTTCTGAATGACAGTATTAGGCAACTTTTGATGTAAGCTCCTCTCCATGCCTAAAAATTTTACATACTCATTGCATTTAACCCTATAGTAAAAATCCATAAAAGCTTGAGTTTTCACAAATGATTCATCATCTAAGAACTTAGTACATGCCTCAACTCTCATGTCATCACTTCAATTTAACCCTCTAAGATAAATATTACTTAATTTTTTTTCCCAATTGACTAGTTTCCCTTAATACAGATGTAGTTGGCACTCCTTGTATTTCTTGCTCAGACACCCAAATTTCATCATTAGAACCTTCATATCATAATATACTAAGCTAGTGGTCACAGTTTTTTATTTTTTCAATGGGGGCTCCTTAGATGATAGTTTACTAGATGGTGGAGAATCAACATCCATAGTTTCAGACTCTATCAACCTTGGTAGATATGGGGGAGACATTTTTTGCATAGGAGAAGGAGGTCTATATTCCTCATGCTGAGTGGGAGCCCAAGGTTCATCAGATTTATTTGTTTTACCCTTTCTTCTTATGAATTTTTTTATTTTTGGTTCCTCAAGGGCTTGTGATGTAGACTCCCCTTCAATAGAAGAATTTCTTTCTCCACTTCATTCTTCAATAATTGGAGCTTTCCCTTTATATGTACTAACCACCCATTTAGTTTCAAGATGGCTTACTATTGAATCAAAAATTCTTTTAACATGCTCCACCTTTTGAATTATGTTCTCAGTCTTAGAGAGGATTCTAAAATTAGGCTCTTCCTACTTTATCTTCCTTTGCATCTTGTTAAATGCAATCCACCTCACCAACCTCTTTTGTTGCTCCACACTGGCAGATATATTCCTTATTACATCCTCTGGATAATGGAAAATATGAGCATATTTGTAGCTTTTGTTTCTATCATTTAACCAGGCCATAAAACCTTCAAGATCATATCTGACCCTCTCAATTTTCCTTTTCATGCAGTATCCTTTGAGCACTTCAATGATACTATTCCAACCTCCTTTAGTCATCATAAAATCAAAAAATCAAGTGTATAAAGGAAAGAAAGTTCCATTTTCCTAATTTAACAAATATTCATTCTCAATGTTTCCTAATTGCCAAATAACCTCAAGGAAACCTATTCTTTTGGGCACAAACCTTGACAACAAATGAGGTGCTACCTTAGAACCATAGAATCTTAAAATAGTAAGATCATGGAGAAAAATAACATCTCCCCAATTATGCTCAATGCCTATCTTAGGTCTTCTTTCCTTTGGTCTCAAGAAGTCAAGTAAAGCAACAGGAACTTTGGGAAATCTCACATTCAAAACCTTTTTCAATTCAGAAGAAAACAAATTCTAGAAAGTGACATAATCATACATCTTGTCATCCTTGTCCAAAACAGTGGTCCAACATTCCACGAGGAAATCTCAATCACCTACCTTTCTCTCCAAATCAATATTTTGTCCAAAATACACTACACCCTTGTATAAGAACATATGCATCAGTAGTGAGTACCAGCTGCATCCTAGCCCAGATTCTCCTTTCTTTAATCTAACGAACCCATCATGCATTTTTTCAGAAAGAAATCCTGCATAATCATATACTGCACAATATTGGGGATGTTGGATTTGGGCAGCGATATATATCAAAGCCATTGGGATTCCAGAAATAGGATCATAACCAATTATTTGACAAATGGAATAGAAATTCCTCTTCAAATAAGGAACAAAATAATTGATAGGGAAAGGCACCTTATCATGTGATCCTATCACAATCTTTTGTCCTACAACTTTTACTAGAAATCTTTGTAAAATATGGACCCTAAAAGAAGCCTTGGTCTTCTCATACTCTTGTTTAAGAGCTTCTTCATTTATCTTATACATTTCATCCCTTCATTTAGTGAGTTTGAAAATAAGACCCAATTTGTCGTTTGTGATTCTAACCATTTATTTTCCATCAAAAGTTATGATAGTCCTCATGACTAGGTCATAGTTAGCAGCTATTGCCTTCAGCAAGTCAACATACATTTAAATATTTAGCACAATTAGCTTTCCGAGATCATAGTTCCAAGGGTTTCCCACTGGGACATCCATATTTTTGTTCTTGAACCAACTGTGGGATGCTAAAATCTTACACATTGTTTGTATAGATTTAGCCATCCTCATAAAATAGCATACATCATTGACTCCAAACAAAATGATAAAACTAAAACAAACATGCAATGGAGAAAATGAAATACAACCTATTCTATGGTGGATTGGTGCCCTCCATGAAGATGTGAGAGAGCCCTTTCCCAATCCCTTTCTAAGCCAAATGAAATAGACAATGAGTTGCTAGGAGCTCAAGTTGCCTATAGTTTAGATGCATTCAAAATGTGTTCTTGAAATGAGAGAAAATGGCTTGTATTTATAGGAGAAGTTGATAGAAGAGAGGCCAAAATTAGGCAATGTGGGACTAAATCCCATCCAATAGGATAGAGACACTTGTCATAATGGGATTGGTCAAAGCTTGTGCAAGTTTTGGCCAATGTGCCCATTCAAATTTGAAAAATGTCAATAAATGCATGTTGTTGAGGGTTTTGGGGGGAATAATCTTTGTCCAAAAAAGTCAAAGATGAGAGTTATTGAGGGAAAATAAGTCTTTTTAATAAATCAAATAAATTGATTTATTGGTGCAAGTGGGTGGGTTAGTTAGGAGTTTGGATTTGACTCTAGTTGAGTCAAAAGCTAGAGAACGATAATCATGATTAGAAGTTAATTAATTTAGATTAATTAACTTAGGGAGTTTTAGGGATTTGATATTTGATTAAATCAGTTTGATTTATTAAATCAAATAAGAAGAACTTTAGGAACTTAATTAAATAATTTGATTTAATTAAGTCTGATGAACCTTAGGATTTAATCAATAAATTGCTTTAATTGATTAATAACAAAATTGGATGCATGATGTTAGTTTTGCATGTTTACATTTTTCCCCTCTTTGAAGCAATGTACTTGTTGCATTGGTTCAAAGAATGATGCTATTGACATCGAAATTATAAAAAAAATCAGATTTTTCAGATGCCCCAGCGAAAATAAGTATGTTAGTACATTGCCCCCTCGAGAGATCGAGCGAAAAGATACAATTTGAGGTAGATCTCGTGACGAAGAGGTTAAAATGAATGTATGGATGGTGATGACTATATAATCTATATGATAATGATGATGTAAATGAGATGTTCTAATTATGCAAGATGCATGATGGATGCAGGATGGATGCATGATGGATGTAAGATGGATGCATGTTGGATGTATGATGGATGCATTGTTAGCGTGAAAGAAGGTAGAAGAATGAGAGGGATCAACCCTTAAATTCGAGAAGATGAAGAAGTACAACAAGACAACTTTATTAGAAATGATGAATGATGATGATGTATTGCTTATCCAAGGATGAGAAAAGAGCATACCTTTCTTTATGTTTGATAACACACGTAGGTGCGATGCATCAAGGTATTAAGAAATTGGATGGCGTGGCGCCTAGTGTGATGGACTTTGACTCATCAAACAGATAGGAGTACTCTTGTTCACACTTGACAAACATAACCTTATTCAGAATGCAGTTTAGATATCATAAACATCTCAGACCAAAACATAACAAGGCAAGCCTTATTATGTGGTCAACAAGAAACTTAAAACATCTTTCCTACAAACAAAACAAAGTATGCATGACGAAGTTATTTTACAAGAATATCCAACAAGCACAGCAGATAAAAAGATAATGATCATTGCCCCATTCCTTTCTCTCTAAACCTGTTTTGTTTAGGCATCATCGAGAGGTCCTTGGAATGAGCGCAAAATAAGATAAGTCTAAAAAGACCAAGATAAAGTAAACAAACAAACTGATGTTCTTTGTACCACTAGCCAAGGCTAAACTACTACGAGGTACCTGATACTTATGTCCATCGTGGGAAAGCTTCATCCTAGGACATGTAGTGATCAGGGTTTTGGCGAGACTGATTGCGTGATAAGCTATTGATACTCTGAGTTGACCAACTTGCTGACTTACTGACTTAGACCTTCAAGACTTTGACAATTAGGCATTCACTTTGGAACTTGTTGACTTGCTTATGCCTGACTCACCAAAGGGTGAAAGCGACGATTGACTTTATTACGAGTGATGACAATCATGGGTGAAAGCGAGATGAAATGGATGCACCATTTTGGTTTTTTCAAATGTTTTGAGGTAGTTTTGATTTTTTTGAGATGTTTTACAAATGTTTTTGGTGTTTTCAAGATTTTTCAATGTTTTTGGTATTTTCAAGCTTTTACAACGAACAGACTAACTTAAAGACCTATCCTAGGGGTCTCGGGAGTTGATCCATAGATTAGCCTTGCCTATGTTATATATGTAGAGACCACGTAGTTCGGCTAGTGGTGGACTGACTTGATGATAATATGGACAAATGGATTGCCATTTTATTGCCTAAAGGACTGACTTAAGATGCAGAATAGATGGGCAAACGGATTGCCAATGCGACGGATGCCTAAAAGACTGACCTAACCATCTCGGGGGATGATCAAAGATCAAACTTGCCTACATTCAAGCTCAGAGATGACGTAGTTCGACAAGGTGGAAGACTGACAAGACTAAATGATGAATTTTAAAGATTTTCCAATATTTCAACATGTTTTTGGATTTTTTGAATGATTTGGATTTTTTTGGATTTTTTGATGAGTTTTTTGAATGTTTTTGGATTTTTTGATGAATTTTTGAAAAATATCATGAGAATATACACGAATCCGATCTGATGTTGCGAGAACGTGCCCCCAGTGTGGTGCGACAGACTACTTCAATAAAGGCAGGACATACAGACCTTAGAAATGCCAAGTAGCTCCATGGTGGAATATGGTATAGACACCAACGCAGGCTATGGTACGGATGCAAGTGAATGAGTGGAATGTGATGGAATGAATGAGTTGTGCAGATCCTGGTAAATGGGGAAGGTGCTTTATTTACACTTGACGCCTATTTGCCAGGTTTTCACCAAGGTACTTGCCCAAAGCGCCACCGAAGTGGTTTTCACTAGAGGATGATTTTTCTTTTTACTATTTTCAATCGTTTTCTAATTTTTTTGGATTTTTTGTATTGTTTAATTTTTTTGTTATCACCAAGACGCCTGTTTGCTAGGTTTTCATCAAGGTAACCATTTTTTTAAGGACGTTTTTTTATTGTTTTTGTATTTTTTGGTTCTATACCTTGCAAGATTTAGGCATAAAACTTTTTGAGGTGCGAGCTATTCATGGGCTCTTGCAGAGGCCCTCCTTCTAGCGCCATTTGTGGGATGCTAAAATCTTACACATTGTTTGTATAGATTTAGCCATCCTCATAGAATAACATACATCATTGACTCCAAACAAAATGATAAAACTAAAACAAACATGCAATGGAGAAAATGAAATACAACCTATTCTATGGTGGATTGGTGCCCTCCATGAAGATGTGAGAGAGCCCTTTCCCAATCCCTTTCTAAGCCAAATGAAATAGACAATTTGTTGCTATGAGCTCAAGTTGCCTATAGTTCAGATGCATTCAAAATGTGTTGTTGAAATGAGAGAAAATGGCTTGTATTTATAGGAGAAGTTGATAGAAGAGAGGCCAAAATTAGGCAATGTGGGACTAAATCCCATCTAATAGGATAGAGACACTTGTAGTTAACATGATAAAAACAATATAACAGAAATACACATCCTTATGAGATATTGCATCAAGTTAAATATGCTACATGAGACATTTAAACAACAAAACCAAAGGAAGCATATAAAACCTAAATACAAATCTATCTCATATTGGATTGGTGCTCCTTATGATGTAGAAAGGATGCCCTTTCCCAATCCTTGATAAGCTTGAATGAAGATGATAGACAATGAGATGCTAAGTGATCTCAAGTTGCCTAAAATGATAGTGCTCAAATTGTAGATTGTAGATGATGAAGAACAAGATTGATTCTCAAGTGAAGAGAATGACCTTGCATGAAAATGTGTTATTTTCTGAAGGAGAGAAGCCTTCAACTTATAGTTGAACTTGAAGGGAGGAGAGGCCAAATTGATGACTGTGGGATCATTCATGGGCCAATGACAAGATGACACTTGTCAAGCTATGAGAGGGTGAGGAATGTGCAAGTCTTGGCCAATGTGCCAATTTGAATTTGAATTTTGGATAAAATGACATGTTTAGGGGGGATGAAAGGTGCACTAAATGTCAACTTTGACTTGTGCAAGTGACATGTAAGAGCATTTAATGCTTTGTTGGGAGGGACAAGTCCCTTTTGGGGGGAAGATTCAAATTGGAAGAATATTCCATTTTGATGCCATTTTGAATGTAATTAGAGGAAATAATAAATCAAATAAATGATTTATTGGTGCAAGTGGGTGGGTTAGTTAGGAGTTTGGATTTGACTCTAGTTGAGTCAAAAGCTAGAGAATGATAATTATGATTAGAAGTTAATTAATTTAGATTAATTAACTTAGGGAGTTTTAGGGATTTGATATTTGATTAAATCAGTTTGATTTATTAAATCAAATAAGAAGAACTTTAGGAACTTAATTAAATAATTTGATTTAATTAAGTCTAATGAACCTTGGGATTTAATCAATAAATTGCTTTAATTGATTAATAACAGAATTGGATGCATGATGTTAGTTTTGCATGTCTACACCAACCATAAAATAACTCCCATCCAAAATAGGGTAATTTAGCATCTAAGTTGATAGATCCTATTTTGTCAAACATTCCCTCTGCTATTTGTGGTCCCCTAGAAATCAATTAAACTCTAGGTATATCGCTAGTGGAAGGTGGTAACTGATCCATAAGTTCTTTATTCAGAGGTCTCTTGGGAATAGAAACCTCTCCCTTGGATGAAGATGTTTTTGCTTTAGGGGCCATAATGCAAGAAATATAATAAAATGGGGTTCTTTGGTATAACTAAGCAAGGCCTATGGCTTTTGTAAGAGTTTGGCACAAATTATTCAAATGCAAAATTAATGAAATCCCCTTTTATAAACGTCAAACCTAATAGTTGAACCAAGACAAAACCCTAACAGACTTAAGCTTGAGACAATAGAACCTCTAAGTAATGCCAAAAGGAAAATGACAATTGACTTAATGTTTTTGTGTAGGTTGATTTTCCTGGTTTTGATGTGAGAAAATGTTGAGTGACCACAGTCTTAGCTCCTGGAGTGTATTGAGTGTACTTGTAATATCGAATTATGCCTTTGATGTAAATATTTATAATCATGCAATTCCTTACTTCCATAGCTCAATGTCCTTTCAGTTATTAAGACTCCCTCGTAGGAACAAGAATTACTTGCTTGCTATCATCTTTGTTTTGAATAATGACCGTTGATTTATTCAACCAGCTGATTGATCCATGATCCATATTTAATTAGCTTATGATGAAACATCCAACTTTACACAACTGAAACAACTGCCTAATGACAAGAGGCCACATGGAAGCAAATGTTCATAACATGCGGGCCCTACCATCTCTTTGTATTTTCAATTCCAATCCATGTGTCAGTCTTCCCTTACCCTCGTGATCCATAACTCACGTGTAACTTTTATCAACTGGAGGATGGGGAACAACTGAGATTGAATTTGGAGGAATCATCATACACACTACTTAACTAGATTCAATTTTATTTCTCGTATAATATCAAGGGCTCAGATTAAAATATCTTTAGGCATGTATGATATGGTATTACACACATTACCCTCCATGCTGTTAATATTTATTCCACACGACAAACACCCGCTTCCCTATTAAGAAACTTGCAAGGTGGATAGGGCCCACATAGGATGGTGGGGAGTAGTCTAGGTTCATCCACATCACCTGCAATCAATCATCAATCAAGGTGACATTCAAAAATATTAATCCTTGAACTGATCATAAAGAAGATAGGTGGAAATCACCCGCTAGCCTACGTGGTTACTTCAGTAACCAAGAAAAATAGACAGGTCAGCAAGGAACAACCTAGATGTGGCCACCTCAAATATCACCAATCTTTGATCTAGCTTTAGCAAACTCTTGTACACATGTTCAATGATGTTAGGCCCACTAATAGTCAGTAACATGTGTCCTTTTCCTGTGAGCCCGAATGAACAAAAGAATTCAAGATAAAAGAGGACACGCAGGTAGGCAACAGTTTAGATTTTCTTTATCGATCATACAACACACAGGAGCTTCCTTGACCTGCACATGTAAATACATTAACCCTAAAAGGGACCTTTCTTGGATGATTAACCAATGGCCACGACATAAGGACTTAAGATCTCTATTAATGGGAAATATTTAGCTCGACTTAGGATAACCGACAAATAACAATCCAACCCGATTAGCCAGTAAAACCAGACTAGAGGGTTGGTCACTCAATGGGATTTGATGTCAAAAGTTATAATTTGAAGAGACTGATGACTGATAGAAGAAGTCAACCAAAAATAGAACAAAGACCCAAATATAAAATCCAGGGGTTTTTCATATAAGACAAGAGTAAACCAAAAACCCTTTGTAAGTAGGATACATAAACCCACAACTCCCTAGGCTCGTCAAAGTCTTCAGAATGGATCAAAAATTTCAAGGGGTTCCTACAATAAGTTCGGTACAATAGGTTTGTCCTAGGAGGGAATGGACCAATAGGGATAGGCTAGAGGTGATCCAGTGAGTAGCCCCCATACACAATTGTAATTTTATAATCCGTATCATGGACTACATGCACAAAACCATCATGGGAAAAATTCAAGCACTTATGGACTACCAAGGGAGCTACATTCATGGAAACCAACCAATGAATTCCCAGTCTTAGCTTAAACAATTCATACCTTGGGATGATATCAAAGAGTGCATTCACAATTCTATGCCCAACTAGGACTGACAAGGTGATATAATCGATGGGAGGAATGAAAAGGCCATCATGTGTACATATAGTGCTTCTAGACTCATCATATCCATCCTTATGTTCAAATTTAATCAACATGATCTCCTCTATAATAACATTCACCCAACATGTAGTGTGAATGAAAACACCAGTTACAGTATTCCAATTGATACATGTGGGGATGCACAAAGGGGATGGTTCTCTATTAGATTTCATTGGTAAATCCTGCAAGGTAAATGTTATAGCAGAAAATTTGCTTGCAGGTTGCGCAGATTTAAGAAGGAAGCCATCTTTACGCACACTAGACTAAACTTTTTCAGGATCCCCCAAGGGTTCTATAATTAGACAATGACCCACTCAAGGTTTCGTTTTGCAATGCTTAGGGGACCTCCTAGCTATGCCACTAGGGGTCATAGGTTAGATTGCAAGGTTAGATGCCCTACAACACTCACACCCATAGCACTCCTTGAATACGAGGGAAGGGTATTTCAACACTACCAATCGAAATCAGAATGCTTCACGTCGGTTCACCAAACTATTCAGGAGGGGGAATGACCGCTCCAAGTCTCTAGGTCACAGAGACGCAAGAGCCAAAGGTTGCCCTAATCTACCTTAATTTGGACAAGTGTTACTATGTTTAAAGATAGAGAATGAAGATAAATCCCAATGCTTCTATCAATATATTGACCTAAAATTTAAGTTGGAACTAAGCGAGCAGGCTTATGGAACTCAAACTTTAAATTTTTTGACTTTCTGCCAAGAGATAGCAGTGTGCAACAGGGATGATAGTGCAACATGTTGGAATCTCACAGGTTCACTGTTGTCCATACGGATAGACAATGAAAAAGGATAGTCAGAGGTACTAAAATCCTACTAACAGATTAGCTATTGAAGTTTAAATTGATGATGAAAACAAGAAATTATAGAATGACTAAAATACTTAGGGAGATGCTATAATAAATGACGAGAATGAGAGAGGTAAGAGTTCAAACTATGAAAGTTTTAATTCTCCCACAAACTCCACATGAATGAAGTACCTACACATAGAAAAGTGGGGAAAATTTTGGGGTTATTTCGGGGCTTGCTATAGTCAAACCCGTATTTTGTTGTTTCCACCTCCACGAACAACTAAATAGATAGAGAGATAGAAATACAATAAAAAAAGTATGGAAAAAGAGAATATAAAATATTATGAAAAGCACTATTCTATTCAAATCCAACAATAATGCAATAGTGAACGAACAATACAACCCTCAATCAGAGGCACTGAAGGATAATGAGAGAGGAATGCAAGTTTACAATCATGGAAAAGTCAATGTGGTCGCAGCGATGCTGAAGGAAGTCTTGCAAGACACCAAGTTAGAGTTTCTATGGTAGATGTGAAGAATGTTGTGATGTTGCACTAGTAAAGTTGATAGTGCACCAAGTAGCCAAGAAGTCTGAGAGAATGTGAGAATTGTGTAGAAGTTATCCAAGAATGTGTAGAGTGGTTCATGAGAATGAGAGATAGTCATTTCTGAGTGAATTTGGGAGGGAAAGAGTTTTTCAAAGGTTGGTTGAAGGGAACGTATATGTTATGCTTTGGCCCCAATGGTGAATGTAATGCCTCTGTAGATTCCAAAGGTAAGAATCTTGTCATAATGGTAGTGTGTCATGTAGACGTCTATGTGTCACACACTCATCCTCAATAGAAATTCCCCCACTGACACTATAAATAGGCACCAAGCGGATGGAGTATAGATAAAAGATGTGTAATTACATTGTTGGGTTTGATTTTTCTAAGGTGAAGGGTGTGAAAGGGGAACTTACAAGGGGGGTGCAAATTCACACCTATACACAAATCTTAAGATCTACAATAAATTTCATAAAAAATAAATAAAATTTCATGCCATATGATTTATATGATAGTGAGGAAATTACTTATGAGCCTCATACACACCTTACTTACTAATAAAATCACACATAATATCAAATTAGCAAGGAAATATATTATACATTTTATCATAAAGAGCTAGACTCTAGAGCCATTACATTTTATCTTACCATAATAAGAAATTAAACTAATTTAAATCAATAAAATAATGTTACTAAAACCCTTGATTCATTGTGCAATATTTTGGTTCAATCCATGAAGATAGCTATTGCATCTACAAGTCACGGTTACTGCTAGATGAGTTCACACAGGTCGTAACAAACACTAGAATCTTGAAGCTAAAGCAATGGACTAGAGAAAATTGATACACAAAAATTCTATGCTTCTACTTGGGTGTGATGAGAGCATTTTCCTAATAAGATATCAATAGAAAACATAAAGACAAAATACAAGCTTTCATAGATGTAGAATTATAATTATTTCCTTAGGATTTTATTACAAATTTACAGGATATATCATGCATGAAAATGATGAGAAATACATTAAAATTTAGATCAACGAGATAAGAGGCAAGCTCAATGAATAATATGCAACTATTTTACTTAGACAACCCATATTGCAATGAGTGCAAAGCCTTGCATATACAGGCAAGGAAGATGCAATCCACCAATTGACAAGTGCCCCATTAAGTGGCACAAATGATTAGACAAGTTTCTTATAGGTGTGAACCTTAGGAACACTTGGAGTGTGCAAACCAACAACCTCTATGACCAAGTCATCAACTTTGTTTTCAAGTGTTGAGTGACATTTGAGATGAGAGGGAAGGAATTCCAGCCTTAAAAAGGTATATGCATGAGGTTAACCAAATAACTTGGTAACCTCTAGAGGATTAAAGTTGTGCATTCTATTAGATAACAAGTTGTGTAACCTCATCAACCTAAGTACACTTAATTATAGTAAATATATTAAATGATTCACTCTAACACCCCCTTAAGTGATACTTGGGGAGATCACAAAAGTGAAAATATATAGAATGGGTCTCAATTAGAGGCCATGTTAGGTACCCATGTACAATGCATTCTCTCACAAATGGAGAAAAAGGAGAAAACCCAATGAAAACCAAAATCCTTTCCAAAAAAGAGAAGTAGAAGGATTTAAGACCTTCTAAAAATATGTCCCTTGATGATAGGAATATGATGATGAAGAACTCTTGAAGCATGTAGAAGTTGTAAACTCTACCAATGATGAACTGGTGTTTGTTGGAATCAACAAATTTAGACAAGAAATGTGGATCAAGATAAGAGATGAAAAATACTGCATGAGTGAACATATGAACACTACTCAATCAGTATGCACAAAGTTTGTCAAACTTTGTGAAGTCGATAATGCAGATAGTATTGTGATAAGGAGTACTAGAATCATTAAATGTGATCCATCGAATTATCTCTCATTTGAGAGATCGAGATAGAAATTTCATGAGACCTCCCAAAAAGAAGATTCTTCCACTACTTAATTGAAAGAAGTATTAGCATAACACATCATAGTCCCCCCATAATGCTAAGAGAAATAAGAAGACAACTTAAATGGAGAGTGTGCAAGGAATGTAGAGATTTATAAGAAACATAGATAGGGTGTGCTCCAAGGTACACACATATGAGGTGAGAATCTCAAAGATCTATTGTTGTTATGGCACACCCCCCATTACACTTTATAGTTTAGTGTAAGTACAATAATTTCCCAAATTCCCTTTACACATTCAATTTATGGCACTTTATGCGAGTGCATTTACAGACTTTTAGCTAATAACTTCATACAACTTTATTGTCATGAGGTGGATTAAGAAGAGAAGATTGAGTTATGTCTTGAAAACCTCAATGAAATACAAAAAACATAAAATTTAAATCCCGTTATGATGACACCCCTTTTACCAAGTTCATTGCAAAAGAGAAAATTCACTCATTTTTTATAAATTTTTAACTAAGACAAAAGATTGCCTTCCCCTATAAAACTTTCCCTTTGCGAAATTCATTGCAAAAGGAAAAAATGACTCCTTTTTTACAAATTTTTAACTATGGCAAAAAAAGTTGCCTTCCCTTTCTCAAATAATGACAAAACAAAAAAAAGACTACCCTTCCTTTGTAATTTATTAAAAAAAAAAAAAAACCTTATTATTGCAAACACTTAGACAATTCCTTGACGGTTTGCAAAAAAGTTAATACTAATAATTACAATAAAAGTGCATGTTAAATTCTATTTGTAACTACTCTTTTGAGATTAACCGGGTCAATGGAGAGTTTTATGCTTGATTAATGGGGGAATGTCGTTGGAGAGTGCTGGCAAAATGCGGTTGTCACGCCAAATGGAGGGTCAAATGCATGCAGGTTATGCCAAATGAGTGTTGAGGATAGTGCTAGATTGCACCTTTGTGTAAAATGGATTTACACATTGATATTATCCTTCATATAAGAGAATGTCACACAAAGATTTACCACGCAAGCTTTGCATAGCTTTTATAATGGCATTCTTCAAATGTCTTCACACATGCAATGATAACTATTGTGCCAATCCTCCTCCTCCCTGCTATGTGCAAGTCCTTCCTGCTCTGTCAAACCTCTTGCTTGTTTATACAGGCCACGCCTGCTTGTTCAGATGGCTGGGAGTGATTGAAAGTAAGTCAGCATGTTGGGTCAAGCTGTTTGTTGACCAGGATGAGGCGCAACAAGGAGGTCGATTTAATTTTGCAAACGTTCACACCTCCTTGCCAAGTCAATTCAAATGAACGAGGCTGCATTGGAGATTGGGATGGCTAATTTCCTTCAAAATCTATTGCAGATATAGGAGGTAAATGGACAAAAAAAATTACATAGATAAATGGATAGCAAAATGGACAGTATATTAATAAAGGAATGACGAGTGAGTTCGTAGGAATGACGAGTGAGTTCGTTCTGCAAGCTACAGGTCGCGGCCCTTTCAAACTGCATGGTAACGACCCTTGTAAATTGCACAAGACGAAAATGGAGAGCGCGGATTGATGCAACATGCCAACACTAAGAACAAAGAAACTTGCCTAGTATAGACCTTGATCAAGGGTTTTCACGCTACCTGCAGACTTCAAAATTGCGGCCAACCTCGTTTATTCGTGCCTCTATCCAATCAAGAATTGTTGGGCGTTTCATGGACTGAGTTTCATGACCTGAGTTGCATCTTCGACCCAAGTGAATGGATGGTGGGCGTTTGTGTGGGCTTGGCGTCACAAATTTAGATCTTCTAAACCTCTTCTTGCCACACCCCTTCAACCAAATAATCACACTTACTCTTAAACGAACACACAATGATGATGCTCGGATTTGGCAAACAAGCACAATCAATTCGGCCTCCTCCTACTGCATTCCTGTTGTGAGTAATGAGTAGGTCGACTCCAATCGACGCCTAAGAGATGTCTAACCATCTTCCTGCGATTGCAAACACACAGTAATGAAACTAGCAAAATATAATTGAATTGAACACTTTTGGCCTAAAAATATATCCGTCCAGCTATCTACCATATTATAGTTTAGGATATCAATGACATAAAAGAGACAATCCAATCCAATGGACAATATGTAATTATTGTATTTAGATGATCCAAATTATAACATGAGTACAAAACTTTACATATATAGGTAAGGAAAAAGCAATTCATCTATGAGGTTCTTTGACAAGTGCTCAATGAAGTGGCACAAATGATTAGACACGTGTCTTATAGGAGTCAATCTTAGGAACACTTGGAGTGTGCAAATCAGCCACCTCTATGACCAAGTCATCAACCTTGTGTGCCAAGTGTTGAATGATTTTTAAGGTGAGATGGAAAGACTTTCAACCTCAAAAATGTATGTGAATGCTCACTTGGTAACCTCTAAAGACTTAAAGGTAGCACTTTCGGTTAGACAAGAAATTGTCTAACCTCATCAACCTAAGTACACTTAAATATAGTGAATAAATTAAATTATTCCCTCTAACAAAATAAACAATTTGAATACCAATTGCTAGAAAATTCAATCTCTATCTAAAAACAGTTTCAATGGATGAGATACAAAGCTTAGATTACATCAACATGAAAATTTTTAACTTATATGCAAACCTTAAAATTAATTTGCCTTAATTTTGAAATACAATGATTACATCCATCTTCTTTATGATGTTAAAAATCAACCAACATAACATACTTAATTGCATCATCTTATCTGAACTTATAACAACAATATTGAAAGAATAAAATCACCATAAGATAGCAGCAATGAGGCACAAATCAACAACACAACAACATCACATAAAACATGATTTACATGGAGAAACCCTTGTGAAAGAAAAATCCACCAAAAAGATAGCATCAATGAGACACACAAATAAACAACATAACATCACATAACACTAGATTTATCTTATTCAATATGTTCAAAATATTATCTACTATAGAACTATCTTTACTTTTATATAATTCATTATTATTATTATGTTATTATTGTTTGATAATAAATATTGTTTAGAAGACATTTATGTCTGATTAGGTAGAACATAGTTTTATGTCATCTTGTATAAATATATTTTACTTGAATGAGAAAGTAACAAGTTTGTTGGGTACAATATTATTGTATCATCTATTTGTATTTTTAAAACTTCAATTATATTATATTATATATTTAAGTAGATTTATCTTGTAATTATAGATCTTTCTTTATTTCAATAATATAGTATAATATTTTATATTAAATTATATAAATATACTTTAATATATTTATATAATTTATATTAAGTTATAAATTATATATTTGTATTATTCATCTATCTTATTCAAATTATATAAATGTTTTAAAATTAGGTAGATTTTTATTGTAATATTTATTCTTTATATTTTTGGTATTATTCATTTTAGTTTTATTATTATTTTTAAATTAATTTATTTTAACGATAATTTATATTAAATAATATAATAGAAAATATCAAAAAGATATATTTCAATGCTTTGATTATGTTAAGATTGGAAGGGTGAGAGAAATCATAAAGGCAAAAAGAAAACAAAGCTCACCATAAGTGAGGCAAGGAGAGGATAAAGAGAACAACAAGAACAATAGAACCAACAATGCTATTGACCAGAGCCAAAAACCCGGGAGAAAGTTTTGAAAAGACCCAATCAAAAATATATTTCAATGTTATTTGTATAAATTGTTTAATAAAATAAATAAACTAATAAAAATTATATAGAGAATCACAACATGACACGTTCTTTGCTGTCAATGCAGAACGCTTCGTGAGCAGCGTAATTATAGTGCTAAGGCAGTTGGGCGGTGGAAGGCGAACCCAACTTTTTTTCTTTCTTTATTTACGGAGAACGACAACACCCTATGGACGTTAGACCAATGGCATGCCACCAAACTCGAACTCACAGGAATAGCTAGGGAATGGGAGACCCGCTTTGAATATCACCTTTAGACCAGACAATCCAGATTGGCTTTCCACTACTGTAAATAGGGCCCCTGTGGATAGAAGGTCCCTAATGAAAAAAAATGGAAAATTTTAAAAGCAAAGGTAAAGAAATATCGTGCATCAGAGCATCTAAACCTTTAATTTAATAAAAATTAAAGAAGATCACTCACCATGGGATTAATGTGTGCTTTCACGTTTTCCCAAAAGCAGTCAATCGACAAGCTCAATAATGAAGGTGATCTCAATTATAGTAGCTTACAGGAGCCAGCCTCGAATCATTTTTAGTTAATTCTTATATTCTACTTGGTTTCTTTTCGAATTCACTCTCTTTGAAGCATAATCAAACTCATCAAACGCTCGCTCTTTACACTTTCACTTTGAACATAATCAAAATCCTCAACGTCGGGAAAAGAAAGGACAAGAGGGTGGCCTCGTCAAGGGAAATGCACGGGGCATCTATCTTTTACGTACAACATCGTTAGCAGTGTTGCATATATTTCTAGTTTTCTACACTATATATACAGTTTATCATTATTACTCGTTGGGATGTGGGTTCGTTGTCCGTCAAGTTCAGTTGCACTCCAGACATTTCACTGAGGTTGCTTTTTAAAGCTAAATAAAATCAAGCACTTTCTTTCTGGAATATTTGATGGAGAGATGTACTTCATCGAATATTGTGTCGATCACTTGCTTTACTTTAAAAATGCTTCCAACTTTGTAACTGCTTAAATAGTATAACAATTTTGGTGCAACGCATCATTCAAGTAAGGGGTAAAATCATTTGCATGTGTTTCGTTTAGTGTGTAGGTATAGGTCAACTTATATTTTCGGTTATAACAATATTTGTGTATGAGTGTTTGAGAGAGTTGAGATTATGGACTATAGCCTGAAAGAGGTATTGATATTGTTGGGAATTGTTCTCTTCCTTGTATTGATGTTATGGGATATTAGCGTGTCATTGTGGAGGGGGGCATCTTGGGTTCCAGGAGAAGCTCTTGTTCTCACTGGCCTAACAATCCAGATTCTTGGGTACATAGAGTCCCAATCCCAAAATATCAATGCTTCTGGAAAAGAAGAGCAGATACAATCATTAGTTGAAAGCCAACTTTCAATTGATTGTGCTAGAGTAACAATGTGTGTATTCGTGGGATTTCTGCTTCCACGGATGGCCTCTGTGTCGACTGGGACAAGGTGGAGTAATATTTTTGCTTTATTGATAAGCATATCCACTCATATTTCTACAGAAGTTTATGTCATTCATAAGGCTAAAAATTTCAGCCCACTGAAGAAAGAAAGAGTGTCGTGGTTCATTGGATCAGGTGGGGTCCTGTTATTATCAATTATAGGTTTGGTGGTCCTTCTGGGCTACGTAGTTATTGCTGGTAAAGTCATCTCTGAAAGTCTCAGTCACAGGATTCCACTCTCTCTCTCTACCAATAAATTGGAGAATGAAGACAATCCACAGGAGATTTTTCAATATCAGATACTCCAGACATGGCTGGTAACTCGAGTTTGCCAACCGGAATATGTGATAGCAAGGTCAATGTTCAGCGCAGCAACGGGAGGCATTGTAACATGTTGTGTTGCACTTTTTGGTGTGAAAGTCATTCTGTTCAGATCTCTTGTAAATAGAGTGCCATTATTTTCTCTTCAATGTGTCTTCATCCTCGTCGGATGGACCTTCATCTTCTACAGATGGTGGGCCTCAGTGCTTTATTTTCGGGGCTTTAAAAAGTCCTGGTATAATTCTAGACATGTCTTTCTTGCAAGCGTTTCTCGATACTTCCTTCTACAAAAACTTGTATTTGGTTTCATAGTATATGATCTTATGGGCATAAACTCTGCACTCTGGAGTAATTTTAGGGGATGGAATTCTTACCGTAAAATAAAAGTATGCTTGAAATTATTACGTTTTGTTATAAAGGTGCTCATATCACCTTTCCTTGTTATTCCCTGGGTTGCATTTTACTATACAACTGCTGCTGCAACAGTTTTAATGAGCATGTTCTTTTGGGGATTATTGGCTTCGCTATGCTACAACAAATGTACACGGTTTCTCACCACTGAACCGAATGATGAGTTGAAGAAATATGAAAAAGCTTTGGAGTATGTAGTCATTTATGGAGAAGATCCAGCGAGTTTGTGGATCGCAAATGGGCGCTCTTTTAAAAGTATAAAGAGCAGCATGGAAGTAGCCTTTCATACAGGCAAAGGCTGCGAAGCATTGATTAATCTAATTAGAAGTAAAGATTCAGAAGAAAATTTTGAAGATCGACTCAAACATTTTGTAGATCAAAACACACCGTTCAAGGAAATGTTAGACTATTTCCCTGGTGTGAATCAATGGACTTGGCGAATGACAGCTCTGTCTCTAATCAAGATGATAACGGAAGTAGGTGACTCAATTTCTCCAGATGATCTGCAGGGTAACTCTACTGTGCAGGAAGCTGTGCTTGCTTATAAACAAGCACGAAATCTCATGGATTTCGCAGACTGTCCCGACAACGTCCATGTAAATGCCGAATCGTTCAACCCGTCGAATTTGGAAGCGTTTCTGCTGAGATACCAAGCCGAGCGAGATTTCAGGGCTTTGAAAAAAGTGTATAGGCATTGGAAATTTGGACGACGGGTCAACCATAACGATGACTCTGTTGTTGAAGCACTTGACAGATGCACGCCGCAGCTCTTTGAATGCTCAGCTTGCATCAGGAACCGGTTTCAACAATCGCTCTACAGCATGAAGCTGGCTAAGAATTCCAAGGATCCTTGTGAATCCATATATATTACTACTCTCAACCATTTTCAGAGTCTAAAGAGTAAAGTAAGATTGGGGTTTGCTTGTTGGGAGGATGTAGCACCAACATTTTCCATGTTGCAGGTGTCTGGATTTATAAACGAACAACAGATAGGGGATCCCCAGGACTTGTTGAATTTTCTACAGAGCTTGTTGGCGAATGTTGTTTGTCAATCCTTGTCAGGTTTGCCGGAAAAAGTTTTAGAAAACTGCAAAAAATGGGCTGTAGATTTTGAGGAGGAAAAGATTTCAAAAGCAATTGACATAGCAGGGAAAGCATGGGCAGTGATGGAGGAATCAGAGGCAGGCCCCTTTGGTACCGTGTAATTTTCCTTTGGAGAAATAGAATCATTGGTATGAATTGTAGCTTATCTAGATTCAACTTTTCCTGTTTCTATAAATGCCATCTGTTTTGCTCTTGTATTTGATGCCTAAGGATGCCACAATTAGCTGTCCTTTTATCCAATGCCATAAAATACTCTACAAGGATTGAATATGTCCAGTTGTATGGTTTTTGGGTGATATGAATGTATGAATGTGATATTCACAAATATTTACCAATAATAGTAAACTTCTCTGCTGCTATCATTAAGTTGAGGAATATAATACGCCTTGCATCTGACGTAATAGAGGTATTTACATAGAAATTATTTTCATGTAAGACTAATTTAATAATTTCATATTAAGTGATTTGTCTCCCATTGGATAGAGGCTTAATCCGAAAAAAAGGAAAGTACATTTCAGTATATTCCTATTAGTATTACTATGCTTTTTTAAAGATTTTTTTGGTGGGAATTCAAAAGTGTTATAATTATTTAAATTTATAACCCAATCAAATAGCTTTAAATTTGATATTGCTATCAAGATTTTACTTTCAATGATATTTCTTTTATGATATTACTATTTTAATAGCAATATCATAATTTGATCTAAGGAAAATACTTCATACTTATTTATATTTTTTTGTTTTTACAAATTGTCCATTCAAGTTATTTCAATTATAATAATAGAAGTTGTGATATTTTATTTGTTTTATATTTCTATTTATTATTATCCTTTCTTTATGTGATTTAGAAAACACAATTTTAGTTAGAAATGACATGTTTATTTGGTAGTAAGATTTCAATGTCACTTCAGGGTTGTTGGGAGTTGGGATTTTGAAATATTTTAAGTCAGTTTTAAATTTGGATGGATGTTTTGGCTCCAAGCATTTTGAGCTTTGCTTTAGAGTGCATGTTATAATATTTCAGGATGTATTTTAGCTATAATATTAATATAAATAGTTTTGGTATTTGACCTTTTATAAAAAAAAAAGAATATTATTACAGATCATAGAAATTATCATAAACTAATACACTATATATAATGTAATTCTATTTATTATTTTTTATAACTAATTACATAATGCAAGGTTAAATTTGCATATTCATGCAATTTCATATTTATTTATTTTCCATTTTTGAAAGTGACTTAATACAATAACATATGGAGAAATGGTATACTATTTTCAACTCATTTCATCTAGATCAAATTCATACTCAAAATCATTTTGGTAAAAAAATTATATTCAAATATTTATCATTCTCATGCATGCATTTATCTTCAAATGTCTATCCATCTCCTTGATATTATCAATTAATCATGCCTGGTTAGTGTCATGGGTTTAAGATTGACCTCCTACTTGTAGATTTGAGCTCCTTAATTTAAATTTTCAAATTTAAAATTTGGTCATTTGTTACCTATTATTTTTAGAGCTAGAACTAAACAAACACATATTTGTGTGATTATTTATATGTTCTTATATTTAAAGTTTTTCAATTGCATTCAATGTATTTTTAGAATGATTATGTGCATTAATTCATCAATCAAATTATAAATTATAAAAAACTTTCTTCTTCAAATATTTGATAGAGAGATTTAGGTACATCATCAAAATTTATGTCAAATTATTGCTTAACTTTAAAATTGATTCTCGAAACATAGAAAAAGGTAAACCCTCAGATTCGACGCTAGGGTTTAGGAACTTTTTTCTAAATGTGTTTCATTCATTTATAAGAGATTTGATAGGTAGTGTGGATTTGATAGATTTGATAAGGTATATGATTTACTTACATACTAAAAGGTGGGTCAACCAACCCTTGACCAAATCTACAATGGATTCAAAAATGAAATGCAATGATCTAAATAGGTTAATAGTGCAATATATTATTTTGATGCAAATATAGAAAAAAAAAAATGTCACTGGAAAATTTAGATAGTTGAGAAAAACATAGCATGACACTATACACCTATGGTTGAAATTCGAGCCTATTTTTGGAGGAAATTCACACCTAGCCTGCTTGAGTGTCCTTGTATTCATTTCAGGATCTATTTTTAGACTCTTTTGATGTTTGATTTATGCTTCATATTTATGCCTACAAATCTATTTGATCAATGTTGGATATTTTTGTAATTTAGTTTTTGTGAGTTGACAAGATGTTAGTTTTAAAATCTAATAATGAATATTTTTTCTTCAAAATTCTTTGAATCCTCTTCAAACTTAAGATCTATGCATTTACAAAGAGAAGAAATGTTGGGCTATTTAGGGGCTTTCCTCTGTCCAATGCCATGTAAGTGTTTCCACTTTCACAATGCCAATGTCAATGGTAGGAAATATAAATGACAATATGGAATGATGAAATCATAAAGTGTTGCAACTCACCACCCTTCAATAGATACCTTAAAGAATTGAAGTCATTCACATCACCTAAAAGACTTGGAACTTTCTTGCTTTATTTTATTGAATGCTTGAATTCTTGAATTGCTTTGGAGATATACAAATTGTTAGCCTTCACAAAACATGAACAAACATGAACAAACGTAAACTTACATAAACTTTGATATGATGTCAGGATCTTGAATTGGTGCAATGAAGCTTTGAAATGGTTCTCTTGACTTGCTCAATAGCTCTCTTGATCATAAATTTTCCAATATTTTCCACTTAGGTTTGAAATGATACAATAACTAGGTATTTACAAGCATTTATTCAATTTCCTAAAAATTTAATCCTGAAGACTGACTTTGGATAGTTGAAATTCAAATGTTACATTTCCACAACCGAGAAATTACAATTTGGAGGGAAAATAGGACACTCATGCCTAGGGCGTGAGTTTATTGGACCTATTTTATAGGAAAATTGGTGTCAATGGAAATGCATTAGATAAAGGCAATTGATTATCGCTTGTAATTCTGTGGAAATTATTAAAAATGTTCCACATAATGCATAATTTAGGAAATTAAATACTCAATTAGGTCTAATTGTTTAAAGGGGGGCCAAACATAAGGTGATTTTTTTATGGGTGACAATTTATGATGGTTCATTTAGCCCCCACTTTAGTGATATTATTTACTTATGCTAAGATTCACACTAAAGTAGAAAATATATGTCAAGAGGGGTTTAGTTGTCCAAATGTTGAAGAGATGGGATGACTAAGGATCTAGAGGAGTGCACAAGTCCTCAAGATCCAAGATCCCATAGGAAGACAATATAAGAACAAATTGGAGCACACATATGTATGAGTACATGTCAGAAAATGTGAAGCATACACAATCAAAACACATGGCATGATGGAACATAAAGAGACAATAAAATAAAGAAACACAATCTAAAAATGAAGAAGACACACAACAAAACAAAAGGTTAGTACTAAAAGATTCGAGTCAGTAAGGCAAAGAGACCTTATTCTTAAATTGTCTCAAATAGCAAACATCATCCATAGAATGTGTTGTCTAACAAAATTTTTGGTGTGAATAAATGTTTTGTACCTAGTTAATTCACTTACTAGGCACTTAGGGGATATATTCACATATTAACTTTACTTAGGTTGTAGGATTCTTTCTAGGTGTTATTTGTCATTAGTTATTATCCTATCTTTTGACAACTACTACATGTGACCTAGGTAGTTGTAATCAGTTGTCTCAGGTCATATGATTAAGAAAATTTTCATAATCTTATGACATATTGCATGTCACCTTGGCTATATAACCAAGGGGTCTCTTCTACATTTGTACATTGAATCTTTTTGCATTCATTGATGGAATACTATTTTTTCTTGTCATATTGATATTTTGAGTATTTTGTACTTTACATAGGCCTTTAGATCTTGGGTGGATATCTCCATAGCCAAATCTTACATGGTATTTGAGTAAGTTGAGTGCCTTTGGTTAGTATTTTGGGAGATCTTGAGTACAATTTCTTGAAGCATTGAGTATTCTCTTCTCTTGCATCTTTGGATGATCTAGAGAATCAAAAGGTGTGATAGAAATACTAGATTTTTGGGGGTTCCTTTTCTGGCTTTGTATTGTAGGTGCATTTTGGGAGCTTTTTGTATTAGATCTAAACCCGCCATTATGTTTGGAGCATTTGAGAAAGTCAGATTTTCCTTTTGTTTGTCCTAGTTGGACATTGGAGGCCAAATCTACAAGGGTTTAAAGATTGAAGGTGGTTGCTAGATCTAGGAGGTAGCCATATTTTCGAAGCATTTTGAGCGAAAAAGGACATTGCCATCATGCTCAAAAGGGCTAAAAACCCCTAAATTGATTGCCAAATCATCAAATTTGGACAAAATTGTTTGTTGAGGCAAAAAAAATTGCTTGTCGAGCCATATGACCAGCCATTATTGTAGGTGGGTACGAATTTAAAAAAATAAAAAATTCTTCTATGAAAATATTTGCAAAATGACTTCATTTCTAGTATTTATTTTTGGTTTGTAAATTTTAAAAAAAAAATCAAAAATAAAGGAAAAAAAATTTGCGATATAGAAGGTACTGATAGGTTGCAAAAGACTTGAAAGCCCCTGTAGCCACATGGGATGTGAGGTCTTGTAGCCTTAAAGGCTCAGGCCCCACTTAAGTTTTCTAAAAAATATTAAGGAAGGGCGCAACCCTTAATATTGTGTGGGGAGTGTGCCCACATTGCCCACCCATACTAAGTGTTTTTACAAGAATTTTCAAATAGAACTTTATGCACACCTCCAAAATTTGGCAACTTGATTGCCGATTCTGCTTTTTTTGAACCCCTCTATATTTAGAAGATTATTAAATTTGGCAAAAGTCCGACTAAAATTGGTGGAATGTGATTTTTGAGAAATTTTCCCTCTTTTGTTGACATTTTTGAATTTACAGTTCAACTTTGAAGTCTCATAACTTAGGCTCCTGATCTCTAATTTTCAAGCAATTTTTTTGGGTTAATTTTTCATGCTCTACAGGCTAGTGCATATGGTTTCATATTTTGATGCACGAATTTTAAAAAAACATCAATTTGTCATAGGTGTTGCTGAGTTGTCATCATTTTTGGAACTTTAGGGGCTTCATTTGGGCTCATGGAGTCCTTTTTAGGTAATTTTTTTTAAAAAGTGCATATCTTTTTGAGAACTTCATAGTGGTTCTATAATTTTATATTCATTGTGAGTAGAAATTCGATTTTCAGAAAATAGCCTTATTTGGTTCATTTTGGAAATTTTATTTAATACATCATAGTTTGATCTTTTGCATGTTCATCATAGTTTGATCTTGCCTTATTGTGGCAATTGTAAGCAATGAAATCAGAAGTCCACTTAGTTATTTCTTACAAGTGGAAATTGTAACCACACTAAGTATAAAGTGCCAAATAATTTGCTTGTGGGGGTTCTTTGATTGAGTGAATTTGGGGGGGTTGTGTTGTGTGATAGTGCTTTTATTTTTCTCTTGTGCTCTTCAGATTTCAGCCATGGTGCATCCTAAGTTTCCTCTTTTAACTCCACATAACTATGCAACATGGAAAATAAATGCATGGAGTAAAATAATGAAAAACATATTAATTCTCTACATTAATGGATCCAAATCAGAACCAACCAATCCAAATTTAAAAAGTGAATGGATCATTAAAATTACTATGGATCTTGGAACAATCAAGAAATATGTTTCTCTTGATCTTATCTTTCACATTGATAAGTTTAAAAAAACTAAAGAATCTTCGGGTAAACTTGCTCAATTTTATGGAAAATTTGATGAGATTAGGGGATACAAACTTCATAATGATCTCACAAATTTGCATCCAAATAATTTTTCTAAAATCCAAGACTATGTGACTAAGGCTAATGAACTAAGAGCACAACTCAAATATTGTGGTATTGATAATAAGGATGCATAGTTGGTCTGCAATTTGTTGGACAAGCTTCCTTTAGAATATGAAGCTTTTTCTTTTTGTTTTTAGACTCATCGGTTGACTATGGGAAGTTTCTATACTACACATTCATTTCATTCATTTACAAATATGTTGATGCTTGAACAGTCAAATTTGATCACAATGGGTATTCTCAAGTCATTCAAGTGACAAGCTTTGGTGGCAAGACATGGGTTAGGATCTAATTAGAAATAAAACCAATCAAAGAATAAGCCACACAAAGATTGAGTAAAATCCTCTTCTAAGTCAAAAATAAATCTTTTTGAAGCATTCATGGGTTGATTCCTACATCAACACAACATCAATCATCAAGGCAAAGTAAATAACTATATTGTTTAATTATTTACTTCATTATCTCTTTATTTGAATTAAATATCTAAAAGTGGTTTGACAAAGGCAAACCCCCATTACCTAACAATCAAGATTTTCTCCTTCTTTCCTTGTGTGTTTGCATATTTAGGTACATTGAAGATCATCGAAGGCTTTGAAGGTTCTTTGAAAACCTCTCCTTGCTTTAAAATTCAAAGCATCCATTAAAAGACACTCTCAGGCCTAGAAATCAAAGTTTCGGAAACAGACACCTATGAAGAATCGAAGAGTAGACCAAGGACTTTCATTCCCCCTTTCGAGCTTCCAAAAATTTAGAAGTGGAATAAGTCACCAACAATGGATATCTAGTCCCACTGAACCTACCTTTCAGTATTGTTTTCATATTCAGACACCCATTTTGTAGAAACGGGTTTCAGATCAATTTTTCCAGATATGGGAGTAAGTCGCCCAGATTGACACAAGTGTCCCTATCAATTTCTACAACACTTTCATTAGGATTCCAAACTTCCTTTTCATCTCTCTTCAAATTCCAGGTGCACACATTCTACCTCAAATCTTTTTATTTAGTTTACTTTACATTGCTAGGTCATTTTGTACATGCTTGCATATAACATTGTGTTTTCCATCAGTTTGCATTTATTTAGTTTACATTCAATATATCATTTCCTTTTAAGTTTATTGTATTTAGGGTATTCCACACACATCATTTTAAGCCCCTAACTCTTGAATGAACTCACCAAGAATACATTAGTGTGAAAGAGAGTCATTCCTCAACCAAGCTTCTAGGTAAAAAAACCTAGGAGCCTATTGGGGAATGCTCTTTCCCTTATTGTATCATTTTTGGTGGTTCACAACATATAGAATTTCATCACCAAACTCAAGTCACTAAGAACACAATTTAGGTTTTGTAAATTTGAGAAATGAAATACACAATTGGTGTTAAGTGTTCCTTCAAAGCTAGGACCTAAATATTCAATATTTGTGTCTACTTTCTATGCTACAAAAAATTCCTTTGGGAGTGAGTTTAAGATGCCCTCCTTTGATTATTTTACTATGCAACTCACTAGGGAGAAAGATAAGCTTATTGAAATGGGTGCTTTGAAGTCTTCAAAATCCCATGCCCTTATTACAAAGGATGAGAAGTCTTCCAAGGGTAAAGAAAAGAAAAAGAACAAGCCTAAGAATAACGCACAATCCACATCTAATTCCATAGAAGAATATTAAGATTCCTCTTCTAAAGGGGAAACATATAAGAAGGATAGGCCTACTTGTGCATATTGAAAGAAGAGTTTACATGAAGAAAAATGTTGTTATGAGAAGGATATTGATGAGTTTAAACATCTTTTCAAAAGGAATCAGATTAATTTCCCTTTTGGAATGTCTAAATCACCTTCTCCTTCGTCTTCTTAAAAATATTCTAGAAAGGATAAAGGTCGTGTTGGTTTGCCTTCTACATTAGGATATAAAGGACATGCTCTTTATTCTTTTTCAAGCCATGGATTAGGGAGATGGCTTCTAGATTTAGGAGTAGCTCATCCAATGACATCTTTGTAGTTTATATTTTACTCTTTTGAGCCTTGTGTCTCCTATTTCAATAGGAAATAAAACATACGTGTGATTTGGGAAGGGATTTATTAGTTTTGGGTACAACACTTTCAAGGATTTTTTGTGTGTTTCTCATTTCATGAACAACATTATTTCCATATATCATATTGCACATGGTGGATATGGGAGGAATATGTATTTCAAGCTTAATTCAGTCATCATTCGAGACTATAAGAGTAGAAAGTGTAGACAAGGAAAATGAACAAGTTCGGTTCGACACACTTGATCCTAATTATTCATGACATTTCCTCTTAAATCATACTCTCATATTTTCATCATATTTTTTCTCTTAATTTAATAAACCATTGTTTATTTGATTAAGTCTTTCACCTCTAGTGATTAAATTAATCAATTTAATTTAATTAACCTTATATTTTTGTTTAATTAAATAAATCATTTTATTTGATTAAAGTCTATAAAGTCCTCTTATTAAATTAAAACTTATTTGATTTAATCTAACATTATCCCACTTAGTTATTAAAATTAAAATCATTTATTTAATTAAGCATTTCCTCTCAATTCTGATTTAAATCAATTTATCAATTTAAGTCAAAATTGTCAAATCATCTAATCCCTCTTTAAATTAATCAAAATCTTGATTAATTTAATCCCTATCACTAAAATCTTCTAGAGAATGCACGTTGCACATGGAAATATATTTAATTCATTTATTAAATATCTATGTTCCCTCACATAGCACCAAAATGGAATATTCCCTCAAATTTGAATTCAAAAAGTTCAAGTGCACTTGTACATCCAACAAGGCATTCACTCCTCTTACATGTACTTGTGCATTGAGCCAAGTGGCATTTATTTCATTCTTTTTTCCCTCTCACATGTCATTTCTCAAATTTGAAATTCCACCTAATTACATTTATTAGCACTTTGGCCAAAATGTGCACAACCATCAACCATTCACATCTTGACAAGTGGCACTTGGCCATTGGATGTTGAATGATCCCACATTGCTTATTTTCACTCTCTTTTCTAGTTTGGAAAACTATAAATTGGAGGCTTCTCTTATCATTTATCATCCACAATTCAAGCAAGTATACTATACTTCATTTCATCCACAAATTTCACATACTTCATGCAAGGTTACTCTCTTGAATTGAGAGCTAATTTTGTTCATTCCATTCAAGAAGCTAATCTCACCATCAACAATCATCAATCTTACAAACAAGAATTCGGAAATGACTAATTTCGACATACCAATCAGCACCAATTCCCCCATGAGATTGATAGTTGTTCATTAAAATAGGATTTGTTTACTTATATTTACATTGTTCTTCACTTGTTTTCCTATATTAAGGGTTCAATCTAATTTCATGGGGAATCCTCATTTCACCTTGCACATTTGATCTAATGATGTTTCTATTTGTTGTTTGTATGTAGGTCCAAAATTAAAGGGTTCGGATTCTGGCGCCAGAAGGAGGGCCCTCTAAATTTGTTTTTACTGTTTTACTTGTATCTCTGTGGCAGGAAGTTTTAGTTTGTTCAGTGTGTTTAACTGTTTTATTAACAGTAAATTTTTGTTGTTATTCATCGTTAAAAATATTTTACAGACCATTACATGAGAATACAATTGTTTACATTTTTTTACTTCTGCATATTATAATGTCTGAAAAAAAAACTAAAAAATCACGAGTCGTGACTTTTTCCTGCATAGCCAGGTCGGCCATCTTCTATGTTACCACGCCTCTCAGTCTGTTCACCCGTGGTATAGCGGTGTTAGGCATTTTCTTTAGGCTTGACTCCAACCTCTTACCATGCTATGACGGTGATATTTTCTTCTGCAATTAGTCTCCACTGCCACTTACTGCCTTACCGTGTCGTCGGCCTTCACTGCTAGTGGTACTATAGTGTCCACTACCATACTACGGCTTACCTTCTCACAATCTATGGTCTCACGGTCGCCACCCTCTTAGTTCCCTGCATTACCACGGCCTAATCATCTCTTTCCTATGGTAGAACAGTTAACTACCCGTTTGACGATACCATTATCCCATGGTCACCCTCCTGGTTTTTTGGGGTGGTGCGGTGACTCCTCCCATTTTGATTGTTAACAGTTAGTTAACTACCTATTCACAATTACTGTGGCCTCACAGTCTTCTTCCATACCTGTCATGGTTGAGCGGTCTCAACCATGTTACAGCCACCTAGTTGTTCCCTATTCATAGTTGAGCGGTGTCAACCGTGTTACCGCCAGCTAACATTCCCTTACCTATGGTTGAGTGGTTACCTGTCTCTTCATCGCCACCGTGTTATGACGGTCTCCTATCATATTGTTTGGGGTATTGTGGTGGACTCGCCTAACTGTCATCTTGTCTTCATCGTGTCACCACGGTCTCCCACCTAGCCACCAATGGTAGCATGGTAACTTTTTTCACTGTCACCGTCCCACCATGGTCATCCATCCGACCATCTGGGGTATTGCAGTGGACCCGCCTAATTGTTTGGGTTACCCATCACCGTCTCACTGCACAAACTGCTCCAACCACCCATGGTATTGCGTTAAAACCTGACCAACTGTGCAAGCTGCCACCGCGTCACCGTGCAACCTGGCTTAATCAACTGCAGTATGGCAGTAGAGGCTACAAATTTATGAAACAGACAACAGTAAAGGATTTTTTTTGCATTATAAGGGGGGTAAGTATTTTTAAGAAATGGCTTTTTTTTTTTAATAACCTATGTTTAATGCATTGATATATAAGAAATTTTTTGGATCATTTTATTCATTATTAACCTTGTATTTTCTTTTACAGGTTGATATTGGAATCAAGCCAAGAAAAAACAAGATTGGAGAAATTCACAAAAGAATTTTTTAATGCTTATTGAGCTAAATTTTCCGTTTGCTTTCAAACCATCTCACATCTATTTTTGGGGTTTAAAATTTACCATTTGACTTGATCATTTTAGTTAAAAAAGAACCTTAGACATTTACTAAATTTGAATTTGGGTTCTAAAATTGAACAAGGCAACTTTCACACTTCAAAGTTGGTGCTTTAAAAAAAACTCATCTTTTCCTTTGTGGATTAAAATCAACATATGTACTTGATGGTTTGTAATCCTTTTCACAAATTAATATCATTTAAAAGGCGTATGCGGGTATGTGCAAGATCATCATGGAAAAAACATGCCCTTAAATGGCAATGAAAAGACAAAAAATCAGAGTTAGACAACTTGACCTAAAAATTTGAATAAGTTATCTATATTATTTTAAAAAAATGTAAAATTAGAATCTGTAGCAAATTGAATGTAGTTTCTAAACTACTGGACCTTTATTTTTTTTTAAAAATCTATTTGGTGAAAATTTGAAATTTCAATGGAGTAGTATTTAAATTTCAGTGTAAAGATAAGAAGTAGGTGTCTGTCTGACCACCCTAACCACAATAAAATGATACTATTTTTTTATAAGATTTTAGATATTAGTAGAAGACTCGTATCTTGATGTGATGCATCTTTTTTTATAATTTGTTTCCAAGTAAATAATTAATTATGAATTTTTTATTACAATTTTTATAAAATAGAAAAACTCGTCTATCTAACCACCTTAAATTGGTCAAAACTTCATGAAATTCAATTTTATCTTTTTTAATATTATAGTATGCAAAACATAGAATGTGACACATGTTTTGGATTCAAAAAATGTGATACCATTTGAAAGTTATAGATGTTTCTCAATCAGCCTATCAATCAAGACTTTATTCATAATTCTAATAAAAAATGAATAATAATTATTTATTAAATTCAAACTAAGGAATAATTTATATTGGCAGAAAGATGAGAATCTCCTCTAAAAACACTTTTCATTTCATCAATTTTGGGTTAAAAAAAAGTCGTTAGCCACATGGACCATCATATGGCTTACATATCACCACTTTTTGGCCCATCATGATCTTGCACATACCCATGTACTTCTCTCATGCCTCACGGTGATCTTGAGAATCAAAATTATTTTTGTGCTATTAATTTTTCAAAAGAATTACCTCCACACTTCATTTTTGGGTTTAAAAAAAATTGAACAAAATATCTTTCGAGTGTGAGTAGACTTATTGCGTGTGTTCTCCCTTTGTATCTAAACAAAGGTTGATCAAACTATGAATATGTTTACTCACTTTTGATTATCTTAACAGGCCTCCCTTGTGGGAAAAATTACTCACCCAAGGGAACGACAGAACTGGAAACACACTAAAGACAAGTGTATTTCTAGTCGGGATATAAAAGTGGGTACTGGAACAAAAGCCAGTATCACATGGTTGGCTCTGACGAGAAGGGCAGAAATGGTCTTTCACCGCATGGGTCAACCTCCACAAATGGAAAGTCAGAATTAAAAACCTTGTTTAGAAGGCCAAATCCTTATCTATTTTTTTGTTGCAAAAGGTCATGTCCTTCGAAGCCGCCCCACATTATACATGCAGTTTTGTTGTAGAGATGAAAATTATGCCATGGGAGATTCATGGGTACTGATGCTTAGCTAACCCAAGAAGTGTGTGTCCTTGAGGGGAGCCAGTGTGGTGAAGCATCTAATCATCTACACATAATTTGTGCAGCTAGATTCATCCAAGTGGGAGTGGTGCAGGAGCACCTAGAAAAACACCTAGGAAACACTAGGAAGCACTAGGCAATTTGAGCACCTAGGATGAAATTTTGAGTTTTTGTTACTTTCAAGGTCATGTTGACCATTTGAATTGAGTTAGAAGATTAATAATGTCTCTTGATCAAGAGTGATCAGGAGTGCAAAGGTTATTGAATTTAGGAATTCACTTGTATTGTTCTCTTGTATTAGTTTACTTGGCAAACTGGGACATGTTGCACCTTTGCCACTTTGTAACCAACATGCCCAGCCAAGGGGAAAGCTAACTACCTTGGGAAACCTTTATAAGGTGTGCCTTGACTTGAAGATTGGTTGGAAGGCATTAGAAGTTTTTTTTTGTAATTTGAAATTTCATGAATGACAAATGAGGACAGAGAAAAATTGATTAAGTTTTTGTGTTTTTGTTCTTGGTGGTGTGTTAATGGCATAACCAGGCATTGATATATGTGTGGAATGTAATGTAGGGATCTTCTAAACACTGTTTGGCTCTGTATTAGTTGTTTTCATCATTTTCAAGCTTGTGATTGTAGTTGGTTAGGTATTTTCCCATTGTTGATCTGACTGGAAACTTGTCAAAGATGGGGTTATAGTTCCTTTTCCCAATATACCTAGTGTACAGCCTTTTGGGGATTGGAGCTAGGCTCCATGTGTGTAAATATGGTAGAATTAGGGGTATGAAGGAGGCATGGACACACAATGAAAGACTTTTCCTAGGCGAGCTTGACTGTGCCCAGCTAGGAATGTTTTGAAGTGTAAAACACTTAGCTTGTAGGGGTGACCTCTCCTTGCTAAACCATGTGGTAGGAAAGTGGATGGAAGCCTTGTTGAGGCCTTGTATGAAGGAGGATTCCTCATAGATCCACTTGGATAGAGAACAAAATAACAGTTCACCGGGTGGTCAGGAAATGACTCTATAATCCCTAAATTTGGTAATGTGAAGGATGGGCCTATGTACGGTCAAGCAAGGGTTGAGACCTTGGAAATATTGAAGTGTTGGGTATCAGGACCAAGAATCCATAGAAAAGATTTGGGGTTCTTTGGAAAATTTTGGTAAACTATCCACTTTTCTCGGGTTAGGAGGCCTAATTGGGCTCTAGGCTTGTAGCCTTTTTAACCCTAGGTGAGGGTTTGAAGTTAGCGATGGACAAAGGGAACAAGGTGGAGTTATCAGCACCAATGTGAGATGGTGGGAAGTTTTTGGAAGCATTCCCACACCCCTACAAAGAACAATTGAAAGGATGGAAGTATTTAGCCTTTAGGAAAGATTAAGGGGTAAGGGAGAGTTAGTGGCAAGGCACCAAGTTTGGATTGGTAGAATGAGAGTTTGATTATAGTGGGGTTGGCCAGTAGAAGCAAGGGCACCTATACATGAGATAGGACCTAAAGGTTAAGGTGGGAGAGTCACCTAGGAGTTCTTGAGAACAAGGACTCAGAGCATGGAACAATGAGTGTTCCAACCAACCCTGCCCTATCAGATTGGTATCAGAGCAAGTTAAAGATTTGGGATAGAGACTTGTATGTCAAAGTTTGAATCAAGTGGTTCTAACACCATGGTGACCAATGCAGAATTGGCAAGAGACCTGATAGAGCAACAAGAGAAAAATAAACAGCTTGAAGAGGCAGTTGAAGAGATGAAGCAAAGGTTAGAAGAGGTGGTACAGGCTGTAGGCAAGATGAAGGTACAACTAGCAGTAGTTAGAGACAAGGTTGAGGATTAGGTTGAGGAGGACATTGAACCAAACCCTGATCCTCCACTAAAAGAGGAACCCTTCCTCAAGGCATTGAAGGCTTTGAGTGGTAAAGCATTAGAAGGCATTCCCATCTTCACAGGCAGAATGGATGCACAGTTGGTTATGGAGTGGATAGAAGGAATGGAGAATAACTTTGAGTGTGATGGAGTTACTGAGGCAAAGAAGGTGAAGATAGAAAAATCAAGGTTAAGGGGACAAGCACTAAATTGGTGGAAGTTCCTACAAGAAGAAAGAGAGAATGAAGGCAAGAAACACATTTCAAGTTGGAAAGCTATGGTGGCTAAAGTGAAGGAGTATTATCTACCTGAGGACTATGAGGCCCAATTACACAAGAAGAGGCAAAACCTTAGACAAAGAGACCTAGATGCAGCTGCCTACATAGAGGAGTTCCAAAAACTAAGTCTTCAGTCTAGGGTGCAAGAAGTGGAAAGCATCAAGGTGGCGAGGTATCTAAATGGTCTCAAATGGAACATCCAAGAAGAGCTAAGTCTCTTTACACTCACCAATCTCCATAGTTGTTAGAAAATGGATTTTAAGATGGAGGAGAAGCTGAAAAATAAACAAAAATCCAATTCAGAAGGTAGAGGCAAAGGCAGAGATCAAAGAGGACAGAGGGGTGGCTACCAAGGTAGAGGAAATGAACAAAGAAACCAAGGTGAATCCAAACTTACAGAGCATGGAAGTGAAGCACCTTCTAGAGGAGGTTATGGAAGAGGTAGAGGTTCTCAAGGAGGATCCAATAGAGGAAGAGGAGCAGGCAGAAGCAATTCATACTTTGCTACCATGAAGTGTTACAATTGTGGTCAAGTAGGCCATCCAGCTTATAGGTGCCCGGAGAAAGCATCATATTCAAATGCTGAGAAGAGGGTGGCATATGCACAAGAGGACACCATGAGCACTAAATCACTTGAGATCAATCATATTGAATCTGAAATGGGACATAATTTGATGTTTAGGAGAGTTTTGATCAGACAATCGGTCAAGGAAGAACCAAAACAAAGAAGAGCTCTATTTAGAGTGAGATGAAAAATACTTGGAAAAGTATGCAAGGTCATTGTAGATTCAGGTTCAACAAATAATATAATCTTAGAAGAGGCAGCAAAGAAGCTCAAATTGGAAAAGGTATGCCACACCAACCCCTATAAAGTGACATGGCTAAACAAAGGGCAGAGTGTTCTTGTCAATGAACAAGTAATGGTGGGGTTTTCTATTGGAGGGTACAAAGATAAGCTAGTTTGTGATGTATTACCCATGGATGCATGTCATCTACTACTAGGAAGACCATGGCAATATGACAAAAGTGCCATGTATGATGGAAAGGAGAATACAATTTCATTTAAGAAGGATGGGAAGACTTTCAAGTTGCAGTCACTGTCAGAAGAGGATGAAGGACAGTCAAAGACACCAAGTGTTCTACTAAGTAGTGGGAAGGAGTTCCTCAACACCCTACATGAAGGAGGAGAAGGATATGTAGTCTTGTTGCAGTCCAAAGAGGAAGATAAGACTAATAAACCGGTCATACCCGAAGCAGTCCAGAATTTGCTTGAAAAGTATAAAGACATAGTAAGTGATGGTACACTTGCAACTTTACCTCCTAAAAGAGCTATTAGTCATCAGATTGAATTCATACCAGGGGCTTCATTGCCTAACAAAGTAGCTTACAAGCTTACACCAGATCAAAATTTGGAATTGGCTAGGCAAGTGCAAGAGTTGTTGGATCAAGGATTGATTAAGAAGAGCATCAGCCCATGTGCAGTACCAGTAGTCTTAGCAATAAAGAAAGGAGGTAAGTGGAGGTTATGTACTGATTCTAGAGCAATCAATAGAATCACAATTAGGTATAGGTTCCCTATTCCTAGAATTGAAGACTTGATGGATTGTCTTGGAGGAGCTCAGTATTATAACAAATTGGATCTCAAGAGTGGATACCATCATATCAGAATCAAGGATGGAGATGAGTGGAAGACAACATTCAAGACAACATATGGGTTGTATGAGTGGAGAGTGATTCCATTTGGCCTCTCTAATGCCCCTAGCACATTCATGAGTCTCATGAATGAAGTACTCAAAGACTTTACAGGGATATTTGTGGTTTTATATCTTGATGATATACTCATGTTTAGCAAGACAACAGAAGAACACCTTAAACATGTGGAGATGGTTCTTAGAAGGCTACAAGAGGAGAAGCTAGCCATCAACCTAGAGAAGTGTGAATTATTTAAACAAGAGCTTATATATTTGGGTTTTGTAGTATCCCAAGGGTCATTGAAAATGGATCCAAGCAAGGTGGAAGCTATCCTAAAATGGCCTACACCAACAACAGGGACTGAGGTAAGAAGTTTCCATGGATTGGCTCAATTTTATGGGAAATTCATAAGAAACTTTAGTGGCATATGTGCACCAGTCTTAGAGACAATCAAGGGTGGTTTGAAAACTAAGTTTGTGTGGACTCAAGAAGCTGAGAAAGGATTTGAGAAACTGAAACAAGAGGTGGCAACTCAACCTATTCTCTTATTACCAAGCTTTGACAAATTTTTCACAGTAGAGTGTGATGCTAGTGGAGTTGCAGTAGGAGGAGTGCTTAGCCAAGAAGGCAAACCTATAGCTTTCTTTAGTGAAAAGCTCAATGAAGCTAAGAAGAAGTATTCTACCTATGATCAAGAACTTTATGCTTTGGTTTAGTCACTTAGGAAGTGGAGGCATTACCTTCTACCCAAGGAGTTTGTTGTCTTTACAGACAATCAGGCACTTAGCTATATCAACACCCAAGAGAAGTTGAGCAATAGACACTTGAAGTGGATGGAGTATATCCAAGCTTTTACCTTCACCATCAAGCACAAGAAGGGAAAATTGAACAAGGTAGCAGATGCATTGAGTAGAAGATTGTTGAAAATCCAAGAGATATAGGTCAAGAGCATTGGAATAGAGAGTTTCAATGATCTCTATGCAGAAGATGAAGATCTCTTAGAGGCCTACAAGGTATGTTCTGACTTTGGGAATCATTTTCATAGCCAATACTCAGAGTATACTTTGAAAAGTGGATTGTTGTTTAACGGGAATCAGTTATGTGTTCCAAAAGGGTCAATGAGAGAAAACCTTATTCAAGAAAAGCATAATGGTAGTCTTAGTGGACATTTTGGTATCAATAAGACATTAGAACTAGTGCAAATGTTCTACTATTGGCCTAAGTTGGCAAGAGATGTCAAGAGGTATGTGGAGCAATGTGTTGTGTGTATGAAAGCTAAGGGAGGAGCTAGTAATGCTGGCCTATATCAACCCCTACCCATTCCTAACAGACCATGGGAGTGTGTGAGCATGGATTTTGCGGTAGGTCTCCCTAAGACCAAGACTATATTTGATAGTGTGTATGTAGTGGTGGATAGATTTAGCAAGATGAGTCACTTTATTCCTTGCAAAACCACTCATGATGCTAGCTACATTGCTCACCTTTTCTTCAAGGAGATTGTTAGGATTCATGGATTGCCTTTGAGTATTGCTTCAGAAAAGGATGTTAAATTCATGAGTCATTTTTGGAAGACTCTACGGAGCAGATTGGGTACCAACCTATCCTTTGGATTAGCTTACCATCCTTAGACCAATGGCCAAATAGAAGTGGTTAACAAGGTGCTAGGTAACCTACTAATGTGTCTAACTAAAGAATATGGACAAACATGGGACATGGTGATCTCATAGGCTGAGTATGCTTATAATGACACTGTGAACCGAACCATAGGGAAGAGTCCTTTTGAGGTTGTGTATGGAATGCACCCAAGAGGGATATGTGAGCTCAGGGATCTAGGAGCTATGGAGAATAGGAGTGGACATGATGAAGACTTCACTCAAACCATGAAGGAGATTCAGGAGCAGGTAAAGAGGACAGTCACCGAGGCTACCCAAAAATTGAAAGACAAGGTAGACATGTCAAGGAAGGATGTGCAATTTGCAATAGGAGACTTTGTCATGGTTCACCTTAACAAATCCAGGTTGTAGAAGGGAATTTCAACCAAGTTACAAATGAAAAGGGTAGGACCATGCAAGATATTAGCCAAGTATGGCAAGAATGCATACAAGGTGGAGTTACCTTCTGATTTGGGAATTTCACAAGTTTTCAATGTTGCTGATTTGATCAGGTACAAGGGCTTAGTCCAAGATATGGATCAGAATAGTAGGGAGATCTTCCAAGATGTAAGCAACATACCCTTACTATTCAAGACAAACATTAGGCAGAAAAGATCTTGGAGTCAAGAGTGCAAAAGTCTACAAGGCATAAGGTGTACATGGAGCATCTTATCAAGTGGAAAAACAAGCATGAATCTGAGGCTACATGGGTACAAGAAGATCAGTTCAAGAAATATGGCATTGATATGTCACTTCTCTCTCCTTCCATTCCTTAGTTTTTGGACAGAGAGGGGGAGAATGGTCCAGGAGCACCTAGAAAAACACCTAGGAAACACTAGGAAGCACTAGGCAATTTGAGGACCTAGGATGAAATTTTGAGTTTTTGTTACTTCAAAGGTCATGTTGACCATTTGAATTGAGTTACAAGTTTAATAATGTGTCTTGATTAGGAGTGATCAAGAGTGCAAAGGTTATTGAGTTTAGGAATTCACTTGTATTGTTCTCTTGTATTAGTTTACTTGGAAAATTGGTAAAAGTGGCAAACTGGGACATGTTGCACCTTTGCCACTTTGTAACCAACATGCCTAGCCAAGGGGAAAGCTAACTACCTTGGGAAACCTTTATAAGGTGTGCCTCGACTTGTAGATTGGTTGGAAGGCATTAGAAGTTTTTTTTTGAAATTTGAAATTTCATGAATGACAAACGACGACAGTGTGAAAATTGATTAAGTTTCTGTGTTTTTGTTCTTGGTGGTGTGTTAATGGCATAACCAGGCATTGATATATGTGTGGAATGTAATGTAGGGATCTTCTAAACACTATTTGGTTCTATATTAGTTTTTTTTATCATTTTCAAGCTTGTGATTGTAGTTGGTTAGGTATTTTCCCGTTGCTGATCTAACTGGCAACTTGTCAAAGATGGGGTTATAGTTCCTTTTCCCACTGTACCTGGTGTACGGCCTTTTGGGGATTGAAGCTAGACTCCATGTGTGTAAATATGGTAGACCTAGGGGTAGGCATGAGGCATGGACACACTGTGAAAGACTTTTCCTAGGCGAGCTTGACTGTACCCGGCTAGGAAAGTTTTGAAGTGTAAAACACTTAGCTTGTATGGATGACCTCTCCTTGCTAAACCACATGGTAGGAAGGTGGATGGAAGCCTTGCTGAGGCTTGGTATGAAGGAGGATTCCTCATAGATCCATTTGGATAGAGAACAAAATAACAGTTCACCGGGTGGTCAAGAAATGACTCTATAAGCCCTAAATTTGGTAATGTGAAGGATGGGCCTGTGTATGGTCAAGCAAGGGTTGAGACCTTGAAAATATTGAAGTGTTGGGTATCAAGACCGAGAATCCACAAAACAAAGTGTATGGTTAAGCTAGCTACATTGCTCAGCTTTTCTTCAAGGAGATTGTTAGGATTCATGGATTGCCTTTGAGTATTGTTTCAGACAGGGATGTTAAATTCATGAGTCATTTTTGGAAGACTCTATGGAGCAGATTGGATACCAACCTATCCTTTGGATCAGCTTACCATCCTCAGACCAATGGTCAAACAGAAGTGGTTAACAAGGTGCTAGGTAACCTAGTAAGGTTTCTATCTAAAGAATATGGACAAACATGGGACATGGTTATATCACAGGCTGAGTATGCTTATAATGATAGTGTGAACCAAACCACAGGGAAGAGTCCTTTTTAGGTTGTGTATGGAATACACCCAAGAGGGATATGTTAGCTCAGGGATCTAGGAGCTATGGAGAATAGGAGTGGAAATGTTGAATACTTCACTCAAACCATGAAGGAGATTTAGGAGCAGGTAAAGAGGACAGTCATCGAGGCTACCCAAAAATTGAAAGACAAGGTAGACATGTCAAGGAAGGATGTGCAATTTGCAATAGGAGACTTTATCATGGTCCACCTTAACAAATCCAGGTTGTAGAAGGGAATTTCAACCAAGTTACAAATTAAAAGGGTAGGACCATGCAAGATATTAGCCAAGTATGGCAAGAATGCATACAAGCTGGAGTTACCTTCTGATTTGGGAATTTCACCAGTTTTCAATGTTGTTGATTTGATTAGGTACAAGGGCTTAGTCCAAGATATGGATCAGAACAGTAGGGAGATATTCCAAGATGTAAGAAACATACCCTTACCTATTCAAGACAAACTTTAGGTAGAAAAGATCTTGGAGTCAAGAGTGCAAAAGTCTACAAGGCATAAGGTGTACATGGAGCATCTTATCAAGTGGAAAAACAAGCATGAATTTGAGGCTACATGGGTACAAGAAGATCAGTTCAAGAAATATGGCATTGATATGTCACTTCTGTCTCCTTTCATTCCTTAGTGTTTGGACAGAGAGGGGGAGAATGGTCCAGGAGCACCTAGAAAAACACCTAGGAAACACTAGGAAGCACTAGGCAATTTGAGGACCTAGGATTAAATTTTGAGTTTTTGTTACTTTCAAGGTCATGTTGACCATTTGAATTGAGTTAAAAGTTTAATAATGTGTCTTGATCAGGAGTGATCAAGAGTGCAAAGGTTATTGAGTTTAGGAATTCACTTGTATTGTTCTCTTGTATTAGTTTACTTGGCAAATTGGTAAAAGTGGCAAACTGGGACATGTTGCACCTTTGCCACTTTGTAACCAACATGCCTGGCCAAGGTGAAAGCTAACTACCTTGGGAAACCTTTATAAGGTGTGCCTCGACTTGTAGATTGGTTGGAAGGCAATAGAAGTTTTTTTTTGTAATTTGAAATTTCATGAATGACAGACGAGGACAGTGTGAAAATTGATTAAGTTTATGTGTTTTTGTTCTTGGTGGTGTGTTAATGGCATAACTAGGCATTCATATATGTGTGGAATGTAATGTAGGGATCTGCTAAACACTATTTGGTTATGTATTAGTTTTTTTCATCATTTTCAAGCTTGTGATTGTAGTTGGTTAGGTATTTTCCCATTGCTGATCTGACTGGCAACTTGTCAAAGATGGGGTTATAGTTCCTTTTCCCACTGTACCTGGTGTATGTCCTTTTGGGGATTGAAGCTAGACTCCATGTGTGTAAATATGGTAGACCTAGGGGTAGGTAGGAGGCATGGACACACTGTGAAAGACTTTTCCTAGGCGAGCTTGACTGTGCCCGGCTAGGAAAGGTTTCAAGTGTAAAACACTTAGCTTGTAGGGGTGACCTCTCCTTGCTAAACCATGTGGTAGGAAGGTGGATGGAAGCCTTGCTGAGGCTTGGTATGAAGGAGGATTCCTCATAGATCCATTTGGATAGAGAACAAAATAACAGTTCACCGGGTGGTCAGGAAATGACTCTATAAGCCCTAAATTTGCTAATGTGAAGAATGGGCTTGTGTATGGTCAAGCAAGGGTTGAGACCTTGAAAATATTGAAGTGTTGGGTATCAAGACCGAGAATCCACAGAAAATATTTGGAGTTCTTTGGAATATTTTGGTAAACTATCCACTTTTCTTGGGTTAGGAGGCCTAATTGGGCTCTAGGCTTGTAGCCTTTTTAACCCTAGGTGAGGGTTTGAAGTTAGCGATGGAAAAAGGGAACAAGGTGGAGTTATTAGCACCAATGTGAGATGGTGGGAAGTTGTTGGAAGCATTCCCACACCCTTGAAAAGAACAATTGAAAGGATGGAAGTATTTAGCCTTTAGGGAAGATTAAGGGCTAAGGGAGAGTTAGTGGCAAGGCACCAAGTTTGGATTGGTAGAATGAGAGTTTGATGATAGTGGGGTTGGCCAGTAGAACTAGGGGCACCTATACATGAGATAGGACCTAAAGGTTAAGGTGGTAGAGTCACCTAGGAGTTCTTGAGAACAAGGACTCAGAGCATGGAACAGTGAGTGTTCCAACCAACCCTGCCCTATCAGGGAGCCTGACAAATATTGCCTTTTCCAACCTAGGGTTATACATGTTCTTGGAATCAAAACACATTTCTTGGTCCTCAAAAAAGTTGAAAAAAAAATTCACAAGAAGCTTTAAAATTTCAAACCCTTTGGAGGAAACAAATATCCTTTTACGAATTCAAGTGCTATTGCTTACCCTAGGGATTCAATCCTTAGAGTTTTCTAAGTACTTAGGATTAATCATTGTTTTTTCTCACTAAAGTCAACATAGGTAACTATGCTCTTGAAACCTTGACTTTCACATAATGGACTTTGTGGAATGAAAAGGGATTAAGACATAGACATTTAGTTTGAAAATCATAATCAAGATAGTGTTTGTGGTAAAAAGAACCGAACCTAATCAAGATAAATAAACAACTGAACCACACATGTGCTTGTTCTCTTTTGAGTCTTATGGTTTTCATGCAAACATTGGTTTCTTGGTTTGATTTAGTCTTAGGGAAAAGTATGTTCTTCAAAACCTTGGTCTTGTAAACGATTCCTTTTTAGGTTTATCTAGGATCAAGTCAAACACTTCATCCATTTCAAACATCAATCAAATATCACCTCACCAACAACTTTTGGAACCTTAAAAACATCACTTATGCTAGAATTTTAGGGAAAACCAACATCACCTTGTTGGAATTAACGCACCTAGTCAAATTATCAATCTTCTTAAACAAATTTTCCTCTAGGATAACACACCTTCCTAAGGTCTACTAGTTCATGATCACTTTGATTGGCTCAACACACTTATCCAATTCATTCTCTTATGTGAGTTTTCCCTCGAATAACACAACTTCCTAGGGTTTACAAGTTCACCATAATATTTTTTGGCTTAATAGACCTATTAAAACTATCCTCTAAATCGAACCAAACAAAGTCCTAAATTGTAGCATTGATCCAAGGTTTCTAAAATTTCAAACACCCATATCACTCACACTTTCATCCTCTATCTCATCATTGGTCCTAAACCCTCAAAGGTCAACAAGGTCAAAACACAAGAGGAACATGGAATATTAACCTGATTCCTACATCATGAGTAATCCAATTCAACCAAACTATCCAAGCCTTACAATACCAATTGATTTTCAAAATTTTCATTTGTACAATCCGTACATGGGATCATTGTCTCCTACAAACCTCAATGGTACGACAAATGTGATTTTTCCCAATCTCAATTTTGGAACACCTTTCCCTTTGGTAGATTTAAATCAAAGTCAAAAAATACAAATCTATCAACCAAACAATCAAGGCATGAGCCTTCTCCCTTTAACAACCGTCAATAAACCGAATCCGAACAACACCCCCTTCATAAATCAAAGCATCATATCAAATCTTCCCATTTTTCAATTGATATCGCAACAATAGATGGCAACCATTCAAGCAAACCCAACAATCAACACCATTCCCAATCCACCACCACCACCGCCAAAACACAACATGAAAAATTCATTCTCCATCATGCTGCAAGCTGCTCGACAATCCACTCATCAAAAGATGATCTAAAACCAACAAGTTCCACAAGCCGCATAAGCTGCACAAGTCGCACAAGCTACGCAAGAAGCCCAAGCTAACCAAAAATGAACAAGCTCAAGCTCAAGCCCAACACCAAGCTCGGCAGACACAAGCACAATTATGGGCACTATTGCAAAAAATCCATCAACAAGTAGCTCAACAACAAGACAAACAACAAGATTTCTTGGAACAACAACAACACGACCAACAACAAGCGTTGTTGGCTTAGCAGAAAATACAAGCCTTACTCCCACAATAGAGCTTGTAATAGATTCCCATCACAATCGTTGAAAATGATGATCAAGATCCCTCGACTGATGATCATGTTGAAAATATCTCTACATCACCTAATGAGTTAGAGGACATATCTTAATAATGTATTCCAAATCCTCATCAACATATTTCACCAAAGTCTAGGAATGGACCTTTCCAAGACATATTGACATCCTTTGTCCTCATGGTTATAGACATTGAAGAAATCCTCAACTCACCATTTGATCCAAGTCCACTCAAAGATCAAGAGGATATTGAGCCACTTCCCATGCCTTATGATGATGTCCAAGAACCTTTTGAAAAAAATTGATCCTTTGAAATTGAACCATGTCAAGAACTTGATCCAAAGCATGTCGAAAGCAATTCTGAAATCATTTGAGATCAAGAATTTGTATCTCCAATCTACTACAATAATATAATGGACACTCTTCTATCTATACAAGATTTCACAAATGATGATCATATCCATATAGCACATACTCCTCCATCTACCCATAAGATTATTTCTTTGGATAGACACGCAAATGATCTTCATTCAAAATAAGAGTCTCATACTCTTGACATCATTACCAAGGAACAAGAGTCACTTACTCTTAACATTTATACAGATGGTCAAGATATAGAGAAATTCAAAGACATCATAAATGGGTCATGAATCAAAAACATCCCGTGAAGTGAGTAATGACAAAGACTTTTGTGTGGATAGTGAAGCATCAACACTTCTTGAAAAGAATTGCAATCTGATATCTCACAAGATCAAGCTAAAGATATCAATCAGGCATTTATCCCACTTATGAGATATCCTATCACTTATAAAATTGGATCACTTACCTTTCTTAGAGAAAGCCATCTCATCAATAAAGAACATGATACATTTGAAGGTCCACAATAGAACAAAGAGGGATTAGCACCTTGTTTCAAAGGTAAATCATATCCTATTGCAGATAGAATTTTTGAGCAGATGAATTATTAGGGAAAAGGTTTAGGTCTACATGAGAAAGGTATCCTAGAACTAGTGCATACTTTTGGAAATCTTAAACATCAAGGCCTTGGTTATTCGACAACCAAGGGATATAAACATATTAGTAATACTTCCAAAAACCTGGGGGCAACGTCGTCTCAAGAAAATGTCAACATAGGGAGAACGAAGAATCCTTATGATGAAACCAATGTCAATACTATGACCCGCCACATCACGAATCTCCATCCACCCATCACCCCATCCACAAATTGGGACCAACAAGAAAATAAAGATTTGAATCAAAGCACGAAGAATGCCATCAAAGGAAAAGAAGTACCGAAGCACAAAGGACAAATCAAATACACCTAGATACCAAATAATACAAAGAAAAATTATCGTTATCAAACTCCATTAGTCAAAGAAACTATGGGGAAAAATAAAAAAGGGAAAAGTATCCATCAAATATGTCCACAAACGAAAAAACAGGCTTCTCAAGCGACGTACAAAGCATATCAAACTTTTTTTCCTAATTCCACACACACTTTTCTATCCACCCATTATTCCTCATCTTCCCATGTTTGGAGAGTCAAAGGTTCCAAACTATTAACCAATCCATATTTTATTCCTAAACATGTTTCATCCATGCCTCCACACATGATATCCAATTCTCACATTGACCATGTGTTGACAACAACCCTTCATCATAAGGATTCAGAGGAAACTCTATCGCGATGTGTAGACAAAGACAAAGTTAACTCCAGTATCAGCAAAGCAGATCAGGAATCTCAAAAGTTTTTTTCGAGTGTACGGATCTTGGCAAAGCAGCTTCTTCAAGCAGGATATCGATGGCACATTATGAAAAAAACATCAATGTTAGTAGTACCAAGTGATTCAACATGAGCTTAATATCTCTCAAAAAATACAAACAAATCTTAAAAATTCCTTGAAAAATGGTCACCTTGATGAAAACCTGGCAAACAGGCATCTTGGTGAAAACAAAAAAATCCAAAAAAATCAAAAAAAAGATTGAAAACAATAAGGAAAAAATTGTCCTCTAGTAAAAACCACTATGGTGGCACTTTGGACAAGTACCATGATGAAAATATGGCAAATAGGTGTCATGTGTAGAACCGAACATCTACGTGTGCCAATTCAGGAGAAAGCGTCTTATCAAATCCATAATAAAGCCAACATTCTAGCCATATCATCTATTCATCCATGAACCGTTTATCCAACCCATTACCATCTATCTACAATATCTTGATAAAATTTTGGTGCACACTTTTCACTTGCTTATGGAAAATTTCCTGACATGTGTCATTTTCATTGATCCCATGCTACCCAATGTTATCTGAGACTTGAAGCATTATCTGAATGAGCATCCACTATCCAAACCTCTTATCCTATCACAAGATAATCCCTAGCATCCATTGCATGCTTACCATATCTATCCATTCATACACCTAGCCAAGCATCTAGCCATGGCCTTTCAAACATTGCTAGACACTGAGGGCAGATATTTATATCTTGCTGCGGGAATAAATTTTGATATATATCCTCTAACTTATCTAGTAATCTGAACATTGGAAAACATGAAATCAAATTGGTCAAAGAATTTTTGAGCCAAAAATCAAAATCCCTAGCCCAGGGCATATTTTGATAGGAAGGCGTTCCTTATCAAGCTTTATCTTTTATCGAACATCAATCCACAAAATCAATATCAGTTGGGTGCTGCCACAATAATGGGTTACACTTTTTGGGACATCCTCATTTTTGTTGAAATCACATTTGTTTAGAAAATATAATGATTTAAGCCTTAAAAGGGTTCCATTTAAAGGATTTTAATTGAAGAGGTTTTGATCAAACCCACGTATATCAAACCCCCTTGGATAGAAACTCGCTAGTTTTAAACCATGCCTATAATGGAGTCTCCTCTACACCTATCAAAATCCTGATAAAAAATCACTTTTGATTTACCTTTTAGGGGATCAAATTAATTCATTAAAATTTATCTTTTGTAAATATGTAGTACTTATTATAAGCTTCCTAAAAAGTATAATTTTAAATATATTTAATTTTATTATTATATTTATTTTTTATTTCTTTTGAATGTAGGTTTTTCAATGAACATCGAGGTCTTTGTTTCACACATAGAAAAATAGGAAATGAGAGAATTTTTTTTCTAAAAAATACATGTACACTAGATATTGATGTCCTTATTCCAAAAAAATAATAATAAGTTAATTCAAATGCATACAAAAAAAGTTATGCAGCTGAAAGTATAATATATCAAAATTATAATTACTCTGACTTAGAAAATTAATTAAAAAATATATATGCAACAAAAAATTATGAAAAAATATCCATCCACTAGATATTGGTGAGAAAAAATTGTATTTAAAAAATTAGAATTGTATCCTTTCTATAAAAAAAGTTATGCAGCTAAAAGTAAACATCACTTTTTGAAAATGATGTTTAGCACAAAAAATAAGTTAATAAAAATTACATAAAAGGACTCACAATTTATTTTTTAATTTAAAAAATATATATAATTATTATCTACACACAAAATATCACAAATCACTAGTTTTCTTCATCTTCAAATTATTAATGGTTTAGCTTCTATAGGTGCAAGAAAGTGAAAATCTGGTGAAAAATATTGATTTCAATGTCAAGTTTGACCAAAAAGTGTAACCCATTATTGCGGGATCACCCAGTTGCATCTAGTGTGTTATGTCAATGCTACATCAAATCATTCAAACAAATTTTGTTCCAATCCAAGCTTCCAAATCTTGATCAATCAAATCCAATCAATTATCACCTTGTTTGACTTAACACACTTAGTCATACCACCCTCTTGTGCATGATTTTACTCTCGAATAACACAACTTCCTAGAGTTTACAAGTACTTTATCATATTATTTGACTTAACACACTTAGTCAAATTATCCAATCCATCATCAACATGTTTGACTTAACACACTGAAAGTCAAACTACGCTCTCATGTACGAATTTACTCTAGGATAGCACAACTTCCTAGAGTTTACAAGTGCATTATCAATTTTGTTTGATTTAACACACTTAGTCAAACTATCAATCCATCAATCTGATTGATCAATCTGAGCTTAGTTTTCAACAAAATCCCGAAACATAGTATTGGTATCATCATGTATATATGTATCCAAATCGTGTGAAAATCTAAAATCATCATAAAATCAAAAATCCAAAAACATTTCAAAAATCCATAAAAAATCCAAAACATGTTAAAAGTAAAAAAAAACAAAAATAGAGTCATCTTCCCGAACTATGTTGTTTTTGAGCTTGAACATAGGCAAGGTTTATCTTTGATCATCCGCTGAGACATTTAGGTCAGTCCTTTAGGCGTCCATCACATTAGCAATTCGTTTGCCCATTTATTTTCACATTTTGGTCAATCCTTTAAGTGTTTGTTGCATTGGCAATCCATTTACCCATTTATTTTAACATTTAGGTTAGTCCTTTAGGCATCCGTCACATTGGCAATCTGTTTGCCCTTTTATTTTCACATTTAGGTCAGTCCTTTAGGTGTCCATCACATTGGCAATCCATTTGCCCATTTTTTATCACATTTAGGTGAGTCCTTTAGGCATCCATCACATTGACAATCTGTTTGCCCATTTATTTTCACAATTTGGGTTAGTCCTTTAGGCATCTGTTGCAATGGCAATTTGTTTTCCCATATATTTCACATTTTAGGTTACTCCTTTAGGTGTCCGTTGCAATAGAACATGGCAATCTGTTTGCCCATCTTTCTCATCAATAGTCAAGTCAATTATCATCTGAACTACGTCGTCTCTGAGCTTGAACGTAGGCAAGGTTTATCTTTGATCATCTCCCAAGACATCTAAGGTCAGTCCTTAGGCATTCATTGCATTGGAAATCCATTTTTTCCATATTTTTCACATCTTAGTTCAGTCCTTAGGCGTCCGTCGCATTGGCGATCCATTTTTTCCATATTTTTCACATCTTAGGTCAATCCTTAAGTGTCTGTCGCATTCAAATGGTAACCTGTTTGCCCATATATCTTTTCATTGAGTCAAGTTTGTCGTTGGTCGAACTGCGTGGTATTTGCATATATAACGTAGGCAAAGCTAATCAATGGATCAAATCTTGAGACCCCTAGGATAGGTCTTTAGGTTAGTCTCTTCATCATAAATCTTGAAAATACCAAAAACAGCCTCAAAATATCTAAAAATCCAAAATGGTGCATCCATCTCATTTCACTTTCACCCGCGATAGTCATCATTCCTAATAAAATGAATCGTCACCTTTGCCCTTTAGTGAATCAATTAGAAGCAAGTCTAGCATGTTCAAAAGTGAACACCCTAATCATTAGAGTCTCGAACGTCTAATCCAATAAGCAAGCAAGTTGATCAACTCGAAGTATCAATAGATTATCTTCCAATCAGTCCCACGAAAACCCTAATCACTACATGTCCTAGGATGAATCCTTCCCATGATGGACATAAGCATCAAGTACCTCACAGTAGTTTAGCCTTGGCTAGCGGTACGAAGAACATTAGTTTTTCTGTTTTCTTTATTTAGTATTTTATTGGCTTATCTTATTTTGAGCTCATTCCAAGGACCTCTCAATGATGCATAAATAGAACAAGTTTAGAGAGAAAAGAATGGGGCAAAGATCATTGTCTCCTTTATCTACTATGCTTGTGGGATACACTAGTAAAATAAATTAGTCACATGTGTTTTGTTTGGTTTGTTCAGAGGATGTTCTGGATATCTTATTGACCACATAGGAAAGCTTGCTTGCCTATGTTTTGGCCTGAGGTGTTTAGAATGTTTGAACCACATCCTGAATGAAGTATGCATGCTAAGTGTGAACAAGAATACTCGTATCTGATTGTCAAGTTAGAATCCATCACACTAGGTACAAAGCCATCCCGGTCTTTTATACCTTGATGCATCGTACCTATGTGTGTTATCAAACATAAAGTAATTGGTCCTTTGAAAATCCCAACTCCTAGTAAGCAATACATCAACAATAATCATCATAATGTAGGATTGTGTGGATCTTCCTTCCATCCATCTTATTCTTCTCATTCTTCAATCTTTACTAACATTTATATCTAAAATCAGTGTGTCACATCAAGCTATACACGAGACTACCCATAGTTGATGACTATCTATGCATCATCATATTTATCTACATAAAAGGATTATCTTTCATCATTTTATCAATAGGACCACTCCTCTCATATTTTATCGCAATCTATCGATCAAGAAATTAGCATTTTCACTTGATGTATTGAGGGGGAAATATACCAACATAATTCTTCTCGCTAGGGCAATAGTGAGACATCTGAAAAATCAAGAAATTTTGAACTTTGATCACAATAGTTTATTTTTTGAATCAATGCAACAAGTGCATTGCTTCAAAGAGGGGCAAAAAGTAGACATGGAAAATGAACAAGTTCAGTTCGACACACTTGATCCTGATTAGTCACGACATTTCCTCCTAAATCATACTCTCAGATTTTCATCATATTATGTTTCTTAATTTAATAAACCATTATTTATTTGATTAAGTCTTTCTCCTCTAGTGATTAAATTAATCAACTTAATTTAATTAACCTTATATTTCTGTTTAATTAAATAAATCATTTTATTTGATTAAATTCTTCAAGTCCTCTTATTAAATTAAATAAATTAAACCTTATTTGATTTAATCTAACATTATCCCACTTAGTTATTAAAATCAAAATCATTTATTTAATTAAACATTTCCTCTCAATTCTGATTTAAATCAATTTATCAATTTAAGTCAAAACTGTCAAATCATCTAATCCCTCTTTAAATTAATCAAAATCTTGATTAATTTAATCCCTATCACTAAAATCTTCTAGAGAATGCAAGTTGCGCATGAAAATAGATTTAATTCATTTATTAAATATCTATTTTCCCTCACATGGCATCAAAATAGAATATTCCCTCAAATTTGAATTCAAAAAGTTCAAGTGGACTTGTACATCCAATAAGGCATTCACTCCTCTTACATGTACTTTTTTATTGAGCCAAGTGGCATTTATTTCATTCTTTTTTCCCTCTCACATGTCATTTCTCAAATTTAAAATTCCACCTAATTGCATTTATTGGCACTTTGGCCAGAATGTGCACAACCATCATCCATTCACATCTTGACTAGTGGCACTTGGGCATTGGATGTTGAATGATCCCACATTGCTTATTTTCACTCCCTTTTCCAATTTGGAAATCTATAAATTGGAGGCTTCTTTCCTCATTTTATCATCCATAATTCAAGCAAGTATACTATACTTCATTTAATCCATAAATTTGACATACTTCATGCAAGGTTACTCTCTTGAACTAAGAGCTAATTTTGTTCATTCCATTCAAGAAGCTAATCTCAGGTATCAAAAATCATCAAGCTTACAAACAAGAATTGGGAAAGGGCTGATTTCGACATACCAATTAGCACCAATTCCCCCATGGGATTGATAGTTGTTCATTAAAATATGATTTGTTTACTTCTATTTAGATTGTTCTTCACTTGTTTTCCTATATTAATTTTTCAATCTAATTTCATGGGGAATCTTCATTTCACCTTGCACATTTGATCTAATGTTGTGTTTTTTTGTTGTTTGTGTGTAGGTCTAAAATTAAAGGGTTCACAGAAAGGTCATTGCTACTAGGATGGTTGATCATTCATCTTAGTTGTATACCTTTTCATATTTTTCTTATGATGGTGACATTGTTCCTTAGGCTATTGATCACACTTCTAGTGTGAATCATGATTTAGAGGAGACATTTCCCTTCTTGAAATTTCTAGTACTCATAAAAAGCTAGTTCTTGAGTCATGCATTTGATCTCCTCCATCTATTGTTGCAGTTGATGATGCTCATGTGTCTACAAATATGGCTTCTTGTGATTCGGTGTAGTAGGATATTCATTATCTTTAAAATATGGCTACTTGTGATGGCTTCTTGACAACTATTTCATACTAGTTTGTTGAGACTGATATTTCAAATTTGGGAGACCACACTGATTACATTCATCTTCTCTTTGAGGGAGATGATCCTTCTTTAGTTGTTATGAGGGAACACTCTAACCCTCTTATTTATTCTGAACATGATCATCCTTTATATTTTGACATGAGTATGCATAATTTTGGACACCATTTGAAGGAGGCTTCTTTGCCTTCAAAGGAGATATCATTGTCTTTGGTTTGTGTTCTACAATCATCTCTACTAAATTATGGACTTTTCTCTTTAGGAGTGTGACCTAGAATTCCTGTTTGGAGTGTTTTAGCTTTTGACATCGACATGGAGACACATTAGAACTATTTAGAAATATCATACATAATCTATCTTCCTTCATCTTCCTTTCAGGATTGGGAAGAACACTTTCATGAATTCTTGGTTTTGTTTCTTCCTAAGGGGAGGAACATTTTTCAATGAGATTGGATCATCTTGAACATTCAATTTCAAGCTTCTACCATTGCAAGAGACTCACCATTGAGGGGGGCTACATGATCTCTCTTCTTTTTCTTTCTTATGGGAGGATCTCTTTCAGGGAGGATTTTTGTCCCATTGGGTTTTCTCCTTTTCTTTGTTTGTGAGAGATTGCATTTAAATGACTTATTCACATGTGAAATTTACTTAGGTTCTAGGAACCTTTTTAGATGACTTAGTTGTCATTTCTATATTTTATCTTTTCCTAGGTAGTTATGATAGGTTTTCTCATATCATAAGATTAAGACACTTTTAATAATCTTATGACATCTCATGTTTCCCCTTGGCTATATAACTAGGGGTCTCTCATGCATTGTATAATGAGAATTATATTTGCATCATTGATAAAATTACAAATTATTCTTTTCATATTGATTTTCTCTCTTTGTTCCTTCCATTTGGCCTCTAGATCTTGGCAGGTTATATCCATAGCCAATTATAACAAGGTTTTAATCAATAATGATAATAATTAAAAAATATTTTAAATTGTTTTGGAATTGTTTAGCTAATGGAATTCTTTGGCATATTTAGAAGGTAAGGAATGAGGATAAATTCAAAGGGCATCAAAGGACGCTTACTAAGTATGGGCACGTATGACAACATAACCAGCTTAATCTATCTATTTTTATGAAGGCAATTGAAGCTTTCCAGAAAGAACTCAATGAGAAAGTTGAAGGAGAAAACATGGAATAAGAGAGTAGAGGCCAGAGATTGCAGACTAATGAAGAATGTGCAATTAGGGAAGTCTTGTCAAATGAATAATAAATTTCTAGTGAAAAATTGGTGGGTTTGAGAGAGTTGGAATCTTGCAGTGAAATTAGGAACTTCTAAGGGACACATGTATAAGTTTGTTGCATTCCTTTTTATATAATACTAAATTTCCAACAAAATAATAATGTAGATGCTAGTGTAAAAATTTGGATAAATAATTCATAATAGTAGGTATAGCATTATGTATAGCTACAAAAGACCTCATCCTGTCTACAACTACTCAGTATAAGTATAAGTATTATGTATAGCCAATAAATGAACCGATCCTATATAGCATTATGTATATGCATGATTTTGCAACAACTTCACTTAGACCTATAGTTTGGATATAGGGTACATATGAATGTACATGCTAATGTAATTTCAAACCTTTAGTATTTTTAATTAAAAAAATGAATGAAAAAAATCACTTTTAAAAATTAAAATGAACGTGATGTAAAAACCTTTTTGTAAATATATTGATCTTGAATGATGTTTTTATATAATATTTTTTATTAAAAATCCAATAAATTTTGTTAGATAAAATATTTTATATATTTAACTATAAAAATATTAAAAATTTAATTAAATAAATAATATTTTTTAACTCTCATTGTAGCTTATTTTAATATCTAAAATATTTTTTAGTAATAAAATAGTCTTATAACTATTAATGATTAATTAAATAAACTAAGATAGAAAGAATAGTTATGACATATCTAATGAAGAAAAGAAAAAGCTAAAAACTAATTAAAAAGAAATATCGTTCCACTAGAACATCTAAACCCAACACAAATTTATTTTAAAGAAAACCACTCACCATGTGATGAATGGGATGAATGGAAGAAGAAACCCACACTCCAAAAGTTGTTCAACATATTATTCAAAAATCACAAAGATTATGTATATACTTGCAGAGTAAGCTTCTCAAAGGAGTATCACCAATCAGAGATCCACAGGCAACACGACCACTATCAGACTTAGAATAATTCATAATTGTTAGTGTATAAGTTAATCATACACTTAGGCGGTAGTTATGCAGGTTGATTTTCCTGATTGAGGAGTCCTGTCCTCAAATCATGGAGATTGACAAACTTGATTGAGGAGTTCTATCCTCAATTCATGGATCCTAACTACTTGACTCTCTCCTATATTATGTACAACTCTTTCATCTAATTAACAAGTTGGCTTTGAGAAAATTCGTGTCTATATGCTTGATTATTGTCTTTGCAGATCTGGCAAATTTCCACATGGTATCAGAGAAATTCAAGGAAGTTGTCAAGCCATAGGCAAATGCAAATAGGGATTGGGAAAAAACGTGAAGATCTGGGTATGCATTTCAATATCTCTGTTGGGAATCTAATATCATTGAATTCAACGTTGACTCTGTTGAAGGCGTGATTTGAAAATCCCAATCAGGATTCTCTTGCGGTTTCATATGTTTCTTGATTCACCTCAGGAAGCTAGATATTGTTGTTTTGAGGCCGCAAAATCTCTCTGTGGTTTCGTGAAAACCCTCTTCTTACGATGTTTTGCCATTTATTTGCTGTTGGTGCATCGAATTGCTTTGATTTTCTAAATTTGCAGATCAGAGGCATTGATCATCAGAGTGCACGAGATAAGATAGGCACACAATTTGTAAGGAAGGGTGGGCGAGACAAGTTTGGGCACCATTCAAGCAATTCAAAACTGAGAGGTTGTTTTCTTTTGTTCAAGAGGCACGATTCACCTATTGGGATCCATTTTTGGTTGTTGGAGGGCGCTATTTATACTTTGCAAGCCACGATTCATGGCATTTGTTGCAGATTGAGACCCATCTACCTACATTTGACGTTATAAAACACAGATCTGATTTTCCCTGTTCTATGCATTTTTTTCATCTGTTGTAGGAAGTGTGGTTTGAGGCATTATTTGAAGAGATGTGCATAATATAGGAGAGATTCAACCAGTTAGGCTCCATGAATTGAGGATAAAACTCCTCAATCAAGTTTGTCAATCTCCATGATTTGAGAATACGACTCCTTAATCAAGAAATCAATATCCATAACTATTGCCTAAGTGTATGATTAAAACTATACACTAACACCCCCCCTTAAGCATAATTTAGGTGGTCACAAAAACAATGGAAATTTGAGTCCCGACAACAAGGCCTAAGAAGGACTCATTTACAATGAAAACTCTTATAAAGATGGAAAAATATAGAAAACCCTATGGGAAAAAAAACTATCCTCCAAAAAGAGTATTTTTCATATTTTCCTCTTTTTTGTGATTTTGATACTCCTTTATTTTTTTATCCTTAACTGCATTTGGATCCATGCTTACTGCATTTGGCTCCATGCTTAGTTGTGATCTTCAACTTTTAGAAAATTGAAAGAAAAAAATTTGGAGTGGATTTTTAACCACAACTCTTTACATCCCCCTTTTAATATTTGTGATTTCCCCTTTTGTTCGACACTTTATTTTAGTGCATTATTTGTAAACCAGAATGAAGGATAAAAAATGGCAATTTATATATTAGTGTGAAATCACCATCATTCAATAGAATTTGAAAAAATAAGATTTTTAGGAAAAAACTTTTAAATTTTCATTCTATTGCAAATTTACACCAATAAAATTTACAAAATCAAGAAAATTAAATATTTTTAAAAAAAGAATTAGAAAGAGGAAAATAAAAATAAAAAAATTAAGCCCTCATGAACTGTAAAAAAAAATAGGGGCAGAAACCCCATGTGACCAAGGGTGTCTTTTGAGATGAACATTGCACCCTTGCCTTTGTTTCAAATCCCTGAAATGGCGCCCAAATTTGCTGTAAATGTCATGTTCAACTAGCGCAGTTTTTTTGCCCCTCCCTCTCTTATTTGAAATGCACCTCCTCACTAGAAAATCGTGGCCTCTAATGGGTTGGCCTTGGAAGAATTTCACACCCCAAGAACAGAGGCGACTTCATGTCCATTCAAGCCTGACCTCACGTCGCCAATGAGAGGTAATAGACCCATAGATGGAATTCACAACCTCTAATGAGTTTCCACGCCTCTCTACTGTCATACACAAGAAGCTTGCTGAGAATCTGGCGCAAATGGTTAAAATCACACCATACATAGTGCTGGAAATATGAAAATTCGTTATCTTGCATTGATAGTTTCACATAAAACACAGTATGGTAGCATTAAAAGCATTAGTGTTAAAATCCTAACCATTAGCAATCAATGTAAATTATCGAGCTTGTGTTAATTCCTCTATCTATTTTTTCTTAAAATATTTGATTTTACTAACTTTGTAAATGCAAATTTTATTGGTGTAAAATTACAAAAAGTGAAAAAGTAAAAATTTGAAAGTGTTGTTTTAAAGTACTTATTTTTTCAAAATTTTCCAAATGTTGGTGATTTTGCACTATATACAAAGTGTCATCTATTACATTCATTCTTGTATGCAATATATGCACTCAAATAAAGTGCCAAACAAAGTGGGAAATCAAAAATATTAAAAGGGGGGTGTCAGAGAGTTGTGGTTAAAAATCCACTCCAAATTTCTTTCTTTCAATTTTCTAAAATACGAATATCACAACTAAGAATGGAGCCAAATGCAGTAAGCATGGATCAAAATGTAGTTAAGGATAAAGAAATAAAGGAGCATCAAAATCACAAAAAGAGGAAAATATGATGAATACTTTATTTTGGAGGATTGTTTTTTTCCATTGGGTTTTCTATCTTTCTCCATCTTTATAAGAGTTTTCATTGCAAATGAGTACCTTATTAGGCCTAGTTGTCCAGACTCAATTTTCCATTGCTTTTGTGCCCACCTAAGTTATGCTTAACGGGGGGTGTTAGTGTATAAGTTAATAATACACTTAGGCACTAGTTACATGGAGGATGATTTTCCTGATTGAGGAGTCCTATCCTCAAATCATGGAGATTGAAAAACTTGATTGAGGATTTTTATCCTCAATTCATGGAGCCTAACTGCTTGAATGTCTCATATATTATGTACAATTCTTTCATCTAATTAACAAGTTGGCTTTGAAAAAATTCATGTCTATGTGCTTGATTATTGTCTTTGCAGATCTGGAGAATTTCCACAATAATACACATCCATAATACAACACTCTCATAAAATAGGGTTGCCTTCTAGGGAATGTTAAGCTAATAAAATACCAGTTATCAAATCTAAGACTTAATGATGAATGGTCCATATTTATAATAGTAAAATGTTGGAAGCTTGATGCTTCCACCCATCAATAGATACTGACCACATGATTTGCGACATGGTTTAACAACCTCCTATGGATCCTTAATCTAGGATAGTAGTGGATTCTTAACAAGCTGAACTTTTTGGAATAATGGCTAGCTCAACTCCCAACAATTGGTATCAGAGTCGGGATTGCGGGTTTGAATCCCTTGGTTGCACTAGGGAGACTTTTGGAACCTTGATGCTTCCACCCCTCAATCAGTGTTGACCATGTGATTCATGACATGGTTTAATAGCCTCCCGTGGATCCTTAATTTGGGGTAGTAGTAGATTCCTAATAGGACAACCTTTTGGGAATAACGACTAGCTCAACTCCCAACATAAAATATAAATAAAAATTTCCTTGCAAGGGCGATGCCCCCAAGCCCTCGTCGAGCTGCAGTACCCTAGGACCCCCAACTAGGGGAATTATCCCCCCAAACCCCTCATGGGGAAACCCCCCCATGCCCCCCATCATGGACTTATCAATAGTTCCTTATGTAATTGAAAGGTTGAGACACATTTTCCTAACATTTTCCTCCTCTTTTGAGAAGGGGTCTTGATAGTTAGCATTATTTGTACCTTTCTAGTAGGTGTTGTCACTCTTTTACATCTATTGGTTGAGGAAATTTTAGCTACCCTAACTCTAGCAAATTTCCTCATATGACTTACTATTTCTCCTATGGATGAGACCCTCATATAATTTTCTTAGACCTTACTAAATTATGGTTCCTGTTGGATGACTAGGATTCACCTCCTCCTCCTAATTGTGGTCTGGCCTCTTAGCAACTTGTATCTTCCTTTTGTTATCTTGCTCTTGATTAATACCTTATTTGGACTTTAAGGGTGTGATATTTTCCATCCACCATTCTTTGTGAATATGTGTAACACTACTTTATAAATGGTAAGATAGACACTATCCATAAAAAATATATTATTTAAAATAAATAGACCCTCATAATATGTGCCTTGACATATTTTAAATAAGGATTCTAAAAAGTCTACAATAATTATTATTATTCTATTTTTTTTTTTTACCTTTAAGTTTTATTTTCAAACAATCATTTAAGAATCATTTAAGAAGTTGAACACATTAATTTATCCATCATTTTTCTTACAAATAAAAGAATATTCTAATACAAATGAAATATTATATATTTGCATAATGTCAATAATAGAGAATGATCACTCCTTACTAGGTAGCCTTTTTTCATAATTATGTTCGAGTTGTAAAATATATCATATATAATGTACTTTTACTTTTGCTATTAATTAATCAACAATGAATGAAAACATATTTATATTGAATGATATATCTATATAAGAATTTATATTGAGAGTAACTAAATTTTTTAGATAAAATATTATATATTTAGATAAAATTTTCTCGATATGAATAAGCAAACATAATTGGATATAGAAAAATTTATCTATGTCTCATGATTTGTGAATTTTTTTTTAAAATATATTATATATTTAAAAATAAAAATATTTAAATTTTTTGAATGAATAATCTTATTTTATTTTGATTGTAACTTATTTTAATATCATAAATTAATTTATATTAAAAAAAATTGTTTTAACTATTAATGTTTTATTAAATAAACATACATTAAAAGAATAGTTATGACATGTCTAATGAAGAAAAGCTAAAGCCAAAAACTGATTAGAAAGAAATATCGTTACACTAGAGCATCTAAACCCATCACTAACTTTATCTTCTTAAAGAAAACCACCCACAATGTGATTAATGTGTGCTGTCACATTTTTCCAAAAGCGATCAATCGCCTGACCTATGTATGACTATGATTTCAATTGTTGAAGTGGCTTTTCCTATTCACCCTGCCTCAAATAGTCGAAAATTAATTCTAATTAATATTTTACTTGGTTTCTTTTCAAATTCACTTTCGCTTTGAAGCGGAATCAAACTCATCAACACTCTCCTCTTTACACTTTACCTTTAAATCATCAACGTTGGGAAAAAAAAAGGGCAAAAAGGACAAGAGGGTGCCCTCATCAAGGCAAATGCTTGTGGCATCTATCTTTTATGTACAACGTCGTTTGCATTGTTCCAGATATTTCCAGTTTTCTCCGTTATAGATAAAATTTATGATTATTATTCATTGGGATGTGGCTTAATGATGCCTGAAGCTCAATTGTACTCCAGACATTTCACTGAGGTTGCCTGTCAAAGTTAAATAAAATTAACCATTTTCTTTCTGGAATATTGTGTCAAACGCTTGCTTTACTTAAAAACATGCTTCCATCTTTGTAAGCGCTTAAATACTATAACAATCTTGGTGCCACCCAAATTCATCATTCAAGTGAGGTGAAATCATATGCATATGTTTTGTTTATTGTGGGCAATAACGTTTGTGTATGTGTGTTTGAGAAAGTTGAGATTATGGACTATAGCCTGAAAGAGTTATTGATATTGTTGGGAATTGTTATTTTCCTTGCATTGATGTTATGGGATATTAACGTGTCCTCGTGGAGGGGGGAAACTTGGGTTCCAGGAGAAGCTCTTGTTCGCACTGGCCTAACAATCGAGATTCTTGGGTACATAGAATCCCAAAATATCAATGCTTCTGGAAAAAAAAGAGAGCAGATAGAGCCATTAGTTGAAAGCCGACTTTCAATTGATTGTGGTAGAGTAATAATGTGTGTATTTGTGGGATTTCTACTTCCACGGATGGCCTCTACGTCGATTGGGACAAGGTGGAGCAATATTTTGGCTTTATTGATAAGCATATCCACTCATATTTTTACAGAAGTTTATGTTATTCATAAAGATAAAGATTTCAGTCCCCAGAAGAAAGAAAGAGTGTCGTGGTTCATTGGATCAGGTGGGGACCTGTTATTATCAATTATAGGTTTGGTGGTCCTTCTGGGCTACGTGGTTATTGCTGGTAAATTCATCTCTGAAACTCTTAGTCGCAGGATTCCACGCTCTCTCGCTGACAATAAATTGAAGAATGAAGACAATCCACAGCAGATTTTTGAATATGAGATACTCCAGTTTGCCAACCGGAGTATGTGATAGCGAGGTCAATGTTCAGCGCAGCAACGGGAGGCATTGTAACATGTTGTGTTGTACTTTTTTGTGTGAAAGTCATTCTGTTGAGATCACTTGTAAATAGAGTGGAATTGTTTTCTCTTCAATGTGTGTTCACCCTCATTGGATCGACCTTCATATTCTACAGATGGTGGACATCACTGTTTTATTTTAGGGGGTTTACAAAGTCCTGGTATAATTCTACACATGTCTTTCTTGCGACCGTTTCTCGATACTTCCTGCTACAAAGACATGTATTTCGTTTTAGAGTGTATGATCTCATGGGCCTGAACTCTGCACTGTGGATTAATTTGAGATGGACATCTTACCCTAAGATAAAAGTATGCTTGAAATCATTACGTATGGTTATAAAGGTGCTGATATCACCTTTCCTTGTTCCCTGGGTTACATTTTACTATGCAACTGCTACTGCAACAATTTTAATGAGCATGTTCTTTTGGGAATTATTGGCTTCGCTGTGCTACAACAAATGTACACGCTTTCTCTGCAAAGTTTGGAGGGAGAGGTGGCCCACCGCTGAACCAGATGATGAGTTGAAGAAATATGAGAATACTTTGAAGTCTGTAGTCACATATGGAGAAGATCCAGCGAGAGTGGATTCAAAACAGGCGCTCTTTTGATTATGTAAAGAGGAGCATGGGAAGAGCTTTTCACAAAGGCAAGAAATGCGAGGCATTGATCAATCTAATAAGAAGTAACGATTCAGAAGCTTGTTTTGTAGATCCACTCAAACATTCTGTAAAAGAAATACCACAGCTCCAAGAAATGTTAGACTATTTCCAAGGTGTTGATGAATGGACGTAGCGGATGACAGCTCTGTCGCTGGTAAAGATGATAACTGAAGTGGGTGACTCATTTTCTCCCGATGATGTGCAGGTTAATTCTATTGTGCAGCAAGCTGTGCTTGCTTATAAACAAGCGCGGAATCTCATGGATTTTGCAGACTGTCCTGACAACGTCCATGTAAATGCTGAATCGTTCAACCCGTCAAATTTGGAAGCGTTTCTGCTGAAATACCAAGCCGATAAAGATTTCAGGGCTTTGAAAAAAGTGTATAGGCATTGGAAATTTGGACGACGGGTCAACCATGACGATGACTCTGTTGTTGAAGCACTTGACAAATGGAAGCCGCAGCTCTTTGAATGCTCAGCTTGCAATAGGAACCAGTTTCAACAATCGCTCTGCAGCATGCAGCTGGCGCAGAACTCCAAGGATCCTTGTCAATCCATGTATATTGCTACTCTCAACCATTTTCAGAGTCTAGAGAAAAAAGTAAGGTTCAGGCTTGCTTGTTGGAAGGATGTTGCACCAACTTTTTCCATGTTGCAGGTGACTGCATTTGTAAAGGAACAAGAAATAGGGATCCCCAAGACTTGTTGAATTTTCTACAGAGCTTCTTGGCGAATGTTGTGTGTCAATCCTTGTCAGGTTTGCCGGGAAAAGTTCTAGAAAACTGCAAAAAATGGGCCGCAGATTTTGTGGAGGAAAAGATTTCAAAAGCAATTGACATAGCAGGGAAAGCATGGGCAGTGATGGAGGAATCAGGGGCAGGCGCCTTCGCTACCGTGTAATGTTCCTTTGGAGAAGTAGGATCATTGGTATGAATTCTAGCTTATCTGGATTCAGCTTTTCCTGTATCTATAAATGCCACTGTTTTGCTCTTCTATTTGATGCCTAAGGATGTAACAATTAGTTGTCCCATTATCTAAGGCTATAAAATACTCTATAAGGATTGAACATGTCTAATTGTATGGTTTGCAGGTGATATGGGTGTTGATATTTACGAATACTTCAGTAATATAAAACTTCTCTGCTGCAATGTTTAAGTTCAGAAATATGACACGCTTTACATCAGACGTAAAAGAGGTATTTACATGGAACTATTTTCATGCAAGACTTTTTAAAAAAAATCATATTCGGTTGAATTGCCTCCTATTGGATAAAGGCTTAATACAAATAAAAAGGAAACTACAGTTCAGCATATTCCTACTTTTTATTTACCAATTATGTTACTTAAATACGATGCTGTTTAAAGAGCTTTGGGTGGCAGTTCATATAAAAGTGTTATATATTATAAATAATTATAACCGTTGTATTTTTATTTTTTTTAATTTTATTTTTTTTTAAATTGTACAATATGATTTAATATATTTATCTATTTTGTACACTTTTATTGTATTCAATTAAACGATATTTAAAATTTAAATGATACTTAAAATTTGTAATTGAATGTAATTGAATAAGATGGTTAAAGATTTTCGCTTTAAAATTATTTGCGTACATTCAATTACATTTTTAGAGTAATTATGTGCATTAATTGGTCAATAGAATTATAAATATATTTTTCCTTTAAATCACTTAATGACACCTTTTAGTGCTATAATTAATGAATAACTTGCTTTTCAAGAGCTCTATTGAACTCTAAAAATAGAATTATAAAATGTATATACACAAAGAAAAGACTACTAAAATAAATCAACTTTACTACATACTTAATTGGAAATAATTTGAGATCCAACCCAAAGACCAAAAGACATACTTTTAACTCATTGTTGAAGAACACTATTTACCATCCAAGTAAAAGACTAATACAAAATATTTCAACATCAATGATTATTCTACACCTCTATTAAAAATAAACAATGGGGAAAGTTAGTTGAAGATGTTGAATAAGGACACAACATGCATTTTTCATATGGATTCTTTGAGATTTAGAATATTGTTAAAAATGTGAGATGTAATAAAAACTTTAATTATAAACCAAATCTTTACCCTAGATGAATACTTCCAATTGTAAAGTTTTAATGTCAAAATTAATATCTAGTCTATTAGTTTTCATACATCATTGTGGTAAGTGAAAAGGTTAAGTAGTGAAAAATTTATTGGAAATAAACTAGTTTTTCCTTATATGTTGATCCTTGTAAATCATGTACTTGAAGTCGTGTTAATGTAATTGATAAATTGTTCATTTATAAGATTTCTCAAAAAATGAAGAATAATAAATATGAATGAGTAGACTATGTTTTGATTCAATAAGATAATGTTACTAGCAATGTGAATATTTTCAATAGATTGAAGCAATGTGTAAACTAAATATTTTTTTGAGAGTGTTAAATAACTAGGAAGAACAAGAGAGTGTGTAGTGTCCTTCCAGTTGCTACTATTTATTCAGTTTGTTTATGTTCGTTTTCTAGTCGTTTAACTATTTTGATACGATATTACATTATTTTAGTTACGACGCAGATATTATGTTAGTTTTCATACTATGTTAATGATACATTAGACATTGTGATCATTTGGTTATATTCTTGTGTTGACATCATGATAGACATTGAGTGTGTTATGGTTTCATGTTGTTTCTCAGCTTTAATGAGTTATGATGTATTGTTGCATGTTAGCCTTCGTGAAGGAGACAACGTAGCATAACTCACTCGTGAGTACCCTACTATGTTGCAACTCTCCTTCATGGTGTGATTGTTGATATTTATTGAGATGTTTGACAGTGTTGTTTTATGTAGTTTGCAAGTACAAGTTTTGACACCACCTACTTTGTCATGTCTGAGTGTGCCATAACCTAATGGAAACATGTTGTTTCAAAGATAGTGTCAAGTCCTCTTTCTTTAACCATCGTTCTTAATAGGACGAGTCCCTATTAGTCTTCCATTGTTGCTTCTCGTTCATTATGTCATATCGTTTGTGTTTTTGTTATGTTTTGAAATTGATTTGTTTAATTAGTTAAATGGATTGATTTATAAGTATTTAATTTTATTGTACTTTAATTGCAATATTAGATTAAAATAATTATGTTTAGATTACTTTATAATTAAAGCTGATTATTGTATTGAAATGTTTGATTAATTAAAATTAATAAAATAGAATATTAATTAAACTTAATTATTGGTTTATTGTGCAAACTTAAATGTTGATAAATTGATATTTTTAAAAAGTTGTTTTCAATAGATTATGGAAAATATCTAAAATCTTGAATGTAAAAGAGAAAAAGTTATCTAGAGTAATTATTTAATTATAACCATTCGTTCAGTTTTGATTGCATGATGGCTATCTATTAAGTTTTGAAATCGAGATTTAATTGAAAATAAATTAAAAAGGATTGGGATGCAATTTGTAGAGGAAAATTGGGGTTTTGGAAAAAATTGGTTTCACAATAGTATTTATGGGGAAAAAGCTTTTCGTTTTCTCTCTATGTATCAATTAAAAAAGTTTTGAATCTTGTGTTTTTGAATGATTTGCACGTATTGACAAGTTATAGTGTAGAAATGCAAAATTGACTCATGCATCTAATCACGCTTCAATTAACATCATTTCGTCTATTAATTAAATAAATCAATTTAATTAATTAACTAAGGTTATCTCTTTAATTAAATAAATAATTTTAATTTGATTATCTCCTAAAGTTTCTTGATTTAATTAAATCTCATGTATTTAATTAAATGACTGATGATCATTATCTCCTCTCATTTTGATTTATTTTAACCCACAAGTCTAAGTCAAAATGTCACAATCGCCTAATTCCTAATTAAGTAAATCCAATCCATATTAGTTTAATCTAAACCCATGTCCCATCCTCTAGCTTTCCCCACTTGCATAATAAATCATTTATTTTGATTTATTAAAACTCTATTTTCCTCACAAATCATATTCTCAAAGGAATATGCCCTCATTAAATCTCTTTGTTTGATTTTTTTGTCCAAAAAAATTTCCCCGCAAATCTCTCAACCATATGCATTTAATGCTATTTTCAAATTTCAAATTGGCACATTGACCAAAACTTGCACAATCATGGCCCATTCACAAAGTGACAAGTGGATCATTTCTATTGGTTGAGGATTAGTCCCACATTCTTCAACTTTGGCTCTTCTCTCTTCAATCTCACCTATAAATTCAAGGGGTTTTCTCCTTCATTTGCATCTACAACTTGAGCATTCTTATTATAAGCAACTTGAGTTCATCTTGCATCTCTTTGTCTATAATAATTGGAGCTTATATAGGATTGGGAAATGGCTCCTTTACATGTCAAAGGTGTACCAATCCAATATGGAATAGGTATAAATGTATTTTGATAATGCTTTCATTTAGGTTCTTTGAATTAATTTTCTGTTAGCGTCATTAATCATGTTTAGATATTTCATAGGAGCATCGTGGTTTGTTACATTTGATTTTGCATATAGGATAATGTTTGTCAAAGTTTTATGTGCAGATTTGCATGCTCACGTATATTATTTGGTATCTTGTGTCTGGCTTCATCCTTCACAAGAATTTGGGAAAGTACTCCAGGTTTTCTTTTGTATTTCTATTTTGTTTCTTGAACTCAAAAACTTCTAAATGATGTTTATAGGATTTGATTTACTTTATGTTGAACCTATATGCTGAATAATCTACACAAACAACAAAAAATCAAAATAATTGTTGCATAAGTTTTGATTAAATTAAATAAATATTATAAAAAAATGGAAACTTGAGAAAACCTAGTTTGAATCTTAAAATTTATGAAATATTGCTTAAATATCCATTATCGGTCTGTGGATTGTATAAATTCTTCATTGTCGTAGATCGCCTGTAAGAATTATTCAATTGCACCGATTGGTTGATATATTTGAATCTTGGGATCCAAAAGAAATTAACTTATATGGTTGGTCGATGCATACCTTATAGCTGTTTAAGAGTCTTAGCCATCTCTTTATATTTCTGAATAACCTTACGATGCAACCGATCTCTATGCAAGCCTTATTTTTCTTTATTCATTTTTTGATTACCATAATACAGGTTGCAATGAGATGCCTTTAATCATTCAAAATCTCTGTCCATCGTTGTCTCCTTTCATTAGAATATAGATTGCCTGGAAGTGTTTTTGAATCGGTTTATTTACCAGATTGATGAATGAAACTTTACGAAACACATACACCATCTATCTTATTGCCTTTACCGTATGCATGTTGTTATTAAAAGTCGCATGTCTTTTAAAAAAAACCTTGTTGAGGTTATATGCATTCTAATTGCAAATATCTATCTGTTTTATCCACATCTAACACACCCATTTATCATTGAAATTTAGTGTTCAGAGTTGAAACTTGATGGTTTGACGCCTTGATGGGGTTTGTAGTTTTTCCTGATTATCCTCCAAGTTGGAGAGGTCTTTCATTCTGATCAACTTCTGATCAATGTTTGATTTATTGTAAGATTGCCTTGGCAAATTGTCATTGTGTAGCTTGCCTAGTATCCACCTTTTTAGAGATAGTATTGCATATATAATATTTGCAAAACTTTTGTTTTATCATTATTAATTCTTGTAGAATGTTGGTGTCGAATTGTAAGATGCTATTTTAGAGCATGCGATTGATATGCATGCAATAACTGTTAGTTCACAAGTTTCTTTCTTTTATCCTCTGTGATGGCCGACGTTTGAACTTAAGTTGATTCGGTTGTAGTGGTTATCATTTGTAAATGTTTCTCAAATATGTCTATATATTTATATTTTGTAAATCTGCCTTTTATATTAGGAAACTGAATTATGGTTTCTTTTAGTATGGTGATTTTATATATATAAATATTAGATTTATTTGATTGGCTTTTAATGTAAAGAATATATTTTTTTTATGTTATGTAAAAATAATTCATTTATCAAATTATTAAAGTATCTTTGATTTTAATATTCGTTGAATTCTATTAGTTAAGATTGTAATTTTAGTTAATGAGATTCATTTGATTCTTAATGATATTCGTTATCATAAATATATATAATAGAATGGATTGAATTTTATTTTATAATTGGAAAATTTATGGTAAAGAATTTATTTTATTCCTAATAAAGTATAAATAAATAATTTTTTGTTGAAATAAAACAAAATCTATATGACATTTAAATTATACTTGTGTGTTATCTTTTATGATCTTTTAGATCAATAAGATTTGGTGGATGTTACATTGGTCAAGATTATTTTGTAACAATTAGAGTGTATTTATACGTCATAGGGTTTCTAAATTATCTTCTAGAGGCTAGAGCTAGTAATTTGTTTCGTTAATCGTAAAATGCTTGTTATTGTTATTCTTTTGCAATGACTTGACTTTGGACTTAGTCATGCATGGTGCATTGTCTCTTTGGAGGTATTTGAAAGTTATATGGTATCGTCATGTTTATGATGTGTATATTCATGGTTTTACTTTTTGTGCATGATGGCTATCCTATGTTGTTGTAAGTAAACTATGTTATTTTATATAGGAAGAGTGGCTTTATTAAGGGCCAAAACCCTAAGAGGTTACCAGGGTAACCTATCAGAATTAGTTAATTCAGTGAAAACATTAACTTATTGTACTAGGGGTTGGGTAGTGTTCAATATTAAATCAGATTATTGTTGTTCCTCACATTACACCTTAGTTCTTGTATAGATTAAGGGTAGGTTGAGATGGACTAGAATGGCATGGTGTTTTACTTTGTTTTCTTGGAAAGTAATTCGACTCCACATGAGTTTTTTTATGGGTCGAGAATCAATAGAGATTGTCAAGGTAACTCAAGATGAGGGTTGATAATCTAGGAACATTCACCAAGGTAACCTAAAACAATTGTCTGATGGCACTCTTATCCTTATACATTTCATCTAGTCTCTTGTGTAGAGTTATCGTTCACTTTGATGTTGCCTTTGGGAGCTTATTTTTTGTCATGTTGTTTAGATATCATTATGTCATTATGTGGTTGTCAAGCCATGTGATGTTTTTTTATTTCTTCATGTTTGTTTGACTTGTGGACCTGATATTATCTCTTGGCACAGGGGGTGGACTTATGAGTACCGGATGGTTTGAAGGAACATGCTCTTTCCTCCATTAGGTTTCCTTGCAGGTGATGTGGTGTGAGATGATATTGCTCTTGATAGGTTCCTAATTTCACATTGTTCGATGAGTTGGACATTGAGCATGCTCTTGGACAATTTTGATAGTTGTGCATGATCATAACATATATTATATCTATACATGATGATTATATGAGACATTGTATTATGATTTTGATGTATCAAGATTTTTCACAATCTCACTTGATGTATCTTGAACATGTAACTTAACGTTGTATGATTATGAAATGGGATTATTCATTAGTGATATGATATTCTTGTGTTTTATGTATATGGATTTATGATGTGTTATTATTCTAGTGTATGTTTATGTAGCATTGTTGTGGAACCCTGAGAACTTTTGCATAGATACTGTGTCGCCAAAAAGTGAGGACTTTGTCACTTTTCACTCATTTGAACCTTTACCTATGGACTTTGGCCCATTTTCAGCCTATTTTGACCCATTTCTAGACCTTGTACAGAAGTTTTGTAAAGTGTTGTAAGATATTTTCATGCTCTCGTAGCCTTCCCATCACTTAATCAACCCTATAATGACCCCTTAATCCCCATACAAGACTTATTTTATTGTGTTTTATGAAGACAATCCCAAACAACATAAATAATCACATAATAGTTACCGGCAACCACTTAAAAATGCCCAGGTGGACTAGGTCACCACCTTGGGTGATCTAGTCCCATGTGGCATATTTTCTAATTTAAACTTAATATCTTTCAAGATTTTGGTCTCTAAAACCTTAAGGTTGGCCTATGTGGTGTTATTTCAAGAAAATTAGGGCATAACTTGTATAAATAAGCAACAAAACCCTAATTTCTCATTAGGTACCCTCATTATCCACAACCCATTTTTATTCTCCACCTCTCTCTCTCATCACTTCTCCTCCACTCCTTCTCCTCAAGCCAACTAGGGTTCGATCTTCTAAGTCAACACAACACCATTTCTGAAGCATTTGAGGGTAGATTGTTGCAACAACACAAGATCAATTATCAAAGGCAAGGTAAAATTAATTGTTTCATGATTACTTTAATTCTTTACTTCATTTTCTATTTCATTTGGTCTGATTACTCAAAATAGGTTTGACCAAGGCAAACCCTTAACCCAAACCCTTGTCTCTTCTTTACATGTATGATTTGCAGGTTTTTGTATATAGGTTTGTGGAGAAGAAAGGTGTTAGAAAGGTGTCATAAACTATCCAAAATCATCAAGGTCAACTAAACCCTAGTTCAAGATTGGAGGCCTCTATCTACCTATTTTCAACAATATCTGAATAAGATATCTATTGGAATCCAAAGTACAGACTAAGGAATCCAATATCCTCTTTCAGATTCCCAAAAACCCAGAAGAGGACTAGGTCACCCATAATGGTGACCTAGTCCCTCTGAGCTTGTTTTTTGGTGATTTTTACATTTTCAGGTACCCATTTAGCAGAAACCAATTCTGGCAAAGTTTTCGACAAGAGGACTAGGTCGCCCAACTTGGTGGGAATGTCCCTGTGAAGATTTCAGACATTTTCCAGAGGATTTTGGGGTGTATCATCTACAACAACTCATTCGTAGGTGCGCAAGCTTCTATATTTCCCATTTCCTTTCCATTTGCATGCATTTAGGTTCATTTAGATTAGCTTGTATTAGTTTACTTTCATTTCATTTACATTCTTTAGTTATATTTATTTTCATTCTATTTCCAACACTTAGCGACACCTTACACACACAATATCACAACCCCTTCCTCTTTGAATGAACCATAAAATGGAAAGGCGTGAAAGACGAAAATTCATCCAATAGTTAGCTTCTAGGGTGAAAAACCCTAGAGGCTAATTGGGGAAATCATCTTTCCCCTTCTTCATTATTGGTGGTTCATTTTGGTGAACCTGACCTTCTTACACCTTCTTTTTTGATTTGAACTTATTCCTCATTCTAGGATTACCTTGCATTGCATCTTGCATTAGTGAAAGTGCATCCTAGGGTCTCAAATATTGCATTAGTGAAAATTGCATGTAGGTTGCATTTTCACACTTAAATCATTATAAAATATTTGAAATTATGCATTTTCTTCTTAGATCTGCATTGTGCAACACAAAAACCACATGTACCAACCTAAAACTCCTGAAAATTCTTAAATAATTTATGAGGAGTACTAGGTTGCCATTCTAGGCGACCTAGTCCCTTCAGGGTTCTGAAACTTCCCTTTACAGAGTTGAAAACACAGTTTTTGAGCCTCTATTTTGTGCCATTACCTATCTATATCAGTTGGTTGAGTTTTTGTAGAATGAATTTCATTAAATCTCATCTAAATTATCTCATTTCATCCTTTGTTTAGTTTCAATTTTGCCTATACTAGATTTCTTTTTTAGATTGTTACATAGTGTAATTAGAAAATTCTCTTATTTTACATCTGAAAATTTTCATTTCAACATTTTAATTTAAACAATTTCATTACATTCTCTTACCTCTCCCTTCAATACAATGTTTTCTTTTAAAATATGCATATTTTATTTGGTTTCAAATAGATTGTACAAATGTAATATTCCTTCTTATGAGTTCTATGTAGATTATAATAATGAATTCATTAGAGAACATATTAATAACCAAAACATTCACACTATTCTTAACATTGCATTACCCTTTGATAAGGAAATTTGTGTTGACAATCATAAAAAAAATATTTGTACCTCTCCCTATACCTCTCCCATTAGTGACAAAGATATTTTGGTGATACAAGTTACAAGTGTTGAGGGTCTTTATTGTCCCTCTCCTCATCCCCCTTTTCCAAACCTTAAACAATAAACAATTCTTGACACCACCTTCCCTAGTCTCTCTAACCATACCCATGACACTCAAACTCTCTCATCTCCTAACATCCCTCCTTGATGCAAAGAGAATAGATTGGTGTTAGAAGATACCCCTAGTATGATTCATGAAACTATTGACCCTACCTTCCCCAGTTCTCCTAGCCTTTGGGACAATCTATTTGAAAATCATGGTGGATCTTCTCTTGATGCCTCCCTCCCTTGTGATGAAGCATGTCATGAACCTCTTCCATTCTCTCCTAATAGGGTAGATGGTATGGAACAATAGAATGAGACCTTTAAAAATCAAATAGATTCCCCTCTTACCCATCTCCCTCTTCCCTATCCCATCATTGATCATTTCCCTACTAGTGATGACGTTATTTTAGAAGAACCACTCCTTGAATGTCAAACACATGAAACTTGTAGTTCTTCTAAACTCCCTTGTTCTAGGGTTGATATCATGATGCAACCCAAGGATAATATTGACTCTCCTTCCAATGGGGATGTTAATATTATTCAGCTGCTACTCATCCTTTCTCCACCTTCTAAACCTAAATTCATTCTCTCCCCACCTAAGCCTAATATGTTACAAAAAGTTGAGTCCTAATACCATTTCTCAAACATATTACACCCAAAACAATCTGTGATCTCAACCATCAACCTCAACACCTTTACCTTCATCCCCACCTATTCTTCCTGTTTCCCCTCGCTTCAATTCCTTCCTTAGGGAGTATGACCTTGTTGATCAACTAAGGAATACTCCTAATAAAATATCTTTGTGGGACCTTATCCAAGATTCCCCTCACTATCACAACATGATGTAGGATGTATTACAAAAAATTCTTGTCCCTTCAAATGCACTAATAAATGACATTGCAACTATGATTCAAGGATTGAATACTAACATTGTTTTCCACCAAAGTGAGCTCCCTCCTTCGGAAGTGCAAAACAATGTTGAATCATTGATTATCATATCTCAGTACAAAAGAATAATGATCAAGTGAACCCTTGTTGATAATGGCTCCACTATCAGTGTGTGTATTGTTAATCTCTTGGATAGGCCCCATTTTGGTAGATTAACCATGCAACCTTCCTCCATGTCCCTCTCTGGATTTGACAGTATCAGAAAAATGCCTTTTGGTGTGATCACTTTGCCTCTTACAGTTGGAGTGGCCACATTAAACACATGAATCCATGTTATGAATAATGAAGTTTCATGTAACCTCATCTTAGGTAGGTGACAGATTCATGTAATGAATGGTGTGCCTTCCACACTTCATTGAAAGATGAAGTACATCTACAACAACAAAGTGTACACAATTGATGTTGATCCTGAACCTTACAGTGTCTTACACCTTAAGCAAGCCAAACATGAACCCTTCACCAATTCTACACCAACCAAACCAATGGAACTCACACAACCAAATTCCTTAGATGATGTTTTGGGTTCCTTAAACTTCACCCCTCCCCTCAAGGGAGAAACCAAGACCAAGACCAATGACTCTGCAAAGGGAAACATAGTCTTGTTAACATAAGACTTGGTTGATCCTTTGAAAGCATCCACCTCAATGACTTTAGCCACCAATACAAACGATGACCCTTCACCTGATCCAAAGAAGCTAAAAAATCTCTACGAAAAAAGGTTATGAGATCATGAAGCAACTTGGCTATAGTGGACAAGGTTGTGGTGCTAACGAGCATGGAATCTGTAACCCTATAGAGCCTCACATGTAATCAAAATATCATGGTCTTGGCTTTTGTTCTTTCATCGAAATCGTCGAGCCTTCCTCTCACACCAATCATATCCCAAATCCCTTCTTACCCTACCTTCCAAAGTAATCCTTTGACACCAACAAAGGACTCTTTTCTTACAACCAATGTCATCTTGCAACTTCCTCTTGATTTAGATTTTACACACTCCTCCAAATGAGTATATAGAATCTCATAATCCATAGAGCCTTGTGTAGGTTTGACATCCCATACTAAGAAAGATCCTTCCTTGTTTCCAACCCAATGACCACCTTCTCCCCTCGATCAAGAGGGTATCTTGTTGAGACTCCTCCATGATAACTTGATCTCCCTCCCTCCTCCTACTCGAAAGAAATGTTTCACCAAAAATTACTTTTGTTCCTTCCATTGAGTTCATGGCCATCACACTAACAAGTGTATGGCCTTTAAGAACACAATCCAACAACTTAAGGAGCTTGGTTTTCTCCCTTATGTGGGGGCACCATCTTCCTTTAATTGACACAAATTCACCCTCCCTTTCATCCCCTCAATCCTTTTAGCTCACTCTTATCCTGCACTAAGTGGGGGCAAGAGGTTAGTAATCCTTTTCTCCCCTTGTATGTCACTTGTCGTTAAACTATCATGGACATATAAGAGCAAGCTTGGTATGTGGATGACATATCTTAAGTTGGATCACATGTGACATAGAACCCCTCTTCATGATGCAACTTATCGGAAACCATATGACTCGGCATAGGGCTTTCCGAACAAGATCTCATGTCTCCTCCTCTTCTTCTTCTACTTTAAAGAAATTGTTCACAATACGATGATTAAAAATTCCTTTAAGTGGGGGCATACGTCACTACTCACATTTCACTGTGCGATCTTATTTTTTATTGTGATTCCTTCTCTTGAAAACATTACACACAATATTGTTCAGGATTGAGACATCTTCATTTTTCCTCTTTTGCATACAATATGATCCCCTGCCTCTCTTGCATACAAGATGAGTACACTTTTACTTTTCCTCTTTTGACACATTACGCATAATGTTCCTTAAGATGAGATACCGCATGAACAAAATAAAAATCCCTTTGAACACAATCATTTCAAAATATCACTCTCTTTCATGGTGCCTTATCAAAGTTATCACGAGGTATAACTTTGTTATGATTTAAGAGAGAAGCCCAACAAGCGGCATGAATTTCCCCATAACCAACTTTTGTGAGTACATACCAACCATGTGCATATTTCTCACCTTTTGGGACTTTTCACCCCATGGACAACCTATTGTTCTATGGCCCCAGAGTGAGCACATATCTCTTCCATTCTCTTCACACTAAACATTTTTGTTGCATGATTATGTATCTTGTCTTGTTGTAATAAATACACCCTTGAAAGTCTTTAGCATTGATGTCAAGCTGACTTAGAATCTTGAATCCTTGGGGACTTGACCACCTCCTTCATCTTTCCCATTCTTCTTCCTTGTCATTCTCCACCATCTCCATTGGGCTACTTTAGTGTGAACTTGAAGCAAGTTCATAATCTCACTAAAGTGGGGGCTAAATATGCCGCCAAAAAGTGAGGACTTTGTAACTTTTCGCTGATTTGAACCTTGGCCTATGGACTTTGGACCATTTTCAACCTATTTTCACCGATTTCCAAACCTTGTGTAGAAGTGTTATAAAGTGTTGTAAAACATTTTCATGCTCTCCTAGGCTTGTCAATAGTTAATCAACCCTATAATGACCCTTTAATCCTCATACACGACTTATTTTAGTGTATTTTATGAAGACAATCTCGAAGAACATAAATAATCACATAATAATTACCGACAACCTTTTAAAAATGCCCAGGTGGACTAAGTCACCACCTTGGGCAACCTAGTCCCATGTGGCATTATTTTTAATTTAAACTAAATATCTTTCAAGATTTTGGTCTCTAAAACCCTAAGGTTGGCCTGTGTAGTGTTATTTCAGGAAAATTAGGGCATAACTTGTATAAATAAGCTCTAAAACCCTAATTTATCACTAGGTACCCTCATTATGAACCATCCATTTTTATTCTCCACCTCTCTCTCTCATCACTTGTCCTCCACTCATTCTCCTCAAGCCAATGAGGGTTCCATCTTCTAAGTCAACAAGACACCATTTCTAAAGCATTTGAGGGAATATTGTTGCAACAACACAAGATCAATCATCAAAGGAAAGGTGAACTTCATTATTTCATGCTTACTTTCTTTCTTTACTTCATTTTCTATTTCATTTGGTTTGATTACTCAAAAGGAGTTTGATCAAGGTAAACCCCTAATCTCTAACCCTAACTCTTGTCTCTTCTTTGAACATGTGATTTGTAGGTTTTTGTATGTTGGTTTGTTGAGAATAAAGGTGTTAGAAAGGTGCCATCAACTCATCACAAGAATCTAGGTCAACCAGACCCTAGTTCAAGCTTGGAGGCCTCTATCTACCCGTTTTTAGCACAATCTGAATAAGATATCTGTTGGAATCCAGAGTGTAGACTAACAACTCCAATATCCTCTTTCAGGTTCCTGAAAACCCAAAAGAGGACTAGGTCACCCATAATGGCGACCTAGTCCCTCTAAGCTTGTATTTTGGGGATTTTTACATTTCCAGGTCCCCATTTAGCAGAAACCTATTCCGATAAAGTTTCCTGACAAGAGGACTAGGTCACACAACTTGGCGCGAATGTCCATGTGAAGATTTCAGACATTTTTGAAAGGATTTTGGGGCCTATCATCTGTAACATCTCATTCCTAGGTTCACAAGCTTCTATCTTTCTTGCTTCCTTTTTGTTTGCAAGCATGTAGGTTCATTTAGATTAGCTTGTATTAGTTTACTTTCATTTCATTTACATTATTTAGTTAGATTTAGTTTCATTCTATTTCCAACACTTAGCCACACCTTACACACACAATATCACAACCCCTTCCTCTTTGAATGAACCCTAAAATGGAAAGGTGTGAAAGAAAAATGTTCATCCAATAGTTAGCTTCTAGGGTGAAAAACCCTAGAGGCTCATTGGGGGAATCATCTTTCCCCTTCTTCATTTTTGGTGGTTCAAATACTTACTTTGTTCACATGATTTAGTAGAATGTTTTTATATATATATATATATATATATATATATTCGGTTAATTAGTTACTTTATTTTTTGTTCTTTGGGTTCCATGGCGAGGCAGTAGATAGTATAATAGGTCATATAGGTTCAATGAATATTTTGACAAAGCATCCCCAAGAGTTTTATCAAATATAGATAGTTATTGAAGATTAGAATTAGGTAAAAAATGAGAAGATAGATGATTTTGTTTGCTTACATGAGGTAAATTAAAATATTGTATTCACAATTAGATGTTATAATAGGTTTCATAGAATAAACACAAAAAATAAAAATTTGATATTTAAGAATTATTAGGTTTCTTGTATGTAGTGAGGATGTTTCCATCTCATGCTTCCATGTGATAGAATTCTTCAAAAAATTAAAAAATCTTTCACAATAAGAAATTAAAGATATTTCTTTTTCTGAACATGTGGGAAAGCCTTTGGAGTGAATAAGGGAATTTTCATGGATCTAAATAGGATTTAGAGTAAAAAATTGAATTTTCTAAGTACAAATTTCTTACCTTACATTTTTGTCCCACTTTAGTGCGCTAATGACACTAAGTGATAAGACAGGCTAATGTAAATAGAAGAAATGTAAAAGGTATGAATAAAATATCTAAAAGGATTATTTAGAGGATAAAAAAAATCTTTGGGTGAATACTTAATTCCAGCAAATTTAGAACCTACAAAACCATAGTATTAGGTTCTTTAATCCTAAAAGATCGAATATTAAGAAGAATATATACAATATCACAAAATGAAGATATATGAGTTCCAAAATTTTAAGTAGGATAAAATGACAAGAAGAATACTTTGAAGAGGTTTTTACTCTAAAGAGAAGACAAGGGGGAATGTATGCCCATTCATATTTTTGCCTAGCCTATAAGAGGCAAGATAGGAATTTTGATTCAACCTTGATATGGTTCGTAGGAAGAAATCAAAATGCCCTTGTAATTTTTATTCTAGCACCTCTATCCCCCCTTCTCAAGCCCTAAATTTTATATTTTATTATCAGTATTAATATGTTTATGAATTCAAAATATATTGTCTGCTTGACACAATGTTTGGTGTGAAATATGTTGAAACTTGTATAAATACAAGTCTTTTCCTCTTGTTGATGGTTTTTTTATGGATGGTTCCCTTCATTTGGCCTCTTAGCTCAGATAGGGGGCTATAATTCCTGAAATTCTCCCTTGTTCAGGGTAGATCTTAAAACTCGATGAAATCTTTCAGGGGAGAATGACCCAATTCGATCCAGCTTTATCTCCTATTTCCCTCCTTCTAGCGTCAGTTTTGTTGATGGTGTTTTTATGCACTTTTGAACACAAGTAATGCGTAGGTGAATTACCTCTCTTGAAAGACAATCTTCCACAATTAAATTGCAGAAAACTACCCCAAGGTCTCCCAGATGTTAGGTCATGATGATGCTTGGAATATATCAGTTGTTTGATTTGATTTGCTAGAATCACATGACATTCTTACATGAGTTAAAGTTGTAGGAGAATCGGGTCAATGAATTGAGTTCTTCAAATAGGAAATTACTAAACCTTTTTGTAGGCAAAGACAATAGTCTTAGACACCATTGTTTCATCAGATTTGGTGTTACAATGTGCAATGAACCTTAGCACAGGTTGTTTCTTAAAAAAGAAAGGAAAAGAGGCAAGGGAGAAGAAAGGTTCTTGGATCTACAACTACAAACAGTGATCATAGAGGTTACTGCTACAGACAGTTTCCTAAAATATGATTTCACTTAACCAAAATTCTCACAATATCACGATATCTATGCTGTCTTCTAAGGACTGCAAATATTCATCATTCATTCGCCATGTAAACATGAACAAAGACAAATTTTAAAGAGAAGCTATGGAATTACGGTCCAGACTAACTTTACATAGTCACCTACCAACAGCGAATGACCAAAAGTGTGGACAAGGAAAGCATACACACAACATAGAACTTCATAACCAAAGACAACATACTAAGTCCACTAAAGCTAACTAAAGGAAACTAGAACAACAAAATAACTAGAAGTAAAGTTTTAACTAATGGGAGAAGAATCATGCAACATAGGAAGAAATCTAGAAATGCACCAAGTCAATGTATTTCTATTAAAAAATTTGTAGCATGCCTTTACAATAACTCAAGTCTCTTAAAATGAGAGGAGGAGAGCCCTATTTATAGATTACAAAAAGAAAAATGAGTGGACAAGATTCAATTCTATTGTATGACCAAGATTCAATTTACACTAGGGTTTCACCTACCCCCAAATATTTTATATTTTTAAAACACCTTTTATCTTTTCCCTATTTTGTCATCTAGTGATAACACTATAGTAATTTTGTCTTTTGTTGTTTGCCCTTTGTTGTAGCTACTCTTTTAGGAACTCTTCATCGATGATATGGTTGCCCTCGTGCTTCTTAAAAGATGCATACTCCATGAAGCTCAAGATCATTGGTTGAAGCTTGTCCACCTCCATGATATCCTATCGTAGCACCTAGTAGCTCCATTCCTGGGAGTTGTTAATGAGCTTCTTCCAGTCATCATCATATTTGGTAGTATTTCTTCTAAAAAGCTCAGACAGGGCAAAGGCTCGAGCAACAAAACTCATGAAATTTTTGGTGACTTCAATCGACATCCCATCTTCCATGTTCTTTAAGAAGTGGGGCTTTATGCTCTTCAGATTAATTTCAGCAGTGGGTAGCTCCTACCCCATCATTATCTTGGGGTACCGAGCGCAATCTTCCCTGGCCTCCTTGGCCCATTCGATATCCGAAACTACCCATTCCAAGATCTACTCCAGCTTTCCCCTCTGATGATCAAAATATTGATTCCATATATCCACTAACCAGTGGTCATCATCCTTGAGGGAAAGGTCCTTCTCCCACACCTCACTTGGCAATGCGAGTATGGCCTCAATTTTTGTGTACGCCACTCTGTACTTCCTCGGGAACTCCTCGCAGCATTTCCTTGTACCCTCAAGAGTTCTCTGCACTTCCAAGAACTTATTTTTAGTTCAGACCACCAAGTTGATGCCCATGTTTCCCATGTCTAAGACTGATCAAAACCAGTTTTTTATAGTCTTATTCAAGTTCCTTCTCTTTTCCAATTTATTGATCTGCTCTTGAGAGAAAAACTAAGGCGAGGCCAATGACGTAGTGAGATTCTCATCTGGGGATGACCACTACTGGATATAAGTTGTTAGATTGGCCGCCTATGCTTTGATTTATTCGTTTGAAACCTTATCTTTTTAGATAACGTGCACCATTGTGGCGATTAATTCCTGGAGGTGGTCAAACTTCTGCTCTCTCGTGGGCACCCCTAAGTCGATAGTGGAGATTTTATAAGTCACTCCTTGTTCTCCAACTACCGGTGTTACTAATTGTACTACCTTGGATCCGAAGGCATCCATGGTTACTTTTGATCTAATCTTTGGCCTTTTCTCTTTATTCCAGTGCTTATCTGTGCTCTGGCCAGTATGGCTTCTAGCCTTGCCTTGGGATCCTTTAGGGTGGGTGTTCTTTTCTTAACTTGTTTCCCTAGACAATCGGGCATTTGGAGTTGTCCCCGAGGTGATTTACCTTGGTCCTTGTTGCCCTCTGCCACAAGTTCAATGGCTTTGACGACAAGGGCCTCCTTCTCAGTTCTTGCATCCTCTTTTTCCTCGTCGGAGTCCTGTATGAGCATCATATGCTTGGCAAGAGACTTGCGCAACTATTTTTCAAAGGGATATTCTCTTTCAACATCCTTCTCCTCTTTATCTTGATCGTGTTCATTTTCCTCGGGCCTATCCTCCTGCTCATTCACATAGGGGGATGTCTCTTCATGCCCTAAAGTTCAACCCTATCTTTCTACTAGAGACCCACTGGCCTAAATCTTTGGAGTAGTAAATTCTTCTTTAACCATAAGCCGATCTTCCACATATTTATCCTTAATTTCCTTAAGTTGCTTGCTCCATTTGACATCGAGCTCTAGATCATGTGTTTCCCAAATTAATTCAGTGTCCATCTCCTTGCTACTTTCGCTAGAGGATTCATATGCCACCTCATCGATCTCTCAGTGCTCAAACATCGGATGCTCGTGATATTCAAATTCTTCATCCTCGGGCCCCTTTTGTAGCCTCTAGCTATTGTTTCTCAAGCTCGTCGGATATCTGCATTGTTGCCCCCATTCTTGGTGGTTTGGTTGGGGGAGGGAGATCTAGAGTATAAGCCATACCTTGGGCTATTGCAGCTTGCACTATTGGACTATAAAGCATCCCTGAAAGCTCAGATGGAATGTTTTGCATGCATTTTCTGAAGGATTATGGGAGATAGAGGGTAGGAATAGTACCAATAGAAGCGAAAAAAGGGAAGGATACATAGAAGAAGAGGAGAATGGTGAGGTCGTGGCGAAGGGCGAATCCATCGATATGTCCTGCATGATTGGAGAAGTTGAGGCAAGGTGGACAAAGATGTCCAATGCAGGCAGGGAGGAAGCAGAAACTACAAGCAAAGTATGCGAGATAGTGGTAACATCAGCAACAATTGTAGTAGAGGGAGACCTTGGCCAGTTAGACTCTTCCTCTCTACCCTCAAGGAGCGGATCTTCAAGTATGACTAACATCTCAACAACCTCGACTATTTTCTTTTGTTTCTTGGAAGGCTCGCCCTCCAAAGCCTTTTAAGTGTAAACCGTTGGGTTAGGTCCTTCCTTACTAGCTTCCTTTATTTTTTGGGTTTTGATAGATGGTGGGGATTCAAAGGTTTCTATAGTTGTTGCAGTAGACACCCCACCATCAGAGCCACTTGGCTCACTTTCGAGCCCCTTGAATGTTAAGGCGACTCCTTGTTGTTTCAGTTAGGCCACTTGTTGGTTGATCCATGCCTTTGTTCGGACCTCCACAGGCTTGGTGAGTATTTCAAGGTTGTCAACCTCTTGCTCATCCCAATCTATCATAGGCAATGATAGGTTGGTGATGACACTATATCCTGGGTCAATCATCGTGCTTTCATCTTGTTCAAGTTGGTCCAGAACTAGGCACAATTTCACTCTTCGCATGTAGAGGGTAGTCATGCACATTTAGTGCCGCAACCACACCTCAAGATCATCCTTGTAGTTGGCCCATAAATCCTCAACATCGTGGAGGTGGGCATACTTGGGTCCCAATGCTTTTCTAATATGACCGTAAGGGTCCATCCACGATCGAGCTGTATATTGCCAGAAGTGGTACTCGGCCAGCTCTTTTTCTAAATTCCCTGCACATTGGGAGGTATGGATCTTATACATCCCCTAGCCGAGGTCGATAGGGTAAGGCATCACTTTGAGATGTTTACTTCTTAGAATATTATGAATGTGGCACAGTTGCCAGGTCAACTCTAGTAGTATGATCTGGTCATTGGGGTACTGGGGTAGCTTGTTTGGCATTTTCGTGAATCCTTGGGAGTGAATGTATGTGAACTTGGGGAATTGTATGTATAAGATGGCATACTGCTTGAGGAGGGCTCTGGCACTATGGGATACTGTTCTCTGAAAATCCCCTCCAAGAAGCCAGATGATGTAGGAAATGAAGGTGTCATTCACCCTGTAGTAATCCCTCTTGATGTTTCTATATTGCAACTAAGGGTATCTATCATAAGGCTTGAGCCCCCTCCTTGGCACCGCATTTGGCATCACATTGATTCCATGATAATGCCACTGGTTGGAAAGAAAATAAACTAGGTACGACACCATATAGAACTTTGAATTCTTCTTCACTTTGATAAATTGCTCGTGGAAGCAATTGCTGATTATTTCTCCCTAGTCCAAGGAAATGTCACCAAGGAGAATTTTCTCCATAAAGAAAAACATCCATTCCTAAAAGAAGGTCGTAGCAGGAAGACCCATTACTCTGCTTAGCAAGGTGACGAGGTAGAGGTAATCCTTGAAGAAATCACTGTGGAAGAGTTCCTACGGGACCTTGCCAGCACCTAATTTATTGAGAAACATTTTGCACCTCATAGGATCTTATTCCCATAATGCCTTGGATTCCTCCATAGTTAGTGTCTCCATGGTCTCATAGGTGGGGATGTGGAAATTTGTAGCTATCCCAAGAGGGGACATGTCTGTAAGAATGTTTCCATCTTTGTCCACTATGGTTCTAGTTCGGGGTTGATACACTTCCCAGCATGCCATTACCATCTCGGGGGCCACAAAAGTTGGTGGGAAGCCTGCAGCCTTAGCAAGTCCACTGCTCCTGAGTATTTTTGCATTTTCCATTTCAAGGTTTACCCTAACCTTCTGTGTGAATTCATCAATATCGACATGCCTGATATTGGTATCTATGACGTCTCTCCAAACAGTGGTGATTCTAGAGTGCAACAAAACCCTTTAGAATTTGAACTTCATCTGATCCTTGTCATCCTTGTCTCGAGGTGCTTTGGAAGTTCCCTTTCCCTTTTCCTTGCTGACAGTAGAGGTTTCTGCACCAGATTCCATAAATCCTACACAAAGAGATGTGAATCAGTAACATTAAACATGGAAAGCGGTCTCGGACAACTCCCTACACACAAAGGTTAGCTCCATAATCATCATTTACATTTGATGAGTGTCTAACATATGATAAAACATCATAAGGAAGGAAAAAAGGCAATCTGGGTTCCCAGGGCCAAAAATGTTTTGGCAGAATGTCATTTAGAAGGGCAAATGAGGCATGGAGCTCTCAATGACTTTTCCAGTCATAGATTTGATGAATGAAGGGATGGCATGAAAGAAAACCAAATTTTAAGAAGTGGGCCAAAGTCTGATTTCAATTTTGAGGACATCTGAGCTCTCATTTAGGCACTCGGACCTCAATTGTAGGAAGGTCGTTTGGAATGGTGCAGGGAAGATGACATTCTGGGCATCAGGTTTCGGAGTTCGGGTTGCCATTATCGGAAGCTGTCATGGGACAGTCATGCAAAGCGACGAAATGCAGGGGGAAATCTAGGGATAGATGTCTAGAGGGTAATCCGTGGAGACCAATTCAATAGTTGGGAAAGCTCAGCGGTGAACCAAGGGTCGGGACCCATAGGCCGAAAAGACGGTAAGGTTTGGCCACTTAGAACAACGAAACCGAAATGAAATCCCAAAGATTGAATCACTGCCTCATTTTAATTGTTTCCTTCACTAAATCTACTCTATATTAATAAAGATAATATCTGCACACCTTATTCTGGGGTCTGAAAGTTGTTTGGACGTTATGATCTTCATTTAGACTGTTTGCTCAGCCAAAAGGAGACCAAGGTCCGAGAGTCAGAAAGACATTTGGGGATAGTCGTTCGAGATTGCGAGGGTGACATATAATCTCTAATAGGGAATTCTAGAGGTCGAGGTTTGGTGATGCTTTGGACATTTGGATTTTGTGTAGGTTTGCGACAAAATTTGCATAGTTAGGGTTTGGGTTCCGAGAAGACAAACAGAGTCCATCGTAAAAAATGGTGAAACAGACGTGAAAATCTGGAGGCAAAAATCTGAACATCAAAGTCTAAGGTGAGGTTGGCCATTTGATTTTTTGGTAAGTTTGAGATGGAGACCACACACCTAGGGTCTGAGGTCTAGAAGTACATTCAAGGAAGACCATTTTGGGATGGTGAAGGTACAATAGAAACCAAGGAGAAGAAGTCCGGAGGCCAGGACCTGAGACAATCGGTTGCAACGGGATTTTCGAAGTCCAAATTTTAGGAATGGCCACAGACAAGTCTAGGCCCGAAGAAGGTGGTCACCTGTTTCGAAGAATAGCAGTAGAAAGGTCAAGTCCCAGATTTCAATTTGGTCTATTAGATCATTGATTTTGCAAATTTTAAAACTTGGGTTTTCAAGTCATGGTACTACTATAGCAAGTTTTCAAATTTACATTATTCCTTTCTTGATTTTGACATTTAAATTCATTAACAAACAAAAAGCAGGGGTGGCAAAAAACCTACCCTTAATTCTTGGAGAAGCTCTATGCCAGATTTCATGAAGAACAACAAAGTGGGATGCAGCCGCGAAGGTGGAAGATGTCAGGGTGTCGTCAAGCTTTTGAAATTTCATTGTCATGTGAAAATGATAGGCGAAAACATGTTTATATAGCCCTGCATGTAATTAATGTCGTATTTAAATTCCCGTACGATGGCACATGGGGTTGGTGAATTCGAATTTTCAGGGCAGCAATGGGTGATCTGAAGCCCGGTGGTCTGGAAGACGTTGACTTGCAACCAGTTTAGAATCTGCTTGGTGTTAAGTCGGAATGGTGGGAAAGAAACCAGGGTCTGAGGTCTGAGAAGACATAAGCTGGCAACCGTTTGGAATGGCGAAGTCCAAGAGGAAACCCAGGAAGGGAATCCCAGAAGGTAGGGCCTAAAAGGTTAGAAAGATGTTGGAATCAGACCATCAGTAGCAGTGAAGCTGCAATGGAAACCCGAAGGGTGAAACACGAGGGTCCAGGCCCAAGAGGGTCCATAGATGTGAGAGAGGCTAATAGATAAGGGAAACCTGAAAAGGCTTAAGATATTAACATTTTCAACGGGGCCAAGTTTGGTCAGCTTAAATGTGACTTTTGAAAATATGTTAACCCTTTAGGATGTAAAAATGTGCACACAAAATGATGTGAAGCAAAAAGGACCCAACAAGAAAAAGAGGGAAGAGAGGGTCCCAGTTCCGAATGGGGCATGTGTGCAATAGGCACAAAAAATGGCGACTCCACTGGGAGAACAATCCTGGCATTCTCAAGATAAATATTCATTCCAAACCCATAATCTCTGGTTCGCACACCATAGTTGATTTTCAAAGCTAAACTGAGAATAGGTTAAGGAAGGTGAGGTTGAATCATGTTGTGACATCATCATGGAGGTGTGTGCGTGGTGAGTTCATTTACTTTCCTTAGAGATAGCATGGGCAACTACTGATCAGGAGAGATAAGCTACATAGTTTACCTAACCCCAAAAGTAACCTGGACATTGCTTCGCTACTAGTCAAGCATCCATAGCCTCGACAGAGTTGTCGCTATGACCCCACAAACATATCTCTACTTCCATCTAGGCATCCATAACCCTAGTAGAGATATTCACACACCTATATGGTGGTTATTTTCACTTTGCTCATTCCTTTTATTTGATATTTCTTTGCAGTATTTTTCTCTTTTTATTTCATGTTCAACCGTGTGAGTAATGAAACTCACCATGGGCTTGGGAATCATAGTGGTCACTACAGCAGACTTTAGATTTTTAACTTATCCCTTCTTCTTAGTAATCACCATGCCATTTTTTGGAAATTATAAAATATGTTTCTATGTGTTCCATGATAAACATAGGGAATCCAAGTGGATAGCCATCCTAGGTTGGTTCAGTGTCCGAAAGTTGAAAACCAATGCTTAGGGGCTTTCAAAGGTTAGCAAGAGGGAATGAAGGTTTTTTTGGAGAACAACATGAGAGCGGGCAGCAGAGTGAATTGTTTATCAAGCCAAGCATGGTCACCACAGCAAAACGGGAAGACTCTTCTAAGGTTAATCAAGCAAAACCAAAGGACAAAGTAGGAAACCTATCCTAACCTATGTACATGTATTTACACAAACAACTTTGGAAGAGCTTGTCGAATTTTTTGTGTCCCTCTTTCTTTTCGTTGGCCTTGTCCGAGTAAAGGATTAGATCAGAAATGCAAAAGGCCTTAATTTTGGCTTGACGGTCGAACCATATTTTGACTACGCCCTGATGTTTGGCGAAATTTTCTATTTCACTATCTCGTATTTCTTCAAGGTGTAGCAACTCGGTGAGGCAAGCTTATCTGTGGTCCCCTCTTTCACAAAAAATATTAATGAACTGGAGGGTAGGGATTTTCAAGTGTATGGGAAAGAGTGGCTCCAAGCCATAAACAAGAAGATACGAGGAATCTCCAAGGGAAGCCTTGTGATGGGTGTGATCTGCCCAAAGGGCGAAACAAAGTTGGGTATGCCAATCCTTGTGATTCCTATCTAGTAGCTTCTTGATCACAGTGATCAAGTTCTTGTTGGTTGACTCATCAAAGCCATTGCCTTGAGGGTAATAATTAGATGAAAATTTAAGGGTGATCTCATAGTCAAAGGCACAACTCATGAATTTTAATGAAGCAAACACAAGGCCGTTATAGCACACTAGAACATAAGGACAACCAAAGCGATTTAAAATAAAACTTTCGAGAAGATTAGTTACCACTTCAGTCATACATTGTCTTCAAGTTATTGCCTCTATCCATCTAGTATAATAATCAAAATCGGTCAAAATGTACCTATGTCCAATAGACGATGAAGGGCTCAGTGGACCAATGAAGTCGAGACCCCATTGGGCGAAAGGTCTTACCTCTAGAACAGGTTGCAATGACACAAAAACATTCCTTTCTTGGGTGGAAGCATTTCGATACACATGGCAGGTACAAACATGACCATGGGCATCCTTGAATATGGTGGGCCAATTTAACAACTAGTCGAAAGAGACAACAACAAGTGAAATACGAGGGAAGAAGGCTAACTAAGCTCTTGCCCCCACTTAGTGTAGGACAAGAGTGAGCCAAAAGGGATTGAGAGAATGCAAGGTTGAGTGAAATCTTGCATCAATAAGAGGAATGTGGTGCCCCTAGATATGGGAGAGCATCAAGCTCCTTAAGTTTTTGGATTCTACTACTCAAGGCCTTACACTCATTAGTGTGATGACTATGAACTCGGTGATAGGAACAAAAGGAATGTTTATTGGAACATTTCTTTCGAGTTTGGGGAGGAAGGCAGATCAAGTGATCTTGGAGGAGTCTCAATAAGATACCCTCTTGATCGAAGGTAGAAGGGGATAATTTAGTGGGAAACAAGGAAGGATCTTGATTAGTATAGGAATTCATACATACACAAGGCTCTATGGATTGTTAGATTTTACAGGCTCCTTTAAGGGAGCGTGTAAAATTCAAATCAAGAGGAGGTTACGAGATGAAATTGGATTTAAGGAAAGATTTCTTAGTTGGTGTCAAAGGATCACTTTGGAAGGTGAGGTTAGAAGGGGAGGTTGGGATAGAGTTAGTGTGAGGGGAAGGTTTGATGATTTGGATGGAAGGACATAATCCAAGACCATGATGTGTTGATTATATGTTAGGCTCTATAGGGTTGCAAATTTCTTGTTCGTTAGCACTACAACCATTTCCACTATAGCCAAGTTGCTTCGTGGTCTCATAACCTTTTCCATAGAGATTTTTCAGCTTCTTTGGATTGGGGGATGGTTCGTTGTTTGCATTGGTGTCTATAGGGGTTAAGGTGGATTCTATCGAAGGATCGACTGAGTCTTGTGTTAACAAGACTATATTTCCCTTTGGAGAGTCATTCTTGTTGGTCTTGGTTTCTCCAGTTATGGGAGGAGTGAATTTTTAAGGAACCCCAACCATCATTTAAGGAATTTGGTTGTACGGGTCCCACATGTTGGGTGGGTGTAGTGGTGAAGGGTTTGGATTTGTTTTCCTCAAGGTGTAAGACACTGTAAGGTTTAGGAGCAGCATCAAGTGTGTACACTTTGTTGTTGTAGATCTACTTCATATTTTGATGAAGTGTGGAAGGCACACCATTCATTGCATGAATCCATGCCCTGCTCAAAATGAGGTTAGATGAAACATCATTTAGCATAACAAGGATCAATGTGTTTAATGTGGCCACTCCAATTGTAAGACAAAAAGTGATCACACCAAGAGGTTGTTGTCTGATACTGCCAAAGCCAATGAGAGATAAGGAGGAAGGTTCGATGGTCGATCTATCGATATGGAGCCTATCTAAGAGATTGAAACTACACACATTAACTGAGGACCCATTATCAACAACGGTTCACTTGATCCCTATGATTTTCTATTTATTGATATGATCATTAAGGAATCAACTTTGTTTTGCACTTCCAAAGGAGGGAGCTCACTTTGGTTGAAAAAAATGTCAACATTCAAGCCTTGAATCATAGCTGCAATGTCATTTGTTTGCACATTAGAAGGGTCAAGCACTTGTTGTAAGGCTTCCTGTATCATGGTGTGATTGTGAGGGGAGGCTTGGATAAGGTCCCATACAGATATTGTTGTAGGAGTATTCCTTAGTTGGTCAAAAAGGTCATACTCCATAAGGAAGGAATTGAAGCGAGGGGCAGTAGGAAGAATAGGAGGATTGAAGGTAAGGGTGTTGAGTTTGATGGTTGGGAACACTAATTATTTCTAGTGTAATGTGTATGAGAAATGGTATTATGACTCAATTTTTGTAACACATTATGCTTAGGTGGGGAGAGAGTGAATTAAGGTTTGGAAGGTGGAGAAAGGATAAGTTGAGGTTGAATAATATTAACATCCCCTTTGGGAGGGGATTCAATGTTATCCTTGGTTTGTATCATGATATTATCCCTAGGAGGAGAGAGTTTAGAAGAACTACAAGCTTCATGAGCTTGACATTGAAGGAGTGGTTCTTCTAAAATATCTGCATCACTAGTAGGGAATGATCAATGATGGGATAGGGAGGAGGATAGGTAGGAGGGGAGTCTATTTGATTGTCTAGGGTCTCATTCTCTTGTTCCATACCATCGAACCTAGTAGTAAATCATGAAATAGGTTCATCACATGCTTCATCACAAGGGAGGGAGGCATCAAGAGAATATCTACCATGATTGTCAAATAGATTACCCCAAAGGGGAGGAGCATTAGGAAAGGGAGGGTCAAGAGTCTTATGACTGTTAGGATGAGGATCTTCTAACACCAACATGTCCTCTTGGCATCAAGGAGGGCTATTAGAAGAGGAGCAAGGTTTATCATCATGGTTAGGGAGACTAGGTAAGGAAATGTTTAGAATTTTTTTTATAATGTCATGTTCTTGTCTTAAATTATCTTCCCAAAGGGGATGAGGAGAAGAACAAGCAAGACCATCATGATGCTCTATGATTGTCCCTTCCTTTAACAAGATACCTTCATCACTAGAAGGAGAGGTATGAAGAGGGGAAAAATTATGATCATCATGATTATTTATGTTTGTATTTACTTCTAATTTATCATCCTCACAGAGAGGAGAGATAGTAGGTTGTGTATGTTTAGGACAATTATAAACATTTTCATTTGCTAGACTCTCATAACTAGGAAAGGTATTGAAAGAATTTTTAACATGTTTACAGAATTTACAATGCAAGATAAAGGAAATACCATTTTTAGATTGTAAAAGAAGGCAATTTTTTTATTAGACTATCAATGATCTGAAATGAAAGTACATAAATGCAAACTTGAAAATTTACAATGCATAAAATGAGCTAATGTATGCTAATTCTAATAAAATACATGTAACAAAAATAAAACCTATTGATATAGGTATGTAATCGAACAAAACAATAGCTCAAAATTAGGGTTTTCAACTCTGTAAAGGGCAGTTTGGAAAGCCTGAAGGGACTAGGTTTCCCAGAATGGTGACCTAGTCCTCCTAGTGAATTTTTTCAGATTTTTCAGGAGTTTTGAACTGACACAGGTGTTTTCTATATCGGGAATGCAGACCTAACATAAAAATTTAGAATTTCAGAGATATACAATGATTTAAAATGCAAAAATACAACCTAGTATGCACTTTCACTAAGGAAAAATTTGGAACCCTAGGATGCACTTTCACTAATGTAAAATTTGAAACCCTAAGATGCACTTTCACTAATGCAAGATGCAATGTAAGTTAATCCTAGGATGCTAAAGAAGGTCAAATCAGAAGAGAGGATGTAAGGACATCGAGTTCACCAAAATGAACTACCAAAAAGTTATGCAAGAAGGGAAAGAGGATTCCCCAATGAGCTTCCAGGGTTTTCCACCCTAGAAGCTAACTTTGGAAGAATGACTCTCTCTCACCTAGTGATATGCTTTGGTGTTCATTCAAAGGGGTTTTGATTGGGGGGTTTGTGTGAATATGTGTGATTTTTCCCTAAATGCAATGAACAAAAAATAAAAGCTAACTAAGAATGAAGTGTAACTATGTTTGAATACATATTAAGATATGTAGATATATACAAAGTGAACTAATAACATACACTAAACACTAAAGAAATGAAAAAGTTAGAATGTGTGAACATGGGATTGGAAGAAGGATCTATTGGAGGTCTAGAATGATGCTAAAAATGATGTTCAAGCTGAAAGGGATGCTTGTGCCAATCTGGGCCACCTAGTTCCAGATTCCCGAAAATTGGTCTGGAGACCATTTCTCCAAAATGGTTGTCCAGAAATGTCAAAACCACAAAAATACCTATTTAGAGGGACTAGGTCACCATTCTTCGCAACTTAGGCCTATTCAAGATTTTTAAAGTTTCCGAAGAGGAAATGAAAGCTCTAGGTTTGCACCTTGGTTCTTCATAGTTTCCCGCTTTTAAAACTTTGATATTCAAGCTTGAGAGTGATTTTTGGTGCATGATTTAAACTTGCATGCAAGGTTTGGTATTTAACAAGACGTCAATTCCTTCATAGATTTTCAAAGTATCTGAATCTGTAATCACGCAAGGAGATCAAGAAAAAGATATTGATTGTTAGGGACTAGGGGTTAGCCTTAGTCAAACCCCTTTTAGGTAACTTAACCAAAATGAATAGAAACAATGAAATGATACATGAAACATGAATTAATGGAGTGAGTTACCTGGGTGATCCCACAAAGATAGATTACAATTTTTGAGAGGAACTGATTTTTGCTGAAATCACATATTTTTAGAAAATATCATGATTTAACCCTTTAAATGTTACATTTAAAGGATTATAATTGAAGATATTTTGATCAAACCACCTTAGATCAAACCCCCTTGGATAGAACCTCGCTAGTTTTAAACCATACCTATAAATGAGTCTCCTTTACACCTATCAAAATGTAGATAAAAAATCACTTTTGATTTACCTTTTGGGGGATCAAATGAATTCATTTAAAATTTATTTGAAATGATTATGGTAGTCCTCAGAACGAGGTATCCAACAAATATAATTTTAATATGTTTCAGTTTTATTATGTATTTTTGTTTATAGTTTTATTAAACATAGGTTTTTCATCAAAAAATGAAGGTCTATGTTCTGCACATGTGGAAAAATAATAGATTATCAAAAAAAATTTTGAAAAATATGAGTGCACAAGATATTGAAGTCCTTGATCCAACAAAAAAATAATAATTTAATTTTGATATATACAAAAAAAATTACGTGATATACGATCGCGCTATGTCTGAATTGTAATCGGATTGACTTTGAAACTTGATTAAAGAAAAAATATTCAATAAAAAACTATCTAACCAAGTGGAAGCACTATATATCAGAGTCACAAATCTAAATTCAAAATAATTAGAATTTTATTCTTCATGGAAAAAATGTTATGCGTTATACGGTGTGCGCCACTTTCTAAAAATGTTGTTTTATGAAAAAGGCTAGTTTTCGTGGAAGATGTAAAAAGAAGTGCAATCTGATCCCAAAAATTTTCAAAAAAATATTTTTAGAATCTACAGACAAAATGTGACAATACTCTAGATTCCATCACCTTCAAATTCCTCACAGTTTATCCACTATAGGTGCTCAAATGCAAAGATTTAGTTAAAAATAATAATTTTAGTGTTGAGTTTCGCCAAAAATTGTAAACCACTATTGTGGGATCACCCCTTGCCATGATGAGAGATTTTGTGTTGCAACAATCAGCCCTTGAATTCTTCAACGAAGATGTCTTGTTGACTTGGAAGATGAAAACCTAGCTTGCTTGAGAAGAGGAAGAGAAGAGAGAGAGAGGTGTAGAAGAAAGTGGATGGTGCATAATCAGGGTACCTAATGAGAAATTAGGGTTTTGGAGCTTATTTATACAAGTTGTGCCTTAATTTTCCTGAAATAACTTCATACAAGCCGCCCTTAAGGTTTTAGAGAACAAAATCCTAAAATATATTAAGTTTAATTCAAATTTTATGCCACATGGGAGTAGGTTGCCCAAGGTGGCGACCTAGTCCACCTGGGTAAATTACATTATTTTTTGGGGGTTAAAATATTATTATTGTTGCTTGTCGGGATTGTCTCATGAAAACTCATCAAGATAGGATTTATATTTTATTAAGGGGTCATTATAGCATAACAAGGGGTTAATTAGGTGATGACAAGCCTAGGAGAGAGTGAAAATGTTTTACAACACCTTACAACACTTCGTCACAAGGCTTGGAAAGGTATGAAAATAGACTAAAAAAGGGTCCAAAATCCATAGGCAAAGGTCCAAATGAGCGAAAAGTGTCCAGGCATACACTTTTTGGCGACACAATTATCTTCAAAATAAACATGAAATTTTTCTTTCTAACCATTACATATTGAATACCAAATCAGTACATCTATCAATCGCTTCATTCTAAACTCAACCATACTTCATTTCTTATGAAATAAAAGATCATGTTAAGAAAAAATTATAATAAGTGAATGTCCTAAGAAATTAATATTTTCTTAATCAAAATTAATAGCCCTATAAGGTAACCAAGATTAATTAATGTCATTTTGATAAATAATAATTTGTTAATTAACTAACCTAATGAGTATACAACTAGATTAATATAATATTGATAATATTATCATATTAACTAGAATTTTCTAATTGAAAAAAACTAATAATATTCAATGCAACTCCCATAAATAACATTAGTTGATGTGTTGCTTCACATTAAGGAAGGAAAAATCATCTTAAATTTAGTTGAACCAGTTAGCTCAATAATTCAATAATCTATGTATATATATTCAATTACATATTTCTATTAAAACTTCAAAATTATTCAAGAATTTGATAACTCATATGTGTAAATTTTATAATTCATATTGAATAATAAAACATATATTCTCCAAATTGAATATAATCTTCCAACCTTTTATCTTAATCAAGTTAACAAATTGCAATGGCTAGTGCAAATATAAACCCTTTTAATAGATCATAACTCATGTTGAATTAAGGTTTTATGTATATCCTTTAGTCTATAGTTGGTTGTAATCTATGAGAGATAAATTTTGTAACAACATTAAAAAATAGAAGCAATCCAAGTAAAACAAAAAAAATCGTAAACTCTAGGTTAAATCAATAACCTAAGGTGTGAAGAATACCATTAAAAATATATTTTGATAATGTAGAGGAGGGGGACCGGCCACTCCAAGGCTCTAGGTCACTGAGAGCCAAGAGAAGAAGGCTGCCCTAATCTACCTCAAGTTGGAAAAGTGTTAATATGTTTGAGGATAGATAATGAAGAGCACTCTCAATTCTTATATCAATCTAATGACCCAAAAGTCAAGTTTGAACTAAGCGAGCAAGCTTATGGAATCTAGACTGTGAATTTTTCAACTCTCTACCAAGAGACAACAACATGCAATATGGACGACAGTGCAATGTGTTGGCATCTCATGGGTGTGTTTTCATTCATATAGATAGCTAGTGAAAAAGGACAGTCAAAAGTACTAAAATCCTACTAACAACTTAGCTACTAAAGTTTAAAGTGATGATGAAAACAAGAAATGACTAAATCACTAAAATACTTAAAGAGATGCTATAAGAAATGAAAAGAATGAGAGAGGTAAGAGTTTAACCCATGAAAGGTCCAAGTCCCACAAAATCCACATGAATGAAGTACCTACATAGAGAAAAGCAGGGAAAAATGTTGGGGATATTTTGGGGCTTGCTACAGTCAAACCCCTGTTTTGGTGTTTCCACCTCCATGGAAAGCCAGATAGATAAAGAGATAGAAATGCAATAAAGAAAGTACAAAAAAAGAGAATAACGAATAGTGTGAAGAGCACTATTCTACTCAAATCCAATAACAGTGCAATAGTGAATGAACAATACCACCCTCAACTAGAGGCACTCAAGGCCAATGAGAGAGGAATGCAAGCTTACAACCATGGAAAATTCAATGTGACCATAGTGATGCCAAAGGATTTAATGTCAAAAGACACCAAGTTACAGTTTCTATTGTAGATGTGAAGAATGTTGTGATGTTGGACTAGTAAAGTTGATAGTGTAACAAGGAGCCCAATAGTGTGAGAGAATATGAGAATTATATAGAAGCTATCCAAGAATGTGTAGAGTGGTTCATAAGAATAAGATATAGTTATTTTTGAGTGAATTTGGGAGGGAAAGATTCATTCAAACGTCGGATGAAGGGCACAAATATGTTACGCTTTGGTGCCAATGGAAAAGCTAATGCCTCTGTAGATTCCAAAGGCAGAAATCTTGTAAGGATGACAACCCACTACGTAGATGTCTACATGTCACACATGCGTCCCCAACAAAACTTCCCCCACTGATACCATAAATAGGCACCAAGTGGATGGAGTAAGGATGGAAGATGTGCAATTACATTGTTGGGTTTGATTTTTCTATGGTGAAGGGTGTAAAGGGGAACTTCCAAGTGGGGTGCAAATTCATGCCTAGAAATTTTGCCCCCACTTTAGCGAACATGAGTGCCAATGAGTGTTTGGTATAGTAGGTTGAAAGAGATTCAAGAAAATATACCTTAACCATCAAGGAAGCAGACTACAATCTATCATGCTCGAAAGCGTAGGGTAGGAAAATGGCTCAATAGGTACTTGGTCCTAAATAATGTTGAACAAAATGCACCAGAGGCCCACAAACCAACAACGAACAGATCCTGTGGGATGAAAGTGCTTTACAAGACCTTAGAATTTTAAACAAGGGACACCTAGGTGGTTGGTCTTGAAGAAAACTAGATGTAAGAGCCTCCATAGAGTATAATTGAAAAGAAGCTTTGCATGTGCACTTGCAAAGAAACATGTTAATCTATAGACAAAACATGTTAGATGTCAAAAAGAATCCATGTAGGAAAACAAGCAGACAGTCATGAAGACAATCAATAATTGAAGGAAGATCTTTCAAAGGGTCGTACTCAAGAACCCTTCAAAAGAAAAGGGGTCCACTCAAGGGACACTCTGCTTGAAATTACAATAGTATTTTTTGCAAATCAGTTCAAAATCAAGGAATCCTTCTGAAATATTTCACTTCATCAAGGAATTTGAAAGGAAGAAAGCCCCCTCGAAAGGGGCAAGTTAGAACTTCGCTCATAGGAAAATTTTCTCCCTCGAAGGAAAGCTTCTCAAATTATTTCTTTATGAACCCATGATGAAGGAAAATTATTCTACTAGGGTTCTCTGTTGAGTAATTCAATTTTTGAAAGATTGATATTTTCAAGAAGAGATTTGTTGGCCACCGAATGCACCTTTTAAAAATTGAAGTGGTGTGAGAGATTTGCTTAGGATAGTGTGTGTCAAGCACAAAATGAAGGTGCCATCCAACGGAGAGAAAAGAAAGAATGAAGGTGATGTTTTGGCCTATGAAACATGATGAGATGTAACCATGGTAATGTTATCTCACATGCGAGGGACAACACATGAGCACCACAACATCACAAATAAGAAGAGAAGAGAGAAAGATAAAAATAAAGGAGAAAAACAATGACATAACAAACAAGAGATATGGGGATCTGATATTTTAGGGTCAGAGCTACTCATAAATATAGATAAATAAGTATAATAATATATACATGAATTGTCATCAACCCCCTACTATATCTGACCATGTGAAGAAAGTTAGATGAAAAAATTTAAAAAATAAATAAATTTGGTCAACATGGAAGGGAGGCCTAAAATCCCCCAACACTTTGCATCATCCCCAATTGTTGAAAATCAATGCAAAACAAAGAGAAGAATGATGTGACAAATAGAATAATTTTTACGACACAAAAACACTCATGTGTCCAAGCACCTCTGAGGGTAACAAGGGTAATCCAAGACCATATAAAATAAGCATGAGGGAACACAACACACACATAATATAATCTAAAGATAAAGAAGAGGCACTCCCTAGTCCTCATCAACCAAGATGTCATCATTATCCCATTCTAGATCATTGTAAGGGGAAGGAAGATGATCCTACAAGGGGGGTACCCTCCAACCCCCCTGTAACAAGAGCCAAGGAAGAAGGTACTTCAAGGTCTTCTCCACTTAGTTCCTATGAGGTGAATGTAAATTATTTTGCAAAGATCACCAATAGGGTCGGGACATCATGTACGTAGTTGAACATGCACATTACAAGAGTTCCATATGTCAACTTAGCGGTTGATGGAGGTGGTGCCCGAGATCCATTACTAGGCTCACCAAAAGAATTAGTAGTGATGAACTCTGGGGATGTCAGGGCTGCCTCTATCATTAGGACAATGCAATCCAATGTAGAACCACCCTTTGAAGAATTTGAACCCTTCTTTTGACCCCCACCACTAGTAGGGTCATCCTCCTTCTTTTGCCTCATCAGGGGATGCAAGATCCCCACAAATGAAGTAGAGGGAAAGGAGGAAGATCAGGAGAAAACCATGGTAGACACTGCCAAGGTATTGGGCATGTCCGTTGGTTTTGAAAAGGTTAAATATTTGAAAGGAACATAAAAAGGAAAGGCTCAACCGAAGAAGGAATGATTACCTACACCCTCTGCAAGTGAGGATCGTTCATACTCACAAGGGGAGCCGAAAGCAAGAAGAGCAGAAGAGGAGGACACAATAGAAAATTGTTTAAGTAGGAGCTATTGGCTCCCCTTTCTTCTTTTGCAAGGCGGTTTATTCGATGACCAAATCCTTCCTCTGATGCTTGTGCTCATGTGCATGGTAGTTTCTACGACTCTAGGAGCTAGAGGTTGTAGCTTGTGAAGAAATGGAAGACTCATGTTTAGCCATCAAAGTATACATCATAGCCATTTCTGGCGGAGGGAGGGACTCTTGGATGAGAATAGGACGAAGAGACAAAGAGGATGATATAACAATAGTGGGGTGAGCAGGCTCGACTGTCTTAGTGGTGGGCCTCTTCCCATTCACTACCTTAGATGTAGAAGTAGTAGGAGGTCGCAGAGGCCAACACATAGAAGACACTCCACTGGGACCCTTCCCCTTACTATTCAAAATGGGTCGAGGCACCATGGGTAAGGATGGAAGTTCAAATGGTCAACACTTGGGCTTTCTTCAAGAGGGCACCATCGAGCTCTCTAGAAAATGAAGAGGAGTAGAAGTCAATGGTGCCAAAGTAGGGTGAGAGGAAGCAGCAAGTGGGATAGAAAAAGAAGAAGGGGAGCCCTGAGCGAACTTCTCCTCTTCCCTTTTTTGAGCATCCAAAGAAGGCTCACATTTTTCCTTTATGAAATCTCCATGTGAAATAGCATAGGGAAAAGGAGGGTACCTCACCTTTGGCATTATGCCCCCACTCTTGTACTTCACATAAGTGTTGGTTATTTTTTAAGAACCAAACTTATCTCCAGAAATACCTATGGACTTTACTATTTCCAATAATCATTACTCCAAAAGGATTGTCCAACGAACGAGCAGAAGCTGAAAAACTTCTACTCCTACACTTTGGGCTCTATGAGACTCGAGAGGGTTATCCCACAATTTATACTTCTGAATTCATACAATTATAATCAAATACATTGGAAATAACATAAAATTCTCATTAGACTACTCAAGATCCAAATACATGAAATAAGTTGGTAGCTTATTTATTAATGTGTTATAGTTAGAACATGAGAAGGTGGAACATCAATATGAAACAACTACAATGGTATTCATAAAAGTTCAAATATTAAAAGTGATTAGTTGACAAATCAAGATAGAAAATGAATCATGAACATTCTACATGAACCAGTGCCTTCATCCCAAGCATGGAGTCATAATCAACCTATATAACCAAATAAAAATTTAACAATAGCAACATATAATTTCAAGAGATACTACATTATAGCATTCCCCTATCTCATTCACGACTAATACTACTTATCAGTATCCTAGCACTTGATTCTTATGAGTTAGTAATTTCCTCCAAGAATTTGCATTAATTCATTGAACTAATAGGCAAGAATGAAATCAAACATCCATTGGTGAACTATGGAGACAAATAATAGACATCCTGGATTAATTTCATTCATAACTCATAAAACAAGTACAAGGAGAGACAAAAACAATGAAATTGGTATTTCTCAGTATATATTTTTCTTTGATGTTATCCAAACTACATATAGAATTATGAACTCTCAAACTTAAGACAAAAACTCAAAAAAAATACTTAGTATATCTCTTACAATTCACTGTGTCAATTGCATAAAATAACGAACCCCTACTTCCTAACCCTGAATTCCTTCTTATAGAAACGAAAGAGGAAAACAAGCCTCAAGCCAAAAAAAGTACACATGTCAAAACCCTATTGGACTGCTTAATCAAAGATTCTCCCATTTAGTTACAACACACTCCTAAGAGGTGGGAGACATGTGAAGAAATGAGTGTAGTTTGTGTTCATTGCAAGAAATCAGGTCCAATCTTCAAAATGGATTCAACCAAATAGTTACCTCAAAACTTGTGCCGACACACCAAAATGAAAAGAAGGAAAAGCATGAGTAAAATAGAAAAAGACAAAAGTTAAGACCACATTTATAGCCTTGTCATCAAATCAACCTTGAATAAGATGCATTATATTTTCCATACTTTAACATAAGCCTAATCTATACTAAATCTAGGCTATGTAGTGCATTCCTATCTGTCCATCATTCACCATGGTTGAAAACTTCAAACTTTCAAATCATTAACCTACCATTCTTAGTGTAAAACCCCCACTCCTTCCAAATATTTTCCTTTCCATGCTTGGAGTTCTTCTTCTGTGGGCCAATAAAAATCATTACTTCATCAACCCTTTTTCTATAAGGTGCATATTTTATGACAATCTAGTTAGTTTCCCTACCAAATTCTAGCAATATAGTCTCAGCATGGACTAACATATCCATATTCACTATCAATGTGTCCATATCAAATTTTTGACAATCTTTTATAGCTTGATCTGAAATAACACTGTTTACTTCACTTCTCCATTCTTGCAAAGTCTTAATGCTACCATCACTCCTTAAGATAGATGGGAGAAGTCCATGATGAGATTCATGGAAATATTTCACCAGTTCCCTTATCTTGTTCTCTAATGTTTCAGCATTCCCTATGTATTCCTCAATCTTATTTACCAAGAGAACAATAGGTTTAAACCTCTCAAGTGGATTAGGATCCAGATTAACCCCAATCCCCATCAGCATCAAGTCTTTTTTTCTAAGGATCTGGAGATTTCCATAAGTGGGATGGCTTTTTCTTTGTCAATATCAAACATTCTTATGGCATCAACCATGGACGAATAGCTATAATGAATACTATTTAGTTTGTTGTTCAATTTTTTGTTCAAGTGCTCCAAGATTGTTGTGAAAATCCTCATGTTGCTCTTAAAAGTATCTTCATCATGAATTTGACACCTTTCTCTATATTCACTTAGTTGTCTAAGAAACTCTTCCTTTTTGACATCCCCTTCATCCTGTGACCCTTTTGATACACTGGGTTCTACTATTGAAATGGGAACATTTCCCATATTATATGGCACAATTGCCCATGAAGTACTTACATCAGTTATAATTTTAGGGGATATATCCTCTTGTACAGTATTGGGAGAGTCAGTATCATCTTGTTTGATCTTTCCAGGTTGCAACTTTTGCAATACATCCTCTAACACTGCTATCTTTGTATGTAATTGCATATTATTTCTCTCAATATTTTCATACTTGACCAAAAAATTGTTTAGTTATGTTCTAAGTTTATCCTTCTCAGCTGTCACAGATTCCATAGTAGCCCTAGTGAATTGTGCAACATGAACAGATAAATTTGCAACTTCCAAAGCCGATGTTTCTAACACTTCTGATTATTAGGCATCCCTTGTAATCAGGTGGAGGCTCAACAATGTTTGGTTTTCTTGTATTTGAGGCTAAAAACCAAATAGCCAAGGCTTCCCACTCTTCACTGAAAGCAGACCCTTGTAATGCAAGTGCAACTTCTTCCTCTCTATCATAGAGTGGTCTATCACATTTTTTGATTGTGTCGAAAGCAATGGCTGAGGCTAAGTCCCATTCTGGTAGCAACAAGATACCACTTGTTCTCACCAATTCTTGACCTTCCTTAGCAGAGATGTTTTGAAACCTGACTCTCATCTCATTTAATACCTTTTTCTGAATGATAGTATTAGGCAACTTTTGATGTAAGCTTCTCTCCATGGCTAAACATTTTACACACTCATCGCATTTAACCCTATAGGAAAAATCCATAAAAGCTTGAGTTTTCACAAATCATTCATCATCCAAGAAATTAGTACATGCCTCAACTCTCATGTCATCACTTCAATTTAACCCTCTAAGATAAATATTACTTAATTTTTTTCCCAATTGACTAGTTTCCCTTAATACAGATGTAGTTGGCACTCCTTCTTGTATTTCTTGCTCGGATACCCAAATTTCATCATCAGAACCTTCATATCATAATCTACTAAGCTAGTGGTCACAATTTTCTATTTTTTCAATGGTGGCTCCTTAGATGACAGTTTACTAGATCGTGGAGAATCAACATCCATAGTTTTAGACTCTATCAACCTTGGTAGAGATGGGCGAGACATTTTTTGCATAGGAGAAGGAGGTCTATATTCCTCATGCTGAGTGGGAGCCCAGGGTTCATCAGATTTATTTGTTTTACCCTTTCTTCTTATGAATTTTTTTATTTTTGGTTCCTCAAGGGCTTGTGATGTAGACTCCCCTTCAATAGAAGAATTTATTTCTCCACTTCATTCTTCAATAATTGGAGCTTTCCCTTTATATGTACTAACCACCCATTTAGTTTCAAGATGGCTTACTATTGAATCAAAAATTCTTGTAACATGCTCCAGCTTTTGAATTATGTTCTCAGTCTTAGAGAGGATTCTAAAATCAAGCTCTTCCTACTTTATCTTCCTTTGCATCTTGTTAAATGCAATCCACCTCGCCAACCTCTTTTGTTGCTCCACATTGGTAGATATATTCCTTATTACATCCTCTGGATAATGGAAAATATGATCATATTTGTAGCTTTTTTTTCTATCATTTAACAAGGCCATAAAACCTTCAAGATCATATCTGACCCTCTCAATTTTCCTTTTCATGCAGTATCCTTTGAGCACTTCAATGATACTATTCCAACCTCCTTTAGTCATCATAAAATTAGAAAATCAAGTGTATAAAGGAAAGAAAGTTCCATTTTCCTAATTTAACAAATGTTCATTCTCAATGTTTCCTAATTACCAAATAACCTCAAGGAAACCTATTCTTTTGGGCACAAACCTTGACAACAAATGAGGTGCTACCTTAGAACCATAGAATCTTAAAATAGTAAGATCATGGAGAAAAATAACATCTCCCCAGTTATGCTCAATGCCTATCTCAAGTCTTCTTTCCTTTGGTCTCAAGAAGTCAAGTAAAGCAACAGGAACTTTGGGAAATCTCACATTCAAACCCTTTTTCAATTCAAAAGAAAACAAATTCTAGAAAGTCACATAATCATACATCTTGTCATCCTTGTCCAAAACAGTGGTCCAACATTGCACGAGGAAATATCAATCACCTACATTTCTCTCCAAATCAATATTTTGTCCAAAATACACTACACCCTTTTATAAGAACATATGCATTAGTAGTGAGTACCAGCTGCATCCTAGCCCATATTCTCCTTTCTTTAATCTAACCAACCCATCATGCATTTTTTTAGAAAGAAATCCTGCATAATCATATACTGCACAATATTGGGGATGTTGGATTTGGGCAGCGATATATATCCAAGCTATTGGGATTCCAGAAATAGGATCATAGTTCCAATTATGTGACAAATGGAATAGAAATTCCTCTTGAAATAAGGAACAAAATAATTGATAGGGAAAGGCGCCTTATCATGTGATCCTATCACAATCTTTTGTCCTACAACTTTTGCTAGAAATCTTTGTAAAATATGGACCCTTAAAGAAGCCTTGGTCTTCTCATACTCTTGTTTAAGAGCTTCTTCATTTATCTTATACATTTCATTACTTCATTTAGTGAGTTTGAAAATAAGACCCAATTCGTCGTTTGTGATTCTAACCATTTATTTTCCATCAAAAGTTATGATAGTCCTCGTGACTAGAACATAGTTAGTAGCTATTGCCTTCAGCAAGTGAACATACATTTAAATATTTAGCACAATTAGCTTTCCGAGATCATAGTTCCAAGGGTTTCCCACTGGGACATTGATATTTTTGTTCTTGAACCAACCATAAAATAATTCCCATCCAAAATAGGGTAATTTAGCATCTAAGTTGATAGATCCTATTTTGTCAAACATTCCCTCTGCTATTTGTGGTACCCTAGAAATCAATTGAACTCTAGGTATATCGCTACTGGAAGGTGGTAACTGATCCATAAGTTCTTTATTTAGAGGTCTCTTGGGAATAGAAACCTCTCCCTTGGATGAAGATGTTTTTGCTTTAGGGGCCATAATGCAAGAAATATAATAAAATAGGGTTCTTTGGTATAACTAAGCAAGGCCTATGGCTTTTGTAAGAGTTTGGTACAAATTATTCAAATGCAAAATTAATGAAATCCCCTTTTATAAACGTCAAACTTAATAGTTGAACCAAGACAAAACCCTAACAAACTTAAGCTTGAGACAATAGAACATCTAAGTAATGCCAAAAGGAAAATGACAATTGACTTAATGTTTTTGCGCAGGTTGATATCCCTGGTTTTGATGTGAGAAAATGTTGAGTGACCACAGTCTTAGCTCCTGGAGTGTATTGAGTGTACTTGTAATATTGAATTATGCCTTTAATGTAAATATTTATAGTTGTGCAATTCCTTACTTCAGTAGCTCAATGTCCTTTTAGTTATTAAGACTCCCTTGTAGGAACAAGAATTACTTGCTTGCTATCATCTTTGTTCTGAATACTGACCGTTGATTTATTCAATCAGTTGATTGATCCACAATCCATATTTAATTAGCTTATGATGAAACATCCAACTTTACACAACTGAAACAACTGCCCAATGATAGGAGGCCACATGGAAGCAAATGTTCATAACATGCGGGCCCTACCATCTCTTTGTATTTTCAATTCCAATCCATGTGTCAGTCTTCCCTTACCCCCATGATCCATAACTCACGTGTAACTGTTATCAACGGGAGGACGAGGAACAACTGAGATTGAATCTGGAGGAATCATCATACACACTGCTTAACTAGATTCAATTTTATTTCTCCTATAATATCAAGGGCTCAGATTAAAATATCTTTAGGCATGTATGATATGGTATTACACACATTACCCTCCACGCTGTTAATATTTATTCCACATGGAAAACACCCGCTTCCCTATTGAGAAACTTGCAAGGTGGATAGGGCCCACACAGGACGGTGAGGAGTAGTCCAGGTTCATCCACATCACCTGCAATCAATCATTAGTCAAAGTGACATTCAAAAATATTAATCCTTGAACTGATCATAGAGAAGATAGGTGGAAATCACCCGCTAGCCTATGTGGTTACTTCAGTAACCAAGAAAAATAGACAGGTCAGTGGGGAACAACCTAGATGTGGCCACCTCAAATATCACCAATCTTTGATCTAGCTTTAGCAAACTCTTGTACAAATGTTCAATGATGTTAGGCCCATTAATAGTTAGTAACATGTGTGTTAGAATCCAAGATCACCTGCATGCAATAACCTGTTACAATCAAAAGACATTTAGAACAAAACAAGATTTGTAAACCTCAAAGTGTAAAATTCATTATCAGAATCTCAATTATTACAAAGAGATCAATCCTTATGAAGGAGATCAAGAAACCCTAAAGGGGAAACCCTAAATGAAACCCTAGTGTGCACACTTAATAATTAATAAATAATTATTAATGCGCCTAAGTTTAGCTTAAGCAACTAGATGAATAAGTGACTTAATTAATTAACCAGTATGATATAATTAATTAAGCATAATAACTTATTACTCTAACACCCCCCCTTAAGATGAACTTAGGAAGAAGCTAAAACACTAGAAGAAGATGCATGCAAGAAAAGATGGGTCCCGCCAACTAGGCCTGATCAGGTACCCATTTACAAATGCAAGAAAGAGGTAGAGGAGGAAAACCCAGTGGGACAAAACCCCCCTACAATGATATGACATGCTACAAAGAAGCACTGGAAGAACACTGTAGAGTAACACTGGAACCGCAATCTGGCAAGCAAGGAAAGATACTTTTGTCTACAAGAAACCATATCGGAATCATAATGATGCAACAGCAGACCCGATGCCACGAAACACTCGAAAAATCCAAACAGGAACAATGCTGGAATCTATGAAGCAACAGTCAATTATTAAATGATGTATCACTGAAAATGAAGCGCAACGATGCAAGAGGCACTCTCCCAACTGTCAAAATATCCAAGTAATCTCCAAAACACCCATCGGGTCAAATCTGGAATAACAAAAAACTTGTGATAGGTACAGAAAAAAGTGCATGCGCAGCAACATAAATCTCCTCAATACCTTTCCAACGCCGCAAAGATAGTGAAAATCGGAGATCGTGGCAAAGAGTTATGAGCTCGGAAGCATAAAAAGTACATCCAACTTCAAACAGAAATAAATGCATTAAAACAGGAAAATACTGAAAAATAAACTGCACCATAGGATAGTGCTCGGAACCAGCTTTCTGGCGATATCTCATTTGCCCGATTTCGATACCGTATGCCCAAGTTATGCCAAAAACAAAAAAACTGCTCTTTTAAGGCAAATAAGGGTTAGGGTGACAAACTGCCATACAACCGATGATGTCATGCTGACGTCAGCACTTCACTGCAAAAAAATTGATGGCCATCTGGCCATCAGTACAAAAATCCGGCTCCCCTAGAAAAAAGTTTTGGGCCCCTGGTCGCCATATGACTGTGGGCGGAGGGCTCAGAGGGCTGAAGTTGGGCGGAGCCCTTGGTCTTGCATGTGACCTCGCGGAATGGGCTGGGGGCTGGATGTTGGGCCGGGGGCTGGGCGCGAGGGGTCTGGTCCCCCATAGGACCTGCAGCTGATGGAAAAAGGGCCCGTGGGGGCTGAGGCGAGCGCTGCCTAGTGGTGGCGGACCGGCGGCGGAGGACGACGGCGGCGGTGAAGCGGTGGCCGCCTGGTGGCGGGCCAGTGGCCATCGGGCGGTGGGAGCCGTTTGCACTAGAGGCACTGGCACAAAACCCAAGATCAGCCTTTTTTTGAATTTTTTTTCAATTTTCGTGTCTCGGAACGCGTGCTGGGGAGGCCGTACGGCTTCCCTAGCAAATTTTTTTTGCCTCCCAGATCAACTTCACCAAAATCAACCAAACGACAGGCGTTCCTAGGGTTTTGAGGCAGTGCGAATGCGATGGCGACGTCCGTTTGAGCCCATAGTGTGCCGAAAAATTGGCTACCCCCAGATCTTGCAAAAAAGATGCCTGTGGAAACCCTTGCACTTGAAACTCACTCAGAAGCCATATCTTCAGATCACGAATAGGCAGATGCAGGTCTGGAGCTCTGATACCATGTTAGAATCCAAGATCACCTGCATGCAATAACCTATTACATGCAAAAGACATTCAGAACAAAACAAGATCTGTAAACCTCAAAGTGTAAAATTCATTATCAGAATCTCAATTATTACAAAGAGATCAATCCTTATGAAAGAGATCAAGAAACCCTAAAGGGGAAACCCTAAATGAAACCCTAGTGTGCACACTTAATAATTAATAAATAATTATTAATGCGCCTAAGTTTAGCTTAAGCAACTAGATGAATAAGTAACTTAATTAATTAACCAGTATGATATAATTAATTAAGCATAATAACTTATTACTCTAACAAACTCTTGTACACATGTTCAATGATGTTAGGCCCATTAATAATCAGTAACATGTGTCCTTCACCTGTGAGCCCAAATGAATAAAAGAATTCAAGATAAAAGAGGACACACAGGCAGGCAACAGTTCAGATTTTCTTTATCGATCATACAACACATAGGAGCTTCGTTGACCTACACATGTAGATACGTTAACCCTAAAAGGGACCTTTCCTAGATGATTAACCAATGGCCACAACATAAGGACTTAAGATCTCTATTAATGGGAAATATTTAGCTTGACTTAGGATAACCGACAAATAACAATGCAACCCGATTAGCCAATAAAACTAGACTAGAGGGTTGGTCACTCAATGGGATTTGATGTCAAAAGTTATAACTTGAAGAGACCGATGACTGATAGAAGGAGTCAACCAAACATAGAACAAAGACCCAAATATAAAATCCAAGGGTTTTTCATATAAGACAAGAGTAAACCAAAAACCCTTTGTAAGTAGGATACATAAACCCACAACTCCCTAGGCTCGTCAAAGTCTTCATAATGGATCAAAAATTTGAAGGGGTTCCTACAATAAGTTCGGTACAACAGGTTTTTCCTAGGAGGGAGTGGACCAATAGGGATAGTCTAGAAGTGATCCAGTTAGTAGCCCCCATACACAATTGTAATTTTATAATCTGTATAGTGGACTACATGCACAAAACCCTCATGGGAAAAATTCAAGCACTTATGGACTACCAAGGGAGCTACATTCATGGAAACCAACCAATGAATTCCCAGTCTTAGCCAAAAATATTTATACCTTGGGATGATATCAAAGAGTGCATTCACAATTCTATGCCCAACTAGGACTGACAAGGTGATATAACCGATGGGAGGAATGAAAAGGCCATCAGTTGCACATATAGTGCTTCTAGACTCATCATATCCATCCTTATGTTCAAAGTTAATCAACATGATCTCCTCTATAATAACATTCACCTGACATGTAGGGTGAATGGAAACACTAGTTATAGTATTCCAATTGATATGTGTGGGGATGCACAAAGGGGATGGTTCTCTATTAGATTTCATTGGTAAATCCTGCGAGGTAAATGTTATAGTAGAAAATTTGTTCATAGGTTGCGTAAATGGGATGCGTAGATTTAAGAAGGAAGCCATCTTTACGCACACTAGACTGAACTTTTGCAGGATCCCCCAAGGGTTCTATAATTAGACGATGACCCACTCAAGGTTTCGTTTTGCAATGCTTAGGGAACCTCCTAGCTATGCCACTAGGGGTCATAAGTTAGATTGCAAGGTTAGATGCCCTGCAACACTCACACCCATAACACTCCTTGAATATGAGGGAAGTGTATTTCAACACTACCAATCGAAATCAGAATGCTTCATGTTGATTCACCAAACTATTCAAGAGGGGGAATGACCGCTCCAAGTCTCTAGGTCACAAAGACGCAAGAGCCGAAGGTTGCCCTAATCTACCTTAATTTGGACAAGTGTTACTATGTTTAAAGATAGAGAATGAAGATAAATCCCAATGCTTCTATCAATATATTAACCTAAAAGTTAAGTTGGAACTAAGCGAGCAGGCTTATGGAACTCGAACTTCAAATTTTTTGACTTTCTGCCAAGAGATAGTAGTGTGCAACAAGGATGATAGCGCAACGTGTTGGAATCTCATAGGTTCACTGTTGTCCATACAGATAGACAATGAAAAAGGATAGTCAGAGGTACTAAAATCCTACTAATAGATTAGCTACTGAAGTTTCAAGTGATGATGACAACAAGAAATTATAGAATGATTAAAATACTTAGGGAGATGCTATAAGAAATGACAAGAATGAGGGAGGTAAGAGTTCAAACCATGAAAGGTCTAATTCTCCCACAAACTCCACATGAACAAAGTACCTACACATAGAAAAGTGGGGAAAATTTTGGGGTTATTTCGGGGCTTGCTATAGTCAAACCCATATTTTGTTGTTTCCACCTCCATGAACAACTAAATAGATAGAGAGATAGAAATACAATAAAAAAAGTATGGAAAAAGAGAATATAAAATATTATGAAATGCACTATTCTATTCAAATCCAACAATAATGCAATAGTGAACGAACAATACAACCCTCAATTAGAGGCACTGAAGGACAATGAGAGAGGAATGCAAGTTTACAATCATGGAAAAGTCAATGTGGTCGCAGCGATGCCAAAGGAAGTCTTGCAAGACACCAAGTTAGAGTTTCTATGGTAGATGTGAAGAATATTGTGATGTTGGACTAGTAAAGTTGATAGTGCACCAAGTAGCCAAGAAGTCTGAGAGAATGGGAATGTGTAGAGTGGTTCACGAGAATGAGAGATAGTCATTTCTGAGTGAATTTGGGAGGGAAAGAGTTTTTCAAAGGTTGGTTGAAGGGAATGTATATGTCATGCTTTGGCCCAAACGGTGAATGTAATGCCTCTGCAGACTCTAGAGGTAAGAATCTTGTCAGAATGGTAGCGTGTCATGCAGACGTCTATGTGTTCCGCACTCATCCTCGATAGAAATTCCCCCACTGACACTATAAATAGGCACCAAGTGGATGGAGTATAGATAAAAGATGTGTAATTACATTGTTGGGTTTGATTTTACTAAGGTGAAGGGTGTGAAAGGGGAACTTGCAAGGGGGGTGCAAATTCATGCCTATACACAAATCTTAAGATCTACAATAAATTTCATAAAAAATAAATAAAATTTCATGCCATATGATTTATATGATAGTGAGGAAATTACTTATGAGCCTCATACATACCTTACTTACTAATAAAATCACACATAATATCAAGTTAGCAAGGAAATATACTATACATTTTATCATAAAGAGCTAGACTCTAGAGCCATTACATTTTATCTTACCATAATAAGAAATTAAACTAATTTAAATCAATAAAATAATGTTACTAAAACCCTTGATTCATTGTGCAATATTTTGGTTCAATCCATGAAGATAGCTATTGCATCTACAAGTCATGGTTACTACTAGATGAGTTCACATAAGTCATAACAAACACTAGAATCTTGAAGCTAAAGCAATGGACTAGAGAAAATTGATACACAAAAATTCTATGCTTCTACTTGGGTGTGATGAGAGCATTTTCCTAATAAGATATCAATAGAAAACATAAAGACAGAATACAAGCTTCCATAGATGTAGAATTATAATTATTTCCTTAGGATTTTATTACAAATTTACAGGATATTTCATGCATGAAAATGATGAGAAATATATTAAAATTTAGATCAACGAGATAAGAGGCAAGCTCAATGAATAATATGCAACTATTTTACCTAGACAACCCATATTACAATGAGTGCAAAGTCTTGCATATACAAGCAAGGAAGATGCAATCCACCTATTGACAAGTGCCCCATTAAGTGGCACAAATGATTAGACAAGTTTCTTATAGGTGTGAACCTTAGGAACACTTGGAGTGTGCAAACCAACAACCTCTATGACCAAGTCATCAACTTTGTTGTCAAGTGTTGAGTGACATTTGAGATGAGAGGGAAGGAATTCCAGCCTCAAAAAGGTATATGCATGAGGTTAACCAAATAACTTGGTAACCTCTAGAGGATTAAAGTTGTGCATTCTATTAGATAACAAGTTGTGTAACCTCATCAACCTAAGTACACTTAATTATAGTAAATATATTAAATGATTCACTCTAACACCCCCTTAAGTGATACTTGGGGAGATCACAAAAGTGAAAATATATAGAAATGGGTCTCAATTAGAGGCCATGTTAGGTACCCATGTACAATGCATTCTCTCACAAATGGAGAAAAAGGAGAAAACCCAATGAAAACCAAAATCCTTTCCAAAAACGAGAAGTAGAAGGATTTAAGACCTTCTAAAAATATGTCCCTTGATGATAGGAATATGATAATGAAGAAATCTTGAAGCATGTAAAAGTTGTAAACTCTACCAATGATGAACTGGTGTTTGTTGGAATCAACAAATCTAGACAAGAAATGTGGATCAAGATAAGAGATGAAAAATACTGCTTGAGTGAACATATGAACACTACTCAATCAATATGCACAAAGCTTGTCAAACTTTGTGAAGTCGATAATATAGATAGTATTGTGATAAGGAGTACTAGAATCATTAAATGCAATCCACCGAATTATCTCTCATTTGAGAGATCGAGATAGAAATTTCATGAGACCTCCCAAAAAGAAGATTCTTCCACTACTTAATTGAAAGAAGTATTAGCATAACACATCATAGTCCCCCCATAATGCTAAGAGAAATAAGCAGACAACTTAAATGGAGAGTGTGCAATGATTGTAGAGATGTATAAGAAACATAGATAGGGTGTGCTCCAACGTACACACATATGAGGTGAGAATCTCAAAGATCTATTGTTGTTATGGCACACCCCCCATTACACTTTATAGTTTAGTGTAAGTACAATATTTTCCCAAATTTCCTTTACACATTCAATTTATGGCACTTTATGCGAGTGCATTTACAGACTTTTAGCTAATAACTTCATACAACTTTATTGTCATGAGGTGGATTAAGAAGAGAAGATTGAGTTATGTCTTGAAAACCTCAATGAAATACAAAAACCATAAAATTTAAATCCTGTTATGATGACACCCCTTTTACCAAGTTCATTGCAAAAGAGAAAATTCACTCATTTTTTATAAATTTTTAACTAAGACAAAAGATTGCCTTCCCCTATAAAAACTTTCCCTTTGCGAAATTCATTGCAAAAGGAAAAAATGACTCCTTTTTTACAAATTTTTAACTATGGCAAAAAAAGTTGCCTTCCCTTTCTCAAATAATGACAAAAAAAACAAAAGACTACCCTTCCTTTGTAATTTATTAAAAAAAAAAAAAAACCTTATTATTGCAAACACTTAGACAATTCCTTGACGGTTTGCAAAAAAGTTAATACTAATAATTACAATAAAAGTGCATGTTAAATTCTATTTGTAACTACTCTTTTGAGATTAACCGGGTCAATGGAGAGTTTTATGCTTGATTAATGGGGGAATGTCGTTGGAGAGTGCTGGCAAAATGCGGTTGTCACGCCAAATGGAGGGTCAAATGCATGCAGGTTATGCCAAATGAGTGTTGAGGATAGTGCTAGATTGCACCTTTGTGTAAAATGGATTTACACATTGATATTATCCTTCATATAAGAGAATGTCACACAAAGATTTACCACGCAAGCTTTGCATAGTTTTTATAATGGCATTCTTCAAATGTCTTCACACATGCAATGATAACTATTGTGCCAATCCTCCTCCTCCCTGCTATGTGCAAGTCCTTCCTGCTCTGTCAAACCTCTTGCTTGTTTATACAGGCCACGCCTGCTTGTTCAGATGGCTGGGAGTGATTGAAAGTAAGTCAGCATGTTGGGTCAAGCTGTTTGTTGACCAGGATGAGGCGCAACAAGGAGGTCGATTTAATTTTGCAAACGTTCACACTTCGTTGTCAAGTCAATTCAATTGAACGAGGCTGCGTTGGAGATTGGGATGGCTAATTTCTTTCAAAATCTATTGCAGATATAGGAGGTAAATGGACAAAAAAATTTACAGAGATAAATGGATAGCAAAATGGACAGTAAATTAATAAACGAATGACGAGTGAGTTCGTTCTGCAAGCTACAGGTCGCGGCCCTTTGAAACTGCATGGTAACGACCCTTGTAAATTGCACAAGACGCAAATGGAGGGCGCGGATTGATGCAACATGCCAATACTAAGAACAAAGAAACTTGCGTAGTATAGACCTTGATCAAGGGTTTTCACGCTACCTGCAGACTTCAAAATTGCGGCCAACCTCCTTTATTCGTGCCTCTATCCAATCAAGAATTCTTGGGCGTTTCACGGATTGAGTTTCATGACCTGAGTTGCATCTTCGACCCAAGTGAATGGATGGTGGGCGTTTGTATGGGCTTGGCGTCACAAATTTAGATCTTCCAAACCTCTTCTTGCCACACCCCTTCAACCAAATAATCACACGTACTCTTAAATGAACAAACAATGATGATGCTTGGATTTGGTAAACAAGCACAATCAATTCGGCCTCCTCCTACTGCATTCCTGTTGTGAGTAATGAGTAGGTCGACTCCAATCGACGCCTAAGAGATGTCTAACCATCTTCCTGCGATTGTAAACATACAGTAATGAAACTATCAAAATATAATTGAATTGAACACTTTTGGCCTAAAAATATATCCGTCCAGCTCTGTACCATATTATAGTTTAGGATATCAATGAGATAAGAGACGATCCAATGAACAGTATGTAATTATTGTATTTAGATGATCCAAATTATAACATGAATACAAAATTTTACATATATATGCAAGGAAAAAAGCAATCCATCTATGAGGTTCTTTGACAAGTGCTCAATGAAGTGGCACAAATGATTAGACACGTGTTTTATAGGTGTCGATCTTAGGAACACTTGGAGTGTGCAAATCAACCACCTCTATGACCAAATCATCAACCTTGTGTGCCAAGTGTTGAATGATCTTTAAGGTGAGATGGAAAAACTTCCAATCTTAAAAATGTAGGTGAATGCTCACTTGGTAACCTCTAGAGGCTTAATGGTTGCACTTTCGGTTAGACAAGAAGTTGTCTAACCTCATCAACCTAAGTACACTTAAGTATAGTGAATAAATTAAATTATTCACTCTAACAAAATAAACAAGTTGAATACCAATTGCTAGAAAATTCAATCTCTATCTAAAAATGGTTTCAATGGCTGAGATACAAAGCTCAAGTTACATCAACATGAAAATATAGAACTTATATGCAAACCTTAAAATTAATTTGGCTTAATTTTGAAATACAATGATTACATCCATCTTTTTTATGATGTTAAAAATCGACCAACATAACATACTTAATTGCATCATCTTATCTGAACTTATAACAACAATATTGAAAGAATAAAATCACCATAAGATAGCAACAATGAGGCACAAATCAACAACACAACAACATCACATAAAACATGATTTACATGAAGAAACCCTTGTGGAAGAAAAATCCACCAAAAAGATAGCATCAATGAGACACACAAATAAACAACATAACATCACATAACACTAGATTTATCTTATTCAATATGTTCAAAATATTATCTACTGTAGAACTATCTTTACTTTTATATAATTCATTATTATTATTATTATTATTATTATGTGATTATTGTTTGATAATAAACATTGTTTAGAGGACAGTTATGTTTGATTAGGTAGAACATAGTTTTATGTCATCTTGTATAAATATATTTTACTTGAATGAGAAAGTAACAAGTTTGTTGGGTACAATATTATTGTATCATCTATTTGTATTTTTAAAACTTCAATTATATTATATTATATATTTAAGTAGATTTATCTTGTAATTATAGATCTTTCTTTATTTCAATAATATAGTATAATATTTTATATTAAATTATATAAATATACTTTAATATATTTATATAATTTATATTAAATTATAAATTATATATCTGCATTATTCATCTATCTTATTCAAATTATATAAATGTTTTGAAATTATTTGTATTATTTATATTAAGTAGATTTTTATTCTAATATTTATTCTTTATATTTTGGTATTATTCATTTTAGTTTTATTATTATTTTTAAATTAATTTATTTTAATGACAATTTATATTAAATAATATGAAAGAAAATATCAAAAAGATATATTTCAATGCTTTGATTATGTTAAGATTGGAAGGGTGAGAGCAATCATAAAAGCAAAAAGAAAACAAAGTTCACCATAGATAAGGCGAGGAGACCACAAAGAGAATAACAAAAACAATAGAACCAACGATGCTATTGACCGGAGCCAAAAACCCGGGAGAAAGTTTTGGAAAAACCCAATCCAAAATATATTTCAATGTTATTTGTATAAATTGTTTAATAAAATAAATAAACTAATAAAAATTATATAGAGAATCACAACATGACACGTTCTTTGCTGTCAATGCAGAACGCTTCGTGAGCAGCGTAATTATAGTGCTAAGGCAGTTGGGCGGTGGAAGGCGAAGCCAACTTTTTTTCTTTCTTTATTTACGGAGAACGACAACATCCTATGGACGTTAGACCAATGGCATGCCACCAAACTCGTACTCGCAGGAATAGCTAGGGAATGGGAGACCCGCTTTGAATATCACCTTTAGACCAGACAATCCAGAATGGCCTTCCACTACTGTAAATAGGGCCCCTGTGGATAGAAGGTCCCTAATGAAAAAAAATGGAAAATTTTAAAAACAAAGGTAAAGAAATATCGTGCATCAGAGCATCTAAACCTTTAATTTAATAAAAATTAAAGAAGATCACTCACCATGGGATTAATGTGTGCTTTCACGTTTTCCCAAAAGCAGTCAATCGACAAGCTCAATAATGAAGGTGATCTCAATTATAGTAGCTTACAGGAGCCAGCCTCGAATCATTTTTAGTTAATTCTTATATTCTACTTGGTTTCTTTTCGAATTCACTCTCTTTGAAGCATAATCAAACTCATCAAACGCTCGCTCTTTACACTTTCACTTTGAACATAATCAAAATCCTCAACGTCGGGAAAAGAAAGGACAAGAGGGTGGCCTCGTCAAGGGAAATGCACGGGGCATCTATCTTTTACGTACAACATCGTTAGCAGTGTTGCATATATTTCTAGTTTTCTACACTATATATACAGTTTATCATTATTACTCGTTGGGATGTGGGTTCGTTGTCCGTCAAGTTCAGTTGCACTCCAGACATTTCACTGAGGTTGCTTTTTAAAGCTAAATAAAATCAAGCACTTTCTTTCTGGAATATTTGATGGAGAGATGTACTTCATCGAATATTGTGTCGATCACTTGCTTTACTTTAAAAATGCTTCCAACTTTGTAACTGCTTAAATAGTATAACAATTTTGGTGCAACGCATCATTCAAGTAAGGGGTAAAATCATTTGCATGTGTTTTGTTTAGTGTGTAGGTATAGGTCAACTTATATTTTCGGTTATAACAATATTTGTGTATGAGTGTTTGAGAGAGTTGAGATTATGGACTATAGCCTGAAAGAGGTATTGATATTGTTGGGAATTGTTCTCTTCCTTGTATTGATGTTATGGGATATTAGCGTGTCACTGTGGAGGGGGGCATCTTGGGTTCCAGGAGAAGCTCTTGTTCTCACTGGCCTAACAATCCAGATTCTTGGGTACATAGAGTCCCAATCCCAAAATATCAATGCTTCTGGAAAAGAAGAGCAGATACAATCATTGGTTGAAAGCCAACTTTCAATTGATTGTGCTAGAGTAACAATGTGTGTATTCGTGGGATTTCTGCTTCCACGGATGGCCTCTGTGTCGACTGGGACAAGGTGGAGCAATATTTTGGCTTTATTGATAAGCATATCCACTCATATTTCTACAGAAGTTTATGTCATTCATAAGGCTAAAAATTTCAGCCCACTGAAGAAAGAAAGAGTGTCGTGGTTCATTGGATCAGGTGGGGTCCTGTTATTATCAATTATAGGTTTGGTGGTCCTTCTGGGCTACGTAGTTATTGCTGGTAAAGTCATCTCTGAAAGTCTCAGTCACAGGATTCCACTCTCTCTCTCTACCAATAAATTGGAGAATGAAGACAATCCACAGGAGATTTTTCAATATCAGATACTCCAGACATGGCTGGTAACTCGAGTTTGCCAACCGGAATATGTGATAGCAAGGTCAATGTTCAGCGCAGCAACGGGAGGCATTGTAACATGTTGTGTTGCACTTTTTGGTGTGAAAGTCATTCTGTTCAGATCTCTTGTAAATAGAGTGCCATTATTTTCTCTTCAATGTGTCTTCATCCTCGTCGGATGGACCTTCATCTTCTACAGATGGTGGGCCTCAGTGCTTTATTTTCGGGGCTTTAAAAAGTCCTGGTATAATTCTAGACATGTCTTTCTTGCAAGCGTTTCTCGATACTTCCTTCTACAAAAACTTGTATTTGGTTTCATAGTATGTGATCTTATGGGCATAAACTCTGCACTCTGGAGTAATTTTAGGGGATGGAATTCTTACCGTAAAATAAAAGTATGCTTGAAATTATTACGTTTTGTTATAAAGGTGCTCATATCACCTTTCCTTGTTATTCCCTGGGTTGCATTTTACTATACAACTGCTGCTGCAACAGTTTTAATGAGCATGTTCTTTTGGGGATTATTGGCTTCGCTATGCTACAACAAATGTACACGCTTTCTCTGCAAAGTTTGGAGGAAGATGTTTCTCACCACTGAACCGAATGATGAGTTGAAGAAATATGAAAAAGATTTGGAGTCTGTAGTCATTTATGGAGAAGATCCAGCGAGTTTGTGGATCGCAAATAGGCGCTCTTTTAAAAACAGCATGGAAGCAGCCTTTCATCCAGGCAAAGGCTGCGAAGCATTGATTAATCTAATTAGAAGTAACGATTGAGAAGGAAATTTTGTAGATCAACTCAAACATTGTGTAGATCAAAACACACAGTTCCACGAAATGTTAAACTATTTCCCTGGTGTGAATCAACGGACTTGGCGGATGACAGCTCTGTCTCTAATCAAGAATATAACTGAAGTAGGTGACTCATTTTCTCCCGATGATCTGCAGGGTAATTCTATTGTGCAGGAAGCTGTGCTTGCTTATAAACAAGCACGAAATCTCATGGATTTCGCAGACTGTCCCGATAACGTCCATGTAAATGCCGAATCGTTCAACCCGTCGAATTTGGAAGCGTTTCTGCTGAGATACCAAGCCGAGAGAGATTTCAGGGCTTTGAGAAAAGTGTATAGGCATTGGAAATTTGGACGACGAGTCAACCATGACGATGACTCTGTTGTTGAAGCACTTGACAGATGCACGCCGCAGCTCTTTGAATGCTCAGCTTGCATCAGGAACCGGTTTCAACAATCGCTCTACAGAATGAAGCTGGCTAAGAATTCCAAGGATCCTTGTGAATCCATATATATTACTACTCTCAACCATTTTCAGAGTCTAGAGAGAAAAGTAATCTTGGGGCTTGCTTGTTGGGAGGATGTAGCACCAACATTTTCCATGTTGTAGGTGTCTGCATTTGTAAAGGAACAACAGATAGGGGATCCCCAAGACTTGTTGAATTTTCTACAGAGCTTCTGGGCGAATCTTGTGGGCCGGGCTTAAACGTCACACACTAAGCGCTGACAGCGCTTAGGTGGCAGTCATGCGGGCCCCACTTAATTCACAATTTTTTTTTTTTTTGGTGTTGTTTCCGTTTTCCCATTCGTCGTTTGATTTCGTTCACGTCCGATTCCACCATTAATGAATTATTTTCATGGCCAATGAGAATATTTTTTGAAGTAAGTTTTGTTGAAAGAAATGTTATGTTAGTTTATATAATTAATGAATTGAATTTTTTTTTTTCTTAATGTTTTAATTTTTTTTTATATAATTATTTTAATATTATAAAAAATATTTGTTATTCAAGAAGTGTCTTTTATATTATTTTCTTATTCAAAAAATTAATGTTTTTTTTTTACGTTTTATGAAATAGAAAAAAAAATGTAAAACGTAAAAGCAATATATATATCAATAATTTTTGAATTATTTTTAATATCATTTTATTATTATTTTAAAACTTTAAAAAATATTTGTTATCTAAGAAATGATCTTTATATTTATGCATTTTTTAATTCGAAATAATTTACTTTAATCAAAATTTAAATTTTGTGTTTCTTTTTAAAAATAAGTTTTATGAAATAGAAAATAAAATATTGTGGATTTTTTAATCAATTATTAATTAGTTCTAACTATTTTTAAATGTTATTTAATTTAATTACCATTTTTTATTTTCTAAATATTATAAATAGCTATAGATATAATTTTTTACTCACCATTTTTCAATAAATATGATACTGCATTCTTAAGAAAAGACAACCTAATTATATACTTTTTAAAATACTATTTTGAAGTGATATTATACAATCTTTAAAGAACAATGAAAAAATATACTAATAATTCTTTATAATTATTTAGGCTAATTAAATAAATATTTTAATTAAGTATTAATTAATTTAGATAATAGAGTTGGTATTGTTACCTAAACTAAATATTAAATCAAATATAAATATTAAAATACATCAAATATGGTACTTAGATTAAAATTTCACAATGTGGGAATGTTACAATGGTTGACAATAGTTGATTCAAACAAAGATATTAGACTCCACAATCAATTACTATCTGGATAACTTGAATGGAAAATTGATATTTGTGTATGTGGTCCTAAACTTGTGTGCAAACCTAATTTAAGATTCACATATCTAATCTAGAAGAATATGCACTAGATTGGAATTCATTTTGTTTCAACTTTTGCTATCTAAATGTGCATAAGGACAATTGGTATTTATAAAAACCTTTGAATTTTTGAATCATAAGGATTAATTTCCCCATTCCAACCCCCAATAAACTAGCTTTCATCTCTAAGTGAAAGAATTAAGAAAATATGAAAAAATATTCATTATTCCTAAAATGATACATGTAAATGTTGTTAGATCTTTTTCATTCTCCAAAATATCTAACAAGTTTGCCAGAAAAAGTTTTAGAAAACTGCCAAAAATGGGCTGTAAATTTTGAGGAGGAAAAGATTTCAAAAGCAATTGACATAGCAGGGAAAGCATGGGCAGTGATGGAGGAATCAGAGGCAGGCCCCTTTGGTACCGTGTAATTTTCCTTTAGAGAAATAGAATCATTGGTATGAATTCTAGCTTATCTGGATTCAACTTTTCCTGTATCTATAAATGCCACTGTTTTTCTCTTGTATTTGATGCCTAAGGATGCCACAATTAGTTGTCCTTTTATCCAATGCCATATAGTACTCTACAAGGATTGAACATATCCAGTTGTATAGTTTTTGGGTGATATGAATGTATGAATGTGATATTCACAAATATTTACCAATAATAGTAAACTTCTCTGCTGCTATCATTAAGTTGAGGAATATAATACGCCTTGCATCTGACGTAATAGAGGTATTTACATAGAAATTATTTTCATGTAAGACTAATTTAATAATTTCATATTCAGTGATTTGTCTCCCATTGGATAGTGGCTTAATGCAAAAAAAGAAAGTACATTTCAGTATATTACTATTTTTATTTACCATAATGTTACTACTATTAGTATTACTATGCTTTTTTAAAGATCTTTTCGATGGGAATTCAAAACTGTTATAATTATTTATATTTATAACCTAATCAAATAGCTTTAAATTTGATATTGCTATCAAAATTTTACTTTCAATGATATTTCTTTTATGATATTGCTATTCTAATAGCAATATCATAATTTCATCTAAAGAAAATACTTCATACTTATTCATATGTTTCTTTTTTATAAATTGTTCATTCAAGTTATTCAATTATAATAATAGAAGTTGTGATATTTTGTTTGTTTTATATTTCTATTTATTATTATCCTTTCTTTATGTGATTTAGAAAACACAATTTTAGTTAGAAAATAACATGTTTATTTGGTAGTCATATTTCAATGTCACTTCAAGGTTGTTGGGAGTTGGGATTTTGAAATATTTTAAGTCAGTTTTAAATTTGGATGGATGTTTGGGCGCCAAGCATTTTGAGCTTTGCTTCAAACTACATGTTATGATATTTCAAAATGTATTTCAGCTATATTATTAATATAAACAGTTTTGGTCTTTGGCCTTTTATAAACAAATGGGAATATTATTATAGATCATAGAAATTATCATAAACTAATACACTATATGTAATGTAATTCTATTTATTATTTTTTATAACTAATTACATAATGCAAGGTTATATTTGCATATTCATCCAATTTCATATTTATTTATTTTCCATTTTTGAAAGTGACTTAATACAATAACATATGGAGAAATGATATACTATTTTCAACTCATTTCATCTAGATCAAATCCAAATTATATTCAAAATCATTTTGGTAAAATTTTCATATTCAAATATTTATCATTCTCATGCATGCATTTATCTTGAAATTTCTATTCATCTCCTCGATATTATCATCTAATTATGCTTGGTTAGTCTCATGGGTTTAAGATTGACCTCCTCCTTGTAGATTTGACCTCCTTAATTTGAATTTTCAAATTTAAAATTTGGTCATTTGTTACCTATTATTTGTAGATCTAGAACTAAATGGACACATATATGTGTGATTATTTCTATGTTCTTATATTTAAAGGTGTTCAATTGCATTCAATGTATTTTTAGAATAATTATGTGTATTAATTCATCAATAAAACTATAGATTATAAAAAACTTTCTTCTTCAAATATTTGATAGAGAGATTTAGGTACATCATCAAACATTATGTCAAATTCTTTCTTAACTTTAAAATTGCTTCTTGAAACATAGAAAAAGGTAAACCCTAAGATTTGGCCCTAGGGTTTAGGCACTTTTTCTAAATGTGTTTCATTCATTTATAAGAGATTTGATAGGTAGTGTGGGTTTGATGGCTTTGATAAGGTATATGATTTACTTACATACAAAAAGGTGGGTCAACCAAACCTTGAAAAAATATAGAATGGATTTAAAAATGAAATGCAATGATCTAAATAGATTAATAGTGCAATATATTATTTTGATGCAAATACAAAAATCACAAAAAGTCACTGGCAAATTTAGATAGTTGAGAAAGACAAAGCAGCACACTATGCACCTATGGTTCGAATCAGAGCCTATTTTTGGAGGAAAGTCACACCTAGCCCGCTTGAGTGTCCTTGTATTCATTTCAGGATCTATTTTTAGATTCTTTTGATGTTCGATCTATGCTTCATATTTATGCCTACAAATCTATTGGATCAATGTTGGATATTTTTGTAATTGAGTTTTCATGAGTTGACAAGATGTGGGTCTTCAAATGTAATAATGAATATTATTTCTTCAAAATTCTTTAAATCCTCTTCAAACTTGAGATCTACGCATTTATAAAGAGAAGAAATGTTGGGCCATTTGGGGGCTTTCCTTTGTCAAACCCCATGTAAGTGTTTCCACTTTGACAATGGCAATGCCAATGGTAGGAAATATAAATGATAAGAAGGAATGACGAAATCATAAAGTGTTGCAAATGACCACCCTTCAATAGATTCCTTAAAGAACTGAAGTCATGCACATCACCTAAAAGACTTGGAACTTTCTTGCTTGATTTTCTTGAACGATTAAATTCTTGAATTGCTTCAAATACCTACAAAGTGTTAGCCTTCACAAAACATTAACATACATAAACTTACATAAACTTTGATAAGATGTTAGGATCTTGAATTGTTGCAATGAAGCTCTGAAATGCTTCTCTTGACTTGCTCAATAGCTCTCTTGATCATAAATTTTCCAATATTTTTCCACTTAGGTTTGAAATGATACAATAACTAGATATTTACAAGCATTTATTCAATTTCCTAAAAATTTAATCCCGACGGCTCACTTTGGATAGTTGAAATTCAAGTGTTACATTGCCACAGCTGAGAAATTATAGTTTGGAGGTAAAATAGGAAACTCATGCCTAGGGAGTGAGTCTATTGGACCTATTGTTTAGGTCAGTTTGTGTCAAATGAAATCCATTAGATAAATGCAAATGATTCTCACTTACAGTTCCTTAGAAATTATCAAAAATAGTCCATAGAATGCATAATTTAGGAAATTAAATACTCAACTAGGTTCAATAATTTAAAGGGGAACCAAACATAAGCTGAATTTTTATGGGTGAGAATTTATTATGGTTCATTTAGTCCCCACTTTAGTGAGAGTATGGACTTATGCTAAGACTCACACTAAGGTATAAAATATATGTCAAGAGGGGTTTATTTGTCCAAATGTTGAAGAGATGGGATGACTAAGGATCTAGGGGAGTGTACAAGTCCTTAGGATCCAATATGCCATAGGAAGACAATATAAGCACAACTTGGAGCACACATATGTACGATTATGTAGTAGGCTAACATACACAAACATACGTGTCAGAAAATGTGAAGCACACACAATCAAAACACATGGCATGACAAAATAAAAAGATGACAATAAAATAAAGAAACACAATGTAAACATGATGTAAACATGAAGAAGACACATAAAAAGACACACAACAAAACACAAGGTTAGAACTAAAATATTCAAGTCGATAAGGCAAAGAGACCTTATTTTTAAATTGTCTAAAATACCAAATGTCATCCATAGAATGTGTTGTCTAACAAAATTTTTGGTGTGAATAAATGTCTTGTACCTAGTTAATTCACATACTAGGTACTTAGGGGATATATTAACATGTTAAGTTTACTTAGGTTGTAAGATTCTTTCTAGGTTTTATTTGTCATTTGTTGTTATCTTATCTTTTGAAAACTACTACATGTGACCTAAGTAGTTGTAATTAGTTGTCTCATGTCATATGATTAAGACATTTGTCATAATCTTATGACATCTTGCATCTCACCTTGGCTATATAACCAAGGGGTCTCTTCTACATTTGTACATTGACTATTTTTTCATTCATTGACGGGAATACTATTTATTCTTGTCATATTGATCTTTTGAGTATTTTGTGATTTACATAGGCCTTTAGATCTTGGGTGGCTATCTCCATAGCCAAACAATACATGGTATTAGAGTAAGTTGAGTGCCTTTGGTTAGTCTTTTGGGAGATCTTGAGTACAATCTTGTATTTTCTTGAAGCATTGAGTATGATCTTTTTTTGCATCTTTGGATGATCTAGAGAATCAAAAGGTGTGATAGAAATACCAGATTTTGGAGGTTTCCTTTTCTGGCTTTGTATTGCAGGTGCATTTTGGGAGATTTTTGCATCAGATCTAAGCTCACCATTACGTTTGGAGCATCTGAGAAAGTCATGTTTTCCTTTTGTTTGCCCCAAATAGACATTGGAGGCCAAATCTACAAGGGTTTGAAGATTGAAGGTGGTTGTTAGATCCAGGAGGTAGCCATATTTTCGAAGAATTTTTAACCAAAAAGGACATTGCCATTGTGCTCAAAAGGGCTGAAAACACCTAAATTGACTGCCAAATCATCAAATTTGGACAAAATTGTCTGTTGAGGCAAAAAAAAAATTGTTGGTCGAGCCATACGACCTAGCCATTATTGCAATTGGGTATGAATTTTAAAAAATAAAAAATTATTTAGCAAAAATATTTGCAAAAAAAATTCATTCGAGGTATTTATTTTTGGTTTGTAAATTTAAAAAAAAAATCAAAAATAAAGAAAAAAGAATTTGCGATACAAAAGGTATTGACAGGTTGCAGAAGACTTGACGACCCCCATACCCACATGGGATGTGAGGTCTTGTAGCCTGAAAGGCTTGGGCCCCACTTAAGGTTGCTAAAAAGTATTAAGGAAGGTTCACAACCCTTTATATTGTGTGGGGAGTGTGCCCACGTGACCCACCCATACTAAATTTTTTTACTAAAATTTTCAAATCGAACTTTATGTACACCTCCAAAATTTGGCAACTTGATTGGCGATTCTGCTATTTTTTAACCCATCTATATTTAGTAGATTATTAAATTTGGTAGAAGTCCCACTAAATTTGGTGGAATGTGATCTTTGAGAAATCTGCTCCCTTCTGTTGACATTTTCAAATTTGCAGTTCAAATTTCAAGACTCATAACTTGAGATCCTGATCTCTCATTTTCAAGCAAATTTTTGGGGTTAATTCTTTACGCTCTACACGCTATTGCAGACGGTTTCAAATTTGGATGCATAAATTATTCAGAAAATTCAATTTGTCACAAGTGTTGCTAAGTTGTCACCATTTTTGGAACTTCAGGGGCTTCGTTTGAGCTCATACAGACTCCTTTTTAGGTAATTTTTTAAAAAAATGTGCATATCTTTTTGAGAAATTCATAACTATGGTTCTATCAATTTGTATTCATTGTGAGTAGAAATTTTAATTTCAACAAATAGCCTTATTTAGCTCATTTTTCGCAATTTTATTGAATAGATCACAATTTGATATTTTGCATGTTCATCATAGTTTGATCTTGCCTTACTGTGGCAATTGTAAGGATTGAAATCAAAAGTCATTTAGCTATTTCTTGCAAGTGGAAATTGTAACCACACTAAGTATAAAGTGCCAAATCATTTGATTGAGGGGGTTCTTTGACTGGGTGAATTTGGGGGTGTTGTGTTGTGTGATTGTGCTTTGAGTTCTCTCTTGTTCTCTTCATATTTCAGCCATGGGCCATCCTAAGTTTCCTCTTTGAACTCCACATAACTATGCAACATGGAAAATAAATGCATGGAGAAAACTAATGGAAAAAGGATTAATTCTCTACATTAATGGATTTGTTTTAGAACCAACAAATCCTTATTTAAAAAGTGAATGGCTCATTAAAAGTACTATGGAACTTGGAACACTCTTAAAATATGTTTCTCCTAATCCTATCTTTCACATTGATAAGTGTAAAGTTCAACTAAAAAAGCTTGGGATAAACTTGCTCAATTGTATGGAAAATTTGATGAGATTAGGGAATACAAACTTGATAATGATCTCACAAATTTGGATCCAGATAATTTTTCTACAATCCAAGAATATGTGACTAAGGCTAATGAACTAAGAGCACAACTCAAAGATTGTGGTATTGATAATAAGGATGCATAGTTGGTCTTCAATTTGTTGGACAAGCTTACTTTAGAATATGCAACTTTAAGTTTTAGTTTTCAAACTCATCGGTTGACTATGGGAAGTGCCTATACTACACCTTCATTTCATTCATTTACAAATATGTTGATGCTTGAACAGTCAAATTTGATCATAATGGGTATTCTCAAGTCATCCAAGTCACAAGCTGTGGTGGTAGGACATGGCTCAGGATCTAATTAGAAACAAAAGCAATCAAAGAATAAGCCACACAAAGATCGAGCACAATCCTCTTCTCCTCAGCAAGGAGACTCTTCATCATCTTCCAAGAAGGGAAATTCATAAAAGAAGGAGAAACTAACTTGTGCATATTACAAAAGAGTTGGTCATGATGAACATTATTTTCATGCTAAGCAAGTTGATGAATTGACTAATCTCCTTAAGAAGAATAACATCAACTTGCCATCTTCCAAATAAAAAGAAGCATCTCCTTCTACTTCTTCAGAATCAAAGAAAGGAAAAGGACAAGCACTTGTTGCAGCCATAGCATTGTCACGACAATCGATACTTGACTCCGGTGCTACACATCACATGGGTTTTGACAAAGAATAGTTTTCTTCATTGGAGCCTTGTACAGTACCACACATTCTTACAGGTGATGATACTTAGGTAGAAGTTGTTGGAAAAGGTTTAGTTGACATGGTGGTATATCATTTGAGAATGTTCTTTGTGTTCATGACTTGTGTGTCAACCTTCTTTCAATCTACCAAATCACTCATCTTGGGAATAGAAAGAAAAGTTGTTTTTTCTCCAGACATAGTTGTGGTCAAAGATCTTGAGGATAATACCTTGGTTGCATTGGGAAAGGCCAATCATGAGACTCGTCTATATAAATTTTCTCACTTTGTGCCACATTCTCCTTCTACAACATTGCTTACTCATTCAAATTCAGTGATAAAGTTATGGCATGCATGGTTTGGACATCTTAACTACTACTATCTTCACCATCTTAGCTCACAGGATATGGTCAAAGGTCTCCCTCACTTCATATTTTTAGATGGTGTATGTCCAATTTGTGCTATGGGTAAGAATCAAGAAGAGAAGTTTGAAAAAGGAAAAAATTGGAGGGCTTTAGAAGTTCTTCAATTGGTTCACAGTGATCTAGTGAGCCCATTTCTAGTTTTGTCCTCCAATAAGGCTCTTTATGCACTCAACTTCATTGATGACTACTCCAGATTCACTTGGGTTTACTTTCTTCACCAGAATAATGAATTATTTGACAAGTTTCACACCTTCAAGACTCATGTTGAGAATCCATTTGGAAAGTATATCAAGATTCTTCATACTAACAATGGTTGATAATATGTGAACCATAACCTTGTGCAATTTTTTACTCTTGAAGGGACCGATCTTCAACATTCAACTACATATACACCTCAATAGAATAGTGTTGCTAAAAGGAAAAATAGGACCCTCAAGGAAATGGCTAGTTGCATGATTCATGCTAATTCTCCTAGTCTAGAATTTTGGGCTGAATCCATCAACTGATATACACACATTTACAATCGGGTTCCACATAAGGCATTGAAAGGAATGACTCCTTTTGAGGCTTTTTGGCTCTCCAATTTGGTTGCACATTCCTCTAGAGAAGCACAAGGCATTGGAACATCAAAGGAAACCTTACATCTTTGTTGGATATTTATATGGTGTCAAAGGGTATCGACTCTTGAATCCAAAGACACATGAGCTATTCATAGAGAGGAGTGTTCACTTTGAGGAAAGCTCTCCTAGCCTGACCTCTAATCCTCCTCATCCTTCCTCCATAGTGGACTCAGATGACAGTGAAATAAATGATTCTACCTCACCTCTTACTCGCAGGGTTGCACCATCATAGGGTTCTCATTCTAAGGTTCAAGATTCTTGTCCTTCATCCCCACCATCTTCACAACCTCATTAGGATCGACAAACTCTTGAATTAGTAGGAAATATTGTTGGGGATCCTTTAAACACTCAAAGGACTTGGTCACAACATGAACATCTTCCACATATATACATTGCTACTACTTCAGATCCACAATCCTTCAAGGAGGCATCAGGCATTCTTGAATGGGATTCAACAATGGAGGAAGATTATAGTTCCTTGACGAGGAATCACATATAGGACTTAGTCCCTCTTCCTAAGGGGAGAAATATGGTTGGATGTAAGTGGATCTATTTGACTAAATATGCATCATATGGAACAATGGACAAGTTCAAAGCAAGACTTGTGGCTAAAGGTTTCTCACAAGCTCCTAGTATTGATTATATGGGAACATTTTCCCTTGTTGCTAAGATGAACTGGATTCACTTGACTCTTTCCATTGCAGTAGCTCATGCATGGGTTGTCCATCAGATGGGTGTGGAGAGTGCATTTCTTCATGGAGATCTTGTAGAGGAGATTTACGTGGAGTGGCCATAGGGATTTGTTTAGAATTCTTTTTTGGTTTGCACATTGTGAAATTCTCTCTATGGCCTCAAATAGGCCCCTCACGCTTGGTATGCCAAGATCGACTCCTTTCTTCTCTTGAAAGGATTCTCTTGGTGCCACTCATATTTGAATGTTCATATTTTGCGATAGGATGACTCTCGCTTGCTTCTTGTTCTCTATGTTGATGACTTGATCATTACTAGGAGTACATCATCCATCATTGGAAAGTTCCAATATTCTCTGCATTAAAGGTTTTCTATGACTGACTTGGGCCTCTTGCACTACTTTCTCAGGATTGAGATCTCACAGCCTTCTTTCGGGATCACTCTTGCTTAGCCCAAGTATGCTCTTGACCTTCTAGCTCAGTTCCACATGTTTGATTGTATTGTTGCACCTACTCCCTTTTTATTAGGAGTCAAACTTGAGGCCAATTGTTCTATTCTACTAGTTGATGCCACTTTGTATCATTAGCTTGTTGGGAGCCTCATCTACTTGACTCACACATTCCCTAATATTTATTTTAAGGTTGACATGGTTTCATGCTTGATGTAGGAACCACATGATCTTCATTGGAAAGTTTTCAAACACATCTTTCATTACATATAGGGTACACCACATTATGGGATTTACTATGTAGCAAGTACATGAATCAACTTGGTTGGATATACAGATTCTGATTGGGTTGGCAATCTTGATGATTGTAAGTCCACTTCTAGCTACGAATTTCACCCTGGTTCTGGCCCCATTTTTGGCAAAGTAAGAAGCAACATACTATTGCTCTCTCTTCGAATGAGGTTGAGTATTAAGGAGCAGTTAATGCCGCTACTAAGGCTATTTAGCTTTAGAATATTTTGAAAGAGTTTTTCTTCACTATTCGATGGCCCATGATCCTCCATTGTGATAATCAAAGTGCCATCTAGATCTCAAAGAACCCAGTTCAATATCAATGATCCAAACACATCGAGATCCATATGCACAACATTAGGGATCTGATATAGGAGCAAGTCATTCATTTGCAGTATTGTCCTACAACAGAGCAGGTTGCAGATATATTCACCAAACCCTTCACTGGGAGTACATATCACCTTTTGGGAGCTCTCTTGGGGTTCTTTGATGTTTCTTCAGGGGGTCACTTGAGGTTCTTTTATATCTTTTCCAAGGGTACTTTTTCCTCACTCGAGACTTTGTCCATCTCAATATTTTTGAGAGTAGTTTCTTGTTTTGTTTCTCTCTTTTGGGAGGATCTTTTTTTCCATCGGTTTTTCTCCCTTTCCCCATTTATGAGGGATTGCATTGGATTTGTACATGGGTACCTAACATGGCCTTGTAGCTCAAACCCATCTTTGAGTCATTTTCACAATAATCTTCCCCCTAAGTTTCACTGAAGGGGGGTGTTGGTGTGAATAAATGTCTTCTACCTAGTTAATTCACTTACTAGGTACTTAGGGGACATATTCCTATGTTAAGTTTACTTAGGTTGTAAGATTCTCTCTTGAAGGTGTTAGCTGTCATTAGTTGTTATATTTTTACAACTACTACATGTGACCTAGGTAGTTGTGATTAGTTGTCTCACGTCATATGAACTTTTCATATCCTATGACATCTTGCATATCGCCTTGGCTATATAACCAAGGGGTCTCTACTACATTTGTACATTGACTCGTTTTGCATTAATTGATGGGAATATAGTTTATTCTTGTTAAATTGATCTTCTAAATATTTTTTGCTTTCCTAGATCCCTATACTTGGAAAACACATTGCTCATGTAAAGTGTTATGTTTAGGAATTAATTATTGTTGGGCTTCCCCTTCGGAAAATGGAAGTAAATGGGCTTACAAATGAATTATATGACTTATTAAGGCCTAATTAAGCTCAATTAATTAATGGAGCCATAAATAAGTGTGAAATCACGTAAAGGGATACACTTTACAACACTAAATTAGGGCACAATTAAGTCCATTTTAACTAGGAGGGCCCAAAAATGTGATAAAATGTAAAGGGATACATGTTTTTACACTACAGGTAGTTATGATAAGTTGTCTCATATCATAATATTAAGACACTTGTCATAATATTATGACATATCATGTTTCACCTTGGCTATATAACCAAGGGTCTTCATGCATCATATATTGAGAATTCTATTTGCATCATTGATAAGAATATAATTTATTCAAGTGTCATATTGACCTTCTCTCTTTGTGCTTTCTATTTGGCCTCTAGATCTTGGCATAATATCTCCATAGAAAATTCATACATGGTATTAGAGCAGGTTGGGTGCCTTTGGTTAGCCATTTTTGAGAGATTTTGGTTGATCTTGAAAATTTGAGTATGATCTTCTCTTACATCATATGATGTTCTAGAGAATAAAAAAACTTGATACAAATACCAAATTTTGGGAGGGTTCCTTATTGTGGCTTTGTATTGTAGGATCAAATTGGATCTTGTTGGTGTAAATTTGAGCTCACCATTAAGTTTAGGGTGTTCGAGAAACTCAATTTTTCCTTTCGCTTCATCCAAGTCAGACATATGAGATCATATCTTTGAGGGTAGCTGCAATTTTGGATCACTTTGGCTCAAAATCTACCTCCTATTGCATCCAGAAGGCCCAAAAACTATAAGATTGAATATGAATTTGTCAAAATATGAGTTAGGATCCATAGAGGTAGAAAACAATTCCTAGGGAGTAGTACGGCTCCCTAAGTCAGTAGAAACACACAAGTTGTACAATTTATTTTTTAAAATTTTCATAATTTTTTTAATATTTTTTGTAAAGTTTAAAAAAAAATACTATAGTCAAAATTACTTTTCTAGAAATTTTTAATTAAAAAATTATAATTAAAATTAAAAACTGTACACTATAGCCATAGTCAGCAGAGTGTACTTGTGTATGCTAAGGGTACATGGGCTCGCTTGGTGTCAAGTGGCACAAACCCATAGGTCCCACCACCTAATGCAATACTCGCCCATGACTAGTAGGTGGTAAAACACCTAGAAAAATATTTAGGGGTATAAAAATAAGATTCTGCTAAAAAATAACTACCAGCCAGAGTTTAAAACAAAACTCAGAATTCCAAAATGATGACATCAAAAGAGAATATTTTGTCAAGTATAGAAAATACCCACGATAAAGAATAATTTGGGGCGACTTAGGCATATTTAGATGGTGATGGCCTAGAAACCGTCAAGTTTAACCCCATGTAGGTGCATGATGGCCATTTGGTTGTCAGTTTGAAGATAGAAATTTGCTAACATCAACCTACATCAAACACTTTTTATTTTTAATTTCGTGCCCCCTCATGGATGGAGTTATTGTTTTCGTAGTCCAAATTTGAAGCCTCATAGCTCAGTCATCCGACCTCTATTTTTTGAGCAATTGTTTTGGTGCTCTACATATTTGTGAAATTAGGTATTGATTTTGGTGTCTGTATTTTCCAAAAATTGGAGATTATTAGAAGTGTTGTTGCATCATTCTTGTTTTGGGAACTTCAGGAGCTCCGTTCTCTCTGCTACAATAAATTTTTTGGGTGCAAGTTTTTTTAACATGCATAATTTTTTCGTGTAATTTTCAGTGATATATGATTAGATTGATCTCATTTGGTACCAAAATTTATACTTGATTTGATGGACAATTTTTTCATTTGCATGCACCAAGATCAAGACCACTACACTATTTTTGGCAAGTGGCATTCTTACTCGCGCTAATCATAAAGTGCCAATCTCATATATTTATTAGGGGTGCTTTGCTTAAGTGATTTTGGTGGATTCTTCTTGTGGTTGTGGTTGCATTCCTCTTGATTTAAGTTATTTCCTTCTTGTTTCATCATGGAGCCATCTACAATTCAACTTCTAACACCTTACAACTATCCTAAATGAATCTAAAATGAACAAATTGCTAATAATTGAGAAAATGTATAGAATAGTTCATGGGCTTGATGGTGAACCACAAGATGATGACGCTAAAAATAATAAGTGCTTGAATATTTGTGAAGAATACATTAGCTCTTTGAGCACTTGGATACACCCATGGCTATGTGGACTAGGTTATCAAACTTATTTGGGCAAACAGATGAAATTCAAGGATATTTGTTGGAGAATGAATTAATAAGTCTGAATCCATGTAATTTTGACATGTGTCACCAAAAAGTGTAGCCTTGATACTTTTCACTCATTTGGAACCTTGCCTATGGATTTTGGACCTCATTTTACCCCTTTAGAAGCCTTGTGCCGAAGTCTTTTAAGGTGTTGTAAGATAATTTCACACTTTCCTAGGTTTCATCACAAAATTAACCCTTTCTTATGTTAAATATACCCCTTGATACTCTTACAGGCCTGAATTAAGTGTGTGTTGTGAGACAATCTTGACAAACATCATTAACCACATTTTAAATGCCGAGAACCACTTAAATTTCCTAGGTGGACTAGGTCCTCACCTTGGGAAACCTAGTCCTATATAGCTTAAAAATCAAATTTAACTTAAAATTCTTTCATGATTTTGTCTCTTAAACCCTAAAGTCAGCCTGTGTGGTATTATTTCAGGGAAATTAGGGCACAATATGTATAAATAATGGTTTTTCTCATATTTTTCACCCTAATCCCTAATTCTTTTATATTCCATTCACTCACTCAATCTTCCCAATCACTCATCTCTCCTTCTTCAATCACAAGCTAGGGTTTGAATATTCTAAGTCAACAAGACATCTTTGTGAAGCATTCAAGGATTGATTCCTACAACAAAACAAGATCAATCATCAAGGAAAGGTAACTAACTCCATTGTTTGACCCTTCAATTCATTATCTCTTTATTTGATTTAATTATCTAAAAAGGGCTTGACCAAGGCAAACCCCCATTCCCTAACAATCAACATTTTCTCCTTCTTTCCTTGTGTGTTTGCAGATTTAGGTGTACCTTGAAGATCATTGAAGGCTTTCAATATTTGCTAACAACATCTCAGTGTTTCAAAAGTGGACACCTATGAAGAACCGAAGTGTAGATCGAGGAATTTTGCTGCCCCTTTCGAGTTTCCAAAAAAATAGAAGTGGACTAAGTCACCAACATTGGAGACCCAGTCCCACTGAACTTTCCTTTCAATGATTTTGGAATATTCAGACACCCATTTGGCAGAAATGGGCTCTAGACTAATTTTTCCAAATCTAGGACTAAGTCACCCAGATTGGCACAAGTGTCCTAGTCAACTTCTGCAACACTTTCATTAGGACTTCAAACTTCCTTCTCATCTCTCTTCAGATTTCTGGTGCACACATTCTATCTTGCATCTTTCTATTTAGTTTAGTTTAGTTTACATTGCTAGGTCACTTTGTACATGTTTGCATAAAACATTGTGTTTTCCAACACTTTGTATTTCTTTATTTTACATTCAATAGATCATTTCCTTTTCAGTTTAATGTATTTAGTGCATTCCACACACATCACTTTAAGCCCCTAACCCTTGAATGAACTCCAAGAAACCTAGCGTGAAAGAGAGTCATTTCTCAACTAAGATTCTAGGTGAAAAACCCTAGGAGACTATTGGGGAATCCTCTTACCCTATTGCACATTTTTGGTGGTTCATTTTGGTTAACCCGATATTCCTACACCCTTATTTTCTGATTTAGATTCCTTCTCACCCTAGATTTAGTTGGCATTGCATTTTTCATTGGTTCAATTACATTCTAGGCTTTCACATTTTTTGAATGCATGAAAGTTTATATAATTTGCATTCTTACATCTCAAATCATTGTCAATCATCCAAAATTTACACCTACCTTTCCTCTTCTAATCATCCAACATCGAATCCCTTCAAACTAGCTGCAAATTTCTAGAAATTTTGGAAAAAACCCTAACTGGGACTAATTCACCATTCTGGGCGACTTAGTCCCTGTCTAGATTTTTCACTAGCTATTATAGCACCAGAAACATCATTTTTGTGATTCTTGAGGCTCCTAGTATCATATACTATAAGTATGGAAACTTTTGGGAGTATTGGTTTTATGCATCTAGCTGAAAATCATCATTTTAGGATGGTCATTCTTAAAATCATTTCAATATTAGATCTAAAAATGCTCACATTTTTGCAATTTTGCATAGCATTAATAAAATTAATTTTCACTTTTGCATATTTTATGTTTCTATTCAGAAAACTTTGAATAAGTTTGTTAAAATTACTTATCATTCTTGCATGTACATTATTTACATTCTTAAATTATGATATTGCTATCAAGATTCAACCGTGTAGTTTTCGATTCAAACTCATTGACCCACGATTCATGAGTAGTGGTTCACAAGAACCCATCTCTCATGATAATGAATGGTCCACTTAACACTCTGCAATGTAGGTGATGCTCATAGAGGTGAAGCATCGGTCTATCCCGAGAGGGCACCCATCCCAATACTGCTCTGTGATTAAGCGCACTTGAGCTGGAGTAGTATTAAGATGGGTGACCTCTCGGGACAGACCAATGCTTCACCTCTATGAGCATCACCTAGATGCAATGAGTGCTAAGTGAACCATTCATTATCATGAGAGATGGGTTCTTGTAAACCACTACTTGTGAATCATGGGTCAATGAGTTTGACTTGAAAACTAAATGGTTGAATCCTGATAGCAACATCATAATTCGACACGCTCTGGAAGTAACCTACTAATTACATTCTTAAAGATTAGCATATATTGGATAAAAATGTTTTTTTATTTTTCCATATACATTGTTTATGTTTCTAAAGCATTGCATGAAATGGTTACATGTACTTTTCATTTTTATTCAAACAATGTTAATAGCTTACAAATCTAGACATGATAAGAAAAATTGCCTACCCTCTCCCTATGAGAGTCTTTTAGTGAAAGAAGATACAACCTTGGACATTCCTAACGATCATATTCATTCTTCTCCTAATATCTATCCTATTAGCAACAAAGATATTATGGTAGAAGAACCAATCAATGAGATTGTTTAGAATCCGAGTTGTTTCTCTCCTCTTACTTCTCATAGTGGACAAGACACTAATGACCAAGACAACATAAATATAGCTAATCATGATGATAATAGTTTTGCTTCTCCTAGTATTTCTCCTTATTGTGAAGAAGATACTTTGATGTTAGGAAACAACATTTGTGAAGGTCATGAGAATTTTAGTTGTCCCCCTTCACCTAAAGCAACCCTTCCTATGCATGAAAATTCAATCCTTGATCATTCCCCTATTAGGGATGGAGCCATTTTAGAAGAACTAACCTCTGATTGTCAAGAGAAATTGGTTTGTAGTTCTCCTAAAACCCTTCATCCTAGGGAGGATATCATGATACAAGACAAGGATAACATTGACAAAAATAATATTGCATCCCTAGAAGAAAATAAAGAGACAACCTTAGCCTCTCCATTGCTCAAGGATGTTAATATTATTCAACCCCAACTCATCCTTTACTCCCCTTCAAGCAAACCTTCCACTCAAAACACACCTAAATTAAAACTTTATCCACCTAAGAATAATGTGTCACAGCAATCATGTCATAATATTGTTGCTCACACAGATTACACAAGTTCAATCCGTTACTGCAACCATCACCCTCGACACCTTTACCTTTACCTAATCCAATCTTACATATTTTCCCTTGCTTAAATTCACTCATCGGGGAGTATGATCTTGTTGACCAACTAAGTAATACTTGTGCTAAAATCTCATTATGGGATCTTATTCAAGACTCCCCTCACTATCACAACATGATGTAGAATCCCCTAGGACAAGTTGTTGTCTCTTCTAATGTGCTAAAAAATGACATCGCAACTATTATTCATGGAATAAATTAATATATTGTTTTTCACCAAAGTGAGCTCCCTCCTTTTGATGTGCAAAAAAAAATGAATCTTTCATAATAATCTCTCAATACAAAACAAAAGGGATAAAGTGAACTATTGTAGATATTGGCTCTACTCTTAATGTGTGTAGTGTGAGTCTTCTGGATAGGCTTGGAATTAATCGATCAACCATTAAATTTGATTCTCTATCTATTCGAGGATTCAACAATGTCACAAAGCAACCACTTGGTGTGGTCACTTTGCCTCTCATAGTTGGAATGGTGAAATTGGAAATAATATTCACCTTATGCCTCATGAAATTCAATACAATATTCTCTTAGGAAGACCATGAATTCATGCAATGAATGGTGTGCCTTCCACTCTTCATTGCAAGATGAAGTAATTTACATCAATAAACTGTACACACTTGATTTTGACCGGCACCAAACAATTACTTGAACATTCAAAAAAAACAAAGAGAATCATTTCAACACCTTAACACCAACCACCCAAGTGGAACCCTCACAATGCAAAAACAAAGAACAACCTATTGAGTGAATCACAAAGCTCTTAGATGATAATTGGGGTTCCTTAGAGTTTACACAAACATCCTTGGGAGAATACAAGATCACACACAAAGACTCTGAAAAGGGAACCATGGTCTTGTCCACATAAGACTTGGTAGATCCTTCACAAGAATCCATCTCAACTACTATAGATAAAGAAGCAAACAATGAGCAAGCATCCAATCCAAAATCAATGAAAAAGGTTTATGGAAAAGGTTATGAGCTTATAAAACAACTTGGCTATAGTGGAAAAGGATGTGGTGCTAGTGAACAAGGTATCCACACCCCTATCAAGCCTAACATGCAAAAATGACTCATGGTCTTGGTTATTTTACTTTAATAAAAATCATCAAGCCTTCTTCTACCACCAACACCATCCTAAATCACCCTTCTAACCCAACCTTATAACATGATCCTTTGAAACCAAAAAAGGGCTCTTTGCTTAGCACGAATGTAATCTTTGAAAATGCTACTAATTTGGAGTTTACACACTCCTCCAAAGGAGTATACAACATATCACAATGTATATCACCTTGCGTAGGTATGACATCTTGTACTGAGCAAGACACTTCTTTTTTACAAACCACAGGAACACCTTCTCAGCTTGATCAAGAGGGCATCTTGTTGAGACTCCTTCAAGATCACCTGATTCCCCATCATCTGCAAACTCGAAAGAAATGTTTCAACAAACATTCCTTTTGTGCCTACCACTAAACCCATGGTCACTTCACTAATGAATGTAAGGCCTTGAATAGAAAATCCAACATCTTAAGTAATTTTGTGTTCTTCCTCTAGTGGGGGAACCTCATTCTTCTCATTGATACTACTTTTCACTCTACCTTGCATCTCATCAATCCTTTTGACTCACTCTTGTCCTACACCAAGTGGGGGCAAAAGGTTAGTTAGCCGTCTCCAAATATGTCACTTTTAGTTCTCTCTCTTGACTAGGGATAACTTTAGAGGTGAATCTTCGCCAATTGGTGAATATTTGAAATCAGGACCTCCAAAAATGGCGAATAATACAAGCTAGAAAGGATGCCAAATCGCCAAGTTTTTACCAAAAAAAAAAATTGTCTCGATTAATTCACCAATGTATTGTTTTTTAAATGACACATCGTCGGATCTGATTCGCCAGTAGTTTATAATGTAGTTACAAATATTACTTATATTCGCCAGTAATTTTATATTCTTACAATGAATTTTTATGGTATATTCGCCACTAATAATAATTTACCATTTCATTTTAGGGATATTTTAGCCTTTAATAGTTTTATTATTTATTGTCATCGATTAGCTTTTTACTTGAATGGCTGCAAGTGAATGCCATGACTTTATTTGCATGTGCCTTTTAAAAAGGTTGTTGAGGCCTGAAATTTGTTTTGGGCCACACGATTAGATTTGATCATGTGGCCCAAAACAAATTTCGGGACTCAACAACCTTTTTAAAAGGCACGTTCATATAAAGTCACATAATTCACTAAGTGCATATTAAATCATTGTATCGATGAAACATCCCTAACTGTCCCACCAATGATGTTAACTCACACCAATAAGACTTCCATACTCCACCTGGGTTCCACCAAGGCACAGGTACACCACTTGTGTAATTTCACAGAATCATGAAGGGAATCTACAATATTCACGTGAAGCTCTCGAAAAGACATCCAATCAAAGCTCTGTATCATTGTATCAGCAGGACATCCCTAAGTGTCCCATCGATGATGTTAACTCATGTCGATATTCACTAACGGAATGAACTTGCAGTCGTCCGATTTTCAAGTGAGATTTTTCAAAAACACTTGATCCATGTGTGCTCCAATGCAATTTCAATAGTGAAGTTATGCTTGGTGGCGAGGGGCTCTGCCCCTCGACCCCGCTTGTATTGCGACAGGAGCGCACCGGGGCTACTGTCCCTGGACCCCGTAAGGGCGCATTTCCCCCTTGACCCCCACAAGGGGGCTCTACCCCCTTAACCCCCGCAAGGGGTGCTGCCTCTTGACCCTACTAGTGGCTGTCGCCCTCGGGCCCCTACTTCAATATTAAGAAAAACAAAAAAAATATGGGGGAACTGCACTGACCAAGTATGCAAATTTTTTAAGGAGAGATTCGCCATTTTAATGAGCCGTTTTAGTGATTATTCACTAGGATTCACCAATGTGATTATTTTTTTTTACCAATTATCCATTAAGATTCGCGAGGATTTTACAAATTTTTGAATAATGTGCATAAGATTCGCCAAGGAAAATTAATATATTTTTCAAATAAAAGGAAAGATTTGCCAGGATTTTACACTTTTGTTGAGGGGGGGGTTTCTTAAAGTTATCCCTACTCTTGAATAGTCATTAACCTTTCATGAACATATAAGAGAAAGCTTGGGATGTGGATGACACATCTTAAGTTGACTCACATGTGACATACTACCCTCTTTCGTGACATAGCTTCTCAAAAACATATGATTTGGCATAGGAATTTCCGAACAACCTCTCATATCCTCTTCCTCTTCTTCTACTGTAAATCAATTTCTCATAGTAATGGTGTTAGCAACCACTTTAACGTGGGGGCGTACATCGACACTCACATTTCACTATGCAATTTTCTTTTTCTTGTGATTCCCTCTCTTGAAAATATTAGGTACAATGTTGCATAGGGTGAGACATTTGCAATTTTCCTCTCTTACAAACAAGATGATTCCATTTGGATTTTTCCTCTCTTGGAAATAGGATGAGACATTTGCACTTTTCCTCTCTTGCAAACAAGATGAGTCCATTTTGACTTTTCCTCTCTTGGTAAAATTACACATAATTTTCCTTAAGACATGAGACATCGCATAAACAAAACAAAAATCCCTTTGAGCATTCCTTACATCATCATGTTCCTTACATAATTCTATTTTGTGGTGCCTTATTAAAGTTATCAAGAGGTATAACTTTGGTATGCTTTGAGCAGGAAGCCCAACCAGTGGCATGAAATTCCCCATAGCCACCTTTGTGTGTGTGAGTGCATACCAATTGTGTGTATTTTTCTCACCTTTTTGGGCCTTCTCACCTGATGGACAACCAAAAGTTTCATCGCCCTAGAGTGAGTACATCCCTTTTTGGACAAATAGCCTAGATCTGATCCACAACTAGTTAGACAAACAATTAAAGCTTGATCCAACTCTTTTCACTTTCCATCCTCTCTTCCCTTAGTTTTTCTCATTGCATGATAATGTATTTTGGTTTTGTGGCAAATAATTCACTCTTGAATGTGTCTTCTTGTCCTAATGTGTGTTTCAATTATAATCTTGAAATCTGGGGGCTTGACCACCTTCTTCATTCTTTTTCATTATTCACCATCTCCATTGCGCTACTTTAGTGTGAGTTTGAAGAAATTTCATCCTCTCACTAAAGTGGGGGCTAATGTGTTGCCAAAAAGTGTATCCTTGACACTTTTCACTCATTTGGACCCTTGGCTATGGATTTTGGACCTCTTTGTACCCCTTTCCATGCCTTATGCCAAAGTGTTGTAAGGTGTTGTAAAACATTTCCACACTTTCCTATATTTCTCATCACAAAATTGACCCTTTCTTATGTTAAATTGACCACTTAATGCTCTTACACGCCCGACTTAAGTTTGTTTTGTGAGACAATCCCAAAAAAAATCATTAACCACATTTTAAATCCTGACAACCACTTAAATTTTCCCAGGTGGACTAGGTCACCACCTTGGGTGACCCTATGTGGTGTAAAAATCAAATATAGCTTAATTCTTTCAAGATTCTGTCTCTCAAACCCTAAGGTCAGACTATGTGATGTAATTTTAAGGAAATTAGGGAACAATATGTATAAATAATCATTTTTCTCACATTTTTCACCCTAATCCATAATTCTCTTATATTCCATTCACTCACTCAATCTTCTCAATCATTCATCTCTCCTTCTTCTCAAGAAAGATAGGGTTTGAGCATTCTAAGTCAACAAGACTTCTTTCTCAAGCATTCAAGGGTTGATTGTTGCAAAAACACAAGATCAATCATCAAAACAAGGTAATTGACTCCAGTGTTTCATGATTTACTTAATTATCTCTTCATTTGATTCAATTATCTTAAAGGGGTTTGAACTAGGAAAACCCCCATGCCCTAACAATCAACATTTTCTCCTTGTTTCCTTGTGTGTTTGCAGATTTAGGTACATTGACGATCATTGAAGGCTTTGAAGATTTTTTGACAACCTCTTCTTGCTTGCAATGTCAAAAAATTGACTAAAAGTCACTCTCAACCCTAGAAATCAGAGTTTCAAAAGTGGACACCTGTGAAGAACCTGTTGGGACCATAAAATCTCTCACATTTTTACCAGCCTCCAATTGGTTTTCTCCCATCCCCATAGGAATTTTATTCTTATCAATATTGTAATAAATAAAAATTAGTGAGATTAGCATGAAAAAATCCATTCGACAGTCCCATGAAGATGGCCTAATGCATACAAGTATTACCCTACTCACAACAAAAGCAAGACACAAAATACAATTGAGCTATATGCTTCTAAGCTCTTTCTCAAGTTTCATTTGTATCTTTTCATTGCCATTTGCATTTCATCATTCAACACCATTATCATGTCATGCACAACCAAAATATAGCTAAGTTACTCCTCATATCATGGAAAATTTTCCCTTATTGGAGAGATCATACACATATATTCCCAATCAATACATCATAGATCCCTCATTTGAATATTTCCTGCAAATCGGCGAGACATGAATTTGGTCACAACAATCTAATGGTCCATACAATAACAAAGTTGCATGATTAGTAGGACAAAGCCTATCATCCTATCATTGATGTGAGTTCATCAGTGTAATCAAAACAATTAGAGAAAATTATTTAAAGACATACCAAGATAAAAAGTCACACCGATGGAAATCCCATCGGCGAGAGACACACATTCTCCTGCCGATAAAATTAAAGGATTGTTGTATCGGGGAGACATACATCTTTGGCTCGAAACCCTTGGATCTCACCGATCTCATAAGTTAGGCCGATGGTGGAAGTATCGAGGAAGGTCTCACCAATTCAGCTGAATGAATGAAGCAAAAGTAAGATACATATTGGTGAGACATAAAGGATCGAATTGAAACTATCAAGTCTCTCTGATAAGGAGAGTCTCACTGATGAGATTGATTTTGTGAAAATCTTGTCGATCCTCCTCAGTTGATAAAGTGGTGAAAAGAAGCACATCGTGGAGACTAATGCACATTGGTGAAACATCTAATTCTCTTGGCGAGGGGTTATGTCAACCCGATGGTCGTAAATGAATGAATTATGCTTGTCGATAAGACATAAGGCAATGAGAAAACCAAACCATCTACACATCGGTGGAACTTTCCAATTTTCTCTCTGAAGTGACATAAGCTAAAGGAAAATAGAAAGGGTTGTTTCATGATGTCGGTAAAATTTCAAATAGTCTTGTCGATCAAGAGAAGGAACTAAAAGGATATTTCCAATCGAAGGGACATTTAGTTATGTCTTAGTGATCAATCAAAAGTTTATAAACGGAGATGGCGCCAAATGAGAAACACAATTCAGCCTAAGGTGAAAGGGGTCTCACCGATGAAATGGTTTCCATCACTCTGCCAATTCAAACTTCAATAAGACTGTTGCATTCAATTGTAGAGGCTGACATTAGTGGCCACATGAATGAACTCCATATGAAAATTCATTATCAAACGAAAATTAAGAATAAATGAAATTATCAAGAATTGCAACATGCAAGCACGGGAGGCTAAGCAAAATTCAGGGACCACAGTGCAATGGAAAAATAACAAGTAAGTCCACAAAATCCTCTACAATTAGCAAATTCTAATTCAAAGGATTGAAAATGGAAGGCCCTAGTTCTAAAAAATCAAAGGTAGGAAGCAATAGGGTGAGGGTAGTCAAAGAAAAAGAAAAAAACAAAGGACTCAAACGAGTGATGATCTAAAATCAATGGAGAGGAAGTTAAACCAAAACCTCATTGATCAATTTCCAGGCTCTGGGCCAAGGGCTAGGAGGTTCACATAATTAAGGGTTGATGTAGAAAAATTTGAGGACAAATTTGTAAACATATAGGGGATGCCTGAACTTCTATCAAGGGATATGAACTGTTTATGTTCCATTACCATTGAATAAATAGGTTTGAACTAGTGTGTAATCCATGGAGCGTTGATTTGGGGAGTTGATTGTCCCAAATGTGTTTGTGAATGTTGAAGTAATGAAACTATTGGCTAAACATTACAACCCTGACCTAAAAGCTATCTATGATTTACAAGGAAAACCATTAATATATGTGTCTAAGGTTGTAATATGTGAAGTTTTAACCTAAGTGGCCTGTGTGATGAGCCAATCATGTATGAATACTTGGAAAGGGAATACTCGAGAATGGAAATAACTTACAAAGGGTGGAGATTTCCATTGCATAAACCTAGGAAATATGGGAACCTTGTCCCTCTTGAAAATAATGATGGCCCTCCTTTTCATGTTGATATATTCGAACCTTACTTGAAGTACACATACCTCTCAATATGTCGAGTATTAGGGTCTAAGGCTCCTGAATTCATGTCGGTTGGACCAATGGTGATTGTGGAAGATGTTCAGTGCCATAATGCTAGACCATTTTATTATGCTTCTTTTATTGCCAAGGAGATTGATTCAGGGTTGCTGGCTATAAAAAATAAATCACCCACACTGCATTTCAGACATTATTCCATTCTTATGCACTTGATATTATATTATCATCAGAATATGATGATGTGGCTTGAACAATTGAAAATTACACAATATGATAAGGAGGGCCAACCTTTTCCAGTATAACTTTGGATTTCTATTTGGGACAACAGGTTTATGAATTCTAGCTATGTTCTTTTTGAGGAACATTTTGTGATAAAATTGTATATATTTTTCAATCACCATGTGAGTATTCCTTAACTGATGAGATTGATAGATTTCTGAGACCTAGAGATTGTTGTGGATCCATAATTTTTGAGCATAATTGGGGTGGCTGGTATTGTTATGTTGATGCTACTATGATCAGAGTGTACGGGTTTGAGGATAAACCCTTCCTCTTACCAAAAGTAGTTCCAAATAGAATTGCATACTTGGAAATTATTAGGTAGATGGACTACTCCAGTGTCATGAATCTAAGCGCCTATGAAAACAAATCTTTTATGCTAAGTACTTTATGTTTTTAGGACTTTATTGTGTTGTCAAAGGAAGGATATGACCAAATTTTAGATAAAATGTCATAGTTCAATTTGAAAAGGGCTACATCGCGAAAAGGATTTGATCCAGAAGGGTAAATTGATACTGCTACAAAGAAGTTAAATTTCAGTGGATATGTAGATATAACTTACCCCAAAGATGATATAATTAGAAACATGGAGGAAATGGAGGTTGAAGTAGCCATTGATGAATATAACAAGAGAATTGAGAAAAAACTAAAAGGGATAAAGGAGGCGGAATTATTATCCTCCAAGAGTGATGAAGCCACTGGTGAAAATGAACATCAAGATCATAACTTGACAAGATCTATAAAACTAGAATTGAAAAATATCAACCGTCCAGTAGAGAAATTGAAATTGCTGAAAAATTTGATGCAGATACCAGGAAGCTTGCCTATAGATCATTTGTTTCTGATAATGAATTCATAAAGTCATCTAAATTCAAGTCATTCCTATGCAAGTGAAAGGGGAAAGAAATAAGGGACTCGGTCACAAGTATCACACCTAGAAATGAGACTAAATTGTTGAATACTTTGAAACTGGATGTAGATAATGAGATGAGAAATATGACCCCAGAAAAAAGAAGAAAATTATTAGAAGAATCTGGTGTGAATATTTTTCCTAGCTTGGATTTAAGTTCAGCTCTTGTCTTTTATATTTTCTTGCATAGTAAAATTCTACTCGCAAACTCATCCCTGAATGAGTTACAAAAGTATACACTGGATCTAAATATAATCTAGATGAGAAATCTCTCATGATTTGGGCTTTGTACCCTCCACATAAGAATTTTGTGATCATACAAACATAAAATGAAAGTGGACATGTGATGACACTGAAGGTGGGTGAAGTTGATCCTATAGCTACTGCTGACATTGGCATCAATGTAGCCAAGTTGAATAAAGTACAAATTCAAATGTTGATAAAAGAGAGTGATATATACAAGAGCAGTAATGAAAGAGTACAAAGAGAAAATGAATTTCTAAAAGACACTAAGTTATTGACATAGAGGGAAAGATCCCATTCAAAAGAAAAACAAGAGGATGCACACATGGCGAAGACAAGATATGAGGCACTCTCTATAGTACTACCAAAAAGGAACACTAACTCAATGATTTGGATGAGAAAATTATGGGGAAATCATTCCCAAAATCATACTGTTGTTCAAGAGCATAAAAGAGTGAATTACTGAATCCAGGAAACGATTCAAGAAGCTCAAAGAAAAGATCTTCCTAACAATATATTTAATAAAATTTTCTAAAGATATTCGGAGAAAGAAGAGGGAATATCATGATGAACTGCAAGAAGATATGAAGGAACTCATTGGTGCTGCAAAGGAGGGAGTTCATGTGATGTTCAACGAAGGAGGAGAGCATAAGGACAAAGATGAATGGATAGAGGAGTGCAAGTTGATATTGCAAAAATATTGGGAAGCATCCAAAATAAGGACCCAACATTAGATAATACCTGTGAGCACCTGGAAAAGATGATAATCATGGAGATAGCAACGAGGAATGTAGTAAAGGATGTTGATACTCATGGAAGATAGGATTACCTGGATCATATGACTAAAATTCATTTATGGCTAACTAGGGCCTAATCTTTATATTTAATTATTGTTAATTTCAAAAGACTTTTATGAAGAGGTGTGTCCTCTTCATAACATTGATATTTATGTTGAACTCTTGATGGTTGGTAAAGGGATAATATATAAGAATAGGCTAATAGGATAGATAGATAAAAAAAAATTTCCATAATGTTTACAATTCAAAAGACTATGTTGCAATCATATTTTTGAGGAAATCAATGAAAGATCTTTGATTTTGTGGCTCCATATTGGCATCAATTGTTTTTTTATTTTTTTTAATTATCTGATTGTCTCCAACTAAATTTTTACTAGTAATTTAAGTTGATATATCAAGTATATATTCAATTTATCAATGTAGATTTTTTGCGCTTGTGCAATGTGATTATTTGGTTTCTTTAAAAATATTTAAATTCCTTATCGTCATTCATAGTAATCTAGAACTATTATTGGGATAAGTAAGAAGAATCATATAGTTAGGATTGACACTTTGTCTCTAATAGATTTTTCTAGTTACTTTCCTTGCACATTTAGACAAGTTATAAACCATAAATGTGTGCCAAGCAGTTTGAAATATTGCCAATACCAACCATTCATTCTAGATCTGCACTTGAATCCATTCACCCAACAACGCACTATTCTTACTCACTTCACCATTTAATTTTATCAAATATGTTTTCAAAACCTCATATATGTTAACTGAACATATTAATTTTCACCTTGATATTCCTTATACAATTTATACCAAATTAGGAGTATATCTGATAGGGTAAGAGTTGGATGAAACACTCATTGTTCCATGCTCTGGATCCTTGCTTGCAAGATCTCCTTGGTGTCTTTCTACACCAACTGAACCTATAGGACCTTCATCTTAACTAGGTGCCCATGGTTCTTCTGGCCAACCCTACTATCATGTCAAAATAGCTTACCAAGCCAAACTTGGTGCACTACCTTCCAATCTGCCCTTAGCCTTCAATCTTCCCTAAAGACTAATTCTCTCAAATGACTCAATTCATCTTTACAGGGGGTGTTGTTATGATTCCAAGGGTTTCTAATCATCTTTCTAGGGTACCTGATAGTTCCCCATACTCCATTTGTCATTCTCTACCTCCAAACCCTCACCTAGGGTTTTAGTTCCCTAATTTTAGGCTTCCTAGATTAGGCCTTCCCTCTGAGAGAATGAAGTAACTCTCCTAATTTCTCGAATGAACCCCAAATATTTTCTATGGAATCTTGGTCCTGATACCCAACACTTCAAGATTCTCAAGGTCTCAACCCTTGCTTGACCGTACACAGGTCAGACCTTCCAAATTAGCAAATATAGGCCTTTTAGAGCCATTTCCTGACCACCCGGTGAACTGTTATTTGGTTCTCCACTCTTATGGACTGTTGGAACCTCCTCGTTGTTTCCAAGCCTCTGAAAGGCTTCCATCCACCTTTCTACCATAGGGTTTAGCAAGAAAAGGCCCCCCCTGCAAGCTAAGTGCTTTGCACTTCAAGACTTTCCTAGCTGGGCACTGTCAAGCTCGCCTAGGATAAGTCTTTCTTCATGCTTCCATCACTCCTGACCACTCCTACCTCTAACTTATGTATAGACATGGAGCCTAACCACATTTCCCAAGGGCCTATACTCAAGTACAAAAAAAAGTAATCAAGACTCCATCAATTACAGTCTGCCAGACAAAACGGCGAACTAAAAAAAACCAAATAAACTTCAAAAACAATGCTTGGAAACTGATTACACAAGTTATTTAACACAACACAAAGCTTGGAACATAGGTATACTACAACCTACAATAACCTATAGAGCCATGACCACTCCTGTTCACACAAAATTAAAGCAAACATAGAATTTCACTTCTCCTTCTCACTGTCCACTCTAGCATTTATCAAATTCCAAATTACAAACATTCTCACTGCCTTCCAACCTTCCACACAAGTCGAGGCACACCTTAAATAGACTCTCAAAGTTAGTTAGGCTCGAGCCCCAATTGTTCCATGGCCGGTTATGTTTCTTCATAAGCCTTATTTTTTCAAAATTGTAAAACAGACGAACACCTAGGGAGGTCTATAAGGTCAACACCTATCTTAGTAGGAAATGGTCAACATGACCTTATGAACACAAAAAAAAATCTTTAATGCCTTTAAGGCACAAATCCAAGAAATGGAAAAGATTGGCCAAAGGGTAACTAAACAAGTTGTTTAGTCTTGACCTTTTGATTACCCTCCTAGATGCACTTTGGGGTGCTCCTGCACCATTCTCCCCCTCTCTAGCCAAACACTAAGGAATGGAAGGAGAGAGTAGTGACATATCAATGCCATACTTCTTGAACTGATCTTTTTGTACCCATGTAGCCTTAGATTCATGCTTGTTCTTCCACTTGGTAAGATGCTCCATGTACACCTTATGCCTTGTAGAATTTTGCACTGCTGACTTCAAGATCTTTTCTGCCTGAAGTGTGTCTTGAATAGGTAAGGGTATGTTGCTTACATCATTGAAGATCTCGCTACTGTTCTGATCCATAACTTGGACTGATCCCTTGTACTTGATCAAATCTGCAACATTGAAAACTTGTGAAATTCCCAAATCAGAAGGTAACTCCACCTTGTACGCATTCTTTCCATACTTGGCTAATATCTTGCATGGTTCTACTCTTTTCATTTGCAACTTGGTTGACATTCCCTTCTGTAACCTTGATTTGTTAAGGTAAACCATGACAAAGTATCCTACTGCAAATTGCACATCCTTCCTTGACATGTCTACCTTGTCTTTCAATTTTTGGGTAGCCTCGGTGACTGTCCTCTTTACCTACTCTTGAATCTGTTTCATGGTTTGAGTGAAGTCTTCAACATGTCCACTCCTATTCTCCATAGCTCCTAGATCCTTGATCTCACATATACCTCTTGGGTGCATCCCATACACAACTTCAAAAGGACTCTTCCCTATGCTCTGGTTGACACTATCATTATAGGCATACTCAGCTTGTGAGATGACCATATCCCATGTCTATCCATATTCCTTGGTTAGGCACCTAAGAAGATTACCCAACACCCTGTTAACCACCTCTATTTGACCATCGGTCTGAGGATGGTAAGCTGATCCAAATGACAGGTTGGTACCCAATCTACTCCATAGAGTCTTCCAAAAATGACTCATGAACTTCACATCCCTGTCGGAAATAATGCTCAAAGGCAATCCATGGATCCTTACAATCTCCTTGAAGAAAAGGTGGGCTATGTAACTAGCATCATGAGTAGTTTTGCAAGGAATAAAATGACTCATTTTACTAAATCTGTCCACTACTACATACACACTGTCAAAACTAGTCTTGGTATTAGGGAGTCCTACCACAAAATCCATGCTCACACACTCCCATGGTCTATTAGGAATGGGTAGGGGTTGATATAGACTAGCATTACTAGCTCCTCCCTTAGCTTTCATACACACAACACATTGTTCCACATACTTTCTGACATCTCTTGCCAACTTAGGCCAATAGTAGAACCTTTGCACTAGTTCTAATGTCTTATTGATGCCAAAATGTCCACTAAGACTACCATTATGCTTTTCCTGAATGAGGTTTTCTCTCATTGACCCTCTTGGAACACATAACTGATTCCCTTTAAACAACAATCCACTTTGCAATGTATACTCAACATATTGACTATGAAAATGATTCTCAAAGTTAGAACATACCTTATAGGCCTCTGAGAAATCTTCATCCTCTTCATAGAGATCTTTAAAGCTTTCAATCCCTATGCTCTCCACTTGTATCTCTTGCACTATCAACAACCTCGTGCTCAGTGCATCTGCTACCTTATTCATCTACCCCTTCTTATGCTTGATGGTGAAGGTAAAATCTTGGATGTATTCCATCCACTTCAAGTGTCTATTGCTCAACTTCTCCTGGGTGTTGATATAACTAAGTGTCTGATTGTCTGTAAAGACCAAAAACTCCTCGACTAGAAGGTAATGCCTCCACTTCCTAAGTGACTGAACCAAAGCATAAAGTTCTAAGTCATAGGTTGAATATTTATTCTTTGCTTCATTGAGCTTTTCACTAAAAAAGGCTATAGGCCTGCCCTCTTGACTTAGCACTCCTCCTACTGCAACTCCACTTGCATCACACTCAACAGTGAACAATTTGTCAAATCTAGGTAATAAGAGAATAGGTTGAGTTGCCACTTCTTGTTTCAATTTCTCAAACCCTTCTCAGCTGCTTGAGTCCACACAAACTTGGTTTTCAAACCACCCTTAATTGTCTCTAGAACTGGTGCACGTATACCACTAAAGTTCCTTATGATTTTTTTATAGAATTGAGCCAATCCATGGAAACTTCTTACCTCAGTCCCTGTGGTTGGTGTAGGCTAGTTTAAGATGGCTTCCACCTTGCTTGGATCCATTTTCAATGAACCTTGAGACACTACAAAACCCAAATATATCAGCTCTTGTTTAAAGAATTCACACTTCTCCAGGTTGATGTCCAAATTTTCCTCTTGCAATCTTCTAAGTACCAACTCCACATGTTTGAGACGCTCCTCTACTGTCTTGCTAAAGATGAGGATGTCATCAAGGTATACAACCACAAATATCCCTATGAATTCTTTGAGAACTTCATTCATGAGTCTCATGAATGTGCTAGGGGCATTAGAAAGGTTGAAAGGCATAACTCTCCACTCATACAACCCATCTTTTGTCTTGAATGCTATTTTCCACTCATCTCCATCCTTGATTCTGATATGAGGGTATCCACTCTTGAGATCCAATTTGGTATAATACTGAGATCCTCCAAGACAATCCATCAAGTCTTCAATTCTAGGAATGGGGAACCTGTACCTGATTGTGGTCCTATTTATTGCTCTAGATTCAGTGCATAATCTCCATTTACCTCCCTTCTTGGTTGCTAAGACTACTGGTACTACACATGGGTTGATGCTCTTTCTAATCAAGCCTTGATCCAACAATTCTTGCACTTGTCTAGCTACTTCCAAATTTTGATCCGATGTAAGCTTATATGCTGCTTTGTTAGGCAATGATGCTCTAGGTATGAAGTCAATTTGATGACTAATAGCTCTTTTAGGAGGTAAAGTTGCATGTGTCCCATCACTTACTATGTCTTTGTACTTCTCAAGCAAATTCTGGACTGCTCTGGGTATGACTGGTTTTCCAGTCTTTTCTTCCTCTTTGGACTACAACAAGAATACATATCCTTCTCCTCCTTCATGTAGGGTGTTAAGGAACTCCTTCCCACTACTTATTAGAACACTTGGTGTCTTTGACTATCCTTCATCCTCTTCTAACAGTGACTGCAACTTAAAGGTCTTCCCATCCTTCTTAAAAGAAATTGTGTTCTCCTTTCCATCGTAGATGGCACTTCTGTCATACTGCCATGGCCTGCCCAATAGAAGATGACATGCATCCATGGGTAATATATCACACATTAGCTTATCCTTGTACCCTCCAATAGAAAACTCCACCGTTACTTGCTCATTAACAAGCACACTTTGCCCTTTGTTCAACCATGTCACTTTGTAGGGGTTAGTGTGGGGTACCTTCTTCAATTTCAATTTCATTACTGCCTCTTCTGAGATGATATTTTCTGTTGAATCTGAATCTACAATGACCTTGCATACTTTACCAAGTATCTTGCACTTTACTCTAAATAGAGCCCTTCTTTTTTTTGGTTCTTCCTTGACCGGTTGTCTAATCAACACTCTCCTAAACATCAGATTCTCTCCCATTTAAGATTCAATATGATTGATCTTAGGTGATTTGATGCTCATGGTGTCCTCTTGTGCATATGCCACCCTCTTCTCAGCATTTGAAGATGATGCTTTCTCCGGGCACCTATAAGCTGGATGGCCTACTTGACCACAATGGTAACATTTCATGGTAGCAAAGTATGAATTGCTCCTGCCTGCTCCTCTTCCTCTATTGGATCCTCCTTGAGAACCTTTACCTCTTCCATAACCTCCTCTAGAAGATGTTTCACCTCCATGCTCTGTGAGTTTAGCTTCTCCTTGGTTTCTTTGCTCATTGCCTCTACCTTGGTAGCCACCTCTATGTCCTCTTTGATCTCTTTGATCTCTGCCTTTGCCTCTACTCTTAGAAACCTGATCATGTTTCCTCTTGCTTCTTTCCTCAATCTTGATGGCTAATTGATAGCATTGATGCACTATCTTTGGACTTAGAAGAGTCATCTCTTCTTGGATGTTCCACTTCAAACTGTTTAGATATCTAGCCACTTTGACACTTTCATCTTCTGAGACATTGGACCTCATACAAATTTTTTGAAACTCCTCAGTGTAGGTGTTCACATCCTGGTCTCTTTGCCTCAAACTTTGCCTCTTCTTTTGTAACTGAATTTCATAGTCATCTGGTATGTAAGCTTCTCTCACTTTGGCCACCATACCTTTCCAAGTTTAAATAGGCCTCTTGCCTTCCTTTTCCCTCTCTGTCTGAATGAATTTACACCATGTCAAGGAATATCTTCTCAATCTAGACTTGGCCACCTTCACTCTCTGTGCTTCAGTGACTCCATCACATTCAAAATGGTTCTCCATGCCATCTATCCAATCTATGACCAAATCGGCTTCCAATTTTCCACTAAATAGTGGTATACCTTCAAGTGCCTTCCCACTCAAAGCTTTCAATGCCTTCAAGAAAGGCTCCTCTTGCAGAACAGGGTCAGGTTCAGGGGTCTTGTCTTCCTCTACAACCTCTTCACTCTTTGGTTCCCTGCCCTCCAATCTATCACTGACCTCTTCAGCCTTGATTTGCACATTGTTCAATGCTTCCTCAAGTTGTGCCAATCTTTCTCTCAACCTTCTATTATCTTCTTCCTGATCTTCAACTTTCTTTGCCAATTCAATTTTGGTCACCATGGTTGTGGAACCACTGGATTCGAAGTCTGACATACACAATGCACTCCCAAATCTATAACTTGCTCTGATACCAATCTGATAGGGTAAGAGTTGGATGAAACACTCACTGTTCCATGCTCTGGATCCTTGCTTGCAAGATCTCCTTGGTGTCTTTCTACACCAACTGAACCTATAGGACCTTCATCTTAACAAGGTGCCCCTGGTTCTTTTGGCCAACCCTACTATCATCTCAAAATAGCTTACCAAGCCAAACTTGGTGCACTACCTTCCAATCTACCCTTAGCCTTCAATCTTCCCTAAAGACTAATTCTCTCAAATGACTCAATTCATCTTTGCAGGGGGTGTTGTTATGATTCCAAGGGTTTCTAATCATCTTCCTAGGGTACTTGACAGTTCCCCATACTCCATTTTTCATTCGCTACCTCCAAACCCTCACCTAGGGTTTTAGTTCCCTAATTTTAGGCTTCCCAAATTAGGCCTTTCCTCCGAGAGAATGAAGTAACTCTCCTAATTTCTCCACTGAACCCAAGATCTTTTCTATGGAATCTTGGTCCTAATACCCAACACTTCAAGATTTTCAAGGTCTCAACCCTTGCTTGACCGTACATAGGTCAGACCTTCCAAATTAGCAAATATAGGCCTTTTAGAGCCATTTCCTGACCACCTGGTGAGTTGTTATTTGGTTCTCCACTCTTATGGACTATTGGAACCTCCTCCTTGTTTCCAAGCCTCTACAAGGCTTCCATCCACCTTTCTACCATAGGGTTTAGCAAGAAAAGGCCCCCCCTACAAGCTAAGTGCTTTGCACTTCAAGACTTTCCTAGCCGGGCACTATCAAGCTCGCCTAGGATAAGTCTTTCTTCATGCTTCCATCACTCCTGACCACTCCTACCTCTAACTTAAGTACAAACATGGAGCCTAACCACATTTTCCAAGGGCCCGTACTCAAGTACAGTGGGAAAGTAATCAGGACTCCATCAACTACAATCTGCCAGACAAAATAGTGAACTAAAAAAAACCAAATAAACTTCAAAAACAGTACTTGGAAACTAATTACACAAGTTATTTAACACAACACAAAGCTTGGAATATAGGTATACTACAACCTACAATAACCTACAGAGCCATGACCGCTCATGTTCACACAAAATTAAAGCAAACACATAATTTCACTTCTTCTCATTGTCCACTCTAGCATTTATCAAATTCCAAATTACAAACATTCTCACTGCTTTCCAACCTTTCACACAAGTCGAGGCACACCTTAAATAGACTCTCAAAGTCAGTTAGGCTCGAGCCCCAAATATTCCATGATAGGTTATGTTTCTTCATAAGCCTTATTTTTTTCAAAATTGTAAAACAAACTAACACCTAGGGAGGTCTACAAGGTCAACACCTATCTTAGTAGCAAATGGTCAACATGACCTTATGAACACAAAACAAATTCTCTAATGCCTTTAAGGCACAAATCCAAGAAATGGAAAGGATTGGCCATAGGTTAACTAAACAAGTTGTTCAGTCTTGACCTTTTGATTACCCTCCTAGATGCACTTTGGAGTGCTCCTACACCAATATCTTTCGACTCCCAATTGCCATTGTGGATAGATTGAACAAATAGGAATCACATAGTTAAGTCAACATCATTTGCATTAAGTACACCCGCCTAGGTTTAGCAGAGCCTAAAGAGTAGAAGGTTCAATTATATTAATTTTGCTTGTATGTTAGCTAAAAATGTGTCAAGAGCTTTGGAACCTCTTGTGGTTCACGCCTATGTTTTTGAGACATAACAGTTTGGCGACTCCCCTAGGGAGTCAAGTTTGAATCCATGCCTTCATTATAGAATCAATACCTTGCAAAAAATCCTCTAGGAACAAAGAATTGCATAATTTTCTCGCTTCTCTAAAAGTGAGTGGCGACTTTGAAGATATAAGTGCATTAAGACTGACAAAATAAACTATACATCAAAACTCACCTTAAAGTCCTGATCACCACAATAGTTCACAACATGCAGGGTAGAAGATCTATGTACAAGGATGATCCTAATGATAAGAGTGTAGACATGAAAATGATCATAACTAACATCATTCATCTAATCATGCTTCAAATAACATCATTTCCCCTATTAAACAAATAAATCAATTTATTTAATTAATTCACTAAGATTCATCATATTTAATTAAATAAATCTAATTATTTAATTAAGCCCTTAAGTTCTTCTTATTTGATTCAATAAATCAAAATGATTTAAATCAAATATCAAAACCCCTAAAATCCTCCAAGTTAATTAATCTGAATTAATTAACCTCTAATCATAATCACCGATTCTCTAGCTTTTGACTCAACTTGACTCAAACTTAAACCCTTAAGTAGTCCACCCACTTGCACATGAAATACATTTTAATTAATTATCTAATTATCTTTATTTTCCCTCACAAGGCATATTCCCAAGGAATATTCCTTCATTCACTCCACTTGTTTGGCTTTCTTGTCCAAACAAATTTTCCCCCAAATCTCTCAACCATATGCATTTAATTCTATTTTTCAAATTTCAAATCCACCTAATAGCATTTATCATGCACAATGACCAAAATGTTCTCACCCTTCATCCTCTCACATCTTGACAAGTGGAATGTGGCCATTGATTGAAGATTAGTCCCACATTAATCCATTTTGCCTCTTCTTCTCTCAATCTCATCTATAAATAAGAGGCTTTTCTTCTCATTTTACATCCACAGTTTGAGCATTTGCACTTTAGAAATTTTGAGTTCACCTTGCATCCTTTGTTGATCATCATCTTGAGGCTTATCAAGGATTGGGAAAGGGCTCCTTTTCATATCAAAGGTGCACCAATCCACTATAGAATAGGTATGCATCATACTTTTTTATGTTCTCAATTAAGTTATTTTATTTACATTATAAGGAATGTCGGATTATTTCATAGGAATACTACTTTGTCTGCTTGTTCTAAACTTACATCCTGTTAATGTGTATGGTATAGTTTAAGCTTGCAAATTTTTTATGTTTACATCTGGTGCTAGAAGGAGGGCATGAACTAATGCATTTTATTTCTATTTTTGCTTGAAAGTTGTTACTTCATTCCGTTTTCTATCACGTGAAATAGGAATGCTATCGGAGGTCTTACTACGCGTTCATCTAAGTCTTATTTAAACAAAGGCGTGTATCATATTTGTTTCCACATTTTAGCATCTAAGTTTGCATATCTTTGGATAGATTGATTGTCAAGCTGAGAGATAATTCTATTGCAGGCACTGTGAATGCTTTTGTGGTTTAATTTATACTTGCATTTGTTGTATACAAATTGTAGATTTTATTTCTAGAGGATTGTTTATGTGCACACTCTGTCATTTAGTGTATTTCATCAATTTCTTGATTTAATTAGATAAGAGATGGGTTTTGATTGCTGATTAAACACACCACTGGTAATATCTTCGAAGATGCCCACGACATATTACAAAGAGTTGAAAACAAGATTGAAATTCACATTTAATTGAAAAGAGCATTCTTCATTCCTCACTCGATTGCATTCGCTCCAGTATGAGATAAGAATTAATGACCACTCTTTGCAATACTTTGTTTGTCTCTGTTTCACTAATATCATAGGTGGCTTCTGGTCCATTCTCCCTATGCAAGTCGAGGTTGTCAAGTTTGTGTAATAAATGTTTTTCAACCCCTTTTTACGTTTTCTCTGCAGATGGTCTTGGTTTGATTATTTTACAGGAAACTATTGATGTGACTGGTCTTATAAGAACTCATAATATTTATTGATTCGGTAATGGAATGTTTTTGCGTCTTCACCTGATCATTGAGTTTGTGGAGGAGGATACAAGTTAAAGGTTGCAAATTTTGCCTTTATGTATACTGATAGCATTTGATTGAAAGTTTCTTCTGCCGTTTGAATAAAATAAAATTTGCATAGGTTCTGAAATCATTGCATTATTGGAAAAGATTGTGCAAAATTAATTCAATGTTTATTTCCTTGAATGTTTGTCTTGTTCGCCATTCACATCTTGTAGCCTTAATTCCTGGCCGTCGTACCTCACAAGGAGACTATTTTATATTGAGTATTTAATGTTCCATGCTAAAGTTTCTAAAAGAATATTTGTTGTGTTAAATCATGAAAAGAAATATGTTGTATATGTTTTTCATCTCGACTTGCAAGGGATAGAGGACGATGCTGGTCGCGGAATTCTTCTTTAGACCTGCCAATAGCATGTGCGTAAAAGTGGAAGGCGGTTGAATTCACGTAAAAGTTTCTAAAAACTTTTGAATAGTTAATGCGTGTGTTTCTAAAAGCCTTTTTTAAAGCTTCTAAAGCCTTTTGCACCTGCCAATCGCACTAAATTTATTTATTTGCTGATGTTGAAAGAGAACATGCCATTGTGGGAATTACCCAAAGTTACAATTACTTAAAATGCAAATCCTCTTGGGCACCGTTTGAAATTAATGAAATATAAACACACATTTATTGATTATCTAACAATATGAAGGAATATGCTTCAACAATCCAGCACAATCAGGCGTGTTAAGGCTGTCGACAAAATTACAAAACTAGTTAATTGCGGCATCAACAAAATCTAGATATCCACATACAATTTTTGGTACACAGCAATAAAAATGATTAACATATAGCTGGTTTGGAGTACTTAGATTGTTTTTTGTATTATTCAGTATAGAATGATAGTTTTTTGGTGAAAAGAAGTACTCAGTGCACGGTAGTTATGATATGTCACTTCATTTCTTATTACATTGTGACTTTCCTAAGCAACCTGCGTGTTCTAATGCGATGCTCCATTCGAATCCAAGTAGAAAAATCATAGTGTTGTCAATTGGGATAATCACAATGTTGACATGAGGATAGATGACATGTAAAATGTACAAGATGGATCACTTCAAAAGTCAAAAAGGAAATTACTGTCAAGCTACTAGGAAATTTTCATAATTCTGAAATATTATTTAGTGCATGTTAGAAAAGTTTGTTCACCAAAATTAATTAATTATGTGGCATTTAGTTACTTTGAATTTCAATTTTCTCTTAGATTTGTGAGGTTTCCTTTTTTCAAGTCTTAGGGTTATTTTTTTATGATACGCATAATTTAATATTTGATCTAAAAGTATTGTGGTAACTTTTTTTGCAGGGCTTCATTAATTTCTTGAAATGAATCTTATTCTTGAAACCTTTGTAATGGAATAGGTTTACATCAAGAAATAAAGGGGGTTCTTAAATCACAAGGGAGTCAACTAACTAGTTGATTGGAGTGGAGGAAAATTGGTCATGGAACATTGAAATCAAGAATGGAAAGGAAAAAAAAAAACTTTTTTTAATGCTTGTTGAGCTTCCATTTTCTACTCTCATTTTTTGTTTTAAACCAACTCAATTTTTTTGGGGGTTTAAAATTAATCATTGATTTGATCTTTTTCAAGTTGGATTAAAATTGAACCTTAGAAACATACTAGATTTTGATTTGGTCTAAAAATGAACAAAAAATTTCACACTTCATCTTGGTTCTTTAAAATGAACTCATCATTGCTTTGAGGCTTAAAACAAATTTATGCTTTCATTGTTTTGTAATATTTTTTGCAATTAGCATCACTTGAATGCGTATGCACTTCTCTCACACTTCACAATGATCTTGAGAACCAAAAGCATCCTAGTGATGTTGATTTCCTAAAAAATTACCTACACACCCCAAGTTTGGGTTTAAATTTGAACAATTCTTGCGAGTATGAGTGGAGAATATCGCGAGTGTTCTCTCTCTGTTTCTCAACAAAGATCGATCGAACTTTGGATATTGTTTTTTGCTTTTTTTTTTAATCTTAGAGGGCTTGTCTGGTGAGAAAAACTAATCACCCCAGGGAATGTCCCAACCGGTAACATGCTAAAGCCAAGTGATTTCCAACCAATATACAAGTGTGGTTACTTAGAAAATTTTTAGTATCATGAGGATCATTCCAACAAGAATGAAAGAAATGGTGTCTTGCCGCATGGATGGTCCCCAATGAACAGAATGCCCGCAATAAAACCACTTGTTTAGAAAGGCCAAAATCATTAACTATTTGTTGGTGCAAGAACGATTGTTTTGATGCCACCCCACATTGTTATGGATTTTAGTAGAGATAAGACGTATGTCATGGGAGATTCGTGGGTACTGATGCTTGGTTGACTCGAGAAGTGAGTGCTCTATAAGGGGGAGCCTATGTGGTCAAGCATCTAATAATCTGTTAAGAGTAAGCGTAGATGGATTCATCCAAGTGGGAACCCAATAAATATTTTATCTTCATCCTAGGATTGTACATATTCTTGTAATTAGAACACTTTGCTTGGATCTCAAAACATTTGAAAAACAAACATTCACAAGATCCCCAAAATTTTAAACCTTTTAGGGAAACAAATACCTTTGACGAATTCAAGTGCTCTTGCTTTCCCTAGGGATTTCATCGTTAGAGGCATCTAAGTACTTGGGTTTTATCATCATTTTTTTTCACTAAACTCAACATTAGTAAACTTTTGCCTTAATTTCCTTGATTCTCCACATAATGGACTTTGTGGGATGAGAAGAAGTTATGACATTAGACATCTAGTTTGAAACATTAATCAAGAATTGTTTGTGGCAAAGAGAACTCATTAAGCAAAGTTAAGAGACAATTGAATCACACACGTGTTCTTCCAAATGATTTTCTGCAAAATCAAAATCCAAAAACCTAAGTTCAAAAGTCTTAGTCCAAAAGCTTGTGAGGAGCATCTTGAAAGAATTCTTGAAGTTAGAGAAAGGTTGGTCTATAATATTTACAAGAAAGCTTCAAAGAACAATCCAAGCTTATATGATTTTTATTACCAACAAAATCCAAGTCTCTTCCAAAGGTTTACATTTCTCACATAGGAAGTATTGCATGTTCTTAAAAATTGAGGTCCCGTAAAAAGGAGTTTTATCTAGGTTTAAATCTAGGATCAAAATAAATCATTCTTATCCATCCCTCAAGCATAAAAATCAAATCCTATCTCACCAACAACTCTTGAAAATCTTGACAATATCACCCATACTAGACTTTTGGAAAATAAAAATCATCTTGTTTGGTTAGATATGTGTAGATGAATCCTTCTTCACATATTTGAACAAATTATGAATATTTGTGAACAAATTTACCCCTTGATAAAATCCAATATCTTTGGGTCTAGGAGCTCATTATCCAAAAGCATCTTGTTTGGCTAGGAGTATCTTGATGAATCCTTCTTTACACCTTCAGTCAAATTATCATCTTGTGTACAAGTCTACTCTAAGACAACATCCAACCTCTTAGAGTTTACAAGTTCACTATCCAAATCAATACAAATCAAGTCCTAAAGTCTAGTATCTCCTTCAATATTTCTCAAAGAGTTCAATCATCCACACCATCCATCCCCCGTTTACCTCATCCCCATCCTTTGATCTTTAAAGAAAACTTGGATTCTCTTCTTTGAGCCTAAATTTTAGACCAATCTAAGGTGTTAGAGGTTCATCTCTTACATTCCTGAAAATTGTTCCCTATTTTATGGTTCAAACTCGATCTCAATACAAGAAAAACATGGAGCAAAAAAATGGAAACATCGACTTCGAGCGATCTAAGTAAAACTAAAACAAAATTCAACCCTACGATATTTATTGACCTCAAAATCCTCAAGAGGAAGTTCAAGTGGAAGACATCACCAACAACGTCGTAGGGATGAAACAAGATGAAATCCTTGATATGGTGCAAAATCCCCAAAATCATCAAATTGTTAATGCTATGATGAGGTTATATCCCTCCCAATACATTCTTGAATTGGAAAAAGAAGGGGCTAAACTCTCTTCTGACTATGATGTAAACACCCTTGTGGAGAGACCTCTTTGGATCATGCCTCCAATCCCACCCATATCTCCATATCAGAATGTCACTTAAAGCATCCCACAAACCACATCATCAATTGCTCAAACTCTGCCAATCATTAGCAAGGGAAGCTCATCGCTCCATGCCCTTCAAGAAAATACCCTTGTGAATAACCAAGAGTTGGACGCAAACACCATATTGGGCCAATCCATCCTAGTAAATCCATTACACCCATATATCCCGCTCACATTGCATAATCATACCAATTCATCTTATTTTCATGTGACACCACTCTAACCTCTAGACATGTAAACCTCTCTCCCTATGACCTCACAAGGAGAAGGTGATTTGTTCAGAGTAGGGGGAGTCTTTGATCCTCATCATCCTAAAATCAAGAAAATGCACCTCCCATCTTTCTGCCATTTCCACCTCTACCACTTACATCCTCATCACTCCTTTGGACGGGTCTTATCCATATACCCACAATCAATCAACAAAATCAGAGAAACCCCCCTTCATGAATCAAAGCATCATACCAAATCCTCTCATCGTGCCATCGATATCGCAACAATAGGTGGAAACTATCAAAACAACCCCAACAATCAACACATCCACTATTCCTCAAATCTCTCAAAGCATGGTTTCCTAAGGGTCAAGCATCTCAATCATGCCATCCACCACCCAAACCCCAATCATCAATACAACCATTCTGCTCATCACAACAATCAACACCATTCCCAATCCACCACCACCACCGGAAAGAAACAACATGGAAAATTCATTCAGTGTCACATTGCAAGGAGCTCAAGAATTCGCCTATCAAAAGGCACTCCAAAAAATCAAAAATCAGCAAGTTGCACAACTAGCTACCCAACAAGCGCAAGTACAATTAGAAGCTCAACAAGAACAATCTTTACTACAACAAAAGCAAATCGCACAAGCCGCACAGGCTGCATAAATTGCACAAGTCACACAGGCTACACAAGCATCCCAATAGGCACATGTCCAAGCTCAAGCTCAGAAAGCACAATCGCAAGCTCAATACCAGACATAATTGCAAGTAGTCCAGCAACAAGCCTATCAAAAAGCCCTACAATATTATCAAGCACAATAGCTAGTGGCTCAACAACAAGCCCAACAACAAGATTCGTTGGCACAAGAACAGTATGACCAACAATAAGCATTGTCAGCTCAGCAAAAAATGTAGGCATTAATCACGTAGTAAAACTTGCAGAAAACTCCCACCAATGCCCCACCCGTTAATGAAACACCCCAACCCCATCAAAACACGTTCACTCCACCTCCTAATGTACAAGATGATGTGATGACACAAACGAAACTCCTCACAAGTGCTTGATCTTCAATGAGGAAAAACAACAATGACACCTAGCAATTTGTGTCCCTATCCTTTTGATAGGAGCCTTGCAGTGATACCATTCCCAAAGGGATTAGAAATCCCCAAATTTGACAAATATCATGGGTTGGGAAACCTTGAAGATCACATCAAGGAATTCGAAGTACATTGCATGGAAGTCATGTACAATGATACATATTTGATGCGGCTATTTCCTCGGATCCTAGTTGGTCCTACCATGGAGTAGTTCTCTTGTCTACCTATAGGCATCAGAACATTCCAAGAAATCATAGACGCATTCCTCCAGAATTATGCATTCAACATCGACACAGATGTTAGTCTCGGGGAATTATCAGCACTCAAACAGTGAAAGGGGGAATCATTCACCTCCTTCCTATAACGATGGTGATCCAAGACCAATTGGAGCGAGTGGACCATGCCAAAGGAGCAAAAAATCTACACTATCATTTCTAATTTGGATAAAACTTGGCATTTTATCTAAAAATGTAGTGCATCACCACATATGACCAATTGATCCCCAAGGTGCTCAACACTTAAAGGGACCTTATTGCACAAGGGGGCACACCTACATATCTTGAACATCAAGATAGTCTCCCATCCACCAGCTATAATGAGAAACCTCACACATGGGAAAAAAACAAGAATGTCACCAGTGATGAAGTGGTCAATGCCAAGGTCATCATCAGTGCTCCAAGATAGAATTTCCAAACACTTCATCAACCACCAAACAAAATCATAATAAAATGAAAGCCACTATGGTAACCCAACAACCACCCCACAATCAAGTCAATAATCTAAATAATCGAGGAGATCCACCTCCGTGAAATAAGTATCCCCCAAAGAGGAAGTTCACAGCCCTTCGGGAATCAATCAAATCCATCATGAAGAAGTTGGTCAATGAGAACCTCATCAAAATCCCCACTTATGATAATTACCAAGAGCCCGAGGTGAAACCACCCTAGTATAATGAAAATTTCCTTTGTGATTATTATAAGGTCAAGGGGCATATGACCACCAACTGCATGAAACTAAAAAATTTCATCCTAGATCACATCGATGACAAAATCATTAAATGTTGAACAACCATCTAGTAATCAGGATCTGAAAATCTACATGAATCCGATGCCAGATTGCAACCAAGGAAATAACAAAGGGAAGCAAAATATGGCAATGTGAGCCATGTTTATGAAGGATTTGTCACCTACCTTGATGAAATGGTCATTGTTATTAGCATCGAGGGAGTCAAAGCTAATTGTGGAGTCACCACACACAGTGGCAAGGTCACCATTGTTGGGGCATCAAAACCACCTAGGACATCCACCTCAAATCAGAAGGCCATCCTTAATGGTTACAACACCCTTGACTAGTTAAAAATAATCCCTACTCAGATCTCCATCATGGAGTTACTGAATATTTCAGCTACCCACAGAGAAATCCTTGAGGAAGCATTGGATTCATCTACTAGCTTTGCCAACCTTGATACAGAGAAATTCCAAGCTATGTTTGACAACATTTAACCTGTCCAAATCTCCTCATATTTTCTAATCAGGACTTCCCCACCCAACCATCTCACAACCATGCAGTCCACCTTGAAGTCTTGTTTCACAAAAATAAGGTTAAAATGGTCTTGGTGGATGGGGCTGCAGGCCTCAATATTTGTTCACTCAAGCTTATAAAGCATCGGGAAATCTCTGAAGATTCCATTGAAAAAGGTAAGGGTATCACAATCAAGGCTTACGATGATAAAGAAAGAGTGTCTAAGGGCACTATTCAAATCCCTATTCAAGTAGGGCTAGCCATTATGGAAACAACCTATTAGGTGCTTCACCTTGACCTACCTTATAACATCCTCTTGGGGTGCCCATGGATGCATGGGATACAAACAGTTGCATCGACTTTCCATCAATGCGTCAATTTTTCATACTAAAACCAAGAGGTCACAATCTATGGTGATCTTGAACCCTTTTCCTATTGCAAAAAACTAGGAGCCAAGTACTATAAATTTCCCCATCCCAAAGAATGATGAAGGCCCCTCAACTCCATATATTGATCCATACAACATAGCCTCAACTTCTGGGACAAAGACACCCCCCATCCCTCACATATGCGACATCAAGCTTATAATCCAAGATAATGGTTGTGGGGAATATACAATGAAGAAGGGAGCCTTTGTAGTCGAGGAGTTACCTCAACCCCCTAGATCACATGGACAATTGCAACCCACCAATAAAACAAGTCAAACCTTCATAACATATCCCTCTCAATGCAAGAGTCGGGGAGATCTAGTCCAAGAAGTGGTGGACGAGTGAGATGTATCTAGTCTTCTCTATCAAGACGAAAGACCTATACCAACCCTTCCTATGGATGATGCCAATAGAGGACTTTAGCTAATGTTGGGTATGGGCTATAACAGAAATGGAAGTCTTGGAAAGAATAACAATGGCCGATTGGAACCTATTATTGTGGATAAATGAATGAAAAATATTTTCCTTGGTTGTTCCCCTCTAATTGTAACCATACATGGTAGAAATCCCCAAATTAACATAGTCAGGACTCCCCCTCAGCTAACGGCGGCCACTCTTCAACTACCAGTATGTACAGGTTTTCCCTTAGACAACTTCACTTTTGACATGACCGATATTTGTAATAGTAGTGATTATGAGGATACCATAACTAGCCTACCCATGCTTTTTGATGACTCCTCCCTACTCATGATTAGCACCTTGGATTTTGAGTCGAACCAACAAACCCACGAAATAAACTTGGTCTACCCCCAACTCATCGATTACGACCAACAAGGACTGCCAATTTTGGAAGCATCAAAAATGATGAGGCACTCTCAGAGTTCATGGGATTGAGGGATACAGTACCATATGGATATCATAAGGATACATTTAACATCACACTGGACACTCAATCCTATTATAGGGAGACGATTGAATCCTTTAGTCACAAAACTGAGAAATTGAGAATAATGTCAAGGTCTTTGCGAGAAAACCACTATGTCATGCTCTCTGACCCTAAAATAGTAAAAATAAAGGATGCATCCAATGGTGAAAACCTCTCTGAGGCACTAGAGGATGAAGGATTCAATCTTCCCCTCACTGTACTTCATCAAGAAAGGTCATCAGCCCTAGCAAAAAAGTGTAACCCCGTCAATATGGTAACAAAAGCAATGCCACACATCACATTCTATGCCGAGTCACTTCTCACGGAACAACAAGAGCTCCTAGTAGTAGTCCTAAGGGAAATAAAGGTGAAATTTGCATGGAGTTATTCTGAGATGCCTGGGCTTGATCCAGAGGTGGTAGTTCATACTTGGCTATATATCCTAAAGCAAAACCCATGAGACAAAAGCTTAGAAAGATGCATCCCGAAAGAGCCTTGCTAGCCAAAATGGAATTGGAGAATCTCTTGGATGAAGGATTCATAAGGCCAATTGATTATCCAAAATGGGTGTGAAATCTTGTATCTGTTTCCAAGACAAATTGAAACATCCACATCTACATTGATTTTAGAGACTTAAACAAAGTGTGTCCCAAGGATGAATTTCAACTACCAAACATTGACATAATAGTGGATATGATGGTTGTACAAGAGATGCTATCACTAATGGATGGGTTCTCAGGATATAATCAGATCATGATACCAAAGGAGGATCAACACAAGACAACGTTTACATATCTGTGGAGAACCTACTATTGGAATATGATGCCATTTGGGCTAAAGAATGTAGGAGCAACCTACTAGAGAGCAATGAAATTGATCTTTCACAACATGATTCATAAGATGGTGGAATATTATGTGGATGACATATTGGCTAAATCAAGGAAAAGATAGGACCACATATGAACTTTGAGCTCCATTTTTGATAGGTTGGAAAAGTACAAGGTCTGAATCAACCCAAAGAAGTGCATCTTTAAAGTACAATCAGGCAAACTCCTAGGGTATATCATGTCAATGAGAGGAATTGAGGTAGATCATACCAAATTCAATGTGATCCTCAGAATGGAAGCACCCAGGACACTAAATCAACTAAGAGTTCTACAAGGAATACTCCATCCTATCCGTAGGTTCATAGCATAACTGGCAGATAAACAAATCACATATTCTCATCTACTTCACAAGGGGGTAGCATACAAATGGGATGAGAAATGTGACCAGGCATTCAGCAAAATCAAGGAATATCTACTCACACCACCAGTTCTAATGTTGCCAATTCTAGGAAAACCATTGATGTTATACATATCAACAACAACAGCTCTCATCGCTCTCTTAGCCCAACATGATGAAAATGGAAAGGAAAGAGAAATCTATTACATCAGTAGGACCATGGTAGGATATGAGACAAACTACACACTTATTGAGAAAGCTTGTCTAGTAGTCATATTTGCAACTTAGAAGTTCAGACACTACATGTTGGTGCATTAGATCAAGATAATGACAAAAATAGATCCGCTCAAATACCTAGTTTCCAAAGAAACTCTCATTGGTTGAATGACTAAATGGGTAATGATCCTAATAGAGAACAACATTGAATATGTGGAATGAAAGGCCATTAAAGGGAAAGTAATTGTGGACTAGCTCATAAAATCACCAATGTATGCTGATAATCCATTGGTATTAGAGTTCGTTGACTAATCCATCTTCAACATAAATGTAGCAGACCACTCGAAAATGTACTTTGATGGATCTCACACACAACATGGGTTAGAAGTTGTAATTTTATTCATAATGCTACATGGTGATTGCATACCCAAATCTTATAAGTTATCCTTTTCCAGTACAAACAACATCATTGAATATGAGGCTCTCATTATAGGATGAAGAATTATTGCACAATGGAGGATCATGGAACTCAAGGTTTATGGAGATTTGCAGCTTGTCATCAACCAAGTCAATGGTGAATACCAAAGAAAGGATGACAAACTGACTCCATACAAGATATTGGTGGAGAGCCTCAAAGAATCCTTTATTGATGTCACCTTTGAGTAGATACCAAGAGCTAAGAATAGGGCAACAGATTCTATGACCACAATCAGATCACTCCTGAAGATCCCACACAACATCCCAAAATAGGAATTCCTTGTAGAGCAGCTTCTCGTACTAGCATTCAAGTTACCAAAGTTTGAATTTGTGTGTGAACTCATTGGTCTCGCTGATCCCTGGTACCCTGACATCTACACCTACTTGAGAATAGGATTCCTTCCCGCTGACATAACCCTGAACCTTGAAAGAGCCTTCATTAAGAATTCAACCTGCTTTTTCATCCTAGGAGAAACCCTCTACCGTGGAAGCATCGAAGGGACCCTATTACGTTGCCTAAATACTGAGGAAGCCCTAACTTCTTTAATCGAGGTACACAACGACATTTGTGGTTCACATTCAAGCAATATGACTTTGGCTAAGAGATTGCTGAGGATAGGATATTATTGGCCCATAATGGAAAGTGATGGACATGAATTTTGCAAAAGATGTTTGTAGTGTGAAGAACATGGGGACCTTATCCATGCACTAGCTAAGAGCTTCATCCCATTGTCACACCTTGCCTCTTTTCATAGTGGGGGCTTGATCTCATTAGTAAAATCACCCCCACCTCATCCAATGGCCATAAATTCAGCATCACCACCATAGAGTAGTTCACAAAGTGGGTCGAAGCCATTGCCATGACCTACATAACTAGAAAGTAGATATCTAAGTTCATCCTGAACTACCTTATTTTTCGATACAGTGTCCCTCAAGATATAATCATTGATAATGGGATACCTTTCAAAAATCAGGATGTCAGTGACATTTGCCAAAAATTCAACATCGAACATCACTTTTCCACTCCATATTATGCACAAGGAAATGGCCAAGCAGAAGCCACCAATAAAACCATCCTTAAAATCCTTCAAAAAATAATCAATAACGCCGGTTGTGACTAGCATCTATAGGTAAATCCTACCTTAAGGGCCAACCGCACTAGAATCCACACACAAATAGGTGCCACTCCCTTCTCTCTAGTCTATGGATCAGAAGCCATCCTTCCCATTGAGATCGAGCTCCCATCCCTGAGGATATCATTGCAAAATCTCATTACAGATGAGGAATAACTAGTCTCACGGCTAAATGAACCAGAACTAATGGATGAGAGACATATGGATGCCCTAAATCACTTGCACGTCTATCAAAATCACTTGAAACATAGTTACAACAAGAAAATCAGGAGGCAAGCCTTCCAATTCGGGAAGCTAGTGCTAAAAGAGAATTAGAAGAACGTGCCAAATCCAAATAGAAAGGGGAATTTTGAGCCCAATTTGTTGGGACCCTTCATCATTACAACATGCTATAAATGAGGAGCCTATCATCTGTCAACGCTTGAAGGTGAACCTCTGTTGGATCCCATGAATAAGTCTCATCTCAAAAAGTTTTATGGCTGATTTTTAAGGGTAAAACAAAAAAATACAAAAATCCAAAACAATAAAAAAAATGATTAAAAATAGTAAAGAAAAATAAATTGTCCTCTAGTGAAAACCACTTTGGTGGTACTTTGGACAAGTACCTTGGTGAAAACTTGGCAAACAGACACCAAGCATAAATAAAGCACTCTCCATCCACCAAGATCTTACCGACTTATTTTGCACACTTACTTATCCATCAATTGATTGTATTCCATCATTTCCTTCCACCATCCATTCATGGTCCATACCATAGCTTGATCTTGTGTTTGTATTGTGATCCACCCTAGTACTACTTGGCACATTCCTAAGGTCAGTTTGTCCTGCATATATTGAAGTAGTCTATCACATCATGCTAGGGGTATGTTAGTGTACCTGCATCAAATCGGATTAGTGTATATTCTTGTGATCTTCCTTAAAATCCCAAAATCCAAAAATATCAGAAAATCAAAAATCCAAAAACATTAGAATATCAAAAATCCAAAAACATCATAAAATCCAAAATCCAAAAATAGGTCAAAAATCCAAAACAGACAAATTCATGTTTCATCTGACTAAACTACATTGTCTCTAAGCTTGAATGTAGGAAATTTTGGTCTTTGATCATCCCTCGAGACACCCTTGGTCAGTCCTTTAGGATTTCATCAGAATAAGCTATCAATTCATCATTTGTTTATATCTTCATCTTATAAATTCATCAAGTCATCAGTCTAACTACGTGGTCTCTACGTGTATAGCATAGGAAAGGCTAATATATTGATTAGATTTTGAGACCCCTAGGCTAGGTCTTTAAATTAGTCTCTTGGTCAAAATTTTCAAAATCCAAAAAAATTAAAAAACCCAAAAATCAAAACAGCCTCAAAACATTTCAAAATACAAAAAACATCCAAATATTTGAAAAAACCCAAAATTGTGCATCTATCTCATCTCTCTTTCACCCGCAATAATTATTATTCATAATAAATAAATCATCATTTTCATCCTTTGATAAGTCAGTCAGAAGCAAGTATAGCAGGTTTATAGGTAAAAGCTCAATCGCCAAAGTCTCAAGTCTAGGTCAGTATGTCAGCTAGTTAGTCAACTCGGAGTACCAATATCTTATCATCTAGTCAATCCCAAATCACCTGATCACAACATGTCTTAGGATGCATCCTTCCTACAATGGACATCAACATCAGGTGTCACCGTAGTTTAGTCTTTGATAGCGGTATGAAGAACTTTCGCTTGTCTATTTACTTTACTTTATCTTTGTCTTTTTGACTTATCTTATTTTATGCTCATTCCAATGACCTCTCCAAAATTCCTAATCAAAATGGTTTAGAGAGAAAGGAATGGGGAAATGATCATTATCTTTTTATCTGTTGTGATTTCTGGATATCCTTGTAAAATAACTTCATCATGCGTGCTTTATCTAGTTTGTAGGGAGGGTGTTTTAGGTGTCTTGTTGACCACATAAGAAGGCTTGAGCTTTTTAATTTTTTTGTCCAAGATGTCCAGGATATTTGAACTACATTCTGAATAATGTTATGTATGTTAGGTGTGAACAAGAATACTCCTATCTAATTTTCGAGTCAAATTCCATCACACTAGGTGCCATGACATCCTGGTTCTTTATACCTTGATGCATCGTACCTATGTGTTTTATAAAACATAAGGTAAGTTATTCTCTTTATCTCTCCCATTACTAGATAATAAATACATCATCATCATTCATCGTCATATTTAATAAAGTATAAAGGACTCATAGACTTGTTGGAATTTTGCATCTTCTTTGATTCAAGGGTTGATCCCTCTCCTTCTTCTATCCTCTTTCACACTAACACAGTATCATTTCATCAATGGATCGATCCTGCATCTGCACTCTCATCCTGCATAATCATGTCATATCATCATAGGAAAACATCATCCATCTCATCCATCTCACATGCATTGCATCATCATTTAAGTTGTTTAAAATAATATAGATTTGTTATTCTAACCATCTTACAAACATCTCATTTACATCATCATTATCATATAGATCTGTTAGTCTAACCATCCATACATCCATCTTGAACCTCTTTGTCACAAGATTGACCCTCAAACTTGAACTTTTCGCTCAATCTATCGAGGGGAAATTTACCAGTGTACTTTTTTCAGTTGGGGCATCCGAAAAAATCAGAATTTTTTTAATTTCGATCTCAGGAGCATCATTCTTTGAACCAATGCAACAAGTACATTGCTTCAAAGAGGGGAAAAATATAGACATGAAAATAGTCCTAATTAACATCATGCATCTAATCAAGCTTTAATTAACAAAATTTCCTCTATTAATCAAATAAATCAATTTATTTAATTAATTCACTAAGCTTCATCATACTTAATTAAATAAATCAATTTATTTAATTGAGTCCTTAAGTTCTTCTTATTTGATTCAATAAATAAAATATCAAAACCTTGGAAATACTCCAAGTTAATTAATATGAATTAATTAACCTCTAATCATAATCACCGATTCTCTAGCTTTTGACTCAACTTGAGTTAAAACTAAACCCTTAACTAACCCACCCACTTGCACATGAAATTCATTTTAATTAATTATCTAATTATCTTTATTTTCCCTCACAAGGCATATTCCCAAAGAATATTCGCTCATTAACTCCATTTGTTTGACTTTATTGTCCAAACAAATTTTGCCCCAAATCTCTCAACCATATGCATTTAATGCTATTTTTCAAATTTCAAATCTACCTAATAGCATTTATCATGCACAATGACCAAAATGTGCTCACCCTTCATCCTCTGACATCTTGACAAGTGGCATGTTGCCATTGGCTGAAGATTAGTCCCACATTCATCCATTTTGCATCTTCTTCTCTCAATCTCATCTATAAATAAGAGGCTTTTCTTCTCATTTTGCATCCACAGTTTGAGCATTTGCACTATAGGGATTTTGAGTTCATCTTGCATCCTTTGTTGATCATCATCTTGAGGCTTACCAAGGATTGGGAAAGGGCTCGTTGTCCTATCAAAGGTGCACCAATCCACTATGGAATAGGTATGCATCATGCTTTTTTATGTTCTTTATTAAGTTATTTTATTTACATTATGAGGCATGTTGGATTATTTCATAGGAATACTAATTTGTTTTCTTGTTCTAAACTTACATCATGCTAATGTGTATGGTATAGTTTAAGCTTGCAGATTTTTGGTGTTTACAAAGAGTAAATGGGCACACAAGAACATGATAAGGGCAAGAAGGTGTCTGATGACATGTGCTTAACAAATAAAGACATAACATCAAAAGAACACCTTGAGACATATAATCACTATGACACATTGAAAAATGAAAACAACCTATCTGGAGAGCCCCACACTCCTGAAGAAAAGAGGAACCCATTGTATCGGTCAGGCCCTAAGAAACATGAGGAACTCATGGTTGGATTGGAAGCTAAAAGAGTCAGGAGAGGACATGAATATGATCAGAAAATGGCATCACTTGAAAGGAATCAGAATGGACTTAGTGATGAAGTAGCCTCTAAAGAAAACTATGAATTTATGACCCAAGAAAAATTAAATGCATAGTTGGAGTATGAAAGACAAGAACTGGAAAGAAAAAGAATAGAATATGAATAGAAGCTCCAAATGATAAAAGAACTATAGGATTTGAAACTATAGAGAGCCCAATTTGACGCTCAGATAGCTAATCTTCCTAAGTACACACCACCTCACAGGAAAAATAAATCTAATGCAAGACCTTCAAATCCCACAAAAGAACCACAAAAACAACCAGGAAATCAACACAAATCATCAAACGCTCCAGCTAAAAATATGTCACAACACCCAAATGTTGAACCACCCCTTGGCCAATAATACATGCCACCACCCCACATACAATACAACAATACACTATACCAATATCAACATCATCAGAACCCACCTCCACAACACTACACAGTTATGATAAGAAAATTTGACTTGGCAGGATTCCAAATATATCCTTATCCTATGGACAATAGTTGGAGAGGTCTTGTTCCAAAATTCATAGGAAGTAGTGTAGTCATAGCTGAAGAGAACTTAAGGAATTTTAATTCCTTTATTCAAGATCTAGATATGTAGTATGAATATGTGTAGATGAGGTTATTTATGATGTCATTATTTGAAGAAGCTAGAGATTGGTTTAACAGTTTACCAATAGCTTCTATTGCTTCTATTCAGGAATTCTATGATCAGTTCCTTGAGTAGTATGGGAATCAATGTGCACCAAAATTTTCCTTGCATGAATTGATAAGCATCCAAAAGTATCAGAATGATTCAATTAATGACTTCAATCACAGGTTATCTAAATTGCATAATAAAATACCGCATGGATCCTAATTAATTGACCATGTAGCATTAAGTATTTATCTAAGATATTTTGATCTAAACACATGATATGAGCGTAGAAATAGGTGCCCTAGAAACTTAGCTGAAGCAAAAGAAATAGCACTAACTATTGAGAACAATAGAAAAGGTGCAGGGATGGTTGGTAAGAGAGATAATCCTAGGGTTCCCTAAAATATTAGTAACCCTCTGAATAGGCAAGAAAATACATACAAAAATGAAAGGCCAAGGTTGCAAAATATGCCTTATAATATGAACTCAAAGGATGGAAAGCCTATGATGGATATGCCTAAAAATAAGGAGACCCCTGATCCTTTAAAGAAGAGAGGGGTATGTGCAGAATAATGATGTGCCAAAAACTGGTGATTTGTAAGTGATATGATGGCACATGTGGCTGGCGACTTTTTTTTACCCAAAATTGATGAAACGAAAAGGGTTTTTAAAGGAGATTCTAAGCTTTCCACCAATATAAATTATGCTTTCCTTTGAATTTAATAAATTATTATTATTCATTTTCTATTTGAATGATGACTAAAGTCCTGATTGATAGGCTGATTGAAAAACATCTATAGCTTTCATACGGTATCACATTTTTTGAATCCGAAACATGCGCCACATTCTATGCTTTGAATAATATAGGATTAAAAAAAATAAAATTGAATTTCATGAATTTTTGACGAGGTTAAGGTGGTTAGACATACAAATCTTTATATTTTTTAAAAGTTGTAATAAAAAATTTGCAATTAATTATTTACTTAGAAAAAAATTAAAAAAAAATATGCATCACATTGGGACATGAGTCCTCTACTTATATCTAAAATATTATAAAAAAATATTATCATTTTCTTGTGGTTAGGGTGGTCAGACAGACACCTACTTCTTATTTGTTCCTTGAAATTTAAGTACTACAGCATCGAAATTTCAAATTTTCACCAAATAGATTTTTTATTTCTTTTAATAAACCTAGTATTCTAGAAATTACATTCAATTTTCTACATATTCTATTCTTACATATTTTTGAAATAATATAGATAATTTATTGAAATTTTTACATCAAGTTGCCTAACTCTGATTTTTCTAAATTTTATCGCCACTTAAAAGCATTTTTTTTCGATGATGATCCTGCACATACCCAAAGGGGCATATATGGTAAACAATAATCCTTGGTGTCAATTTTGCAACATGCCACATTCCCCTAATAATTGTATTGTAGCTCAATCGATACAAGAAGAGGAGATACTAGTAGACAACAATGAAGAGGATCATACAATCTATTTAACTTCCCACACTCTTCATCCTGTTGAGCTGGGATATTCATCTTCAGAAGAAGGAGACTATGAATATGATATTGATAACCAAAGGTACAATATCCATATGGCAGAAAAACAACTCTTTTTTGATCATGAAGAAATTGATGATGAACAATGTCCTCCTAGTGCATCATCTAAAACAAGAAAATGCAATATAAGAAGACCAACTGAGGAAGAAATTAAGAAGTTTACCATCACAACAATAGAATAGGCCAAAAACAAATATTGGTTGAGAAACATAACAGTCAATGAAAATGAAGGTGTTATGAGAGGAATATTTGTGAAAGATAAGAAAGCACCACAAGGATCTTCCAAAGGACAAAAAATAAGCAGCCTAACAAAAATGAACAAAAGCATGTTCATAAGGAGGAAAATAATGAATTGCATAAGAACAAGAAAAAGTCTGACCAAACAAGAAAAAAAAATAATGAAGAGGACAAAGGAGACTCATCAGAGCAAAGGAAAATGATCAAAATAGAAAGTTCCTCTTTTTATTTCACACAAGCTTTATCCTAGGTAAATATGTTAGTCCCATTACTTGAAATGATGATAATAAAAGAATATAGGGATGGTGCTATTCAATTAATATCTAATGGAAATGATAAAAGCATAAACTCTGAGATTAAAGGAAATTCCAAGACCAATAATAAGCAGGAGTAGGTGAAAGTCCCTGAGGTTTGTCTAGGTGATGTGTTGATAAATCCTCCAGAAGTTGATCCATTCTTCACCACATTACTTGTAAGTAATAAATTGGTAAGAAATTGTATGATAGATTCAGGGGCTACTATCAACATCATGCTAGTAGGGGTCATGAAACAACTTGGCATGTGGGTGGACACTAATGGTGGAAAATGTTATGCTATGGATGGAAGGCCTGTCCCAGTGATAGGAATTATGGAAGATGTAGAGGTGAAATTGGTTTCTTATCCAAAAGAAACTTATAATATTGACATAACTATGATTGATACACCTCCTTAGTTTGGCATGATTTTATCAAGACAATGGATTGCAGTAGTTGGAGGAAATGTATAGTTCGACTTGTCATATGCCACAATAATAGTCAATGGTGAAGAGGTCAAATTATATAGAGAACCAAGGATCAATCAAATTGTGCATTGTGTTCCTCAAGAGCAGATCAATTGCTTTTGTGATGTAGATATAGGGAGTTTCAGAATAGAGCCTTCCCAGCCTGAATTGGTGAATACCGACCCAATTGATAAGCATGTTTCTAAAGATCAACATGGTGTATGGAAAATGTACTTATGGACCATGTAGCCAAGAAGGCAATGGAGCTAGGGTAGTATTTATCTCACCTGAAGGCATTACATTCAAATATTCATTTTTCATTGATGTTGGAATGTACAAATAATATAGCAGAGTATGAAGCCTTGCTAATTGGTCTAAATATGGCTATCAAACACAAGATCAAAATGCTAACTATTTTGGAGACTTTGAGTTGATCATTTCACAAGTCAGGTCAAAATATGCTACAAAGAACAAAAGGTCAAAACAATATAGAAATGTTGTATGGGATATAATTGAATTATTTGATGTTTTTCCAATTGAATGGATAGACAAATTAAAAAAAATGATGGCAGATTTCCTAGCCAATGTAGCCCTAAAAAGAGATGATATCACCTTGGTTGGAGTATCTCAAGTGGAGTTCAAAACAGGACCTGCTATCCCTGATAATATCTATAGTTGGAAATTTTTCAATGACGATGTTGATCTCAAAAAATTTCTACATTTCAGAGACCAATATGAGACCCAAGAGATTGAATTTAATGCATTTTTTGAGGAAGTAGAGTGAAAACGAACTTTATTTGGTAAAGAAGTCTTGCAAATTAAAACTAAAAAACTTCGTAAAGGACTTGTGGCATTATAAAGGGCATATGATGGAAATGATCATTCTCTCCAGAAGAAGACACTAGCAAAGAGAGAATATATTGAAGATATCAATCTAGGGACTCAATTGGCACCCAAAAAGGTTTACGTTGGAAAGAAGATATGTCCAACAATCAGGATAGTGCCGATTGCATTGTTGAGAAAATACAAGCATGTCTTTGCTTGGTCTTATGAGGATCTCAAAGAATACAGAGAAGATCTTTTCCAACATGAGATTCCATTAAAGCTAGGTGCAAAACCATTCAGAATAAAAATAGACACCCATCAAAGCAACAAAAGCTTTTAGACCATATCTAGTTGGAGCCAAGGTAGTTTCATATGTACCACATGTAGGTGTGAAATATTTCTTGTTGTAGACAAAGGTGACAGGGAAAAATGTAGATGGATTAATAAAATCAAAGAATTTGATATGCAAATTCAGATTACCAAGCTAGCAAGGGGACAGGGCCTGGCCAAACTAATGGCAGAAACCAATATTGAAGCTAACAAGATTTGTAATGTGGAAAATTAAGATGGCATAGTTGTGAGCATTGAACGTACTCCTTGGTACACAAAGATAGTGTATTATCTTAGACACATGAAGTTCCTTGAAGGGTTGAATGATAATCAAAGGAGGACTCTAAAGTTGTAGGCATCCAAGTATGTACTCATAGAAGGGGAACTATTTTGGAAGAATAGGGATGAAATTCTATTATTGTGTCTAGATGAATCAAAAGAAGAACATGTCTTGTGGGAGATGCATGAAGGAGTGTGTGGAGGTCATTATTCTACCAAAACCACTACACATTAGATTCTCAGGGCTAGCTATTACTGGCCTAAGGTCTTTAATGATTGTTCTACACATGTAAGGAGGTGTGAAGCTTGTCATAACGTCTCAAGAAAATTGAAATATCAAGGAGCCCTACCCCTTAGACCTTTACAAGTAGAAGCCATTTTCCACCAATGGGGAATTGACTTTAATATTGGGGAAATACAGGAAAATACAAGTGGAGGACATAATTGGATAATATTGGCTACTAATTATTTCACTAAATGGGTAGAGGCAATCCTAACTAAACAAGCAACAAGAAAGGTGGTCATAAGTTTTCTGATGCAAAATATCATACCTATATTTGGCACACCAGTAAGGTTGATCACAAAAAATGGGATGTGTTTTAGATCTGATGAATTCAAAAACTTCTACAATACATATGGCATTACTATTTCTTATGCTGCCCCTTACCACCCACAAGCAAATGGTCAGGTAGAATCCAATAATAAAAGTCTTTTGAAGATCATAAGAAGGATGTTAGATACAAAAAAAAAGGCATGGGACTCAAAGTTGAAAATGGTTGTATGGGTGGATAGGATTACAGTGAAAAAGGCAATTGGAAAGTCTCCATTTGAACTAGTATATGGAACACAAGTCAGGATGCTAGTCCAAAACCTTTTACCAATTTATGATTTCATTCTTCAAGAGGATTTAGATATTCCAGAACCAATGGAGGAAAGGATAGAGCAACTTGTAGAACTTGATGAAATAAGGAGAATGGCTCAAAAGCATAAATGTGAAGTTGCAATCACAAATGAAATACCTTTTTGATAAGAAAGCCAAAAATAAAAAATTGTAGGAAAATAATTTGGTATTAATGTGGAACATTGTCAAATTTTAGGAAAGGGGAAAGCATGGAAAGTTTGAAGCTTTATGGTTAGGTTCCTTTGGTATCATTGGGAAAGGAGGGGAGGGATCCTATTATTTACAAAATATATAAGGAGAGGAACAAGAATTCCATGTACATGGGAAGTTCCTAAAGCACTTATTTTCTTGAAGAACATAAAGGATTAAGGGTTGTCAGTGCCTGGACAACTCTTGACAAACCTCTTAAAATGTATCATTTCCATGCACAGTAGAATAGGTGAAGGTTAGGGATTGCTAGTGCATGGAAAATTCTTGGATAACCTTCAAAAAATTAATCAAAATTTTCCATGAAAAGTAGAATAGGATTTCATGCCACTTCCACCACTCTTCTTTTGCCTCATTTTCTCCACCATTCCATGTTACATAATGCTTGGTCTTCTCTCCCAATGATCTGAATTCTTGCAATGATCTCATGATCATTCATCCCCAAATGGAGCCACTATTGGGACCATAAAATCTCTCACATTTTTACTAGCCTCCAATTGATTTTTTTCTAGCCCCCATAGGAATTTGCTTCTTATCAATATTGTGATACATAAAATTCACTCAGATTAGCATGAAAAAATTCATTCCAGTCCCATGAAGATGGCCTCATGCATACAAGTATTCCCCTAGTCATAACAAAAGAAGAACACAAAAGGAAATTGAGCTATATTCTTATGAGTTATTTCTCAAGTTTCATTTGTATCTATATTCTTATGAGCTATATTCTTATGAGCTATTATCATGTCATGCATAGCCAAAATATAGCCAAGCTACTCCTCATATCATGGACAATTTCCCTTTGTTGGAGAGATTATACAGATATATTCCCAATCAACACATCACAAATCCCTCATTTGAATATTTCCTACAAATCAATGAGACATGAATTAAGTCACATCTATCTAAAGGTCCATATGATAACAAAGCTCCATGATTAGTAGGAAAATTCCTATCGTCCTACCGATGTAAGTTAATTAGTGTAATCAAAACAATCTGAGAAAATCCTTTGAAGACATACCGAGAAAAGAAGTCACATTGATGGAAAACCCATTGCTGAGAGACACACATACTCATGCCGATAAAATCAAAGGATTGGTATATCAGAGATAAATACATCTGCAGCTCGAAAACCTTGGATCTCACCAAACTTATAAGTCAGGCCGATGGTGGAAGTATCGGGGAAGGTCTCACTGATTCAACCAAATGAACGAAGCAAAAGAAAGAGACATATCGGCAAGATATAAAGGATAAAATTGAAACTATCAAGTATCTCTGATAAGGAGAGCCTCACTGATGAGATTGATTTCAATAAAATCTTGTCGATCCTCCTCAATAGATAAAGTGGTAAAGAGAAGCACATCAGGGAGACTAAAGCACATTGGCGAAACATCTCATTCTCTTGGTGATGGGTTATGTCAGCCCAATGGTGGCAAATGAATGAATTATACTTGTCGGTAACACATAGGGTAATAAGAAAAACAAAACATCTATACATTAGTGGAATCCAATTTTCTCTCCGAAGTGACATAAGCTAAAGGAAAACAAAAAGGGTTGTTGCACAACATCGACAAAATGTCAAATAGTCCTACTGATCAAAAGAAGGAACTAAAAGGATATTTCCAATCAAAGGGACATTTAGTTATGTCTTAGAAATCAATCAAAAGTGTATAAATGAAGATGGCGCCAAATGAGAAACATAATTCGACCGAAGGTAAAAGGGGTCTCGCCGATGAAATATTTTCCATCGCTCTAACAATTCAAATTTTGAGAAGACCGTTGCATTCAATTGCAAAGGATGACATTAATGGCCACATGAATGACTCCATATGAACATTCATGATCAAACAAAAATTAAGAACAAAAGGAATTATCAGGCATTCCAGCAAGCAAGCACGAGAGGCTAAGAAAAATTCAGGGAGCACAGTGCAATCGAAAAATGAAAATTAAGTCCACAAACTCCTCTTCAATTACAAATTTCTAATTCAAAGGATTGAAAATGTAAGGCCCTAGTTCTAGAAAAATCAAAGGTAGGAAGCAACAAGGTGAGGGTAGTCAAAGAAAAATAAAAAAACAAAGGATTGAAACAAGTGATGATCCAAAATCAGCGGAGAGGAAGTTCAACCAAGACCTCATTGATCAATTTCCAAGCTCTAGGTTGAGGGATAGGAGGTCCACACAATTAAGGGCTGATGCAAACAAATTTGAGGACAAATGTAAACATTTAGGGGATTCCTAGACTTCTATCAGGGGATATGAATTCTTTATGTTCCTTTACCATCAAAGAAATAGGTTTGAACCATTGTGTAATACATGGAGCCTTGATTTGGGGAAATTGATTGTCCCAAATGTGTTTATGAATGTTGAAATGATGAAACTATTGGCTAAACATTACAACCCTGACTTGAAATCTATATATGATTTACAAGGAAAACCATTCATATATCTGTGTCTATGGCTGCAATATCGAAATTGTTTAACCTAAGTGGCCTATGTGATGATCCAATTGTGTATGAAGACTTGGAAAGGGAATACTCGAGAATGGACACAACTTACAAAGGGTCGAGATTTCCATTGCATAAACCCAGGAAAGATAGGAACCTTGTCCCTCTTGAAGATAATGATGGTCCTCCTCGTCTTGTTGATATATTGGAACCTTACTTGAAGTACACATACCCCTTAGTATGCAAGTATTAGGGTCTAAGGCTCTTGAATTGATGTCGATTGGACGTATGGTGATTATGGCAGATGTTTATTTCCACAATGCTATACCATTTTATTATACTTCTTACATTGCCAAGGAGATTGATTTGGGGTTCCTGGCTATAAAAATGAATCGCCCCACTGCATTTCAGACATTATTCCATTCTTATGCACTTGATATTATATTATGGCTAGGAGATGATGATGTCGCTTGAAGAATTGAAAATTAAAAAATATGATAAGGAGGGCCAACCTTTGCCAGTACAACTATGGAGTGCTATTTGGGACAGTAGGTTTCTAAATTCTAGCTATGTTCTTTTTGAGGAAATTTTTGTGAAAACATTAGATTTTTTAATCACCCCTATGAGTATTCCATAATTGATGAGATCAATATATTTTTGAGACCTACATATTTTGGTGGACCCATAACTATTGAGCATAATTAGGGTGACTGGTATTGTTATGTTGATGCTACCATGATCAGAGTGTATGGGTTTGAGGATACACCCTTCCTCTTACCAAAAATAGTTCCAAATAGAATTATATACTTGGAAATTACTAGGCAGATGGACTACTCAAGTGTGATGAATCTAAGTGCCTATAAAAAAAAATATTTTATGCCAATTACTTTATGTTTTGAGGATTTTACTATGCTGTCAAAGGAAGGATATGACCAAATTTTAGATAAAATGCCATAGTTCAATTTGAAAAAAGCTACACCATGAAAAGGATTTGATCTAGAAGGGTACACTGATACTACTAGAAAGAAGGTAAATTTGGGTGGATATCTACATATAACTTACCCAAAAGATGATATATTTAGAAACATGGAGGAAATGGAGGCCGGAGTAGCCATTGATGAATATAATAGGAGAATTGAGAAAAAACTGAAAGGGATACAGGAGGCATAAATTTTATCCTCTAGGAGTGATGAAGCCACTGGTGAAAATAAACATCAAGGTCATAGTGACAAGATCTCTAAAAATAAAATTGAAAAATATCAACCCTCTAGCAGAGAGCATGAAATTGATGAAAACTCTAATGCAGATACCAGGTAGCTTGCTTATACATCATTTGTTTTTGAAAGTGAACTCATAAAGTCATCTAAATTCAGTTCATTCTTATGCAAGCAAAAAGGGAAAGAAATGAGGGACTCGGTCACAAGTATCACACCTATCAATGAGATTGAATTGTTGAATACTTTGAAACTGGATGTAGATAATAAGATGAGAAATATGACCCCAAAAAAAGGAAGAAAATTATTAGAAGAATCTGGTGTGATGATTTTTCCTTGCTTGGATTTAAATTCAGCTTTTGTCTTTAACAAATTCTTGCATAATAACAATACTACTCACAAACTCAACCCTGGAGGAGTTACAGAAGTATAAACATAGACACAAAAAATTAATTTGGACATGTGATGACACTGAAGGTGGGTAAATTTGATCCTGTAGCTACTATTGAAATTGGCATCAATGTGGCCAAGTTGAATAAAGCACAAATTTAAATATTGATAAAAGAGAGGGATATGTACAAGAGGAGTAATGAAAGAGTACTTAGAGAAAATGAATTTCTAAAAGATACTAAGTTTTTGACACAGGGGGAAAGTTCCCAGTCAAAAGGAAAACAAGAGGATGCACACATGGCCGAGACAAGATACGAGGCACTCTCTATAGTACTATAGAAAAGGCACACTAACTTGATGATTTGGATGAGAAAATTATGGGGAACTCATTCCCAAAATCATACTACAATTCAAGAGCATAAAAGAGTGAGTGACCAAATCCAAGAAAAGATAAAAGAAGCTAAAAGAAAAGATCCTCCTGATGATAGAATCATAACAGCTACAAAAGATCTTTAGAGAAAGCATAGGGAATATCATGATTAACTCGAAGCAGATATGAAGGAACTCGTTGATGTTGCAAAAGAGGGAGTTCATGCGCTGTTCAAAGAAGGAGGAGAGCAGAAGGAAAAAGATGGATGGATGGAGGAGTGCAAGTTGATATTGCAAAAATCTTTGGAAGCAACCGAGAATAAGGACTTAGTGCTAGATGATACCTATGAGCACCTAGAAAATATGATAATCATGGAGATAACAGCAAGGAATGAAATAGAGGATGTTAATACTCATGGAAGACATGATTACGTCGATCATATGACTAAAATTCATTTATGGTAACTAGAGTGTGATCTTTATATTTAATTATTGTTAATTTCAAAAGACTTTTATGAAGTGGTGTGTCATGTTCATAATATTGATATTTATGTTGAACTCTTGATGGTTGGGAAAGGGATAAGATTTAAGAATAGGCTAATAGGATAGATGAATAATATAAATTTTCCATAATAATTACAATTCAAAAGACTATACATTGCAATCATATTTTTGAGGAAATCAATGAAAGATCTTTAATTCTATGGCTCAATATTGGCACCAATTGTTTGTTAAAATTATTCAATTATCTGATTGTCTCCAACTTAATGTTTCCTGGTTATTTAAGTTGATATATCAAGTATATATCCAATTTATCAGTGCAAATTTGTTCTAATTATGTGATGTGATTATTTGGTTTCTTTAAAAATAATTAAATTCATTTTGGTTGAAATCACAATAATCTAGAGGTATTATTTGGATTAGTAAGAAGAATCATATAGTTAAGATTGACATTCTGTCTCTAGTAGAGTTTGTCAGTTACTTTCCTTGCACGTTTATACAAGCTATAAAACAATAAAGTGTGCCAAGTAGGTTTAAATATTTCCAATACCAATCATTTATTATAGATCTTCACTTGACTCCATTCACCCAATAAGGCACTAGTCTTACTCACTTTACCATTTCATTTTATCAAATCTATTTTCAAATCCTCACACCTTTTAACAGAAAATATGAATTTTCATCTTGATATTCCTTATACAATTTATACCAAATTACGATTATATCTTTCCACTCCCAATTGCCATTTTGGATAGATTGAACAAATAGGAATCATAGAGTTAATTCTACATCCTTTGCATTAGGTACACCTGCCTAGGTTTAGCAGAGACTAAAGAGTAGAAGGTTCAATTATATTAATTGGCCTTATAAGTTAGCCAAAAACATGTCAGGAGCTTGGCAACCTCTTGTGGTTCAAACTTGCGTTTTTGAGACCTAATAGAACCGAAGTGTAGACCGAGGACTTTCGTGTCCCCTTTAGAGTTTCCAAAAACTTAGAAGTGGACTAAGTCACCAACAATGGCTACCTAGTCCCTCTAAACCTGCCTTTCAATGATTGTTGCATATTTAGACATCCATTTACAAGAAACGGGATCTAGACCAATTTTTTTGAGATCTGGGACTAAGTCACCCAGATTGGTTCAAGTGGCCCAATCGAGTTTTGCAACACTTTCATCAGGATTCTAAACTTCCTTCTCATCCCTCTTCAAATTCTAGGTGCACACATTTTGTCTCACATCTTTATGTTTAGTTTAGTTTACATTGCTAGGTCATCTTGTACATGTTTCCATACAACATTATGTTTTCCAACACTTTGCATTTATTTAGTTTACATTCAATAGATCATTTCTTTTTCAATTTTTAATATTTGGGGAATTCCACACACATCTCCTTAAGATGCTAACCCTTGAAAGAACTCATCAAGAAACCTAGTGCCAAACAGAGTCATTTCTCAACTAAGCTTCTAGGTGAAAAACCCTAGGAGCCTATTGGGGAGTCCTTTTTCCCTATTACACATTCTTGGTGGTTCATTTTGATGAACCTAACATTCTTAAGCCCTTCTTTTCTAATCTAGAGTTCTTCTCACCTTAGATTTAATTGGAATTGCATTTTGCATTAGTTCAATTGCATTCTATGGTTTCACATTTTTTGAATGCATGAAAGTTTATATAATTTTCATTATTGCATCTCAAATCATTGTCAATCATCCAAACTCTGCACCTACCTTTCCTCTTCCGATCATCCAACATCAAATCCCTTCAAACTAGTTGTAAATTTCTAGAATTTTTTGAAAAAACCCTAACTAGGACTAATTCGCCATTCTGGGCAACTTAGTCCTTGTCCAAAATTTTCACTGGCTATTACAACACCATAAACCTCATTTATGTGCTTTTTGAGGTTCTTGGTATCATATAGTATAAGTCCAGAAACTTTTGGGAACATTGGTTTTATGCATCTAGCTCAAAATCATCAATTTAGGATGGTCATTCTTAAAATCATTTCATCATTAGATCTGAAAATGCTCACATTTCTACAATTTTTCATAGAATTAATAAAAGTACTTTTCACTTTTGCATATAGAATGATTTTATTCATAAAACTTTGCATAAGTTTTCTAAAAGTACTTTTCATTCTTGCATGTACATTAATTACATTCTTTAATCTTAGCATAGATCGGGTAAAAATGTTTTGTATATTTGCATATACATTGTTTATATTGCTAAAACATTGCATGAAATGGTTACATGTAATTTTATTTTTTATTCAAACAATGTTAATAGCTTACAAATCTAGACATGCTAAGAAAACTTTGCTACCCTCTCCCTATGAGATTGTTTTAGTGAAAGAAGATACAACCTTGGACATTCCTAATGATCATATTTGTTCTTCTCCTAATATCTCTCCTATTAGTGACAAAGATATTATGGTAGAAGAACCAATCAATGATAGTTTTGATAATCTGAGTTTTTTCTCTCCTCTTCTCATAGTGGACAACACATTAATGACCAAGACAACATAAACACAACTAATCATGACAATAACATTTGTTCTTCTCCTAGTATTTCTCCTTATTGTGAAGAAGATACATTTTTTCTACAAAACATAATTTGTGAAGGTCATGATAATTTTAGTTGTCCCCCTTCACCTAAAGCAACCCTTCCTATGCACAACAACTCAATCCTTGATCATTCCCCTATTAGTGATGAAGCCATTTTAGAAGAACCAACCTTTGATTGTCAAGAGAAATTGGTTTGTAGTTCTCCTAAAACCCTTCATCCTAGGGAGGATATCATGATACAAGACAAGGATAACATTGACAATAATAATATTGTATCCTTAGAAGAAAACAAATAGACAACCTTAGCCTCTCCCTTGCTCAAGGATGTTAATATTATTCAACACCAAATCATCCTTTACCCCCCTTCAAACAAACCTTCTAGTCAAAACACACCTGAATTCATCCTTTATCCACCCAATAATAATGCATGTCATAGCAACTGCTCCATAATACCGTTGTTCACACACATTACACAAGAAACAATCTGCAACCACAACCATCACCCTTGACATCTTTACCTTTACCTAATCCAATCTTACCTGTTGCCCCTTGCTTAAATTCACTCATTAGGGATTATGATCTTGTTGACCAACTAAGAAATACTCCTACTAAAATCCAATTATTGGATCTTATTCAAACCTCTCCTCACTATCACAACATGATTCAGAAAGCCCTACAACAAGTTCCTATCCCTTCTAATGTGACACCAGATGACATCGCAGCTATTATTCATAGAATAAATGTTGATATTGTTTTTCACCAAAGTGAGCTCCCTCCTTTGGATGTGCAAAAATAAAATGAAGCTTTTGTAATAATCTCTCAATACAAAACAAAATGGATCAATTGAAATCTTATAGATACTAGATTTTCTCTTAATGTGTGTAGTGTGAGTCTTCTGGATAGGCTTGGCATTGATTGATCAACCATTAAATCTAATTCTCTATCTATTTGAGGATTGTATAATGTCACAAAGCAACCACTAGGTGTGGTCACTTTACCTCTCATAGTTGGAATGGCCACATTGGAAATAAATATTCACATTATGCCTCATCAACTTTCATACAATTTTCTCTTAGGAAGATCATGGATTCATGCAATGAATGGTGTGTCTTCCACTCTTCATTGTAAGATGAAGTACATCTGCAAAAAGAAAGTGTACACACTTGACACTGACCCTGCACCAAACAGTTGCTTAAACATTGAGAAAAACAAAGAGGATCATTTCAACACCTTAACACCAACCACCCAAGTGGAACCCTCACAAAACACGAATAAATAAAAACCTATTGAGCTAATCACAAAGCTCTTAGATGATTATTGGGGTTCCTTAAACTTCACACCAACATCCTTGGGAGAATACAAGATCACACACAAAGACTCTGAAAAGAGAACCATAGTCTTGTCCACACAAGAATCAAAAGATCCTTCACAAGCATCCACCTCAACTACTATATACAAAGAAGCAATAATGAGCAAGCACCCAATCAAAACACAATGAAAAATATTTATGGAAAAGGTTATGATCTTATGAAACAACTTGGCTATAGTGGAAAATGATGTGGTGCTAGTGAACAAGGTATCCACACCCCTGTCGAGCCTAACACACAAACAATGACTCGTGGTCTTGGTTATTGTCCTTTAATCAAAATCACCAAGCCTTCATCTACTAGCAACACCATCATAAATCACCCTTCTAACCCAACCTTAGAACGCGATCCTCTGAAACCAACAAAGGACTCTTTTCTTAACACCAATTCCATCTCTAAAAACACTACTAATTTGGAGTTTACACATTCCTCCAAAGGAGTATACAACATTTCACAATATATAGTGCCTTGCATAGGTATGAAATCTTGTACTAAGCAAGACACTTCCTTTTTACAAACCATGGGAACACCTTCTCCCACTCATCACGAGGGCATCTTGTTGAGACTCCTCAAAGATCACTTGATCTCCCTTCCTCCACAAACTCAAATGAAATATTTCAACAATCATTCATTTTGTGCCTACCAATGGACCCATGGTCACTCCACTAATGAATGTAAGTCCTTGAGTTGAAAAATCCAACATCTTAAGGAATTTGGTGTTTTTCCTCTAGTGGGGGCACCTCATTCCTCTAATTGATTATGATTTTCACTGTACCTTTCATCTCATCAATCCTTTTAGATCACTCTTATCCTGCACCAAGTGGGGGCAAGGGGTTAGGTAGCCTTCTCCTTATATGTCACTTGTCGTTGTCTCTCTTGACTAGTTGTTAACCTTTCATGAACATATAAAAGAAAGCTTGGGATGTAGACAACATTTCTTAAGTTGACTCGCATGTGACATACTACCCTCTTTCATTATGCAGCTTCTTGGAAACATATGAATTGGCATAGGGCTTCACAAAAAATCTCTCATTTCCTCTTCCTCTTCTACTTTAAATCAAGTGCTCATATTGATGGTGTTAGCAATCACTTTAAAGTGATGGCATACATCGACACTCACATTTGACTGTGTGGTTTTATTTTTCTTGTAGTTCCCTCTCTTGAAAAATTAGGTACAATGTTGCATAAGATGAGACATTTGCACTTTTCCTCTCTTACAAACAAGATGAGTCCATTTGCATTTTTCCTCTCTTGGAAACAAGATGATACATTTGTTCTTTTCCTCTCTTACAAACAATATGAGTCCATTTGCACTTTTCCTTGGTGACATTACAGATAATGTTCCTTAAGATGAGACATCACATAAACAAAATAAAAATCCCTTTGATCATTTCTTACATCATCATTCCTAACATCATTCTCTTTTGTGGCACCTTATTAAAATTTTCAAGAGGTATAATGTTAGTATGGTTTGAGCAAGAAGCCCAACCAGTGGCACAACTTTCCCCATAACCACCTTTGTGCGTGTGAGTGCATACCAATCGTGTGTATGTTTCTCACCTTTTTGGGCCTTCTCACTTGGAAGAAAATGAAAATTATCATCGCCCCAAAGTGATTACATCTCTTTTTGGACAAACAACCTAGATCTTATCCACAACTAGCTATAAAAATAGTGAAAGCTTGATCCAAGTCTTTTCACTTTCCATCCTCTCTTCCCTTATTTCTTGTCATTGCATGATCATATATTATGGTTTTGCTACAAATAATTCACCCTTGAGTGTATCTTCTTGTACTGATGTCTATTTGAATTAGAATCTTGAGCCTTGGGGGCTTGACTACCCTCTTCATTCTTTGTCATTCTTCACCATTTCCATTGGGCTACTTTAGTGTGATTTTGAAGCAAGTTCATCCTCTCACTAAAGTGGGGGCTAATGTGTCACCAAAAAGTATATCCTTGACACTTTTCACTCATTTGGACCCTTGCCTATGGATTTTGGAACTCTTTTTACCCCTTTCCAAACCTTGTGCCAAATTGTTGTAAGGTATTGTAAAACATTTTCACACTTTCCTAGGTTTGTCATCACAAAATTAACCCTTTCTTATGTTAAACTGACATCTTAAAGCTCTGATAGGCCTAAATTAAGTGTGTTTTATGATACAATCCTAAAAAACATCATTAACCACATTTAAAATCCTTACAACCACTTAAATTTTCCCAACTGGACTAGGTCACCACCTTGGGTGACCTAGTCCTATGTGGCTTAAAAATAAAATTTAACTTAAAATTCTTTCAAGATTCTATCTTTTAAACCCCAAGGTGAGTCTGTGTGGTGTTATTTTAGGGAAATTAGGGAACAAAATGTATAAATAAGGGTTTTTCTCATCTTTTTCACCCTAATCCCTAATTCTCTTATATTCCATTCACTCACTCAATCTTCTCAATCACTCATCTCTTCTTAAGCAAGCAAGGCTTTGAGCATTCTAAGTCAACAAGACATCTTTCTGAAGCATTCAAGGGTTGATTCCTGCATCAACACAAGATCAACAATCAAGGAAAGGTAACTAATTCCATTGCTTGAAGCCTTACTTCATTATCTCTCTATTTCATTTAATTATCTAAAAGGGGTTTGACCAAGGCAAACCTCCATTCCCTAACAATCAACATTTTCTCCTTCTTTCCTTGTGCATTTGCATATCAAGGTACTTTGAAGATCACTGAAGGCTTTGAAGATTTTTTGAAAACCTCTCTTTGCTTGCAAAGTCAAAAAATCATCTAAAAGTCACTCTCAGGCCTATAAATCAAAATTTTAGAAGTAGACACTTATGAAGAACCAAAGAGAAGACCAATGACTTTCGTTCCCCCTTTCAATTTTCCAAAAATTTAGAAGTGGACTAAGTCACCAACAATGGTGACCTAGTCCAACTAAATCTGCCTTTTAGTAGTTTTTTCATATTTAGACACCCATTTGGTAGATGGGCTTTAGACAAATGTTTCCAGATCTAGGACTAAGTCACCCAGATTGGCACAAGTGTCCCAGTCAGCTTTTGCAACACTTTCATTAGGATTCCAAACTTCCTTCTCACCCCTCTTCAAATTCTAGGTGCACACATTCTACCTCACATCTTTCTATTTAGTTTTGTCTACATTGCTAGGTCATTTTGTACATGCTTGCATACAACATTGTGTTTTCCAACACTTTGCATTTCTTTAGTTTACATTCAATAGATCATTTCCTTTTCAGTTTGCTACATTTATGGAATTCCACACACATCACTTTAATCCCCTAACTCTTGAATGAACTCACCAATAATACATTAGTGTGAAAGAGAGTCATTCCTCAACCAAGCTTCTAGGTGAAAAATCCTAAGAGCCTATTGGGGAATCTTCTTTCTATTATTGTATCACTTTTGGTGGTTCACAACATACATTATTTCATCACCAAATTCAAGTCACTAAGAACACAATCTAAGGATTATAAAATTGAGAAATGAAATACACAACTGGTGTTAAGTGCTCCTTCAAAGCTAGGACCTAAATATTCAATATTTGTGTCTACTTTCTATGCTACAAAAAAATGCCTTTGGGAGTGAGTTTAAGATGCCTTCCTTTGAGTATTTTACTATGCAACTCACTAGGGAGAAAGATAATCTTATTCAAATAGGTTCTTTGAAGCCTTAAAACTCCAATGCCCTTATTGCAAAGGATGATAATTCTTCAAGGGGTAAAGAAAAGAAAAAGAAAAAGCCTAAGAAGAACACACAATCCAAATCTAATTCCATATAAGAATATAAAGATTCCTCTTCTAAAGGGGAAACATATAAGAAGGATAGGCCTAATTGTGCATATTCCAAGGAGGGTGTACATGAAGAACAGTTTTATTATAAGAAGGATATTGATGAGTTGAAACATCTTTTCAAAAGGAATTAGATGAATTTTCCTTCTAGAATGTCTAAATCACCTTCTCCTTCTTCTTCTTAAAAACATTCTAGAAAGGATAAAGGTTGTGTTGTTTTGGATTCTACATTAGAAAACCAAGCACATGTTCTTTGTTCCTTTTCAAGTCATGGATTAGGGAGATGTCTTCTAGATTTAGGAGTAGCTCATCTAATGACATATTTGTAGTTTATATTCTCCTCTTTTGAGCGTTGTGTCTCCTATATCAATAGGAAATAATACATACATGAGTGTAACTAGGAAGGGGTTTATTAGTTTTGGGTACAACACTTTCAAGGATTTTTTACAGTGTGTTTCTCGTTTGATGAACAACCTTATCTCCATATATCATATTGCACATGGTCGAGATGGGAGGACTATTGATTTCACTCTTGATTTAGTCATCATTCGAGATTATGAGAGTAGAGAGGTAATTTCTATTGGGATGGTTGATCATTTTTCTCAGTTGTATACCTTTGCAGATTTTTCTTATGATGGTGACATTGTTCTTTAGGCTGTTGATCGTTGATCACACTTCTAGTGTGAATCATGATTCAAAGGAGATATTTGTCTTCTTGAAATTGCTAGTACTTATAAAAAATATAGTTCTTGAGTCACGTATTTCATCTCCTCCATCTATTGTTGCAGTTGATGATGCTCGTGTGTCTATAGATATGGCTTCTTGTGATTCAATGCAGTAGGATATTTATTATCTTTAAAATATGGTTACTTGTGATGGCTTCCTGACAACTATTTCATACTAGTTTGTGGAGACTAATATTTTAGACTTGGGAGACCTCACTAATTACATTCATCTTCTCTTTGAGGGAGATGGCCCTTCTTTAGTTGTTGTGCGGAAACATTATAAGCCTTGTGTTTATTATCAACATGATCATCCTTTACAATTTGAAATGAGTATGGATAATTTTGGACACCATTTGGAGGAGGCTTCTTTTCCTTTAAAGGAGATATCATTTTCTTTGGATTGTGTTCTAAAATCATCTCTACTAGATTATGGATTGTCCTCTTTAGTGGTGTGCCCTAGAATTCTTGTTTGGAGTGTGTTAGCTTTTGACATCAACATGGAGACACATGAATATGCTTTGGAAACATCATTACATCATCTATCTTTCCTCATCTTCCTTTCAAGATTGGGAAGAACACTTGCATGCATTATCGGTTTTGTTTCTTCCTAAGGTGAGTCTCCTGTAATGGTAGAAGCTTGACATTGAATGTTCAAGATGATCCCTCTTCTTCTTCTTTCTTATGGGAGGATCTCTTTCAGGGAGGATTTTTTTCCCAGTGGGTTTTCTCTCCTTTTCTCTAATTGTGAGAGATTGCATTTATATTTTTGCATGGGTACCTTACATGGCCTAGTAGCTAGGACCCATCCTTGCATCTTTGCATTATTTTAATTAGTTTCCTCCTCCCTAAGATGCACTTAAGAGGGTATTGGTCTAAATAAAGTCTTGTACATAGTTAGGGGACTTATTCACATGTTAAGTTTACTTAGGTCCTAGGAACCTTTTTAGATGACTTAGTTGTCATGTCTAGATTTTATCTTTTCCTAGGTAGTTATGATAAGTTGTCTTATATCATAAGATTAAGACACTTGTCATAATATTATGACATCTGATGTTTCTCCTTGGATATATAACTAAGGGTCTCTCATGCATTGTATGATGAGAATTGTAAAGAGAAAAAGTCTTTAATTCCAAACAATCTTATAATTCCTTTAATAAGTTCATTTCCATTCAATATATATTGTAATTCCATTCATTAAACTTTGTTTAATCCAAATGAATCCAAAATATCGACTTAAATTCTATAATAAAATTCATAATATATCCAATTACATTCATAAACACATGTCATCTTTCATGATATTTATAATACAAATACATTGTAAAAGAAAATTTACAATTCAAGACTTAGGAATTTTGTCGCCTTAAGTTCGACAATAATCATACAATAATGAAATATAATAGATATAAGAATAAATCTTCATTTGATCTTCAATCCAATAGCTTATCTTCAAACATGAAGACGAGAACAAGGTTCGGGCGCTTTTTTTGCCCAACCTCGAAGCTTATGCTTCCCTGCAATTCCTTAGTCATTCAAAGAATACCCAACCCTGTATAAATCCCTTAGCAAAAAGAAGTTGACAAGGAGGATGGAATCTGATGTGTGCCTAGTATAACTAGTAAATCCATAAGCATTTTCATTTTTCTAATTTGTTTAAGAAACAATCAAGTTCAATACTAGGATATGGTAGAGAGTTATATATATTCCATCTATTTAAATGGTCCTTGAGTTACTTAGCCAAGTAAAGTGTCATGCACGACAAATAATAGTAGTTTTGGAAAAGGAAAACTACACTCTCTATAAACCCATATTCGACATCCATCCCAGAAGGTAACTTTCCAAACACATGACATGCACATTCAATTATCAAGCATGCATGGTTCCATTCAAATGAATAAATTATCTTTTCCAACACATGTCATGCACATTCCATATCAAGCATACATGGTTCCATTCAAAATAAATAAATTATCTTTCCCAACACATGCCATGCACATTCATTTATCAAGCATGCATGGTTTTAATGTAACAATCTCACAGTTTTACATCGTAAATAACATTATTTTCATAATTGAAATAAATAAAAGAACACACATTCTTTTGGTTCATTTACTCATAAATTCATCTACACTTTGAAATAATCCTTTTCTAATTCATTGCAATTCAAAGTAAGTATATTTTTAACTTGCTTTCTTCTCTTTTTTGTTCTTCATATTTCCTTTTAAATAATAATATCTTTTCAAAATCATAAAATCTCATATTTACTTTTGTTTTGAAGCAATTTAGTATCATTTCAAGAGAATTGTCAAATTTCACTTTCTTCTTTTCAAGCATATTTAATCTTGTCATTCTGGAAAACATTCAAGAATTTTATTTAAACCAAAAACACTATCTTTTATGTTTTGTTTCCTTGCAATTTCCAATTTTATGTGTGTACAGTTAAATGCATATGGTTTTCTTTTGGGGGTTTTATGAATCTAAACATGTTTTTTGTGACAATATTCACTATATATTATGAAATAAATCTTTAAACAATCATTTTTCCGTGTGTATCTTTTGTATATTAAAACAACATTCTTTAATCAAAGAAGTTTACTGTTCAATTTGGTTCTTTATCTTCATGAAAATACAGTCTGGTATATATATTTTCTTCTAGATTTTGATAAAAATAGCAATATGTTCTCATTTTTACTATTGTTGCGAAAGAAATAAATAAATAACATAGACTTTCATTGTTTCTTAGACTGGTAAATTTTTAATTTTAATTAAGTTACCTGTTAATCTCTTGCGATTGTGAATCTCCTCAAACTTGCATGTATATCCTTTTATTCTTGCTAATTTTTGTGTGTGTTTCTCATGCAGGTTGCTCTCTGTTCCTGACTGTCTTTCTCTTTCTCTACAATTTCGACAGTCCTCCTTTATGCGTCAACTGTCTTTAAAACTGTCTTCCTTCCTTCTTTTCCACGTGCGTCTCCTTCTTTTTCATGCACCCCTCTTCTGTCCTCCTCCTCCCTGCGCCCTTCCTTCTCTTAACACTTGCACACTTCCTTATATTCACACTTGCTACACACCTCTCTTTCCTCCTATGTGCACCTAGGAGTTGGAAAATCTTTGTCCTTATTGCAGAATCCTTCTCTTCCTCTGGTCATGCCCTATACTCTCCTCACATGCTTGTGTTGGAGATAGATACTTATGTTTTGCTCCTTTTTCCTCCTATTTGCACCTCTACTCTCCTTCTCCTAGCACATAAGAAATTCCTTAATAAATTTTACAATAAAAAATCACTCTTTCCCTCTTCCTTCCCACACATCATGGAGTAGAAACATCCAGATAGAATAAATAAAAACATCTTATGTCTCCTAGCCGCGCATGGGGGGGTATGGGCTTATTTTTATTTTATTTGAAATCCTCCAAATCTTCTCTTCCTCTCTCCTATGCACGCATGTTGAATAAGCCAATCCATCTCTCAAAATAAGCTCTCTTCTCAGTTGTGTATCATGTGGAGACAAGCAGAATGCCCAATATCCAAAAAAAAAAAAAAAATTGTTTTTGCCTAACTCACCCTCTGTTACCCAAAAACTGATTTCTCTATATTCCAATCTCATGCAAATGATGTCATTCTTAGTAAAGTTCAATTGAAATTTTATGCTTGAACTCCCGAAATAAGGTGGACATAACTTGAAGTTCACTTCATGATTGCATGTAAATACTGATTGAAAGATATTTGTTTTCAAATTGTTAACTGTTGTTTTCAATTCAATTTCAATTGCAAACGTATTGTTTTTTTCTCTTTGTTTTAAATATCTTAATTTAATATATATAATTATTTATACATATCTTTCCACTTTCATTAAATACAAAATTTAATATAAATATCTATTTATTTTTAAACAAATATTTCTACTTTCATTTATTATTTGCAAAAATAACAAATAAACCAATAACCCAAAAATTACATTATTTTTCTTTCCACGCAATAACATAATATACTCAAATTGAGAAACAATCAATCTTTCCATTTCAAAACAAACATATTCATTTTCACATATATTTCAGCAATCAAATTTTAAGCTTATTTAAAATTTCCAAATAATAATCATCACGAAAATACATTAATAAATAAGTGGTGTGTGAGATTCCATCATCCTCATTAATGTCTAATGGCTAAAATGACTCTACTTGAGCAATGTTCTCCCCTTCATTCTTGTTCACCTGTTCCTGCATTCACTTGCACTCAAATTCTCATCAGCAATGACAATCCTCGAATTTCATAATAATGAATTCAAATCATTTCATTTGCATTTAAATTTACATTTACATTTCAATTTCAATTTCAATTTCAATTTCATTTTCAATTTCAATTTCAATTTCATTTTCAATTTCAATTTCAATTTCAATTTCAATTTCAATTTCAATAATCATCTAACATAAACATGCAAATCTCAAGATTTATATTTGTAATTAAGGAATTATAAAAATCAGTACATGACATCCTTCCCCTCTTGGAAGAGACATCGTCTCAATGTCTTATTAATCAATCAATAAGCATAGTATCTCAATTAGTAAAACATAGTATTTCAATCAGTAAAACATAGTATTTCAATCATAATTAAATAATAACTAACATCATAGTTCTCAACACATAAGCATAATCAATTCATAGTAGCATCCACGCTATCTAATTTCACAACATGTGTATCAAAAAAAGAGTATCAAGTATCTCATACATTAAGGAAATACTACTCTAAGAATGAAAATGAGGAAAATGATGGTCAATCATCTAAGAATCTCCCATGTATCACTATCCTCAGTATACTAGTCCCACTGGACCTTGTACTAAGTACTATCCCTGTTAATGCTAGTCTATTAGCAACTGGATTATGACTTCCAATACATCAAAGGGTCCCACAAATCTCAGAGCCAACTTTGATGATTTCCCAAAATATGTAATATTTACAAAAGATTCATCCTATGCAGTAATCTTTTCCTTTCTAGACCTTGCTTCAAGTGTCCTTACTATCACATAGGGAAATATCGTATGCTTCACACATACTTACTCTCTCAAAGAGCTTTATTCCATAAATACATCCAATATATAATAATGACCATACTTAGTGGTCGAAATTCATTGGTCCATGAATTTATCCTTAGTTTAATCCAAATGGAAGAGGAATGTCGATGTATTGTACACTAAATCGTGGGTCCAATCATTTTCCTTTGTATTTACACTTTGAGACAACTCATAAACTGAGTCCATCTTCCACTTACACATTCATTATCCTTACCATAAAGTACTTTCCCTTGATTACTTGTCAATCTCAAGCATAACCTTGCTCCTAGACACTTATCAATTTTGATACTGCTCCACACTTAAGCTTTTTTATCAATTAAGTTTCATCGATCACTTCGATCTATTACTCCTTTTTGACATTTTATCAAGTCTATGATTATATCCAAGCCTTTTTCAGCTTTAATATATTTTCCTTTCTTTCCATAGAATGGTCCAAACTTCAATTTTAGAAGTTTACAAATCATTCAAGATTTAGTCCATCATTTTACTTATTTGACTAAAATAATATATTGCACATTTATTCAAATCAATGTCTCATGGTATTTTGGTTTACAAAACCCTATCATTATTCGCTAAATTGAAATAACCTTTCAGATTTACTAAGCAACTACTTACCAACAATATATTATTTAGGACCAAAATCCTATAAGTCGAGTTTCAAAAAAATGTTGGTTCCTTTGATGAATCTATCCACTAGAACATTATGTTAATTCTACTAACATCGATAGATCAATTTGTCTTGTGTTCTACCATTTTTCCTTCTAGAATCTCAAGAGAGTTACATGTCCTACCAATGATGACTTCTGGTCTTCATTTCTTGGCATACTAGACATTACCTTGCTACATTTAGTGCAATTTCTTACTCTATCTTCTTCCAGATGATAGTGGATCCTCATCTGACAATTCCATTTTTCATTCCAATGTCCTTCCTCATACATTATTTTCCTCGTTCCATTCGTGAAACTTCCAAATTTTTGACACATAGGTTCTTTTATATCCAACAATAATCTATCCTTTGACTAAGTGATAACCTATTTTGATCTTACATTATTATAAATCTTTATGTAAAGGGTATGTGCAGGATCATCATGGAAAAAGCAGACCCTTAAGTGGTAATAAAATTCAAAAAGTCAGAGTTAGGCAACTTGACACAAAATTTTGAATAAGTTATCTATATTATTTCAAAAATATGTAAGAATATAATATGTAGAAAATTTAATGTTGTTTCTAAACTACTAGGTTTTTAAAAAAATAAAAAATCTATTTGGTGAAAATTTGAAATTTCAATGCAGTAGTACTTAAATTTTAGGGAAAAATTAAGAAGTAGGCGTCTGTCTGACCACCCTAACCACAATAAAATGATAATATCTTTTTATAATATTTTAGATATAATTAGGGGACTCATGTCCCGATGTGATGCATATTTTTTTGTAATTTTTTTCAAAGTAAATAATTAATTATGAATTTTTTATTACAACTTTTAAAAAATATTAAAACTTGTATGTTTGACCACCTTAACTTGGTCAAAACTTCATGAAATTCAATTCTTATTTTTTTAATCCTATAGTATGTGAAGCATAGAATGTGACGTATGTTTTGGATTCAAAAAATGTGATACTATTTGAAAGCTATAGATTTTTTTCAATCAGCCTATCAATCATAACTCTAGTCATAATTCAAATAGAAAATGAATAGTAATTATTTGTTAAATTCAAAGTAAATCATAATTTATATTGGTGGAAAGTTGAGAATCTCCTTTAAAAACCCTTTTGTTTCATCAATTTTGGGTAAAAAAAAAAGTCGTCAGCCACATGGGCCATCATATCACTTAGATATCGCCACTTTTTGGCCCATCATGATCCTGCACATACCCTAAATGGTTATAGGTTTTGTGGATATAATTCCCATTTATCTCAAGACATCCATACAATGGATTTTATTTTGTTCTTGGATTATTTTCAAAGATGCAATTCATCTTTTAACTCAATCTAATTTCCTTGATTTAATCTGATACTAATTTTGATTATTAATCCTCATTCAATCACGTTGATCTCTAGATAATAAAAAATTTAATTGCATATCTAATCATCAAGCATGTACATTTAACTCCATGATTTCTTAATTATATAGGAGAGTCTCAACTTCAATATATCCATTTTGAGCACAAGTAACAATTTTGATGTTCTTTTCCGTAAGATTTTCAACATTTCTTGCTAAGTGAAAATTCTATGATGTTTTGTCATGACAATAGATGATTCCTTTTGAAAGTGTTTCTCTTTTAATATAAGAGCTACTTAAAATAAATTCTTATCAATAATACAACTTCCTTTAACTTACTAGGCATCCCTCCTATGTTTCTATCCTTATAGAGTTTCATTATCTCCAATGATATTCAATCGCATGGGAAAATATTAAACCCAATATTCCCTTCCAATTATTAGGATGGAATCCTTACTTGTTGACTAGTCTGATTTTTTATAGATTTCCCACTCTATATGGCTATAGTCAAGACCCAATGTAAAACTCATTCAATTTTAATTCCTACTTATAGGTGTTAAAGAGTAATCTAGTATGCAACCTAGCTTAATAGGTTTTAGTCTCATCATAAGGTCTCTCTCTCTCTTGAATGAACTTCTTGTCCCAATTAGGTTATCTTTAACCCAAGGTTTCATTCAAGAGTAAGGTAGTGATTAAGTGATTTAATCATTCTCATTAAGTGATTTTGGTGTGGTTCACATAACGTCACATCTTACTTTATTTTTCACATAGAAATAACATCGTTATTTAAATTCTCTATATAAAGTATATAGCAGTATAGAGACACTTTCATCCAATTATGAGTCTCTAAGATCTTTCCTTGTCAATCCATAGACAATTATCTTCCTTATCATGATCAAGTTATCTACCTATTATTTCAAAGGCAACGATAATAATATTCTTTGATCTTTAGATCAAATAATCATAAGGTATAAAGGTCATAGTTCTTAACCTTTCCATTTGTCCTTTTTCTCTTGTGGTCATAAAATGTAAGACTTAATTGTCCTTATGACTTGCAAAGAAATCATAACCAAGTTTTTGTTGGGTGGGATACTTATCTTGAGTCAATCAACTCTCTTCCTTCCCCCCCCTTAGTGTTTCCGCAGCTTTCGTTCTTCTTACGTTGAACTTCTAGCAATTTAATTGCTTCTTTGGAAAGGTTTTGTCATTCCTTCTTGTTGACCTTTCATTGCCTTCCCTTACCTCAAGGCATACTTAAATACACTTTTATCAAAGTTAGATTTTTCATTGCTCTATTTTTTTTTAATCTCATAGATTCAACATATTGGATCATTTAGTAGGAGATCCAATGAATAATCAGCAACAAAGAATATTAAATCTTCTTTCTAATATACTTTTTAATGGAGGAATATCCATGCTCACAAACTTCTTTTGTTGATGTACTTCTCAACTTAGATTGTTGCTTTCCTTGCAACTTCCAGTTTCATGACAAATAGAGCCATGTTGCATTCCTTTTCCCTTATGGAACCATTATTCATAAGTTGTTTGATTCTAAAAACGTCAATAACCTCATTAATTTTGGTTGGAGGAAACTTGCTCATGTCATTGATTGTTTCCTCTGATCATTCTGGTCTTTTCTCAATTCCTCGGTACTAACTCTTTTCTTTAAACAAGATTTGTGTCTTAACAAAAGAGTTTATGTCATGAGCTCCCCAACCCTTGAGGATACTTCCTTCGTTCATATCCTACTTTGAACAATCTAATTTATGTTGACTTGCATACATAGATTCGTAGTGTTGACATTAATCCAAGAGTTCCTGACTCTTTTACAATTGTAGGTTGCTACAATTCAATTTATCTCATTCCTACTCATTCTCTTTTTCTTAAGTTCATGTATGTACAAGTTATTCTTCCTAACCTTCCTACATAACCTGATTGCATAATCTTCCATAATCCTAGGTTTTATCATAAGTTGATGATTTAGGAATTCTGATTCCAGGGATGAATCTTTAACTAGCCCCAATTTAGACAAATTACTAATTCTTACATATTCCTTTTCACTTCCTTAAGTTATTTTCTCTTGTTGATCTGCAACAAGAGATTTTCAACCTTTATATTTTGATAAGGTTTACGCATTATTGTGTAATGAGCTCATAGGTTTCAGTGCAAAACTTGGTAGCTTTGATACCAAATGTAGAGAGAGAAAGTCTTTAATTCCAAACAATCTTATAATTCCTTTAATAAGTTCATTTCCATTCAATAAATATCATAAAGTTCTCCATTAATTAAACTTTGTTTAATCCAAATGATTCCAAAATATTGACTTAAATTCTATAATAAAAGTCATAATACATCCAATTACATTCATAAACACGTGTCATATTTCACGATATTTATAATACAAATACATTGTAAAAGAAAATTTGCAATTCAAGACTTAGGCATTTTGTCGCCTTAAGTTCGACAATAATCATACAATAATGAAATATAATAGATATAAGAAGAAATCTTCATTTGATCTTCAATCCAATAGCTTATCTTCAAACATGAAGACGAGAACAAGGTTCAGGCACTTTTTTTTCCCAACCTCGAAGCTTACGCTTCCCCGGAATTCCTTAGTCATTCAAAGAATACCCGACCCTGCATGAATCGCTTAGCAAAAAGAAGTCGACAAGCAGGATGGAATCTGATGTGTGCCTAGTATAACTAGTAAATCCACAAGTATTTTCATTTTTCTAATTCATTTAAGAAACAAGAAAGTTCGATACTAGGATATGGTAGAGAGTTATATATATTCCATCTATTTCAATGGTTTTTAAGTTACTTGGCCAATTAAAATGTCATGCACGACAAATAATAGTAATTGGATGTATTATGACTTTTATTGTAGACTTTAAGTCGAAATTTTGGAATCATTTGGATTAAACAAATTTTAATGAATTGAGTTACGATATTTATTAAATGGAAATCAAATATTTAAAGGAATTATAAGATTGTTTGGAATTAAAGACTTTCACTCTTTAGATTTGGAATCAGAGCGCTTTTCCAACAAACCTCGAAGCTTACGCTTTCTCGAAATTCTTTAGTCATTCAAAGAATACCTAACCCTGCATGAATCATTTAGCAAAAATAAGCCGCCAAGCAGGATGGAATCTGATGTGTGCATAGTATAACTAGTAAATCCAAAAGTATTTTCATTTTTTTAATTCATTTAAAAAACAAGCAAGTTCAATGCTAGGATAGGGTAGAGAGTTATATATATATTTCATCTATTTCAGTGTTCCATAAGTTACTTGGCCAAGTAAAATGTCATGCATGACAAATAATAGTAGTTTTGGAAAAGAAAAACTACACTCTCTATAAACCCATATTCGGCATCCGTCCCATAAGGTAACTTTCCAAACACATGACATGCACATTCAATTATCAAGCATGCATGGTTCAATTCAAATAAATAAATTATCTTTCCCAACACATGTCATGTGCATTCCATATCAAGCATACATGGTTCCAATCAAAATAAATAAATTATCTTTCCCAGCACATGTCATGCACATTCATGTATTAAGCATGCATGGTTTTAATATAACAATCTCACAGATTTACATCCTAAATAATATTATTTTCATAATCGAAATAAATAAAAGAACACACATTCTTTTGGTTCATTTACTCATAGAATTCATCTACACTTTGAAATAATCCTTTTCTAATTCATTGCAATTCAAAGTAAGTATATTTTTAACTTGCTTTCTTCTCTTTTTTGTTCTTCATATTTCCTTTTAAATAATAATATATTTTCAAAATCATAAAATCTCATATTTACTTTTGTTTTGAAGCAATTTAATATCATTTCAAGAGAATTATCAAATTTCACTTTCTTCTTTTCAAGCATATTTAATCTTGTCAATTTGGAAAACATTCAACAATTTTATTTAAACCAAAAACACTATCTTTTCTATTTCTTTTCCTTCAAATTTCCAATTTCCTGTATGTACAGTTAAACACATACGGTTTTCTTTTGGGGGTTTTCTGAATCTAAACATGTTGTTTTCTGTGACAATCTTCACTATATGTAATGAAATAAATCTTTAAATAATTAGTTTTCTATGCATATCTTTTATATATTAAAACAACATTCTTTAATCAACGAAGTTTACTGTTCAATTTGGTTCTTTATCTTCATCAAAATACAATCTAGTATATATATTTTTTCTTCTAAATTTTGATAAAAACAACAATCCATTCTCATTTTTACTATATTTGTGAAAGAAATAAATAAATCACATAGACTTTCATTGTTTCTAAGACTGGTAAATGTATTATTTTAATAAAATTACTTGTTAATCTCTTGCAGCTGCGAATCTCCTCAAAATTGCATGTATATCCTTTTATTCTTGCTAATTTTTGTGTGTGTTTCTCTTGTAGGTTGATGTCTGTGCCAGACTATCTTTCTCTTTCTCTGCAATTTCAACAGTCCTCCTTTATGCATCGATTGTCCTTAAATCTATGTCTTCCTTCCTTCTTTTCCACGTGCCTCACCTTACTTCTTTTCCACGCACCCGTCTTCTGGCCTCCTCCTCCCTGCACACTTCCTTCTCTTCACACTTACTACACACCTCTCTTCCTATGTGCACCCAGGAGAGGGCAGATCTCTATCCTTACTGCAACAACCTTCTCTTCCTTTGGTCGCACCCTATACTCTCCTCACATGTGTGTGTTAGAGATAGATACTTTTGTTTTGCTCCTTTTTCCTCTCGGTCGCGCCTCTGCTCTCCTTCTCCTGACACATGAGAGATTCCTTAATAAAGTTTACAATCAAAAATCACTTTGTCCCTCTCCCCTCCCACATGTATCATGGAGTAGCAACATCTAGATAGAATAAATAAAAAACGCTTATGTCTCCTGGCTGCGCACGGGCGGGTATGGGCTTATTTATTTTTTAATTGAAATCCTCCTAATCTTCTCTTCCTCTCTCCTACACACGCATGCTGAATAAGCCAATCCCTCTCTCAAAATAAATTCCCTTCTCAGTTGTGTATCATGTGGAGACAAGCAGAATGCCCAATATCCATAAAATTTCTTTTTTGTTTTTGCCTAACTCACCCTCTGTTACCCAAAAATGGATTTCTCTATATCCCAATCTCATACAAATGATGTCATTGTTAGTAAAGTTCGATTGACATTTTATGCTTGAAAGTCCAAAATAAGGTGGATATAACTTGAAGTTCACTTTATGATTGCATGCAAATACTGATTGAAAGATATTTTTTTTCAAATTGTTAACTATTGTTTTCAATTCAATTTCAATTGCAAACATATTGTTATTTTCTCTTTGTTTCAAATATATTAATTTAATATATATAATTATTTATACATATCTTTCCACTTTCATGAAATACTAAATTTAATATAAATACCTATTTCTTTTTAAACAGTTATTTCTACTTTTATTTATTATTTAGAAAACAATTGCTCCTCCATTATAAAGAAGAATCCCCACCTTCTTCCCAGAGGGTCTACATGTTGGAATAATATAATCAATGGTAAAAATATTGTGGATGATGGTATTGGATGGCAAGTGAGAAATGGTAATAACACTAGATTCTGGGAGGACAGATGGATTTTTAAGGAGCCCATTATAAAAATCAATTCCTTCACTGAATGGGCAAAGATTTGTAAGGAATGGTTTGGAACTTATGTGAAAGATTACAGAGTGAATGGTAATTGGGTGGACTTGTGCAGTGTTAGTCAGGCTTTGGCTCCTATCCAGTCTTCTCTAATGGCTGTTAGACTTAATTCTGAGCAGCTGGATGATTGTGTGGTTTGGATAGATGAACCCTTTGGCAATTTTTCCATGTCATCTACTTTTTCCAGGATTACTTCTTCTCTAGACCATCCTCCTTGCTGGTCTAAAGCTTGGCTGAAACACTTGATACCTAAAATTAATATCTTCTTCTAGATCCTTCTCCAAAATAAGGTGCTCACGATTGATAACCTGTGTAAATGCAAATTTCAAATGCCTAATAGATGCTTTCTTTGTAACATGGAGGCTTAATATGTGCATCATTTATTCCTTCATTGCTCATTTGCTGCTGCTATTTGGGAAAAAATCATCAAGTTATGACACCTTCCTTGGGTTTTCCCTTCGTCCATTGAATATTTCTTCACTCAATGGAAATCCCCGACAAGAAATCCTATGCTCAGGATTTTATGGGATTTATCCTTCCCTCATGCTGCTTGGGGCCTCTGGAAAGAACGCAACAATAGAATTTTTAGGGGCAAAGAAGCCTCTGTGGATATTGTCTTTGATAAAATTGTGAGATCCCTGAAGGAAAATTTCAATGCCTTGGCTCAGAAGGACTGTATGCCCACGAAAGTGGAGCATTCGCTCTATGACTTTACTGTTGCTAAGGATTGGAACATAAGTCTAGATTTCTCTAGTACTATAATGAAGGCCAAGAAGGATAGAGAGGGTGTTTGCTGGTCTTTTCTGCCAAACGGATGGATCAAAGCTAACTTTGATGGTGCAGCTAAAGGCAATCTGGGGGCGGCGGGTTGTGGTGGAGTTATAAGGGATTCCTTTGGCAATTTCATTGGAGTGATTGCCTCTCCTCTTGGCTCTCAAACTAATCATCTGGCGGAGGCTGTTGGTGCTTTTCACATCATAAATTTAGCCCAAAGTCTTAACATTAAAAATCTGTATCTTGAAGGAGATTCCAAAAAGATAATTGACTGCCTCTGTGGCAAGTCTCCCCCCTCGTGGACCATTAAATCATGGGTTGAGGATGCCATTCTGACTTGGTTAAATTTAAAAAAGTTAAAATATCACATGCTTATAGAGAAGCCAATGCTATGGCAGATTTTTTTGCTAACGAAGGAGTTAGGAGTAAAGATGTGCATACCTGGCTTAATACTAGCAATCTAAACTTGAATGTCTGCACCCTATTAAATTATGATAAATCACATGGAAAAGTGACATGTTATCCCTTTAATGAGGACAAGTTGGACCTTTCACATCACAATCATTAGAGTGCATGGTACCGAGCCCAATGGCTTAATCTGCAAGAAAACTCTACACGCTTTGTGGGTTTTTAGATTTGGCGAGGCCAATTTTAGTGAAGCTTTCATTTGGGTCCGCCCCACTGTGTCGACCGAAATGGGAAGAGACAAAAAGAAAATTGAGTCGGATAGCTATGATATACACATGAAAAATGCCAAGGTTTGGAGTAAGGTTAAAAGTAGAGGGTTGCTTCCTTTCCTAGAGAAGCTTCATGGCTCTAACTAGGAGTCTACGAATCTCTTTGTTGAAAATTAGAATAATGAAAATTTGACCCTGTTTGGTAGGAATGTGGAGCTTAGCGAAAATCTTATTGCTGAGGTCACGAGACTATCTACTGAAGGGAAGAAGTTCTTTAGGTATAGGGATTTTTCCGATGAAGCTGTGATCAGATTTCCTAAAAAGGACAAAGAAAGGATAAGTCTGGTTAAAATTGCAAATAGCTACTTCGATGTTGACTCCATAAAAGGCTATTTGGAGAAAGGTTCTGGGGGTCATCATGGAGTACATTACAGTGGATGGGCGCTTCACCAGAGTCTATGGCTACCACTTTGCTCTTCTTAATCACTTCCGATACAAGGTCAGGGTCTCTCTCCCCTATTATCTTTTCTGTTCCTTGAAGAAAAGCTTGGACGATAATAAGAAAAACCCTAAAAGATTCCCCATTTTGTACACTGGGTTAATAAGGTTGATTATGGAACATTTCTATATACCTACTCCCGCTATTCTGGAAACTATCCCTGATTCTGAGAGTGATGACATTGAGCTCAGTGGTTTGGAGTATCTGCCTAACTCTAGTCCGGCTAGAAAAGTCCTTAGCTTGCACGTTGTCCCTTTTGGGAATTCTGGTAAAACCCGTGTTGAGTTTGAGCCTGATAACCCCTCCCTTAAGAACAACTCTATTGACAAGAAACCCTAGGCCAAAAGCCTTGTTTCCTATTCCAAAGAATCCTCTGATTCGGAGGAGTTTGATGCCAACAAAACTGAGCTTTGCGCTGATCCTCTATCGGATAAACACATTAATGATTGCTCCCCTGTTATTCCTAACCCTGAGAAAATTTGTCCTAATACTAGGAAAGAGCCCTCTTTGGATATTTTGAACCTTGCCAAAACCAATTCTGAGTCCCACTTCAAACTCTTGGAATGGACATTTACTGAAATTAATGAGTTGAAGATAAAAAATTGGGCCCTGCAAAGCAAGATCAAAGAGCTAGGTGCAAAGATTGCCGAGATTGAAAAGAAAGATATGGATCATGGTAATAGAAATATTAATTCCAAGGTTGAGAAAATAAGGAAAACCATCAATACCGTTGCTGAGCAAAACAACCATATAGCAAGACACAATGCCATTATCATTAATGCGATGACTGAAAAGCTAGATAAAGCCCAGTAGGTTTATCTGGTGGTGGATTTGGGCAAAACTGAGGACAAAAGCCAAGAGACGGATGCGAGAATTTCCAGAAGAACCAGAGCCAATCTAAAATGCAAGGCCCCCCCTACTTCGAATATGATTCAAACTTTTAAAAAGGGTGTCAATGATATGCAGAATCTAGAGGCGGAGATAGAGTCTTTCCTCAAGACTCTGAATTAACGGCTAGGGATTTTTTGTTGCTTTCTTTGTTGTTCCTTTCGACTTGACCTTTCTGGTCTTTTTCGTTTGGTTGTTGCTAATATTTTCTCAGGCAGCTGGTCTTTTTGGTTGGACTTTGGTGTCCTCCTTTCTGTTTTGTAAACGTTGTGGTTTCGCGTCCCTGTAAAACCCGTTTTACCCTTTTATCAAAAACAAATAAACCAGTAACCCAAAAATTACATTTTTATTTTATTTCCACACAATAACATAATATACTCAAATTGAGAAACAATCAATCTTTCTATTTCAAAACAAATAGATCCATTTTCACATATATTTGAGCAATCAAATTTTAAACTTATTTAAAATTTCCAAATAATAATCATCACAAAAATACATTAATAAATAAGTGGTCTGTGAGATTCCATCATCCTCATTAAAATCTAATGGCTAAAATGACTCTACTTGATAAATATTTTCGCCTTCATTCTTGTTCACCTATTCTTGCATTCACTTGCACTCAAATTCTCATCAGTAATGACAATCCCCAAATTTCATAATAATGAATTCAAATCATTTCATTTTCATTTAAATTTCCATTTCAATTTTAATTTCAATTTCATAATGATCAATTTCCATAATCATCTAACATAAACATGCAAATCTCAAGATTTATATTTGCAATTAATGAATTATAAAAATTAGTACATGACAAGAATTATATTTGCATCATTGATAAAATTATAAATTATTCTTTTCATATTTTTTTATTTTTTTGAGCAAAAGTGGCAAGCCACTATATATATATTTATTATATGTAATAATGTATACATTTAACTGGCTCAAAAGGCATACCGGTAGGAAAGAGCCAGTGAGAAAACCTTCGGTTTTGGCCCAAAAATGTAGTGCTTCTGATTACAAAATGTTGACTTTTTAAAGTCATACAGGCATAACAAAATTTATCTGCCTAAAATTTTAAACCTATACACTGTAAATACAACTTATTGGTATTCTTTTCATATTGATTTTATCTCTTTGTGCCTTTCATTTGGTGTCTAGATCTTGGCAGGCTATATCCATAGCCATTTATAACAAGGTTTTAATCAATAATGATAAAAATTGATAAATATTTTAAATTGTTTTGGAATTTTTTTGCTAATGAAATTCTTTATCATATTTGGAAGGTAAGGAATGAGGATAAATTCAATGGGAATCAGAGGACACTTACTAAGTCTTCAAAAAGACTCATTATGTTTAATGTTGCAATGTAGGTCAGAACTGCATTGTAGATCCCTAAAGATAATTTCTTGAGGGTGTTGAGAGATGGTACTGTACTTGTAAACCAAAGAGATATAAAGTATGGGCACATATGAAAACATAACTAGCCTAATCTATCCATTTTTATGAAGGCAATTTAAGCTTTCAAAAAAGAACTCAATGAGAAAGCTGAAGGAGAAAAGATGGAATAAGAGATTGCAGACTAATGAAGAATATGCAATTAGGGAAGTTTTGTCAAATAAAGAATAAATTTCTAGTGAATTATTAGTGGGTTCTAGAGAGTTGGAATCTTGCAGTGAAATTAGGAACTTCTAAGGGTCACATGTATAAGTTTGTTGCATTCCTTTTTATATAATACTAAATTTCCAACAAAATAATAGTGTAGATGCTAGTGTAAAAATTTTTATAAATAATTTATAATAGTAGGTATAGCATTATGTATAGTTGCAAAAGACCTCATCCTGTCTACAACTACTCAGTATAGGTATAAGTATTATGTATAGCCGATAAATGAACCGATCCTATATAGAATTATGTATATGCATGATTTTGCAATAGCTTCAGTTTGACCTATAGTTTGGATACAAGGTACATATGAATGTACATGCTAATATAATTGTGAACCTTTACTATTTTTAATTAAAAAAAAAAAGAATGAATGAAAAAAATCACTTTAATAAATTAAAATGAACACGATGTAAAAAAATTTTTGTAAATATATTGATATTTAATGATGTTTTTATATAAGAATTTTTATTAAAAATCTAATAATTTTTTTAGATAAAATATGTTATATATTTAAATATAAAATTATTAATAATTTAATCAAATAAATAATATTTTTTAACTCTCATTGTAACTTATTTTAATATCTAAGATATTTTTTTAGTAATAAAGTAGTCTTATCACTATTAATTATTAATTAAATAAACTAACATAGAAAGAATAGTTATGACATATCTAATGAAGAAAAGTAAAAGCTAAAAACTGATTAAAAAGAAATATTGTTGCACTAGAACATCTAAACCCAACACAACTTTAATATTTTAAAGAAAACCACTCACCATGTGATGAATGTGATGAATGAAAGAAAAACCCCACACTCCAAAAGTCGCCCAATATATTATTCAAAATCACAAAGATTACAATATACTTGTAGAGTAAGCTTCTCAAAGGACTATCACCAATCAGAGATCCAGAGGCAACACGACCACTGTCAGACTTAGAATACTTCATAATACACATCCATAGTACAACACCCTCATAAAATAGGGTTGCCTTCTAGGGAAAGTTAAGCTAATAAAATACTAGTCATCAAATCTAAGACTTAATGATGAATGGTCCATATTTACAATAGTAAAATGTTGGAAGATTTATGCTCCCACCCATCAATTGACACTGACCACATGATTTGTGACATGGTTTAACAACCTCCTGTGGATCCTTAATCTGGGATAGTAGTGGATTCTTGACAAACTAACCTTTTGGGAATAATGACTAGCTCAACTCCCAATAATTGGTATCAGAGTGGGGATTGCGGGTTTGAATCCCTTGGTTGCACTGGGGAGATTGTTGGAAGCTTGACGCTTCCACCCCTCAATTAGCGTTGACCATGTGATTCATGACATGGTTTAATAGCCTCATGTGGATCCTTAATTTGGGATAGTAGAAGATTCATAATAGGACAACCTTTTGGGAATAATTACTAGCTCAACTTCCAACATAAAATATAAATAAAATTATCCTTGCAAGGGTGATTCCCCCAAGTCCTCGCTGAGGCACACTGCCCTCAGACCCCCAGCTGGGGGGATGATCCCCCGAACCCCTCATGGGGGGAAACCCGCCCATGCCCCCCATCATGGACTTATCAATAGTACCTTATGTAATTGCAAGGTTGAGACACATTTTACCAACATTCTCCTCCTCTTTTGAGAAGGGATCTTGATAATTAGGGTTATTTGTACCTTGCTAGTAGGTGTTTTCCCTCTTTTACACCTATTGGTTGAGGAAATTTTAGCTACCCTAACTCTATAAAATTTCCTCATATGACTCTTACTATTTCTCCTATGGATGAGACCATCATATAATTTTCTTAGACCTTACTAAATTATGGTTCAAGTTGGATGACTAGGATTCACTTCCTCCTCCTAATTGTGGTCTAGCCACTTAGCAACTTGTATCTTCCTTTTGTTATCTTTCTCTTGACTAATGCCTTATTTAGACTTTAAGGGTGTGATATTTTCCATCCACTATTCTTTGTGAATATGTGTAACACTACTTTTATAATGGTAAGATAGACACTATTAATAGAAAATATATTATTTAAAATAAATAGACCCTCATAATATGTGCCTTGACATATTTTAAATAAGTTTTCTAAAAATTCTACACTAATTATTATTATTCTATTTATTTATTTATCTTTAAGTTTTATTTTCAAACAATCATTTAAGAAGTTGAACACATTAATTTATCCATCATTTTTCTTACAAATAAAAGAATATTCTAATATAAATGAAATAATATATATTTGCATAATGTCAATAATAGAGAATGATCACTCCTTACTAGGTAGCCTTGTTTCGTAATTATGTTCGTGTAGTAAAATATCTCATATATAATGTACTTTTACTTTTTCTATTAATTAATCAACAATGAATGAAAATATATTTACATTGAATGATATTTCTATATAAGAATTTTAATTGAGTCTAACTAAATATTTTAGATTAAATATTATATATTTAGATAAAAATTTCTTGATATGAATAAGCAACATAGTTGAATATAGAAAAATTTATCTAAGTTTCATGATTTGTGAAAAATCATTTTTAATATATTATATATTTAAAAATAAAAATATAAAAAAAAATTGAATAAATAATCTTTTTTTTTTATTGTAACTTATTTTAATATCGTAAATATTAAAAAATATTGTTTTAACTATTAATGTTTTATTAAATAAACATACATTAAAAGAATAGTTATGACATGTCTAATGAAGAAAGGCTAAATCCAAAAACTAATTAGAAAGAAATATCGTTACACTAGAGCATCTAAACCCATTGCTATGTTTAATTTTTTAAAGAAAACCACCCACAATGTGATTAATGTGTGTTGTCACATTTTTCCAAAAGCGGCCAATCGCTTGACCTATGTATGACTATGATTTAAATTGTTGAAGTGGCTTTTACTATTCACCCTACCTCAAATAGTCAAAAATTAATTCTAGGGGAGAGGGGCCAGTGGTCGTGTGGGCTAACTTTATCAGCATGTAGCGATTGACTAGAATATCGTAGAACCTTTGCTTTTTTTTTAAATGTAGACTGGCCTCTTATTTATCTATAACTAAGGTTTGGAGGTGGTACTCATCATGCAACTCGCCACATCAACACATCTATTGAGAAGTGTCTAAAATTTGACTTTTTAAAGGTTTGACCAAAACTTAATCATGGAACCCCTAATAGTTGAACCAAAAAAAATCATTTGTTGCTTGCAGAATATCATATTATTATTTAAAATTAAATTAATATACAACCTAAATGGACCAAATACCTATTGATAACCATAAATCTTTGAGATCTCTAGCTTTTATATTCAACATATATGGAGCAATAGTCGAACACAAAAAAACTATTTTTTGTTATAAAAACAACACAATTATTTAAAATACAACTTATATCAAACAAAAATGGACCAATAGTTGAACAGTAATTTATTTTGAAAATCTTTCACATTTAATGGGAAATAACATGTTATTTATTGTGCTCACCTTTTAAATTTGTGATTTGAGAAACTATTGATATAAAATACTCCAATGCTTTTACATTGCTACCCCAATAGTTGTACACATAAGAACAATATTTTTTCACTATGATAAAAATACTTGTTTAACTCATTGTCTTATTTTATTAAATGAGCATTTTATTTTTTAAATGATACACTTATAGTAGATAGTTATGATATTTTATTTGAGACAAAAGCATACTTATTTCACTTCTTCATGAATGTATTTATGGTTTTTTCATAAAACATTTAGAGGTTTTCATGTGTTCAAGTATGGGTCCACTTTTGATCAACATTTGATTTTTTTTTATTTACATTTGGACTTATTTATTTACAATATATAGTATAAATATGTGGTAAGATTGGGTAATATAATCACAATTGACTGCATGACTATTGAACCCCACACAACTACTGACCCCTCTCGCCAAACTCATCTAACACTCTCCTCTTTACACTTTACCTTTAAACGTAATCAAAATCATCAACGTCGGGGGAAAAAAGGAAAAAAAGGACAAGAGGGTGCCCTTATCAAGGCAAATGCTTGTGGCATCTATCTTTTATGTAGAACGTTGTTTGCATTGTTCCAGATATTTCCAGTTTTCTCCGTTATAGATAAAATTTATGATTATTATTCATTGGGATGTGGCTTAATGATCCCTGAAGCTCAATTGTACTCCAGACATTTCACTGAGGTTGCCTGTCAAAGTTAAATAAAATTAAGCATTTTCTTTCTGGAATATTTGGTAAATGATTTACATCATGGAATATTGTGTCAAACGCTTGCTTTACTTAAAAAATGCTTCCATCTTTGTAAGCGCTTAAATACTATAACAATTTTGGTGCCACCCAAATTCATCATTCAATTGAGGTGAAATCATATGCATATATTTTGTTTATTGTGGGTAATAACGTTTGTGTATGTGTGTTTGAGAAAGTTGAGATTATGGACTATGGCCTGAAAGAGTTATTGATATTGTTGGGAATTGGTCTTTTCCTTGCATTGATGTTATGGGATATTAGCGTGTCCTTGTGGAGGGGGCAAACTTGGGTTCCAGGAGAAGCTCTTGTTCTAACTGGCCTAACAATCCAGATTCTTGGGTACATAGAGTCCCAAAATATCAATGCTTCTGAAAAAAAAAAAAAGAGCAGATAGAGTCATTAGTTGAAAGCCAACATTCAATTGATTGTGCTAGAGTAATAATATGTGTATTTGTGGGATTTCTGCTTCCACGGATGGCCTCTACGTCGACTGGGACAAGGTGGAGCAATATTTTGGCTTTATTGATAAGCATATCCACTCATATGTTTACAGAAGTTTATGTTATTCATAAAGCTAAAGATTTCAGTCCACAGAAGAAAGAGAGAGTGTCGTGGTTCATTGGGTCAGGTGGGGTCCTGTTATTATCAATTATAGGTTTGGTGGTCCTTCTGGGCTACGTGGTTATTGCTGGTAAATTCATCTCTGAAACTCTCAGTCGCAGGATTCCACGTTCTCTCGCTGACAATAAATTGGAGAATGAAGACAATCCACAGGAGATTTTTGAATATGAGATTCTCCAGACATGGCTGATAGCTCGAGTTTGCCAACCGGAGTATGCGATAGCGACGTCAATGTTCAGCGCAGCAACGGGAGGCATTGTAACATGTGTTGCACTTTTTGTTGTGAAAGTCATTCTGTTGAGATCACTTCTAAAAGGAGTGGAATTGTTTTCTCTTCAATGTGTCCTCATCCTCATTGGATCGACCTTCATCTCTACAGATGGTGGACATCACTGCTTTATTTTAGGGGGGTTTACAAAGTCCTGGTATAATTCTGTCCATGTCCTCCTTGCTAGCGTTTCTCGATACTTCCTGCTACAAAGACTTCTATTTGGTTTTATAGTAGATGATGGGCATGAACTCTGCACTCTGGATTAATTTGAGGAGATGGAAATCTTAGCGTAAGATAAAAGTATGCTTGAAATCATTACGTATGGTTATATAGGTGCTCATATCACCTTTCTTTGTTCCCTGGGTTACATTTTACTATGCAACTGCTACTGCAACAATTTTAATGAGCATGTTCTTTTGGGGATTATTGGCTTCGCTGTGCTACAACAAATGTATACGCTTTCTCTGCAAAGTTTGGAGGGAGAGGTAGCCCACCGCTGAACCAGATGATAAGTTGGAGAAATATGAAAATATTTTGAAGTCTCTTGTCACATATGGAGAAGATCCAGCGAGAGTGTGGATTCAAAAAAGGCGCTCTTTTGATTATGTAAAATGGAGCTTGGGAAGAGCTTTTCACAAAGGCAAGAAATGCGAGGCATTGATCAATCTAATGAGAAGTAACGATTCAGAAGCTTGTTTTGTAGATCCACTCAAACATTCTGTAAAAGAAATACCACAGCTCCAAGAAATGTTAGACTATTTCCCAGGTGTTGTTGAATGGACGTGGCGGATGACAGCTCTGTCGCTGCTAAAGATGATAACTGAAGTGGGTGACTCATTTTCTCCCGATGATGTGCAGGTTAATTCTATTGTGCAGGAAGCTGTGCTTGCTTATAAACAAGCGCGAAATCTCATTGATTTTGCAGACTGTCCGGACAACGTCCATGTAAATGCCGAATCGTTCAACCCGTCAAATTTGGAAGCGTTTCTGCTGAAATACCAAGCCGATAGAGATTTCAGTGTTGGAATTTAACCCCGACTGCAGGGTTAGCGCGTGCCCGTGGTCAGTCTTCGTCCACCCCGCGGCTGTGCGGTGTCTCCCAAGGCACCTCCGGGCTGGCTTTCTTGCTCCGCGTTAATGCGGTTTCTTCACCTTCCTTGCCGCGTAACCTCTGCTCAGTCTTCCTTAGTCCGCGGCTGTCTGGTTCTATCTCCCCCGCGGTCTTCCTCCAGTTTCTCACATGAAGTGGTTTTCACCGCGTTACAGCTGGGCTCTCCTTCTTCGTCTGTGGCTGTGCGGTTTTTCCTTTGCTCTGTTTCACCGCTCTGCCGCGGTCTATATCTTAACCGCCTTGGTAACGCGGTGATTCGTTTGTTGTCTGCCAATTCACTGACTGCCTCCCCGCGACCGTCTTCCTCTGTCTCTGCGGTAATGCGGGATGTCATCCTCAGCTTGTTTCTGCAGTCACCACGACCTCTCCACAATCCGCAGCGGTAACGCGGTTTTGATGTCTTTGGCGGCGTTTGATGTGGTGCACATGTTGGTGGATAATCAACTCAAAAGGACGTACATTGAATTCGATGGGACAGTCTTTAAGATGATGTTGATGGCAAAATTTAATTGTTATTATCCTTATAATGAAAAAGTTTGCTGGCTGCCGTAGAGATGTAGTGAGAAACAAAGAGAAAGAGAGAGGAGAAGGTGAAGTCCAGAAGAGACGGACAAAGACAGATAGAGAAGAGATAGACACAGAGTGAAAAATGATGCTCCCAAGAGTAGAGAGTTAAAAAGTGTAACAGAAGATAGAAAAGAAGAGTTGAAGCTCTATTGTAGTGTAAAATAAAATTTATGAGATCAAGACAAAAATCTGGGTTTGAGCATATGTGTTTTTCAGTTTCATAATTTATGTGTTTTTATGTTAAATGAATTTATGTCTATTTGTGCATGCCTCCTCTCCTATACTATTAGTTTAAGTAAGCCTTATCCTTTCCCACAAAGTGGTATCAAAGCATAGTTGGTCAGTTTGACTGGGAGTAGAAAGGTGTGGTAAATTTGTGTGAGGAAATCACTGTCTAGATAGAGAAAGCTATAGAATGTCTAGGACTTGTGTGTGTGCAAAAATATGAGAAATTTATCTGGGTATTAGAGATTTAGTGAAGAGGGTTGATGAGGAAATAAGTGTTTAGAAGAAAATGCAGCCACAAGTGTTTTGTCTGTAAGGAAAACTGTTTGTGTTAGGATTAGTTGTCAAGGAGATTTAGGTGTGTTTAAAGCCTGAGAAGAATGCTTGAAAGTTTATTGTTGAGAAAAGCCAGAAGAGCTGTATTTTGAAGAAAAAGAAAGAGATCACTGATAGAAGAGAAGCTAAGAAGAAGCCCACAAGCAGAAGAAGGAACATAACACCAGTTGTTTGAACAAACAAAGAGTTGCAGACCCAACTGCTGAATTTCAGTCACGAGATTAAGAGGTAAGTTAAAATTTCCTTTACAAATGGGGAAAGTAGGGAAAAGAGTCAAGAAAGAGAATGAAAATCTTTCATCTGCAAGAGATGTTTTAGAAGAAGAGTTAATATTGCTTAGAGATGAATTGGGTACTGTTAAAAAAAACAATGGGAGTTATTTTGAGAAAATAAAAGAGCAGTCTAAGGAGAAATGTTTATTGTTAGAAGAGAATGGTGATTTAGAAAAAGAATTAAGAAGGGTTAAGGCTAGAAATGAAGACCTAGAAGAAAGGTTGAAGTCCTTTGAAGAGATTAAGAAAAGAAATGAGGATGAAAAAGAAAAAATGAAGTTGTTTGATGAAATTAAGCAAAAGAATGAAGAATTTGAACTGAGAGCAAAACAGTTTGAAGAAATGGAGAAAAAGAATGAAGATTTGGGAAAACTCTTGAAAAGGGTAGAAGAAGAAAATAGTTTAGAGTTGAAGGAAATCACAGAATTGAAAGAAGAAAATGATAAATTTAGAGCTTCTAGAGATTGTGTGAAAATAAAATCCTCTGTTTGTGATGTCTCATTTGACACAGCAGATTTGTGTTTTTCATTGGATAAATCTGATTCTGTTAATAATGCTGATGATAAAGAGTGTAAAGATGAACATGATAAAGAATTTGCAAATATGGCTAGTTTTGATAAAGTGTTAAAATTTGCAAAAGATGCTGATTGTTTTGAAGAAAATGCAGGGTTAAAAATCATGAAAAGAATGGGTTATAATGGACAAAGTCTAGGTAAACATGAACAAGGGAGAAGAGAATCTATTGAATCTAAAATGAGGCCGAAGAATGAAGGTCTTGGATATGATTCAGGAAAAGGAAATACTGCTATAAGTGCGGGTAAGTTTGTTAAAGAAATGAAGTGTAATGAGTGTTCACACTGTCATAGAAGAGGTCACATCAAGGAGAAGTGTTGGGATCTACATCCTTGCATGGTTTGTGGTTCAAAGAATCACAGTGAGGAGAAGTGTTGGACAAACATGTCAAAGTATGAATCTGGTTCAAAATGTATGAAGATGTATTGTGGATGGATAGATGATTCAAGTTGGCAGAAGCTAACTGGCATGTTCAAGAGATTGTACAAGTGTACACATGTCAAGGTCAATAAAAATTCTGAGAAGAATGAAGGTTCACATAAAATGAAAAATATTTGGAGAAAAAAGAAGTTGCAGTCTAATGATCCACTTGCAAAGAGTGAAGATGAAAAACCCAGTTTGATGTTTTAAAAGATATGAAGATGTTGAAACTGCCATGCAGTAGGAAAGGGTAAGATTTTACTTTGATTGCTTTTTGAAAAATGAGAAAAATTGCTGATATAACAAAACAAGAAATGCAAGGGAAGTCACAAGAACTTCTAAGCTTGAATGAAGGATTTGTATGTGTAAGGTGAAATAAGGAATCGGAAAAGTAGCTGAGGCTACCACTGCAAAAAATTTTTTTTTAAAAGTTTGGAATAGCAGCAGCTGTATAGGAAGCATGTAAATAATTTTGTTGTTTGAGTGTTATGAGATTTTAAAGATGTTTTCAAATATAGTCACCTGAAGCTGTCAAGGATGCATGTATATATTTTTTCAGTTGTTTGAGTGCAGTGGAGAGAAGACATAATATGAATAAAAAAGAGGTTACAGTCGCAGCTATTATTGCTCATCAAGAATTGAGTTGAAAATACAGTCAAAGAATATGGACAGAGTTATATCATAGTTGTGTTTATGAATGAGAAAGTGAAAGTGATGGAAGAAGACAAGATTCATAAATCTAGAAGAAGAGGTTGTAGTAGAGCATGAATGGCAGCAACCACAATGGATTTTTTTTTAAGAGAGGTTTGAAATTTTTTTTGAATTAATTGGTGAGACAGAAGTTTGGCTAAAGAGGGAGAAACAATCTAATGAATTGTAGAAGCATTCTGTGAGCATGAATGAAATTAGAGTTAGAACTATGATTGGATTCCCTAGCACCAGAAAAGTGCCACTATGGGGAGTGATGTTTAACAGCCAGTTTGTGGTAATCTGAAACCACCTCATTAAAAGTTTGGAATTTCTACAGCTAGTTAGTGGTAATCTGAAACCACCTCTTTGAGAGAATGAAGTAATCAGGATGAAGATGACAGATGAAGAAAATGACAGGACTCCCTAGCACCAGCAATGTGCCACCATGGGAAGAATTAAAATCAATCAATTAAGATCAAGATACAGAAAGGATTCAGAACATCCTTGTGAATTTATGGTAAACTTAAACCATCTCTAGTTGATAGAAGATAACAGGCAGATTGCGAAAGATGAAAATTAATGAAGAGGCTGAGACCTCGGAGAAGAACAAAGATACAGAAGCATAGAGCATGCAAGTGAGAAGACTGATGACAAAGCTGAGAATATAGATGAGAAAGAAGAAGCTAGTACAGAGATACAAAAGAAGAAATTTGAAGCTTAAGGGGGAGAATCGGAGAAGTTAAAATTGCCACAACATTTGAGAACTAACTGGGGACAAGTGTTGAAAGTTTTTAATATTTTTTGGGGGCTTCGTCTATTTGCTGCAGTCATGTTTAAGGGGGAGTGTTGGGATTTAACCCTGACTGCAGGGTTACCGCATGCCCGTGGTCAGTCTTCGTCCACCCCGTGGCTGTGCGGTGTCTCCCGCGGCACCTGCGGGCTGGCTTTCTTGCTTTGCGTTAATGCGGTTTCTTCACCTTCCTCACCGCGTAACCTTTGCTCAGTCTTCCTTAGTCTGCGGCTGTCCGGTTCTATCTCCCCCGCCGTCTTCCTCCAGTTTCTCACGTGAAGTGGTTTTCACCGCATTAGAGCTGGGCTCTCCTTCTTCGTCTCCGGTTGTGCAGTTTTTCCTTTGCTCTATTTCACCGCTCTGCCGCAGTCTGTATCTTAACCGCCTCGGTAACGCGGTGATCCATTTGCTGTCTGCCAGTTTGCCGACCGCCTCCCCGCGACCATCTTCCTCTGTCTCTGCAGTAATGCGGGATGTCATCCTCAGCTTGTTTCCACGGTCACTGCGACCTCTCCACAATCCGCAGCGGTAACGTGGTTTCGATGTCTTTGGCGGCATTTGATGTGGTGCACATGTTGGCGGATAATCAACTCAAAAGGACGTACATTGAATTCGATGGGACAGTCTTTAAGATGATGTTGATGGCAAAATTTAATTGTTATTATCCTTGTAATGAAAAAGTTTGCTGGCTGCCGTAGAGATGTAGTGAGAAACAAAAAGAAAGAGAGAGGAGAAGATGAAGTCCAGAAGAGACTGAAATAGTGAAGTCTAGAAGAGACGGACAAAGACAGATAGAGAAGAGATAGACACAGAGTGAAAAATGATGCTCCCAAGAATAGAGAGTTAAAAAGTGTAACATAAGATAGAAAAGAAGAGCTAAAGCTCTGTTGTAGTGTAAAATAAAATTTATGAGATCAATACAAAAATCTGGGTTTGAGCATATGTGTTTTTCAATTTCATGATTTATGTGTTTTTATGTTAAATGAATTTCTGTCTATCTGTGCATGCCTCCTCTCCTATACTATTAGTTTAAGTAAGCCTTATCCTTTCCCACATTCAAGGCTTTGAAAAAAGTGTAAAGGCATTGGAAATTTGGACGACGGGTCAACCATGACGATGACTCTGTTGTTGAAGCACTTGACAAATGCAGGGCGCAGCTCTTTGAATGCTCAGCTTGCATCAGGAACCAGTTTCAACAATCGCTCTACAGCATGCAGCTGGCTAAGAATTCCAAGGATCCTCGTCAATCCATATATATTGCTACTCTCAACTATTTTCAGAGTCTAGAGAAAAATGTAAATTTCAGGCTTGCTTGTTGGAAGGATGTGGCACCAACTTTAACCATGTTGCAGGTGTCTGCATTTGTTAAGGAACAAGAAATAGGGGATCCCGAAGACTTGTTGAATTTTCTACAGAGCTTCTTGGTGAATGTTGTGTGTCAATCCTTGTCAGGTTTGCCGGGAAAATTTCTAGAAAACTGCAAAAAATGGGCTGCAGATTTTGAGGAGGAAAAGATTTCAAAAGCAATTGACATAGCAGGGAAAGCATGGGCAGTGATGGAGGAATCAGGGGCAGGCGCCTTTGCTACCGTGTAATGTTCCTTTGGAGAAGTAGAATCATTGGTATGAATTCTAGCTTATTTGGATTCAGCTTTTCCTGTTTCTATAAATGCCACTGTTTTGCTCTTGTATTTGATGCCTAAGGATGCAACAATTAGTTGTCCCATTATCTAAGGCTATAAAATACTCTATAAGGATTGATTATGTCTAATTGTATGGTTTTCAGGTAATATGGGTGTTGATATTTACGAATACTTCAGTATTATAAAACTTCTCTGCTGCAATGTTTAAGTTCAGAAATATGAAACGGTTTACATCAGACGTAAAAGAGGTATTTACATGGAACTATTTTCATGCAAGACTTTTTAAAAAAATCATATTCAGTTGAATTGCCTCCTATTGGATAAAGGCTTAATGCAAATAAAAAGGAAACTACAGTTCAGCAAATTCCTACTTTTTATTTACCATTATGTTACTAAAATACGATGCTGTTTAAAGAGCTTTGGGTGGGAGTTCATTTAAATGTGTTATATATTATAAATAACTATAACCGTTGTATTTTTTTATTTTTTTTAAATTATTATTTTTTAAATTGTATAATATGATTTAATATATTTCTATATTTTAAAGATTTTTGTACACTTTTATTGTATTCAATTAAAGGATATTTTAAATTTGAATGATACTTAAAATTTGTAATTGAATGTAATTGAATATGATGGTAAAAGATTTGGGCTTTAAAATTATTCCCATACATTCAATTACATTTTTAGAGTAATTATGTGCATTAATTGGTCAATAGAATTATAAATATTTTTTTTCTTTAAATCACTTAATGACACCTTTCAGTGCTATAATTAATGAATAACTTGCTTTTCAAGAGCTCTATTGCACTCTAAAAATAGAATTATAAAATGTAAATACACAACAAAAAGACTACTAAAATAAATCAACTTTACTACATACTTAATTGGAAATAATTTGAGATCCAACCCAAAGACCAAACGACATACTTTTAACTCATTGTTGAAGAACACTATTTACCATCCAAGTAAAAGACTAATACAAAATATTTCAACATCCATGATTATTCTACACCTCTATTAAAAATAAACAATGGGGAAAGTTAGTTGAAGATGTTGAATAAGGACACAACATGCATTTTTCATATGGATTCCTTGAGATTTAGAATATTGTTAAAAATGTGAGATGTTATCATTTTTTTAATTATAAACCAACTCTTTACCCTAGATGAATGCTTGCAATTGTAAAGTTTTAATGTCAAAAGTAATATCTAGTCTATTTGTGTTCATACATCATTGTAGTAAGTGAAAAGGTTAAGTAGTGAAAATTTAATTGGAAATAAACTAGTTCTTCCTTATATGTTGATCCTTGTAAATCATGTACTTGAAGTCGTGTTGATGTAATTGTTAAATTATTCATTTATAAGCTTTCTCAAAAAATTAAGAATAATAAATATCAATGAGTAGACTATGTTTTGATCCAATAAGATAATGTTACTAGCAATGTGAATATTTTCAATAGATTGAAGGAATGTGTAAACTAAATACTTTTTTGAGAGTGTTAAATAGCTAAGAAGAACAAGAGAGTGTGTAGTGTCCTTCCAGTTGCTACTATTTGTTCAGTTTGCTTATGTTCATTTTCTAGTCGTTTAGCTATTTGGATACTGTATTACATTATTTCAGTTACGACGCAGATATTATGTTAGTTTTTATACTCTATTGATGATACATTAGACATTGTGATGATCTGGTTATGTTCATGTGTTGACATCATGATAGACATTGAGTGTGTTATGGTTTCATGTCGTTTCTCAGCTTTAATGAGCTATGATGTATTGTTGCATGTTAGTCTTCATGAAGGAGACATCATATCATTACTCACTCATGAGTACCCTGCTACGCTGCAACTCTCCTTGATGGTGTGATTCCCGATATATGTTGATATGTTTGACAATGTTGTTTTATGTAGTTTGCAAGTACAAGTTTCGACACCACCTACTTTGTCATGTTTGAGTGTGTCATAACCCAATGGAAACATGTTGTTTCGAAGATAGTGTCGGGTCCTCTTTCTTTAGCCATTGTTCTTAATAGGATGAGTACCCGTTAGTCTTCCATTGTCGTTTGTTGTTCATTCTGTCATGTCATTTGTATTTTCGTCATGTTTTGAAATTGATTTGTTTAATTAGTTAAATGATTTTATTTATAAGTATTTAATTTTATTGTACTTTAATTGCAATATTAGATTAAAATAATTATGTTTAGATTACTTTATAATTAAACTTGATTATTGTATTGAATTATTTGATTAATTAAAATTAATAAAATAGAATATTAATTAAATGAAATAATTGGTTTACTGTGCAAACTTAAATTTTGATAAATAGATATTTTGAAATAGTTGTTTTCAATAGATTATGGAAAATATCTGAAATCTTGAATTAAAAATAGAAAATGTTATATAGATTAATTATTTAATTATAATCGTTTGTTCAGTTTTGAAATTGAGAGTTAATTGAAAATAAATTAAAAAGGATTGTGATGCAATTTGTGGAGGAAAATTGGGTTTTTGGAAAAATTTGTTTTTACGATAGTATTTTTGGGGAAAAAGCTTTTCCTTTTCTCTCTATGTATCAATTGAAAAAGTTTTGAAGGTTGGGTTTTCGAAGGCTTTGCACGAATTGAAGAGTTATAGTGTAGATATGCAAAATTGACTCATGCATCTAATCACACTTCAATTAACATCATTTCATCTACTAATTAAATAAATCAATTTAATTAATTCACTAAGGTTATCTCTTTAATTAAATAAATCATTTTTATTTGATTATCTCCTAGAGTTTCTTGATTTAATTAAATCACATGTATTTAATTAAATGACTAATGATCATTATCTCCTCTCATTTTGATTTATTTTAACCCACAAGTCTAAGTCAAAATGTCACAATCACCTAATTCCTCAATAAGTTAATCCAATCTTGATTAATTTAATCTTAACCCATGTCCCATCCTCTAGCTTTCCCCACTTGCACAATAAATTATTTATTTTGATTTATTAAAACTCTATTTTCCTCACAAAGCATATTCCCAAGGAATATGCCCTCATTAAATCTCTTTGTTTGACTTTTTTGTCCAAACAAATTTCCCCCCAAATCTCTCAACCATATGCATTTAATGCTATTTTCAAATTTCAAATTGGAACATTGACCAAAAATTGCACAATCATGGCCCATTCACATAGTGACAAGTGGATTTTTCCTATTGGTTGAGGATTAGTCCCACATTCCTCAACTTTTCCTCTTCTCTATTCAATCTCACCTATAAATTCAAGGGGTTTTCTCCTTCATTTGCATCTACAACTTGAACATTCTTACTATAGGCAACTTGAGTTCATCTTGCATCTCTTTGTCTATCATCATTGGAGCTTATCTAGGATTGGGAAAGGACTCCTTTACATGTCAAAGATGCACCGATCCAATATGGAATAGGTATACATGTGTTTTGATAATGCTTTCATTTAGGTTCTTTGAACTGATATTTTGTTAGGATCATTAATCATGTTTAGATATTTCATAGGAGCAATGTGGTTTGTTACATTTGATTTTGCATATAGGATAATGTTTGTCAAATTTTTATGTGTAGATTTGGATGCTCATATATAGTATTTGATATCCTGTGTCTGGCTTCATCCGTAGCCAGAATTTGAGAAAGTACTCTAGGTTTTCTTTTGTATTTCTATTTTGTTTCTTGAACTCAAAACTTCTAAATAATGTTTATAAGATTTGATTTACTTTATGTTGAACCTATATGCTAAGTAATCTACACAAACAATAACAAAAAAAAATCATTGTTGCATAAGTTTTGATTAAATTAAAGAAATATTATAGAAAAATGGAAACTTGAGAAAACCTAGTTTGAATCTTAAAATTTGTGAAATATTGCTTAAATCTCCATTATCGTTCAGTGGATTGTATAAATTCTTCATTGTCGTAGATCGCCTGTAGGAATTATTCAATTGTACCGATAGGTTGATATATTTGAATATTGTGATCCAAAATAAATTAACTTGTATGGTTGGTCGATGCATACCCTATAGCTATTTAAGAGTCTTAGCCATCTCTTTATATTTCTGAATAACCTTGCGATACAACCGATCTCTATGCTAGCCTTGTTTTTATTTATTCATTTGTTGATTACCATATTACGGGTTACAATGAGATGCCTTTAATCCTTCAAAACCTTTGTCCATCGTTGTCTCCTTTCATTAGAATATAGATTGCCTGGAAGTGTTTTTGAATCGGTTTATTTACCAGATTGATGAATGAAACTTTACTAAACACATGCAACATATATCTTATTGCCTTAACCGTACGCATGTAGTTAATAAAAGTGACATGTCTTTAAACAAAAACCTTGTTGAGTTTATATGCATTCTAATTGCAAATATCTATCTGTTTTATCCACATCTAACACACCCATTTATCATTCAAATTTAGTTTTGAGAATTGAAACTTGTTGGTTGGACGCCTTGATGGGGTCTGTAGTTTTGCCTGATTATCCTTCAAGTTGGAGACGTCTTTCATTATGATCAACTTCTGATCAATGTTTGATTTATTGTAAGATTGCCTTGGCAAATTGTCATTGTGTAGCTTGCCTAGTATCCACCTTTTTTGAGATATTATTGCATATATTATATTTGAAAAGGTTTTGTTTTATCATTATTAATTACTGTAGAATGTTGGTGCCGAATTGCAATATGTTATTTTAGAGCATGCGATTGATATGCATGCAGTAACTGTTAGTTCACAAGTTTCTTTCTTTTATCCTCTGTGATGGCCGACGTTTGAACTTAAGTTGATTCGGTTGTAGTGGTTATCCTTTTTAACTGTTTCTCAAATATATATACATATATATTTATATTTTGTAAATCTGCCTTTTATATTAGGAAACTGAATTATGGTTTCTTTTAGTATGCTGATTTTATATATATAAATATTAGATTTATTTGATTGGCTTTTAATGTAAAGAATATATTTTCTCTACGTTATGTAAAAATAATTCATTTATCAAATTAATAAAGTATCTTTGATTTTAATATTCGTTGAATTCTATTAGTTAAGATTGTAATTTTAGTTAATGAGATTAATTTGATTCTTAATGATATTCGTTATCATAAATATATATAATAGAATGGATTGAATTTTATTTTATAATTGGAAAATTTATGGTAAAGAATTTATTTTATTCCTAATAAAGTATAAATAAATAATTTTTTGTTGAAATAAAACAAAATCTATATGACATTTAAATTATACTTGTGTGTTATCTTTTATGATCTTTTAGATCAATAAGATTTGGTGGATGTTACATTGGTCAAGATTATTTTGTAACAATTAGAGTGTATTTATACGTCATAGGGTTTCTAAATTATCTTCTAGAGGCTAGAGCTAGTAATTTGTTTCGTTAATCGTAAAATGCTTGTTATTGTTATTCTTTTGCAATGACTTGACTTTGGACTTAGTCATGCATGGTGCATTGTCTCTTTGGAGGTATTTGAAAGTTATATGGTATCGTCATGTTTATGATGTGTATATTCATGTTTTTACTTTTTTTGCATGATGGCTATCCTATGTTGTTGTATGTAAACTATGTTATTTTATATAGGAAGAGTGGCTTTCATTAGGGGCCAGAACCTTAAGAGGTTACCAAGGTAACCTATCAGAAGTAGTTAATTCAGTGAAAACATTAACTTAATGTACTAGGGGTTGGGTAGTGTTCAATATTAAATTAGATAATGGTTTTGCCTCACCTTACACATTAGTGCTTGTATAGATTAAGGGTAGGTTGAGATGGCCTAGAATGGCATGGTTGTTTACTTTGTTTTCTCGAAGAGTAATTCGACTCCACATGAGTTTATTTATGGGTCAAAAATTAGTAGAGAATGTCAGGGTAACTCAAGATGAGGGCTGATAATCTAGGAAGATTCACCAAGGTAACCTAAAACAATTGTGTGATGACACTATTATCCTTATACATTTCATCTGGTCTCTTGTGTAGAGTTATCGTTCACTTTGATGTTGCCTCTAGGAGCTTGTTTTTTATCATGTTGTTTAGATATCGTTATGTCATTATGTGGTTGTCAAGCCATGTGATGTTCTGTTATGTCTTCATGTTTGTTTCACTTGTGGACCTGATATTATCTCCTAGCACGGGGGGTGGACTTATGAGTACCACATGGTTGGGAGGAACATGCTCTATCCTCCATTGGGTTTCCTTGCAGGTGATGTGGTGTGAGATGATATTGTTTTTGATAGTTACTTGATTTCACATTGTTCGATGAGTTGGACGTTGAGCATGCTCTTGGATAATTTTGATAGTTGTGCATGATCGTAACCTATATTGTATCCATACATGATGATTATATGAGACCTTATTGTATTATTATTTTGATGTATCGAGATTTGTCACAATCTCACTTGATGTATCTTGAACATGTAACTTAACATTGTATGATTATGAAATGGGATTATTCATCAGTTATATGATATATTCTTGTGTTTTATGTATATAGATTATGATGTGTTATTTTTCCAGTGTATGTTTACGTAGCATTGTTGCGCAACCCTAAGATCATTTGTGTAGATATTGTGTCTCCAAAAAGTGAGCACTTTGTCACTTTTCGCTCATTTGAACCTTTACCTATGGACTTTTGCCCATTTTCAGCCTATTTTAACCCATTTCTAAACCTTGTGCATAAGTGTTGTAAAACATTTTCATGCTCTCCTAGGCTTTCCATCACTTAATCAACCCTATAATGACCCCTTAATCCTCATACACAACTTATTTTAGTGTGTTTTATGAAGACAATCCCGAAGAACATAAATAATCACATAATAATTACCGACAACCACTTAAAAATTCCCAGGTGGACTAGGTCGCCACCTTGGGTGACCTAGTCCCATGTGGCATAATTTTTAATTTAAACTTAATATCTTTCAGGATTTTGGTCTCTAAAACCTTAAGTTCGGCCTGTGTGGTGTTATTTCAAGAAAATTAGGGCATAACTTGTATAAATAAGCTCCAAAACCCTAATTTCTCATTAGGTACCCTCATTATGCACCACCCAATTTTCTTCTCCACATCTCTCTCCCATCACTTCTCCACTCCTTCTCATCAAGCCAACTAGGGTTCCATCTTCGAAGTCAACAAGACACCATTTCTGAAGAATTTGAGGGCAGATTGCTGCAACAACACAAGATCAATCATCAAAGGCAAGGTAAACTTCATTATTTCATGATTCCTTTAATTATTTACTTAATTTTCTATTTCATTTGGTTTGATTACTCAAAATAGGTTTGACCAAGGAAAACCCCTAATCTCTAACCCTAACCCTTGTCTCTTCTGTGCATGTATGATTTGCAGGATTTTGTATGCAGGTTTGTGGAGAAGGTGTCAGAAAGGTGCCATCAACTATCCACAAGCATCTAGGTCAACCAAACCCTAGTTCAAGCTTGCAGGCCTCTATCTGCCTATTTTCAGCAAAATGTGAATAAGATATCTATTGGAATCCAAACTACAGACTGAGGACTCCAATATCCTCTTTCAGGTTCCCGAAAACCTAGAAGAGGACTAGGTCACCCATAATGGTGACCTAGTCCCTCTGAGCTTGTTTTTTGGTGATTTTTAAATTTCAAGGTACCCATTTAGCAGAAACCAGTTCTGGCAAAGTTTCCCGACAAGAGGACTAGGTCACCCAACTTGGTGGGAATGTCCCTATGAAGATTTCAAACATATTCCAGAGGATTCTAGGGCCTATCATCTACAACATCTCATTCCCAAGTGCAAAATCTTCTATCTTTCCCATTTCCTTTCCATTTGCATGCATTTAGGTTCATTTAGATTAGCTTGTATTAGTTTACTTTCGTTTCATTTACATTATTTATTTAGATTTAGTTTCATTCTATTTCCAACATTTAGGCACACCTTACACACACAATATCACAACGCCTTCCTCTTTGAATGAACCCTAAAATGGAAAGGTTTGAAAGATAGACATTCATCCAATAGTTAGCTTCTAGGGTGAAAAACCCTAGAGGCTCATTGGGGGAATCATCTTTCCCCACCCTAGAAAGTCATTGGGGGAATCATCTTTCCCCTTCTTCATTTTTTTATAACCTGACCTTCTTACACCTTTTTTGATTTTAAATTCTTCCTCATCCTAGGATTAGCTTGCATTGCATCTTGCATTAGTGAAAGTGCATCCTAGGGTTTCAAATATTGCATTAGTGAAAATTGCATGTAGGTTGCATTTTTACACTTAAATCATTACAAACTATCTGAAATTATACATTTTCTTCTTAGATCTGCATTGTGTAGCACATAAACCATCTATACCAACCTAAAACTCTTGAAAATTCTTAAAAAAATTACTAGGAGTACTAGGTTGCCATTCTGGGTGACCTAGTCCCTTCAGGGTTCTGAAAGCCCAGTTTTTGAGCCTCTGTTTTGTGCCATTACCTATCTATATCAGTTAGTTGAGTTTCTATATCATGAATTTCATTAAATCTCATCTAAATTAGCTCATTTCATGCATTGCTTAGTTTCAGTTTTGCATATAATAGATTTATTTTTTAGATTGTTACATAGCGTAATTAGAAAATTACCTTGTTTTACATATGAAAATTTACAATTTAACATTTTAATTTACATAATTGCATTGCATTGTCTTCCCTCTCCCTTCAATACAATGTTTTCTTTTCAAATATGTGGCTTTTATTTGGTTTCAAATGGATTGTACAAATATAATATTCCTTCTTATAAGTTCAATGTAGATTATAATAATGAATTCATTAGATAACATGTTAATAAACAAAACATTGACACTATTATTAACATTGCATTACCCCTTGATAAGGACATTTGTGTTGACAATCATAACAATCATACTTGTACCTCTCCCTATACCTCTCCTATTAGTGACGAAGATATTTTGGTGATAGAAGTTACAAGTGTTGAGGGTCTTTATTGTCCCTCTCCTCATCCCCCTTTTCCAAACCTTAAACAACAAACAATTCTTGACACCACCTTCCCTAGTCTCTCTAACCATACCCATGACACTCAAACTTTCTCATCTCCTAACATTCCTCCTCGATGCAAAGAGGATAGCTTGGTGTTAGAAGATACCCTTAGTACTATTCATGAAACTATTGACCCTCCCTTCCCCAATGCTCCTAGCCTTTGGGACAATCTATTTGACAATCATGGTGGATCTTCTCTTGATGCCTCCCTCCCTTGTGATGAAGCATGTGATGAACCTCTTCCATGATTTTCTACTAGGGTAGATGGTATGGAACAATAGAATGAGACCTTTGAAAATTAAATATATTCCCCTCTTACCCATCCCCCTCTTCCCTATCCCATCATTGATCCTTTCCCTACTAGTGATGATGTTATTTTAGAAGAACCACTCCTTGAATGTCAAGGACATGAAACTTGTAGTCCTTTTAAATTCCCTCCTTCTAGGGTTGATCTCATGATGCAACCCAAGGATAATATTGAATCTCCTTCCAATGGGGATGTTAATATTATTCAACCTCAACTCATCCTTTCTCCACCTTCTAAACCTAAATTCATTCTCTCCCCACCTAAGCCTAATGTGTTACAACAATTGAGTCCTCATACCATTGCTCATACACATTACACCCAAAACAATATGTGATCCCAACCATCAACCTCAACACCTTTACCTTCATCCCCTCCTATTCTTCCTATTGCCCCTCACTTCAATTCCTTCCTTAGGGAGTATGACCTTGTTGATCAACTAAGGAATACTCCTACTAAAATATCTTTATGGGACCTTATCCAAGATTCCCCTCACTATCACAAATGATGCATGATGCATTACAACAAATTATTTTCCCTTAAAATGAACCAACCAATGACATTGCAACTATGATTCAAGGATTGAACGTTGAAATTGTTTTCCACCAAATTAAGCTCCCTCCTTTGGAAGTGAAAAACAAAGTTGAATCCTTGATGATCATATCTCAATACAAAACCCTAGGGATCGCAAACCCTTGTTGAGAATGGCTCCATTTTCAATGTGTGTAGTGTCAATCTCTTGGAGAGGCTCCATATTGATAGATTAACCATCCATCCTTCCTCCATGTCCCTCACTAGATTTGATAGTATTAGAAAAAAGGCTCTTGGTGTGATCACTTTGCCTCTTACAATTGGAGTGGCCACATTAGACACATCAATCCATGTTATGCCTAATGATGTTTTATCTAACATCATCTTAGGTAGGCCATGGATTCATGCAATGAATGGTGTGCCTTCCACACTTCATTGAAAGATGAATTACATCTTGTGAACATGAAACTCCGAATATGTTAGTAAAATGAAAAAAATGATATAACAGAAATACACATCCTTATAAAATATTGCATCAAGTTAAATATGCTATATGAGACATTTAAACAACAAGACCAAATGAAGCATATAAAACATGAATGCAAACCTATCCCATAGCGGATTGGTGCTATCCTTTGTGTAGAAGGTGGCCCTTTCCCAACCTTGATAAGCAAGATGAGATGATAAAATGTTGTGATGAAGAGAAAAATTAGTTCTCACATGTAGAGAGTAACTTTGCATAAAAATGTGTTGTTCTCAAATGGTGTTGTTGTTGTGTTGCTAAAAATCCTTTCTTTTATAGATTCAAGGTTGGAAGAGTGAGAGATTTTGATGAATGTGGGATCATTCATAAGCCAATGACAATATGCCACTTGTCAACATTTTAGAGGATGAGGAATGTGCAAGTTTTGGTCAATGTTCCAATTTGAATTTTGAATTTGGATGAAATGAAATGTTTAGTGGGGATGAAAGGTGCATTAAATTCCAAGTTTGACTTGTGAAAGAGATGTGTAAGAGAATATGTAAGAGCATTTAATGCTTTGTTGGAAGGGACAAGTCCTTTGGGGGGAAGATTCCAATTGACAGAATATTCCATCTTGATGCCCTTTTGAAAGTAATTAGAAGAATTAATAAATCAAAGAAATGATTTATTGGTGCAAGTGGGTGGGTTAGTTGAGAGTTTAGATTTGACTCAAGTTGAGTCAAAAGCTGGAGAATGGGTGATTATGTTTAGAGGTTAATTAATTCAGATTAATTAACTTGGAGGATTTTAGGAGTTTGACATTTGATTTAAATCATTTTGATTTATTGAATCAAATGAGAAGAACTTAAGGACTTAATTAAATAATATGATTTATTTAATTAAGCATGATGAAGCTTAGGGAATTAATTAATAAATTGTTTTAACGGATTAATAGGAGAATTCAATGTTAGTTAGAGCGAGATGCATGATGTTGATTATTTTACGTGTCTACATTTTCCCCTCTTTGAATAAATGTACTTGTTGCATTGGTTCAAAGAATGATGCTGCCGACATCGAAATTAAAAAAAATTCTCATTTTATGAGACGCCCTAGTGAAAATAAGTACGTTAGTACATTGCCCCCTCGAGAGATTGAGCGAAAAGATTTGATTTGAGGTCGATCTCGCGATAAAGAGGTTAAAAATGGATGTATGGATGGTTAGACTATATGATTTATATGATAATGATGATGTAAATGAGATGTTTGGAAGATGCTTAGAATAACAAATTTATTTTATCCCAAACAACTTAAATGATTATGCAAATGATATGACGTGATTATGTAGGATGAGATGGATGATGTCATCCTATGATGATATGCAAGATGAAAGTGTGGATGCAAGATGGATGCATTGTTAGCATGAAAGAGGATAGAAGAATGAGAGGGATCAACCATTAAATTCAAGAAGATGAAGAAGTCCAACAAGTCCCCTAGTCGTCGAGACTTTATTGGATATGATAATGAATGATGATGATGTATTTCTTATAATGAGAGAGATAAAGAGCATACCCTTCTTTATGTTTGATAACACACATAGGTGCGATGCATGAAGGTATTAAGAACCAGGATGGCATTGTGCCTAGTGTGATGGACTTTGACTTGTCAAACAAATAGGAGTACTCTTGTTCACACTTGACAAATGAAACCTTATTTGGAATGCAGTTCGGATATTATAAACATCTCGGGCCAAAACATAAAAATGAAAGCCTTCTTATGTGGTCAACAAGACATCTACAACATCCTCCCTACAAACAAAACAAAGCACGCAAAACATTCAGTTATTTTACAAGAGTATCCAACAAGCACAATAGATAAAGAGATAATGATTGTTGCCCCATTCCTTTCTCTCTAAACCTGTTTTGTTTAGGCATCATTGAGAGGTCCTTGGAATGAGCGCAAAATAAGATACGTGTAAAAAGACCAAGATAAAGTAAACAAACAAGCTAATGTTCTTCATACCGCTAGCTAAAGACTAAACTACAGGGTTACTTGATGTTGATGTCCATTGCAGGAAGGTTGCATTCCTAGGACATGTTGTGATCAGGGTTTTGGTGAGACTGATTGGATGATAAGCTATTGATACTCTAAGTTGATCAACTTGCTGACTTAGGGATCTAGAATTGAGACTTCGATAATTGAGCGTTCACTTTTAAACCTGCTAGACTTGCTTCAGACTAACTTATGAAAGGATGAAAGCAACGATTGATTTATTATGAACAATGATTACTGCGGGTGAAAGCGAGATGAGACAGATGCACCATTTTGGGTTTTTCAAATATTTGGATGTTTTTGGAATTTTGAGATGTTCTACAAATGTTTTTGGTATTTTCAAGATTTATGATGAAGAGACTAACTTAAAGACCTATACTAGGGTTCTCGGGAGGTGATCCATAGATTAGCCTTGCCTACGTTATACATGTAGAGACCACATAGTTTGACTAATGACATTCTTAACTCAATGAAAAGATAGGTGGGCAAACAGATTGCCATTTTATTGCAACGGACGCCTAAGGACTGACCTAAGATGTAAAATACATGGGCAAATAGATTGCCAATGTGACGGATGCCTAAAGGAATGACCTAAGATGTCTTGGGGGATTATCAAATATCAACCTTTTCTACGTTGAAGCTCAAAGACGACATAGTTCAGACATATGACCTTGTTTTTGTGAATGATTTGGTTTTTTGGATTTTTTTATTTTTTGATGGATTTTGGATTTTTGCATAATTTTGACGATTTGGATATGGATACGTGATGATATCAATGCTTTGTTTCATTTTTTGTTGAAGACCAATCTTAATTGTTTTTGATTGATCGGATTGATGGATTGATAGTTTGACTAAGTGAGTTAAGTGAAACAAAAGTGATAATGCACTCGTAAACTTTAGGAAGTTGTGTTATCCTAGAGTAAACTCATACAAGAGGGTAGTTTGACTAAGTGTGTCAAGTCAAATGAGGTGGTTTTGGATTTGATAATTTGGCTAAGTGTGTTAAGCCAAACAAAGATGATAATGAACTCGTAAACCCAAGGAGGTTGTGTTATTCTAGAGTAAACTTGTGCACAAGATGATAGTTTGACTAAGTGTGTTAAGTCAAACAAGGTGATAATTGATTGGATTTGATTGATCAAGATTGATGAAGCTTGATTTGGAACAAAATAGCTCTGATGATTTTGATGGATGACGTTGAAGTACACATTAGATACGACTTATATTGATTGTTTGATTGATGTTTGACAAAAGATAAAGCTTGATAAGGAATGTCTTCCTATCAAAATATGCCATGGGCTAGGGATTTGGATTCATCTCACAAATGATTTGACCAATTTGATTTCATGTTTGCAAATGTTTGGATCACCACATAGGCTGGAGGATATATATCAAGATTTATTCTCGAAGCAAGATGCAAATATCTGCCCCCAATGTCTAGCAATGTTTGAACGCTCGTGGGTGGATTCTTGAATAGGTGTATGGATAGATATGGTAAGCATGCAAAGGATGCCAAGGATTATCTTATGACAAGATAAGGTATTCGAATAGAGGATGATCATTTGGATAATGCTTTAAATCTCAGATAACGTTGGGTAAGATAGGATAAATGAAAATGACCCATGTCAAGTGTATACCACAAGCAAGTGTAAAGTGTGTACCAAACTTTCATCAAGATCAAGATAAGATAGATAGATGGTAATGGATTGGATAAACGGTTCATGGATGAACGAATGATATGGATCGAATGATGGCTTTATTATGGATGAGATAAGATGCTTTCTCTTGAAATGATGCATGTGGATGCTTGATTCTACACATGATGCCTTTTTTCCAGGTTTTCATCATGGTACCTATCCAAAGTGCCACCGAAGTTGTTTTCACTATAGGACAATTTTTTTCTTTACTGTTTTCAATCCTTTTTCTATTTCTTTTGTATTTTTTGAGAGATTTTAAGCTAATGTTGAATCACCTAGTTCTATTGATGTGCATGCTTCTGTCATAATCTTCCATCAGTATCCTACTTGAAGAAGTTGCTTTTCCAAGATATGTGCACTTGAATGCAACTTTTGAGATCCTTGATCTGCTTTGCTGATACTGGATTTAACTTTGTCTTTGTGTGCACACCACAATAGAGTGATTTCTGAATCCCTATGATGAAGGGTCGTTGACAGCACATGGTCAATGTGAGAATTGGATATCATGTGTGGAGGCATGGATGAAGCATGTTTAGGAATAAAAGATGGATTGGTTGATAGTTTGGAACTTTTGACTCTCCAGACTTGGGAAGATGAGGAATAATGGGTGGATACGGAAGTGTGCTTGAAATTAGGACCAACAGCTCGATATGCTTTGTATGTCACTTCAGAAGCTTGCTTTTTCCTTTATGGACATATTCGATGGATACTTTTCCCTTTTTGATTTTCCCCCATAGTTTCTTTGACTAATGGAGTTTGATAGGGATCGTCCTTCTTTGTATTTTTTGGTATCCATATGTATTTTATTTTTCCTTTAAGCTTTGCTAATTTTTTTTATTTGATAATATTATTAGTGCTTTGATTAAAATTCTTTTAATGTTGGTTCCACTTTGTGGATGGGCTGATGGGTGGATGAAGGTTCGTGACGTGGCGGGTTGTAGTATTGGCATTCGTTTCATCATAAGAATTCTTCGTGCTCCCTATGTTAACGTTTACTTGAGACAAAGTTACCCCCAATATGGTGGTAGTAGCACTGATATGTTTATATCCCTTGATTGCTAAATAACCAAGGCCTTGATGCTTAGGGTTGCCAATAATCTGCACTGGTTCTAGGATACCCTATTAATGTAGGCCTAATCCTCTACCTTGACATTTCATCTCCTAAAAATTTTTATCTGCAATAGGATATAATTTACCTTGGAAACAAGGTGCTAATCCTTCTTTTCTCTATGGTGGATCTTCAAAAGTGACTTCTTTATTGATGAGGTAGCTTGCCCTAAGAAAGGTGAGTGATCCAACTTTATAAGTGATAGGATCCTCCATATGTGGGATAAATGCCCGATTGACATATTTAACTTGATCTTGTGATATATCAGATTGTAATGCTTCTTCAAGAAGTGTTGATGATTCATTGTCCTTGTAAAATTATTTCTCATGATTTATTCTTGATATGCTTTCATATGATGTTTCTAATTCACAACTTTTGTAGAAGCTTTCTTCATGATTTATTTCTGATATGTCTCTGGATTTCTCTATATCTTGATCATGTGTACAAATGTTAGGAGTAGGAGACTCCTGTTTTGAATGACGATCATCTACATGTCCCTCCAAAGAAAGCATCTCATGGGTAGATGGAGGAGTATGTGCTATATGGATATGATCATCATTCGTGACATCTTTTGTAGATAAAAGAGTGCCCATTAGATCATTGTAGTATCTTGGAGATATGAATTCTCAATCTTGAGTGATTTTAGAACTACTTTCAACATGCTTTGGATCAAGTTATTGACATGGGTCAATTTCAAAGGATGGATTGTCTACAAGAGATTCTTGGACATTGTTATTAGGAATGGGAATTGTATCAATAGCCTCTTGATCTTTGAGGATTTCTTCACTATCCGCAATCATGAGGTTGAGGGATGTTAGTATGTCGTTGGAAGGGCCATTGCTAGACCTTGATGGAAGATGTTTATTATGCTTCAGAATGAATTCTTGAGATATGTTCTCTAACTCATAAGGCGATGTAGAGACATTTTTAATATGATCATTGGTCAATGGATCATGGATTATGTCAGTAGGATAAAATAATGTCAAAAATTCTTGAAATAGATCACTAAAAAGTGGATCTTGATGAATGTTGATTTGATCACTAGATGGGGTAGACATATCTTCATAGTTCTCATTGATGGATTGATTTTGATCATTGTCTTCAGCCGTTATGGTGGAGAGATTGTCAATGTTTTCAACCATAGGATCAAGTGATGTTAATGTTTCTTGGATTGGATCATTGTTGGGCACCATTGGTGAGTTTTGATCAAGATTGGAAAGTGGCTCTTAGTGTGTGTTGATTTGATCGTTGGTTAAGGTGGAAACATCTTCAAGGTGTTCATTGATAGATTGATCTTAATTTTTGATTTCAACAATTGTGGTGGGAATCAATTACAAGCTTTGTTGAGTGAGTAATGCCTGTGTCTACTGCTGAGCCAACAATGCTTGTTGTTGGTCATGTTGTTGTTGTGACAACAATGATTTTTGTTGGGCTTGTTGTTGACCTACATGTTGATGCACTTGTTGATGGATTGCTTGCAATAGTGCCCAGAAATGTGCTTGTGCCTGTCGAGCTTGGTGTTGGGCTTGAGCTTGAGCCTGTGCTTGTTGGGCTACTTGAGCCGCTTGCGCAACTTGTGTGGGTTGTTGAGCTTGGAGTGCCTTTTGACGAGAAGATTGTTGAGCGGCTTTCAACATTCTGGAGAATGAATTGATCGTGTTGTGTTTTGGTGGCGGCAATGGCGATGGTGGTGGTGGATTGGGAATGGTGTTGATTGTTGGGGTTTCTTGAATGGTTGTCATTTGTTGTTGTGATATCCATGGCACAACTAGAGGATTTGTTATGATTCTTTAGTTTATGATTTGAGTGTTTCTTATATTTGATTGATTGATGGTTGGTAAAGGGGGAAGGCTCATGCCTTGATTGTTTGGTTGATAGATTTGTAAGTTTTGAATTTGATTTAAATTTGCCAATGGGAAAGGTAATCCAAATTTTAGATTGGGAAAACTCACATTTTTTGTACCATTGAGGTTTGTAGGAGATAATGATCCCATGTATGGATTGTACAAATGCAAGTTTTGAAAATCACTTGGTATTGTAAGGCTTGGATAGCTTGGTTGAATTGGATTATATTCCATGTTCCTCTTGTGTTTTGACCTTGTTGACCTTCGAGGGTTTAGGACCAATGATGAGATGAAGGATGAAAGAGGTGAATGATATGGGTTTTTGACCTTTTAGGAGCTTTGGATCAATGCTAGAGTTTAGGACTTGGTTTGGTTCGATTTTGAGGATAGTTTGATTAGGTGTGTTAAGCTGAACAAGATGATGGTGAACTTGTAAACCCTAGGAAGTTGTGTAATCCTAGGGAAAACTCGCATAAGAGAATGAATTGGCTAAGTGTGTTAAGCCAATAAATATGATCATGAACTAGTAGACCTCAGGAAGTTGTGTTATCATATAGGAAAATTTGTTCAAGAGGATTGATAATTCGACTAAGTGTGTTAATTCAAATAAGGTGATGTTGATTTTCCAAACGTCTAGCATAACTGATGTTTTCCAAGGTTCCAAAAGTTGTTGGTGAGATGATGTTTGATTGATGTTTGATATGGGTGAAGTGTTTGACTTGATCCTAGATGAGCCTAAGAGGGACTTGTTTACAAGACCAAGGTTTTGAAGAACATGCTTTTCCCTAAGAGTAATTCAACCAAAAGACCAATTTTTGCATGAAAACCAAATGACTCAAAAGGGAACAAGAACATGTGTGGTTCAATTTTCTGTTATCTTGCTTAGATTCAGTTCCGTTTGACACAAACACTTTCTTGATTATGTTTTTCAAACTGAATGCCCAATGTCCTAACTTTATTTTATCCCACAAACTGTATTAAGTAGAAATCAAAGAAATCAAGGCAAAGGTTTCCTAGTGTTGACTTTGAGAGAAAAAAAATGATGATTAAACCAAAGCACTTAGAAACCTCTAAGGATAGAATCCCTAGGGCAAGCAAGAGCACTTAGATTCATGAAAGGATATTTATTTCCTCCAAAGGGTTTGAAATTTTGAAACTCTTGTGAATGTTTGTTTTCAAATGTTTTGAGACCCCAGCAAAGTGTTTTCGATTCTGCGGACGTCAAAATCTGCATATGGTTAGCATAATTCTAACATCCTCATAGAATAATACAATATTCTTCAAAACAAATGATAAAACCAAATCAAGCATGTAAAGAAGACATGAAATATAACCTATTCTATGATGGATTGGTGCTCTTTGAATATGTGAAAGAACCCTTTCTCAATCCTTTCCAAGCTAATTAGATGATAGATAATGAGATGCTCATGAACTCAAGTTTCCTATAATGAGGATGCTCTAAAATGTAGATGGAAAATAAGAGAAAATGCGTTGAACTTATAGGAGAAGTTGAGAGAGGAGAGGCCAAGATTGAGCAATGTGGGACTAAATCCCATCAAATGAGAAAGAGCCACTTTTCACAATGGGATTGGCCAATGTGCCCATTTCAAATTTGAAAATGGAAATAAATGAATATGGTTGAAGATTTTTGGGGGGAATTGTGTTTGGCCAAAAAAAGTCAAACAAGAGAGTTAATGAGGGCATATTCCTTGGGAGTATGCCCTTGTGAGGAAAATATGGGTTTTAATAAATCAAATTAAATGATTTATTGTGCAAGTGGATGGGACATGGGTTAGTCTTAGCACTAATTAGTGATTTAACTAATTAAGCTAGTGCTTAGTTGATTGTGACACTTTGATTTAAATTTGTGGGTTAGGATGAATCAAAGTGAGAGGATATTACATATTTAATTAAATATATATGATCTAATTAAATCAAGACTTTAGGAGGTTAATTAATTAATTAAGAGGGAAGAATGATCAAATGTGATGTTTAATCAATAATGTTAATCTCGTATGTCTACATTTTTCCCCTCTTTGAAGCAATGTACTCGTTGCATTGATTCAAAGAATGATGTCGCTGAAATTGAAATTAAAAAAAAATTGAACTTTTTTCATATTCCCCAGCGAAAAGAAGTACGTTAGTACATTACCCCCTCGAGAGATCGAGCGAAAAGATTGAGGTGGATCTCACGACAAAGAGGTTCAAAATGAATGTATGGATGGTTAGACTATATGATGTATATGATAATGATGATGTAATGAGATGTTTGGAAGATGCTTAGAATAACAAATTTATATTATCCTAAACAACTTAAATGATTATGAAATGTATGTGAGATGGATATGATGGATGATGTTGTGCTATGATGATATGACGTGATTATGCAGGATGCAGGATGGATGCCTTGTTAGCATGAAAGACAATAGAAGAATGATGGATGCATTGTTAGAATGAAAGAGAAATAGAAGAATGAGAGGGATCAACCCCTAGATCCAAGAAGATGAAGAAGTCCAACAAGTCCACTAGTCGTCGAGACTTTATTAGATATGATGATAAATGATGACGATGTATTTCTTATCCAAGGATGGGAGAGATAAAGAGCATACCCTTCTTTATGTTTCATAACACACGTAGGTGCAATGCATCAAGGTATTAAGAACCAGGATGGCGTGGCACCTAGTGTGATGGACTTTGACTCGTCAAACAGATAGGAGTACTCTTGTTCACACTTGACATATGGAAACCTTGCTAGGACAGACCCAACAAAGCAAGTATTCGCCAAGTTATTTTACAAGAACATCCAACATGTGCAACAGACAAAAAGATAATGATCATTGCCCCATTCCTTTCTCTCTAAACCTATTTTGTTTAGGCATCATCAAGAGGTCCTTGGAATGAGCGCAAAATAAGATAAGTCAAAAATACCAAGATAAAGTAAACAAAAAAGCTAATGTTGTTCGTACCACTAGCCAAGGCTAAACTACTATCGGGTACCTAATGCTTATATCTATCATGGGAAGGATTCATCCTAGGAAATGTAGTGATCAGGTTTTTGATGAGATTGATTTGGGTGATAAGCTATTGATACTCCAAGTTGACCAACTTGCTTGCTTACTGATCTAGACTCGAGACTTTGATGACTGAGCGTTCACTTTTGAACTTGCTAGACTTGCTTATGATTGCTTCACCAAAGGATGAAGGCGACGATTGATTTATTATCAACGATGTTTTTTCACATATTTTGAGGTTGTTTTTGGTATTTTGAGATGTTTTACAAATATTTTTGGTATTTTCAAGATTTATGATGAAGAGACTAACTTAAAGACCTATCCTAGGGGTCTTGGGAGCTGATCCATAGATTAGCCTTGCCTACGTTATACACATAGAGACAACATAGTTCGATTGACGACAAACTTGACTCAATGAAAAGATAGATGGACAAATAGATCGCCAATGCGGCGGACACCTAAGGACTAACCTAAATGTCTTGGGGGATGATCAAAGATCAACCTTGCCTATGTTCAAGCTCAGAGATGATGTAGTTCGGCCAAGGTGAAAGATTGACAAGACTTAATGATGAATTTTTGAAGATTTTCTGATATTTCCACAAGTTTTTGAGTTTTTTGATGATTTTTTCAAATGTTTTTGGAAGTTTTGATAGATTTTTGAATGTTTTTGATTTTTTGACGAATTTTTGAGTGTTTTTAAGTTTTCACATGATTTTGACAATTTGGATTTGATATGTGATGATATCAATGCTTTGTTTTGGGATTTTGTTGAAAACCAAGCTTAATGTTGATTGATTAGATCAATGTATTGATAGTTGACTAAGTGTGTTAAGTCAAACAAAAGTGATAGTGCACTAGTAAACTTTAGGAAGTTGTGTTATCCTAGAATAAACTTGTACATAAGAGGACAATTCAACTAAGTGTGTTAAGTCAAATGAGGTGATTATGGATTTGATAATTTGGCTAAGTGTGTTAAGGGAAAGAAGATGATAATGGACTTGTAAACCCAAGGAAGTTGTGTTATCCTAGAGTAAACTCGTGCATAAGATGATAATTTGACTAGGTGTGTTAAGTCAAACAAGGTGATAATTGATTGGATTCAATTGATCAAGATTGATGAAGCTTGGTTTGGAACAAAATTGCTTTGATGATTTGATGTGACACGGATGTACACATTAGATGCAATTGATATGGATTATTTGGATTGATCGATGAAAGATAAAACTTGATAAAGAACATTGTCTTGTCAAAATATGTCATGGGCTAGTGATTTGGATTTTGGCTCATAAATGTTTGACCAATTTTGATTTCATGTTTTTCAATGTTCGGATCACCACATAAGTTGGACGATATATATCAAGACTTATTCCTGAAGCAAGATGCCAATATCTTCCCCCAGTGTCTAGCAATGTTTGAACAGCCATGGTTGGATTCTTGGATGAATGGATATGAATTATCTTACGATAAGATAAGCTATTCGAACATAGGATGCTCATTTGGATAATGCTTCAAGGCTCAGATAACATTGGGTAGGATGGGATCAATGAAAATGACCCATTTCAAGATGTTCACCATAAACAAGCGTAAAGTGTGCTCCAAAACTTTATCAAGATAATGTAGACAGATGGTAATGGGTTGGATAAACAACTCATGGATGAACGAATGATATGGATGGAATGTTGACTTTATTATGGATGTGATAAGATTCTTTCTCCTGAACTAGCACACACAGATGCTTAATTCTACACATGACACTTGTTTTCCAGGTTTTCATCATGGTACCTACCCAAAGTGCCACCGAAATGTTTTTCACTAGACGATAATTTTTTTCTTTACTGTTTTCAATCCTTTTTCTGAGTTTTTGGTTTTTAATATTTTTTGATATTTTTTGTATTTTCTAAGAGATTTTAAGCTAATGTTGAATCACCTGGTACTGCTGACATTGTTGCTTCTATCATAATGTGCCATTGATATCCTATTTGAAGAAGTTTCTTTGCCAAGATACGTGCACTTGAATGCAACTTTCGAGAAACTTGTTTTGCTTTGCTAATACTAGAGTTAACTTTGTCTTTGTGCACACATCGTGATAGAGTGCCCTCTGAATCCTTATGATGAAGGGTCGTTGCCAACACATGGTCAATGTGTGAATTGGATATCATGCATGGAGGCATGGATGGTGTGTGTTTAGGAATAAAAGATGGATTGGTTGACAGTTTGGAACCTTTGACTCTCCAAACTTGGGAAGATGAGGAATAATGGATGGATATAGAAGTGTGCATGGAATTAGGACCAACTACTTGATACACTTTGTATGTCACTTTAGAAGCCTTCTTTTTCCTTTGTGGACATATTTGATGGATACTTTTTCCTTTTTGATTTTTCCCCATAGTTTCTTTGACTAATGGAGTATTATAGGGATAATATTTCTTTGTATTCTTTGGTATCCATATGTATTTGATTTGTCCTTGATGCTTAAATACTTCTTTTTCTTTGATGGCGTTCTTCGTGCTTTGATTCAAATCTTTCTTTTGTTGTTGGTCCCAATTAGTGGATGGGGTGATAGGTGGATGGAGATTCATGATGTGGTGGGTTGTAGTATTGGCATTGGTTCCATCATAAGGATCCTTCATGCTCCCTATGTTGACGTTTGCTTGAGACAAAGTTGCCCCCAGTTTTGTGGAATTATCATTGATATGTTTATATCCCTTGATTGTTGAATAACCAAGGCCTTGATGTTTAGGATTTCCAATAATCTGCACTGGTTCTAGGATACCTTTTTCATGCAAACCTAATCCATTGCCTTGATAATTCATCTATAGAAACATTTTGTTTGCAATAGGATATGATTTACCTTGGAAACAAGGTGCTAATTCTTCTCTGTTCTGTGGTGGATCTTCAAAAGTGACAACTTTTTTACTGATGAGGTAGCTTTCCCTAAGAAAGGTAAGTGATCCAAGTTTATAACTGATGGGATCCTCCATATGTGGGATGAATGCCTTATTGATATATTTGGCTTGATCTTGTGAGATATTATATTGTAATGATTCTTTCAGAAGTGTTGATGATTCATTGTTCACATAAAAAATTTCCTCATGATTTACTTCACAGGATGTTTCTGATTTACGATTTTTGTAAAAACCTTCCTTATGACCTATTTCTGCTACATTTCCACAGGATGTTTCTAATTTGCAACTTTCGTAGAAGTCTTTTGATATGTCTTGATATGATGTCTCTGATTCACAACTTTTGTAGAATTCTTCTTCATGATCTATTTCTGCTAGGTCTTTAGATTTTTCTATATCTTGATCATGTGTACAAACGTTAAGAGTAGGAGACTCTTGTTCCTTGGTAATGATGTCAAGAGTATGAGACTCTTTTTTTGAATGAAGATCATCTACATGTCCATCCAAAGAAAGCATCTCATGGGTAGATGGAGGAGTATGTTCCATATAGTATGTGATCATATTGTACATCTTCTATAGATAGAAGAGTGCCCATTAGATCATTATAGTATCTTGGAGATACAAATTCTTGATCCTGACTAATTCTTGAATTTCTTTCAACATGCTTTGGATCAAGTTCTTGTCATGGGTCAATTTCAAAGGATGGATTATTTTCAAAGGGTTCTTGGAAATTATCATAAGGCATGGAAAGTGGCTCAATATCCTCTTGATCTTTGAGGATTCCTTCACTATCCGTAATCATGAGGTCGAGGGATGTCAGTATGTCATTGGAAGGTCAATTGCTAGACCTTGATGGAAGATGTTTATCATGCTTTGAAATACGTTCTTGAGATATGTCATCTAGTTCGTTAGGTGATATAGAGACAATTTGAACATGATTATTAGTGGAAGGATCACAAATTATAGGATCAAATAATGTTAACCCTTATTTGAATAGATCATCGATGGACATTGTTGGTGAGTTTTGATCATGATTGAAAAGTGGCTTTTGAAGTGTGTTGATTTGATCGTTGGATGAAGTGGAAACATCTTCAAGGTGCTCATTTATGGGTAGATCTTGATCATTATCTTCAACAACTCTGGTGGATAGATTGTCAATCTTTTCAACCATAGGATCAATTTATGTTAATGTTTCTTGAATTGGATCATTGGTATGCATCATTGGTGAGTTTTGATCATGATTGAAAAGTGGCTTTTGGTGTGTGTTGATTTGATTATTGGATGAGATGGAAACATCTTCAAGGTGCTCATTGATGGGTTGATCTTGATCATTGTTTTCAACAATTATGGTGGGAATCTATTGCAAGCTTTGTTGAGCGGGTAATGTTTGTGTTTTCTTTTGAGACAACAATGCTTGTTGTTGGTCATGTCATTGTTGTGCCAACAATGATTTTTGTTGGGCTTGTTGTTGAGCTACTTGTTGATGCACTTGTTGATGGATTGGTTGCAATAGTTCCCAAAATTATTCTTGCGCCTGTCGAGTTTGGTGTTGGGCTTGAGCTTGAGCCTGTGCTTGTTGGGCAACTAGTTGTGGAGCTTGTTGAGTGGCTTGCAACATGATGGAAAATGAATTGGTTGTGTTGTGTTTTGGCCATGGCGGTGGTGGTGGTGGTTGTGGGTTGGGGATGGTGTTGATTGTTGGGATTGCTTGGATGGTTGCCACTTGTTGTTGCGATATCGATGGCAAAATGGGATGATTTGGTATGATGTTTAGGTTTGGAATTATAGGATGACCTTGAACATTGTTGTGGTTGGGAATCATATTGCCTTGATTTAGGTAACTTTGATTTTTCATGGTGTTACCTTCACTTGGATCAATACCTAGAGTCGTCAACATATTGCTTGGATTTTGAACAACATTAATGGGATTTGCAAACATGTCTGCACCAAAGTTTACCAAGTGTGGATTTGAAATGGTCATGTTTGGTAAAGTTGTACTTGGAATGTATGAATTTGGTGGGATAATGTTGTTTGGAATAAGACTCATGAATTGACTATTTGGTTGATAGAATTGTAGGTTTGGACTTTGATTGAAATCTACCATCAAGAAAGGTGCTTGAAAATTTAGATTGGGCATACTCACATTCATGTTACTATTGAGGTTTGGAGGAGATGATGATTCCATGCATAAATGTGAGTTTCGATAATCAAGTGGTATTACGAGACTTGGATAGTTTGGTTGAATTGGATTACTCATGATGGATGGATCAAGTTTATATTCCATGTCCCTCTTGTGTTGTGATCTTTTTGCGAAAGTGAACCTCTAAGGTGTTTAGTACCAATGATGAGATGAAGGATGAAATGGGTGAACGATATGGATGTGTTTAAACTTTCAGGAACTTTGGATCAATGCTAGAATTTAGGACTTGTTTTGATTTCGATAGTTTGACTAGGTGTGTTAAGTCAAACAAAATGATGATGAACTTGTAAACCCTAGGAAGTTGTGTTATCCTAGGGAAAATTCGCATAAGAGAATGAATTAGCTAAAAGTTTTAAGCCAATAAAAGTGATCATAAACCAGTAGACCTTAGGAAGTTGCATTATCCTAGAGGCAAATTTGTTCAAGAGGCTTGATAATTTGACTAGGTGTGTTAAGTCAAACAAGGTGATGTTGATTTTCCAAAAGTCTAGCATGAATGATGTTTTCAAAGTTCCAAAAGTTGTTGGTGAAATGGAATTTGATTGATGTTTGAATGGATGAAGTGTTTGATTTGATTCTAGATGACCCTGAGAAGGACTTGTTTACAAGACCAAGGTTTTGAAGAACATGATTTTCCCTAAGAGAAACTCAAACCAAAATAGCAATGTTTGCATGGAAAACCATAAGATAGAAGATTGCAAGCACATGTGTGGGGTCCAATTGAGTTAATCTTTGTTTAGTAACTTCTTTTTACCAAAAGAACTTTCTTGATTATGATTTTCAAACAGAATGTCCAATGTCCTAATTTTCTTTCATCCCACAAAGTGCATTATGTGGAAATCAAGGAAATCAAGGCAAAGGTTTCCTAGGTTGACTTTGGTGAGAACAAACAATGATTAATCCTAAGTAGTTAGAAACCTCTAAGGATTGAATCCCTAGAGTAAGCAATAGCACTTGAATTCATCAAAGATATTTTGTCTTCTCCAAAGGGTTTCAAATTCAAATTTCTTTGTGAATGTTCGTTTCCAATTTGTTTTGAGGTCCAAGCAATGTGTTTTGATTCCAAGAACATGTACAACCCTAGGCTGGAAAAGGCAATATTTGTTAGGTTCCCACTTGGACAAATCCAGCTGCACATATTCTGTGCAGATGACTAGATGCTTGACCACACAAGCTCCCCCTTACAGTGCACACACTTCTCGGGTCATCCAAGCATCAGTACCCATGAATCTCCCATGGCATACTTTTCATCTCTACAACAAAACCGCATGTATACATGGGGCGACTTCAGAGGACATGACCTCTTGCACCAACAAATATAAGGTATTTTTAGGCCTCTAAACAAAAGTTTGTAGTAAGGGCAGCCAGTTTAGGAGTTGCAATGATAAACACCTTGTGAGAGATCTCCCAACCCTTAGAAAAATAGCTTTACGCATCATAAAGATACTGGGGGAGAGTTATCATGCGCCACTTCCCATTGTCCATGGGTTTAACCATGAACACAAATTTATATAGCGGTTTGGAAGAGCTTGGATTTAGCCCGTTACCGCTTGAGTCGTTCCCTTGGGGTGAGTACTTTTTCCCACCAAGGTAGGCCCTCTAAAGGTACACAATAGCAAGTAAGTACATTTGTAGTTCGATCATCTTTGTTTGTGTGAATAAAGAGAGAACACTCACAATGCCTTTTTCTCACACTAGACAAGTTTGTTCAATTTTAGATCTCGAATCAAAGTGTGAAGGCAATATTTTAAACAAACTAATATCACCAAAATACTTTTGATTCTCAAGATCGCTGTGAAGCACGCGAGAAGTGCATATGCCTTTAAAATGATATTAGTTTGTGAAAAAGATTGCAAAACATGAAAAACACTTGTTCATTTTAGACCTCAAAAACAGTGATTTTGATTCGTTTTAAAGCATCAAAATGAGATGTGAGAGTTGTTTGTCAAATTTTAGCCCAAATAAAAATCTAGTAAATTTCTAAGGTTCTTTTTAACGAACTTTGAAAAGATCAAATCAGTGATTGATTTTAAGCCCAAATCGAAAAGTGACTTGGTTTAAAATAGAAAATGAGAGTAGAAAGTGGAAGCTCTAGATTGTTAAAACAAACATTAAAAAATGCTTTTCCCAAATCTCGATTTCAAAAAAAATATTTCCAACTCCACTTCATTCACCTTTATTTTCATTTGATCCCAAAGCCAACGTATGAAACATTATAAAGTAAAACTTTAGAAATGAGTTTTACTTCAAGGAATTAATGAAGCAAAAAAAGAAGAGAGAAAAAAGAAAAAATTCCCCCCAAATCCTTATAAATAAGTATGAACTTAAGCATTCAATATTTTTATTCCCTCACAAATGCCAAATTGAAATCTACCAAATTCTTAGCTAGTGAAAGCCAATGGTAGTGCTACAAATATTTAACACCTAAAAGCTAAATTTGCTTAATAAGATCATAAATAAGTTCTATTTTATATCCCGTAGCACATGTTGCCTTTGCAATATGTAAAAATCCAAACTATGTTAGCAATAATCATGCTCAGCCACTACAAAGAGACTAGTCAATATGTGAGCATGGTGCAACCATTTGACAAGAATGCAACATTAATGGATGGCCACAATAGAACATGATATAGTAGCTCGTTATTTATCATTTTTAACAAACACATAATTATTCTCACCTTTAGACTATAATTTTCTCTACTTTACTACTACTACAATTTTCAATATGACATTTTGGAATGGAAGTCCACAATATTTAATGCATGTTGTAGAGCAGCAACTCTAAAAACATCAAGATCATGATCAATGAATGCACGCAGGCCGAATATTGAATACAAGAAGGACTGTAGGAGAGAAAAAAATTTAATACTAAGTCATGATAGACCGAACCTACACATCACTTGCCAAATTGAATGCTTACTCAGAGGCCTAGAAGCACCCTATCTACTGGTCGATGTAGACTGTGAGCTAAGAAAACTAAGTACGGAGAAATCTACTTCAAACATGCTGACTTCTAGAACTGTAATAAAAATAGACTTGATTCTTTGCCTTCGAGGGTAAAGTCTGAGATGCTTACCCTTTCAACTTTTATTGGACAAGGCCTTCGATGTAATTGATATCTTTCTAGTGGGATATAATATGTATTTGTTCAAAAAGGAAAAGCTGATAAAGGAACCACGAATGCATTCAGAGAGAAATAAATTGTATCTCAGCCAAGGAAAACATAGGTAGCGGATGGTCTTCAAATTCAAAGAAATCTACTTCAAACATACTGACCTCCTGAACTGTAAGAAATAGTATGGAGAATAAAACTATAGCAAGGCCTATTCAGATTAGGATATGATCTCTTATAAGAAGAATTTGTTCCAAAAGGAAAAGTTGATAGTGGAACCACGAACGCATTCAAAGAGAAATGAACCCATAAGCGGTGCATACTGGATGAAAGTCAAATATACAACCTTTTTCTAAATTTAGGTGGCCAAAATGTTCATGCCCTTCTCATTTACCCACTTCTAGCTACAAAATTAAGGGATTAGATCCTTTTGAAGAGACGGCGACCACTATCGGTGAAGGTTTGACCCTCAACATGGTACCTTGGAACTCTATCACCGCTCTTAGTTTCAGGCTTGTGTTGACATAGTGTGTGATAGAATCACCAGATATTTAGCGCACTCCTGCAACCAATCTCTTCTTCATTCACTATTCTTCTTCACTAAGTTTGTCCACATTGTATAACCAATCAAATAAATAAAACAAAAAACATATTCTTTTTATATTGAAAAAAATAACAATTCAAACTTGTGACCATTTAAGTCACTATAACATAGCTGTGTCGCTCCACCAAGTGCTATCAGGAAAGACTTAATGCGTGAGACAGTTTGACATGACGCCTTAGTCTAATGAGTATATACAAAAGACTTAAATTCTTTCAACCCATGCTTCAAATCGATCTTAAATGAATCTTACCCCCCAGGCGCCCAGGATAGCAAAGGATTTTTATATGTCAGAAGAAGTATTAAACATGATGGAAGGTATGAAGATAACCAATATTGATTCCCATCTCCTAGGCGCCATAGAAAACAAAAGACATTAATGGTGATATGAATGGTTACAATGCCAAACAGTCAAAATATCCATGTGTGCACAACAAGTTTGAATTCTTAATATAAGCTTCTAATTATATGCAATTTCAATGTGTGGCCCTTGGAAAAACAAGTTGAACTATCATAAAGAGTTAGGATGGCTTTTCATTTTCCAGCTTTGAATAGTAATGTAACAGCTTCAAATTTTCCATCAACTATATGGTAAATATAAAAGACATATATATAATCGAAGCCCTCTTTATTACCTATTTCAAAGAAAGTTCAATAATTTTGTTGGCCTTCATCTCTACATCAAATAGATAGAGAAAGTAGATATCTCTTTTAATGATTTTATGGGTTCCACTAGGCCAATACCCCTTTGCACGTGGTTGCTTTGTATGTGGCAACCTTTTTGTTTTTTTAGTGACCAACATAATTCCCATATAAGGATAAAGAAAGAAATGCATAGAATATTTTGACCGGGAGAAATCAGTACCTAGTCAAATTGCAATGTTTTTCTTTTTATTTTCTTTCTCTAAGACTATTCCTTATGTTCCTAATATGAAGGTTGCGCTAGATATTTCCATGTAAACATTTCTTGCAAATATAAGAACCTTATAAACGACTCTTTACATTATCCTCAAACTGAAATGGTTTCTGAAGTTGGATTATTAGGCAGTCATTTATGTGACAAATAAAAAGCTTGAACAAAGACAATCCCATCTATTGCATAAAGCTTGAAGCTTATAAAAAGAGAAACAAAGACCTTTTATTTTTATTTTCTTTTATATAAATGTTTGAATTGATATTAAATCATAAATAGAGACTTTGCAATTCCTATTTGAGTCATTAATAAAAAATGTCTAAACATAAACAAACTATATTTTCCCTCCTTCTATCGCCATTTTGTGGACATCAAAATCTGCATATGGTTAGCATAATTCTAACATCCTCATAGAATAATACATCATTCTTCAAAACAAATGATGAAACCAAATCAAGCATGTAAAGAAGACATGAAATATAACCTATTCTATGATGATTTGGTACTCTTTGAATATGTGAAAGAGCCCTTTCCCAATCCTTGTCAAGCTAATTAGAAGATAGACAATGAGATGCTCATGAACACAAGTTGCCTATAATGAGGATGCTCTAAAATGTAGATGAAAAATGAGAGAAAATGCATTGAACTTATAGGGGAAGTTGAGAGAGGAGAGGCCAAGATTGAGCAATGTGGGACTAAATCCAATCAAATGAGAAAGAGCCACTTGTCACAATGGGATTGGCTCATGCTTGTGCAAGTTTTGGCGAATGTGCCCATTTCAAATTTGAAAATGGCAATAAATGAATATGGTTGAAGATTTTTTGGGGGAATTGTGTTTGGCCAAAAAAGTCAAACAAGAGAGGTAAGGAGGGCATATTCCTTGGGAATATGCCCTTGTGAGGAAACTATGGATTTTAATAAATCAAATGAAATGATTTATTGTGCAAGTGGATGGGACATGGTTTAGTCTTAGCATTAATTAGTGATTTAACTAATTAAGCTAGTGCTTAGTTGATTGTGACACTTTGATTTAAATTTGTGGATTAGGATAAATCAAAGTGAGAGGATATTAGATATTTAATTAAATATATATAATTTAATTAAATCATTACTTTAGGAGGTTAATTAATTAATTTGATTTAATTAATTAAGAGGGAAGAATGATCAAATGTGATGTTTAATCATTAATGTTAAGTTTGTATGTCTACAGATTCAAAGCACATGTACAACCCTAGGATGAAGAGACAATATTTTGTTGGGTTCCCACTTGGACGAATCTAGCTGCGCATATTATGTGTGGACTAAATACTTGACCACACTGGCTCACCTCCCTAGAACACACTTCTTGGGTAAGCCAAGCATCAGTAACCATGAATCTCCCATGGCATACTTTTTATCTCTACAACAAAACCGCATGTATAATGTGCGGTGGCTTCAAAAGACATGACCTTTTGCACCAACAAAATAGATAAGGATTTGGCCTTCTAAACAAGGGTTTTAATTCTGACTTTCCATTCATGGAAGCTGACCCCTGCGATGAGAGACCATTGTTGCCCTTCTCGTCGGAGCCAACCGTATGATACTAGCTTTTGTTCCAGTACCCACTTTTATATCCTGATTGGAAATACCCTTGGCTTTAGTGTGTTACCGGTTGGGTCGTTCCCTTGGGTGAGTACTTTTTCCCACAAGGCAGGCCCTCTAAGATAAACAAAAGTGAGCAAACATATTCATAGTGTGATCAACCTTCGTTTAGAAACAAAGGGAGAACACACGCAATTAGTTTACTCACACTCGCAAGATGTTTTGTTCAATTTTAGATCGCAAATCAAAGTGTGAAGCCAATATTTTTAACAACTTAATATCATAAAAAAACTTTTGATTCTCAAGATCGCCGTGAAGTGTGAGAGAAGCGCATACACCTTTTAAATAATATTAATTTGTGAAAAATATTGCAAAACATGAAAAACACTTGTTCATTTTAGACCTCATAAGCAATGATTTTGATTTGTTTTAAAGCACCAAAATGAGATGTGAAGTTTGCCTTGTTCAATTTCTAGAACCCAAATTGAAATCTAGTAAATGTCTAAGGTTCTTTTTAACCAAATTCAAAAAGATCAAAACAATGATTGATTTAAAACCCAAAAAGAAGTGTGAGTTGGTTTGAAATAGAAAATGAGAGTAAAAAATGGACGCTCCAAGCATTTAAAAATGCTTTGTTAACTTCACGTTTTAAGGCTTCAATCTTCTTTAACTCCAAGAGTCCTCAATGGGTTGTTTCCAATGCTTCAATGTTGTGAGTTCTTCATGCACACGAAAATCCTGTCTCCTTCATTTTTTGCACTAGTTGGAGTCACTCCCCACCTGATCCAAGTCTTTCTATATATCGCTAGAGGTATTGAGTCAACAAATCAACCACAAAGAAAAAATCTCTCAATATCATTATTATAACCATAATAATGTGATCATATAAATTTATAACATAAATTTGAAGATCAATAAACCATAAGCAAAATGATATAGTATGAGAGAATATTTAATTGAAGTATAAATACATTGAAACAATCAAGTTGACATATATTAAAAACATATGTTACTAAAAAGGTTTACTAGATCAATAAATGATAAATGACACATGTTACTTAAAATAAACATTTTAAATGTTGGCATATGCCTTAGTTTGTAATAGGTTTTTAAACTACCTACATTTCATTCATTAAGGATGTTGGTAGGCAATACATTATTACATTTGCAAAGAGTGACCCACTTCCATATGCTAGATATAACAAAATTAATCAAATCAAAAGCATTTAACTGAGACAGAGCAGATTTACCTTATGTGAAAGGACCTCCTATCTTCCCCTGAGGCATTATCATAAATTCTAAAGAGACATCGAGCCCCACCCAAGCATGGCTTTGGAAGCCAATTTTTAAAATTTAAGCGCCAAGGACCAGGTTATAGGTGTGAAATATATGTCTGCCAGTTGCTTTTAAAGTTTGATTTTATTCATGACTATGGGGGCGGGGGCTCAAGATAATGCAAGTGGTAGAAAAAAGTGACTCAACATGCAGATTGCATGGGTGACCATCTCTATTTGCATAAGAAACCATGCGGAACAAAAGAATAAGAATTCCTTTTAGTGTTCTGTATATAACGCCTAGTAGACTACAAGATTTCATAACTTCTAGTGTTGCTATATTGTAGAGGTCCATAGAACTTGGAGACATGAGCCTTCTAAATCCTATTCAGATTTTAAGCATGTTAAGGCTTCTCACGTGCCCATGAATGCTACTGGAGCACTATAATCTTATAAACCGGCTAGCAACTCAATATCACAGTTACAAAATATGGCCAGTGGAGGTATTGGTAAATAGTATGACATGGTTGTGGAGGAGATACATGACATCATAGGGTACGATTGAGTTATGGCTCATAAATTCCATGATGATGATCATGAGACATTCAATTTCGCACCTTTAGAAAGTAGGTCTCTCCATTAGATTTCTCCCAACACGGCTACTGTAGAGATATGGTTTTTCTTTGCCAAGGATCAACTGCTACCTTAAAGAGATCAATATTAGGGTTGTTCGATGACAAACCAACTTTCAAAAAAATATTTTTACCTGATCATCTTGGGAATGAAAGTAAGGAGTGTAGGAATATTGGTAGTGCATATGAATGTGAGGAAACATCAAGAAAAGATGAAAATATCAGGTGGAGAGAACATGATGTATTGGATATTATAGCTAATTCTGCATCTGGTGTTACCTTCCAAGAAGTAGGCTCAGGGAATTCCAAGCCATTAGTACCTTGTCAAAAAATAGTTGGCAGCACACATACAAGTAATGTACTAGCTGAAAAAGTTGGAACATGAGTGAAAAGAGGGACTATTATATGCAGTCACTACTTTAGCACAGAAATAACTGACATTGATATAGGAAAAATAGTTACAAAAGTTCTTGCTGCTAAAGAGGATATGTCTAAGATGACATGGGACATGGAAATGGTGCTAACAGTCACAAAAATAGTCAAGGAAAAATTACACATACTCTATGGTGTGTTTGACAATAAAGATTTAGAAGGCCGACATATAATCTCTGACAGTGAAATTTTATTTATGTTGATTGCACGCAACAACAACACAGGTAAGTGACAGTAGATACAACTACCATCAATTCGCCTTTGTTTATCTCACCTGTATTTTATTTTTTTTGGATTTCCTTGCACAGGACAGAATATTCAGTGCATGATAGACTCTAGAGTTAATCTATCAGAAAGTGAGTGATTAAAACCGTTGCAATTCAATACTTCATGATGTTCTAAAATTCCAAGCAATGTAAATCAATGAAAGCAATGATTGATTTATCAAAATCCATTCATCATATCAACGAATACATTGAGAACAACGATTTATTCTACTATCCTATTGTGAGAAACCATGGATGCGTTTATTACATCTAACTGCAATTTTAAAGAGAAAAGACAGATATCTAAATGCAGGAACAATGAGAGTGAATGAAGAGAGATTTTATTGCAGCTCATTAAGACTTAAAAAAGAAGTGAGTGATTGTGATCTTGCAACTAAAAAATGGACTGAGAACAACATACCATGAGCCATACTTATGAAATAGACTTCCTTGGAAATGTCCAAGAAAACAAAGATCTTGTAGAAACAAAAATTTTAGAACCCATCTAGAGCACTAATCCATACTATTTTAAAAGAAACAAGATTTTGTATCAATTGAAATTATATCACCAAACAAGATTTTTATAGTCCTACATAATACACGAAAAAGGGGTTAAAAAAGAAAAGATTTTATATTTTGTCCCTCCTTCTAGCATCATTTTGTGGACATGAAAATCTGCAAATGTTAGTAAAATGACAAAAACAATATAACAAAAATACACATCCTTATGAAATATTGCATCAAGTTAAATATGCTATATGAGATATTTAAACAACAAGACCAGATGAAGCATATAGAACATGAATTCAAACCTATCCCATAGTGGATTGATGTTATCCTTTGTGTAGAAGGTAGCCCTTTCCCAACCCTGATAAGTAAGATGAGATGATAAAATGTTGTGATGAAGAGAAAAATTAGTTCTCACATGTAGAGAGTAACTTTGCATGAACATGTGTTGTTCTCAAAATGTGTTGTTTTTGTGTTGTTGAAAATCCTTGCTTTTATAGATTCAAGGTTGGATGAGTTGGAGATTTTGATGAATGTGGGATCATTCATAAGCCAATGACAAGATACCACTTGTCAAGATTTGAGAGGATGAGGAATGTGCAAGTTTTGGCCAATGTGCCAATTTGAATTTTGAATTTGGATGCAATGAGATGTTTAGGGGGGATGAAAGGTGCATTAAATGCCAACTTTGACTTGTGCAAGAGATGTGTAAGATAATTTAATGCTTTGTTGGAAGGGACGAGTCCTTTGGGGGGAAGATTCAAATTGATAAAATATTCCATCTTGATGCCCTTTTGAAAGTAATTAGAAGAATTAATAAATAAAAGAAATGATTTATTGGTGCAAGTGGGTGGGTTAGTTGAGAGTTTATATTTGACTCAAGTTGAGTCAAAAGCTAGAGAATGGGTGATTATGTTTAGAGGTTAATTAATTCAGATTAATTAACTTGGAGGATTTTAGGAGTTTGAAATTTGATTTAAATAATTTTGATTTATTAAATCAAATGAGAAGAACTTAAGGACTTAATGAAATAATTTGATTTATTTAATTAATCATGATGAAGCTTAGGGAATTAATCAATAAATTGTTTTAACTAATTAATAGGAGAATTTGATGTTAGTTATAGCGAGATGCATGATGTTGATTATTTTATGTGTCTACACATCTACAACAACAAAGTGTATACAATTGATGCTAATCTTGAACCTTATAGTGTCTTACACCTTGAGCAAGCCAAATATGAACCCTTCACCAATTCTACACCAACCAAACCAGTGGAACCTATACAACCAAAGTCCTTAGATGATGTTTTCGGTTCCTTAAACTTCACCCCTCCCCTCAAGGGAGAAACCAAGACCAAGACCAATGAATATCCAAAGGGAAACTTAGTCTTGTTAACACAAGACTCGGATGATCCTTTGAAAGCATCCTCCTCAATGAATTTAGCCACCAATGCAAATGATGAACCTTCACCCGATCCAAAGAAATTGAAAAATCTCTACGAAAAATGTTATGAGATCATGAAGCAACTTGGCTATAGTGAACAAGGTTGTGGTGCTAATGAACATGGAATCTACAACCATATAGAGCCTCACATGCAATCAACACATCATGGTCTTGGCTTTTGTCCTTTCATTGAAATCATCAAGCCTTCCTCTCACACCAATCCTATCCCAAATCACCCTTCTCACCCTACCTTCCAAAGTAATCCTTTTACACCAACAAAGGACTCTTTCCTTACAACCAATGTCATCCCATAACTTCCTCTTGATTCAGATTTTACACACTCCTCCAAAGAAGTATGCAAAATCTCACAATCCGTAGAGCCTTGTGTAGGTTTGACATCCCATAGCAAGAAATATCCTTCGTTTTTTCCAACCCAACGACCACCTTCTCCCCTCGATCAAGAGGGTATCTTGTTGAGACTCCTCCATGATAACATGATCTCCCTCCCTCCTCACACTCAAAAGAAATGTTTCAAAAAACATTCCTTTTGTTCCTTCCACCGAGTTCATGGCTATCACACTAATGAGTGTAGGGCCTTGAACAACACAATCCAATAGCTTAACGAGATTGGTGTTCTCCCTTATGTGGGGGCACCGTCTTCCTTTAATTGATACAAATTCACCCTCCCTTTCATCCCTTCAATCCTTTCATCTCACTCTTGTCCTGCACTAAGTGGGGACAAGAGGTTAGTCAGCCTTTTCTCCCCTCGTATGTCACTTGTCGTTGTCTCTTACGACTTGTCGTTAACCTCTCATGAACATATAGGACCAATCTTGGGATGTGGACGACATATCTTAATTTGAATCACATGTGACATACAACCCCTCTTCATGAGGCAACTTATCAAAAACCATATGACTTGGCATAGGGCTTTCTGAACAAGCTCTCATGTGTCCTCTTCTTCTTCTAGTTTAAAGAAATTGTTCACAATATAGTGATTCAAAATTCCTTTAAACTAGGGGCATACATCACGACTCACATTTCACTATGCGATCTTCTTTTTCTTATGATTCCTTATCTTGAAAACATTACACACAATATTGTTCAGGACTGAGACATCTTCATTTTTCCTCTTTTGCATATAAGATGAGCCCCTGCCTCTCTTACATACAAGATGAGTACACTTGCACTTTTCCTCTCTTGACACATTACACATAATGTTCCTTAAGATGAGACACCCATGAACAAAAGAAAAATCGCTTTGAACACAATCATTTCAAAATATCACTCTATTTCATGGCGCCTTATCAAAGTTATCATGAGGTATAACTCTAGTATGGTTTAAGCGGGAAGCCCAACAAGTAGCATGACTTTTCCCATAACCATCGTTTGTGAGTACATACCAACCGTTTGTATGTTTCTCACCTTTTGGGAATTCTCACCCCATGGACAACCTAATGTTTTATGGCCCCAGAGTGAGGACATATCTCTTCCATTCTCTTCACAGTAAATATTTTTGTCACATGATTATGTATCTTGTCTTGTTGTAATGCATTCACCCTTGAATGTCTTTAGCATTGATGTCAAATTGACTTAGAATCATGAATCCTTGGGGGCTTGACCACCTCCTTCATCTTTACCATTATTCTTCCTTGTCATTCTTTGCCATCTCCATTGGGCTACTTTAGTGTGAGGTTGAAGAAAGTTCATACTCTCACTAAAGTGAGGGCTAAATTTATCACCAAAAACTAAGGACTTTGTCACTTTTCCCTCATTTGAACCTTGGCGTATGGACTTTGGACCATTTTAGGCTATTTTCACCCATTTCCAAACATTGTGTAGAAGTTTTATAAAGTTTTGTTAAAAAAATTAATGCTCTCCTAGGCTAGTCAACAATTAATCAACCCTATAATGACCCTTTAATCCTCATAGAAGACTTATTTTAGTGTGTTTTATGAAGACAATCCCGAAGAACATAAATAATCACATAATAATTACTGGCAACCACTTAAAAATTCCCAGGTGGACTAGGTCACCACCTTGGGCAACCTAGTCCCATGTGGCATAATTTTTGATTTAAACTTAATATCTTTTAGGATTTTTGTCTCTAAAACCCTAAGGTTGGCCTGTGTGATGTTATTTTAGGAAAATTAGGGCATAACTTGTATAAATAAGCTCCAAAACCCTAATTTCTCATTAGGTACCCTCATTATGAACCATCCATTTTTATTCTTCACCTCTCTCTCTCATCACTTCTCCTCCACTCCTTCTCCTCAAGCCAACTAGGGTTCTATCTTCGAAGTCAACAAGACACCATTTTTAAAGCATTTGAGGGAAGATTGTTGCAAAAACACAAGATCAATCATCAAAGGCAAGGTGAACTTCATTGTTTCATGCTTCCTTTCATTCTTTAATTCATTTTCTATTTCATTTGGTTTGATTACTCAAAATGGGTTTGACCAAGGTAAACCCCTAATGTCTAACCCTAACTCTTGTCTCTTCTTTGCATGTGTGATTTGTAGGTTTTTGTATGCAGGTTTGTGGAAAAGAAAGGTGTTAGAAAGGTGTCATCAACTCATCATAATAATCTAGGTCAACCAAACCCTAGTTCAAGCTTGGAGGCCTCTATTTGCTCGTTTTCAGTAAAATCTGAATAAGATATCTGTTGGAATCTAGAGTGCAGACCGAGGATTCCAATATCCTCTTTCATGTTCCCGAAAACCCAAAAGAGGACTAGGTCACCCATAATGGTGACTTGGTCCCTCTGAGCTTGTGTTTTGGGGATTTTTACATTTCCAAGTACCCATTTAGCAGAAACCTATTCCGATAAAGTTTCTCGACAAGAGGACTAGGTCATCCAGCTTGGTGGGAATGTCCTTGTGAAGATTTCAAACATTTTCCAAAGGATTCTGGGGCCTATCATCTGAAACATCTCATTCCCAGGTTCACAAGCTTCTATCTTTCCCGTTTCCTTTCTGTTTGTAAGCATTTAGGTTCATTTAGATTAGCTTGTATTAGTTTACTTTCATTTCATTTATATTATTTAGTTAGATTTAGTTTCATTCTATTTCCAACACTTAGCCACACCTTACACACATAATATCACAACCCCTTCCTCTTTGAATGAACCCTAAAATGGAAAGGTGTGAAAGACAAACATTCGTCCAATAGTTAGCTTCTAGGGTGAAAAACCCTAGATGCTCATTGGGGGAATCATCTTTCCCCTTTTTCATTTTTGGTGGTTCAAATACTTACTTTGTTCACATGATGTAGTTGAATATTTAAATATATATATATATATATATAAATATATGTTCGGTTAATTAGTTACTTTATTTGTTGTTCTTTGGGTTCCATGGCGAGGCGTTACATATTTTAACAAGTCATATAGGTTCAATGAATATTGTGACAACGCATCCCCAAGATTTTTATCAAATATAGATAGTTATTGAAGATTAGAATCCTATAAAAAATGAGAAGATAGATGATTTTGTTTGCTTACATGAGGTAAATTCAAATATTGTATTCACAATCAGATGTTATAATAGGATTCATAGAATAAACACAAAAAATAAAAAATTGATATTTAATAATTGTTATGTTTCTTGCATGTAGTGAGGATGTTTGCATCTCATGCTTCCGTGTGATAGAATTCTTCAAAAAATTACAAAATCTTTCACAATAAGAAATTAAATATATATTTTTTTCTGAACAAGTGTGAAAGCCTTTGGGGTGAATAGAGGATTTTAAATGGGTCTAAAAATTCTATGAGAATGGATGGTAAATTGGGTTTAGAGTAAAACATTTAATTTTTTAAGTACAAAATTTCTTGCATTACATTTTTGTCGCACTTTAGTGGGCTAATGACACTAAGTGATAAAATGGGCTAATGTAAATAGAAGAAATGTAAAAGGTATGAATAAAATATCTAAAAGGATTCTTTAGAGGATAAAAGAAATCTTTGGGTTAATACTTAATTCCAACAAATTTAGAACCTACAAAACCATAGTATTAGGTTCTTTAATCCTATAAGATCGAATATTAAGAATAATATATACAAATATCACAAAATGAAGATATATGAGTTCCAAAATTTTAAGTAGGATAAAATGACAAGAATAATATTTTGAAGAGTTTTTTACTCTAAAGAGAAGACAAGGGTGAATGTATTCCCCTTCATATTTTTGCCTAGCCTATAAGAGGTAAAATAGGAATTTTGATTCAACCTTGATATGGTTCGTAGGAAGAAATCAAAATGCCCTTGTAATTGTTATTCTAGCACCTCTAGATCCCTCCTTATCAAGCCCTAAATTTTATATTTTATTATCAGTATTAATATGTTTATGAATTCAGAATATATTGTTTGCTTGACACAATGTTTGATGTGAAATATGTTGAGACTCGTATAAATACAAGTCTTTTCCTCCATTGGAACACCTTATCATATTTTGATCTCTCAAAAAAATTGAAAAGACAATTAAAGTAATTTCAACTGTAGAATAAGAATCATATCTAAATCACTCTTTCAGCTAGATTCATGTCTATAATACATAAAAAAAATCAAGTTCATGCATAGTAAGATGCTTCATGTTTTATTTTATTTATTGTTATGACTACTAACACTTCAAGGATCTTCAAGAAACCTTCAATTTCTCCTTATATGATATGAGCCAAATAACTTCAAGGTGACAACGAACACAAATATGAGTGGTAAGTTACAAAATTATCATTCATCATTCATTTTTATCCAATTTCCTCTATTCTCCAAAGAGTACACAATTTATACCATTGCCATTATGTTTTTTATTGAGGTGGAAACACCAAAATGGGGCTTGAATGGCATGAACCCCTATACAAAACAAAATTTCTCTTGTACTTCTTTTAGGTTATAGGTTGAAGTAGATTAAAAAGGATTAAAATATCAATGCATTAAAATCTTAGAACATGCATTCAAGCACCATCTCTCATTGAATTAGGAAAAAAATGCTAATTAACAAATTGTAAAACTTTGGATCTATATTTTTATAGTCAAAGGCATGCAAACCCTACTATACCTACACATGCTTTGATCCATGAATTTAGCATCGTGAAACAAGGGCACCAAATGCCCTAGTCCAACTAGATCAACCTCAAATTTATATCACATGTGCCTCTCCATCTACACTGTCAGGATCTTCTTTTAATTTCTATTCTTTGTTTAGTATTTTCCAAATACGTGACAATCCCTTTCTTTAGTTTGTATCTCCCTAATTTGGCAATATCAAATTCATCAATCATATCATCAATCATATTACACCCAAAAGGGAACAAAAACCTTGACAACATATTATGGCTCTTTTATGAGGACAAAAGCCTAATAGTTTCTCTAGGTCATTTTTTCTTCCCTAATGCACCATGATGGAATGCGTTATTTAGGTTAGCCACTAGCGTTAGACCCATTTCACCATCTCATATGTAGCGCTAAACCTATTGAAGAGTGAGCATTGCACTTTACACATGACAACTCATCATGAATTTGCATGTCAAAGAAAGCTGACCAATTTCAGCTTACAATGTTAAGCACGAGCGCAATGCAATGAAAATATGCCACATGTTTTCCACTAGGCCAAATTCTATGAAGGTTGAAAGATTTATTGCATTAACACTTGGCAATATTTCACATTATCATGGATTCATATGTGGGCACCCAATTTGAACCTACGATATAAGGAGGCACAATAAAGACATGACTTGACACCACTATGATAGGTGTCATAATTTCACAAACTCGCAACCTTTAACTAGATGTTAGAAATGAGCCTGTGATAAAGTAGACCTACACAATGAAACATGGGCTTGATACATCGGTCTAGCATGGAAAATTGTGGGGTTAGAAATTTGAAGGTGCGAGAAAGGCATTTAAGTGCCTAAATAAAGAAGAAGCATGTTATTGGTAGAACAAGTCACCAAGATAGAGTGGTCAATTAACTCATGAACATAAAGATTTCGTAAAATAACTTAAGGAACAAAAAATTGGCTAGAGAAATCACTTTAAAATTAGAACATAAAATGATGAACTTAGAGATAAAAAAATACAAAATTTAACCTTTAAATTTTAAACTTAAGAATTTCATTAAAAAATGTAAAATAAAAAATCCCTAACAACCCCAAACATTTAAATAAATAAATAATTTATTTTTGATTAAATATCACAAACTAAATATTAAATGTTACCTCCTTCCATGGAATTCCGGAAATTGACGCAACGCATAACATCCCTACCTCAACGACATATCTATTGGTCGAAAATCTCCCTTCAAAAGAAAATCTTATCATCATTATTTATGTATTTATATTGGTTTTGTAATTTAACTTTTTGAATTTAATCAATAAAAATATTCATCTCTTATGCCGTCACCATAATATAAATCTGATTCGACTATAAATAAATGAATTTCGTCAAATAGACGTCGCAACTAATTCTTAACAACTTGACCAAAAAAACTACTAATTTCAATATATACCTCCTCATTTCCTAAAAGACCTAATTCACAACTGCCAACTGTGTTGTTTTCAAACAAACGCTGACACGGCTTGTGAATGTTAATTATTTTCTTTAAAACCGGCAGCCAATTCGGCGAATTCAATTGTCTCTGAGATAAAATAATGTTGGCGTGCTGAATCGGGCAAAGACAAAGAAAAGTCTTGGTGAACGTTTGGTGAACGGCAATGGCCTTGTCGTCTACGCTTCCGTGTAATAACTGAAATATCTAGCAATTTCATCTACATAAACCCTTCTCTCCATTCCATAACTCTGCAACACGCTACTCCTGTGTTTCGAACCCGTGGCGTCCAGAGGAAATTTATTATTTTCCAATGGCTGGAAGAGTAACAGAAAGAAAACTAGCACCGTCAGTTGCCGTAATTTTGAGCATCGTGACGCTCATGGCCGTGGTGGGAAAGCACACGACGGTGGCACAGGGGAGCTGTAACAGTGCACTGGCGAGCTTAGCGCCCTGTTTGAATTACGTGACGGGACAAGATGTGGCGCCTGATCAGGGGTGCTGCAGCGCCCTCGCTTCCGTTGTGAAGAACAAGGCTTCCTGTCTCTGCCAGCTGCTTACTGCTAATAGTTCGTCAGTTAACAGAACTAGAGCTATGGCCCTCCCGGGCGAGTGCAACGTTACAACCCCTCCCGTCAGCCATTGTCAAGGTAAAATTCTATTGCGGCTTAGAGCTTTGTAAATTAGATTTCGGTTTTGAATTCGCAGAAAGTTAAATCAATTGAATTTGTTTTATTACTGTTGTTGTAAGCAGGTTCAGGAGCTCCTAATACTTCCCCTGCTTCTACCGGTACGGGCACTCAAATTACAAAGGCTACCCCGGCTTCGAATCCCTCTAATACCAATGAAGCATCGGGAATCTTAGTGTTCTCCGCCATTCATGTCGTGGCTATTGTAGTTTTAGCTGCATTCATTTCAGGATGATCTGAAGCAGAAGTAGCATTGAATTCTGATTTCAAAAGGATTTAGAGTCCGCTGCAAGGGAGAGCCGGACCGTGGGTTCTGATATTTTTTAAATGTAATGTGGGTCCCAGATTGAATATTAGAAACTAGGTCGTTAGAATTACAATTTGCAGCTTTCCAAAGTTTGATTTTGGATGTTTAGAAATGTTATGAATTTTCATCTTAATATATACATTTGAGAGAAGTTATTCAAAGTATTTAAAGTTAATTTGAAGTTGGTTGAAGTTGGTTTAATTGTATTTTAAACTTTAACTTTTAATAAATATTATAGTTATATAATTTTTTTATTAATTTAATTTAATTAATTAAATAATTTTAAAAAAAATTAAATATTAATATTATAAAAAATATTTAATAAGTTTATTTGTAATATGTAATCTATGGAATATATGAATGTTTAATTATTATTTTTATTAAAATAAATTAATTTAATAGTCATTAATTTATGAGTGATATTAAAATTTAGTTGAAATCAAATTCTTGAAATTATTGACTCACATTAACATATTATAAATGAGATGCATTTTAACTAATAAATTTGATAGTGCTAGAGATTTCAAAAAATTTAGACATAGTATATTTATTAAATATGTATTTTGAGAAAAAATTTGGATTCTATATTCAATCGCAATTATGTGTTTGTAGATAATTTTTATGTTAGTTTTATCAATAGAGTAATAGATAAAAAGGAAATTCATAAATGGGCAATTACAATATTTTATTTTCAGATCTCATGTGTTAGTTATTATAAACATATGTAATTTATCTATAAATTCATGCTCTTAATGTAGGCATATTAATGTATCTATAGTGTAAATTTTTAAGAATTATTTATTTAATTAAAATGCAGAATTAAAAAATTAACAATTTTGTATGTAATTTTTTTGAGGGATTTCAAACAAGTCATTTATCTATTGTCTTATAAGTTTTTATTATGAGTAGTTAGTTAATGGATCAAATCATTTGTCAAGGATGTAATACTCTTTTGAATTCATTGAAAAAAATAAAAATTAAAGAGGCAATTGGAAAAGTGACTATAGTAGTTGACGGGATCATGCAATGTGCCATCTTTGGAACAGTGTCTTCGAAGTCTAAAATTAAAAAAAATAAAAGGAAAATTGGGAAGGAGTCAGAGGAGACAACCTAGAGGACCTTGGTTTCAAAATGTATTAGTGCAAAGGATTGGAGGCAGCCATGGATCTGCTAAAGGTTAATTGGGAGCTCATTTCCTCCTCTAAAAAGTGATGGGTGTTCTATTTTTTGGTTATGTTTTTTGTCTCAATTGTTTCCTTGTAGTTCTAGTCTATGTACCTATGCTACTTTTTTGGTTAGTGTTTGAGGCCCGTGTGGCTCCTTTTGATTGTTTTTGGCTGCTTGGCCTTGGTGGATTTTTGTTCTATGTTTGTTTAGCTTAAACTTTTGAGTTCAGGGGCCCTTTCCCTCCTTTTAATATAAAAAAATTCATTATAGCCAATTTGGCATTTTCACCCCAATTTTTTATGTATCCACTGCATAGATTGATATTTCCACTTATAGAGCAACATTTCTACTACAAAGTGTTGTTTTTCTATACAACAAGACATGTAGTTCATATCAGCGCCTTTGCATCAAAGATTGATCTTTGTTCCTACAATGAGGCATTTTCATAACACAATGATATGTTTCTTATTTTTTGTTGTGAACCTTTTCTTGCTCCTTGCATTTCCATCTAATTATAACCAATTTGAAAGATCTAAATGGGTTAAATTCTTTCTAAATTATGCCCTTGGTGGTTCTTTCTTTCCTTTTCCCTGCTTTAACTAATTGAAAAAAACTAAAATTGCAAAATGGCTAAGTATAGCGAATTTTTAGTGGCTAATATTCGTGAATTGGCTAATAGTTGAAATTTGGGAATCCAAAATTGGCTAATTGTTTGAGCTACAATGTGACTTGAATCACCACATTTTTACAAAATTTTATTATTGTCCTATTTAGATTGCCAAATAATTTATTTTATTAAAAAATTTAACTCAAAAACTCACCACAATATTCGATACATTATTAGATTAGATTCACCTAAATTTTATAAATTATAGTAGAAATCTATATTAATTTGCTAATAGTATATCATAATTATTAGTTGCCTTAGAACCATATTTCTAATCTTTAGTTTCCAAAATTGATTTATAATAGTGGTGTAGGAGCACCTACACCTCAACCTTCATTTTGGATCATTTGATGGTGAATAGGTTAGGAAGAGTATTTTTGAGTCTTTTGAGTGATTTTATCTTCAATAAGGTCTAACAAGACCATTGAGTAAGATCTAGGGTGAATCTTTAAGTTTTGGAGTCAAAATGTAGAAAATTGCAATCTTGCAAAAATGTAGTCATGTAGCCTTGAGAAGGCAAAATCCTAAATTTGTAATTGGATATGCAAGATTGAGGTCTTAAGGATGTAATAAGGATATTTTTAGTCCATTAGAATGGTTTTAGAAGTCATAGGTCTTTAGGATTAAAAATTTACTTCAAAATTGCATAATTGCCATAATGTGATTTAATACAATTTCAACATTAAGGATGTAATCACACTTTCCAACGGTTCCCTCCTTCAAAAATTAGTTGAGGGTCATTGGTAATGATGTGGAAAAGTTTAAATACCCTCCTTTTGGTCGTGGCAGGTTGTTGGAGGAAGTTTTGAAGCATTAAATATAATAAGAAACTCTGATTTTCTATTTTTTCCAGCGTTTTTCACTGTTCCCGTGCGTGGTACGATCTGCTACTTCATTGTACGGAATTATGATGCACATGCATTGAAAGAGGGAAGATTTTTCTTTCTTTTGGTGGTAATTTGAGTTAATTTCATCAATTATTGAGTAAGTTACATCAATTTTAGTGAAAGTGGGTCTGAAACCTTGCCAAATAAGGGTTTGGTCACCAAAATGGATGTAATTCCCATTTCCACCATGGGAAAGATCTAAAAATTGGTGGAATGATAGATTTAGGGATCATATTCATGTTTCAATTTGTTTTAGAATAAAATATAGAGTTTTGCAAAATTTATGTGATGCCCTAGGTCTGGTTTTTGCTTTATACAGTCCAAAATGTGATCATTTGAATAGAATGTTTGTTGTTTTTTGAGTATTTGAGAAAATATAATGGATGGAAAGCATGGACTAGGTCTTGGGGAACCTATTGGATTCTTTTAAAGGCATTAGGGGTGTCGGGGTGTGCCTTGACAAGTTGGAAGCTTCCTTGTATAGGCCAAGTTAAGCCTTGTGTATGGCTTGTAAATCAATTTTCTGATACATTTGTTTTGGTGGTTTGATCCTATGCTTTTGGGAACTTGTGGAGGATGGTGTTAGGAGTCTAAAACCATGTTTTATGGTCTGGTTAATGCTTTTAATCAGATTTTATTTTGACTGTCCTATTGGTGAATGTTACAAAGTTGCATGGGCTTGTGTAGGAGCAATGGAAGAATGGATGTTTTTGGGTGCAAGGTCTATTTGTTTGGTCATGTTGTGCTGTGTGAAGAGTATTTACATCATCCCCAAGTCTTTTTGAGATGTCTGGTTGTGTGAGTCAAGTTGAGTGGTCAAGTTGCTTGTTGGAAGGAATAGTGAAGTTCATGTGTGCATTGAGAGAAGCTTTTCAAAAAAAGGTGTTGCTTCCCCTGCCACTCTGCATCATAGTGGTATCAGAGCATCAGGAAGTAGATCTATTTTCATTTTGCAGATTGAAGAAGCAAGGTTGACAAGATGCCTCCAAAGAAGAATGATATGGCTAAGGAGATGAAGGAGATGAAAGATAGGCATGCAAGAGAACTCAGAGAGTTGGAAGAGAGAGTCATAGCCTTGGAGACAAACAAAAGAAGGGAAGTGGAAGAGACTGAGATTGAAGAAGAGGAAGATGAGGAGTTTGAAGATGTGGAAGAAGAGCTTACTCCAGAGGATCAAAGAATTGCAAGGTTGCTGAAGGCAATAAAGACTGACAAGCCTAAGGTAAAACTTGATGTTCCTAAGTATGGTGGTAGTTTAAATGATGAAGAACTATTGGATTGGATTGCTGCAATTGATAACCATTTTGAATGTGATGAGGTTCCTGAAGAACAAAGGGTCAAGATTGCAAAAACTAAGTTGCAGGGTCATGCTTTGGTATGGTGGGATTACCTTCAATCTGAGAGGAGGAAGCAAGGAAAGTCTAAGATCACATCATGGGATAAGATGATATCAAAAATCAAAGGTAAATTCTTACCCAAGGATCACCAAGTTCAATTGTTTAAGAGATTGCAAAACTTAAGACAAAGGGAAATGGATATTAAGTCTTATACTGAGGAGTTTTATAAATTGAGTTTAAGATCTAGTCATCATGAGAATGAAGATGAAAAGATTGCTAGATATGCTGGTGGTTTAAGGCTTAATATACAGGATGAATTGGTTTTGGCTAACCCGAGGAGTGTAGAGGATTGTTATCAAATGGCTATCAGGGTGGAGGAGAAAATGAACAGAGGGCAAGACAAAGTAGCAAGAGGAAGAGGCAACACTTCTAGAGGAAGAGGATTCAATCCTAGTTCAAAGACAAACAATGAGGTCCAAGGAGAAGACAAGAAATATCAAGAGAAATCTGATTCAAGAGGTGGATGGAGAGGCACAAGAGGCAGATTTGGAGGAGGTAGGAATCCTAACAATGCTTTTTCAGGAAGATGCTACACTTGTAACCAGCCTGAACATCCATCCTTCAAGTGTCCTAAAAGACAAGGTTCAAGCTCTCATGGTGGAGAAAGGAGTAATCAATTAGTGCATGAAGATGAAGAGAGTGTGACTTCACCTGTTACTAATCTCACATCAAAAGTTGGAGAGAGTTTGATGATTAGGAGAACATTGCTCAAGGCCCCAATCTCTGAAGAATCCCCACAAAGGAAATCACTTTTTAGAATCAATTGCAAGGTACAAGGTAAGGTATGTAGAATGGTAGTGGATTCAGGTTCAACTGAAAACATGGTTTCTTGTGAAATGGTGAATAAACTGAATTTGAAAAGAGTTCCTCATGAATTACCTTATAAAGTATCTTGGTTAAGTAATGGTCAATCTTTCGTAGTAAATGAGCAAGCTATTGTAGATTTCCAAATTGGTGAGTACAGGGATAGTGTTATTTGTGACATTCTTCCAATGGACTGTTGTCACATACTCCTTGGAAGACCATGGCAATATGATAGATGTGCTTTGCATGATGGGAGAGTAAACAAATATACAATCATGAAAGGTGGTCAAAGGTTTGTTTTAAATCCTTGGGTAGAAGATGAAAAGGGTAAGGTAAAGGTTATTATGTGTGGAAGGAAAGAACCTATTAATGTTGTGAAAGAGATCAAAAATTTTGATGTTGTGAATAAGTATAGGTCTGATAATGCAGTAGGTCTAAAGGAAAGTACAAGGGTAAAGTTTGATTTGACAAAGAGATTGCATGATAGTGTGATGGTAGGAAGCATTGAATGCCCTGTAGTTAAGACCGGGTCTGAGAAACAAACAAATTTTGTAGGAAATATAGTACCTAAGTCTGATTTGACAGTGATAAAACAACTTGATGAGGCAGTGAGTGAAAGACAAGAAAAATAGGGCATAAAAGATAGTTGCAAACATGAAGGTGACAAAGGAAAGAAGAAAGATCATATAGTTACTAATCCTTATTTGTATGCAGGTTCAAAACATAGTAAACAATCCAATCCTGGCCAGGGAAAAGATAAAAGACTGTTTGAAGGTATGAGAACAAAGGAGATGAAAAATTCTTATGTGAACACAGTCCAAGGTGATAGAAGTGCAGGGCACATTCCACAACTAGTGGAGTGGATTGGTGAACCAATGGAGTCTTCATGAAGCTTGGAGACAATGGATTCAAGGACAACTCATGAGGCATGAGTTTTTTCTAAGGGGGGTGTATGGTGCAGGAGCACCTACACCTCAACCTTCATTTTGGATCATTTGATGGTGAATAGGTTAGGAAGAGTATTTTTGAGTCTTTTGAGTGATTTTATCTTCAATAAGGTCTAACAAGACCATTGAGTAAGATCTAGGGTGAATCTTTAAGTTTTGGAGTCAAAATGTAGAAAATTGCAATCTTGCAAAAATGTAGTCATGTAGCCTTGAGAAGGCAAAATCCTAAATTTGTAATTGGATATGCAAGATTGAGGTCTTAAGGATGTAATAAGGATATTTTTAGTCCATTAGAATGGTTTTAGAAGTCATAGGTCTTTAGGATTAAAAAGTTACTTGAAAATTACATAATTGCCATAATGTGATTTAATACAATTTCAACATTAAGGATGTAATCACACTTTCCAATGGTTCCCTCCTTCAAAAATCAGTTGATCGTCCTTGGTAATGATGTGGAAAAGTTTAAATAGCCTCCTTTTGGTCGAGGCAGGTTGTTGGAGGAAGTTTTGAAGCATTAAATATAATAAGAAACTCTGATTTTCTGTTTTTTCCAGCGTTTTTCACTGTTCCCATGCATGGTACGATCTGTTACTTCATTTTACAGAATTATGATGCACATGGATTGAAAGAGGTAAGAGTCTTCTTTCTTTTGGTGGTGATTTGAGTTAATTTCATCAAGTATTGAGTAAGTTACATCAATTTTAGTGAAAGTGGGTCTGAAACCTTGCAAAACAAGGGTTTGGTCACCAAAATGGATGTAATTCCCATTTCCACCATGGGAAAAATCTGAAAATTGGTGGAATGATATATTTAGGGATCATATCCATGTTTCAATTTGTTTTAGAATAAAATATGGAGTTTTGCAAAATTTATGTGATGCCCTAGGTCTGGTTTTTGCTTTATACAGTCCAAAATGTGATCATTTGAATAGAGTATTTGTTGTTTTTTGAGTATTTGAGAAAATATAATGGATGGAAAGCATGGAACAGGTCTTGGGGAACCTGTTGGATTCTTTTAAAGGCATTAGGGGTGTTGGGGTGTGCCTTGACAAGTTGGAAGCTTCCTTGTACAGGCCAAGTTAAGCCTTGTGTATGGCTTGTAAATCAATTTTCTGATACATTTGTTTTGGGTGTTTGATCCTATGCTTTTGGGAACTTGTGGAGGATGGTGTTAGGAGTCTAAAACCATGTTTTATGGTCTGGTTAATGCTTTTAATCAGATTTTATTTTGACTGTCCTATTGGTGAATGTTACAAAGTTGCATGGGCTTGTGTAGGAGCAATGGAAGAATGGATGTTTTTGTGTGCAAGGTCTTTTTGTTTGGTCATGTTGTGCTATGTGAAGAGTATTTACATCATCCCCAGGTCCTTTTGAGATGTCTGGTTATGTGAGTCAAGTTGAGTGGTCAAGTTTCTTGTTGGAAGGAATAGTGAAGTTCATGTGTGCATTGAGAGAAGCTTTTCAAAAAAAGGTGTTGCTTCCTCTGCCACTCTGCATCAAATAGAATCTAATGGCCCTTGTCGTTTTCTAGAAGTTAAAATGTACCCATGATCTATAATGTTAATGGGGCCCACAATTTTGGCTCTCATGATCATTATAGATTGTGGGTAAATTTTGCCTTATAGAGTACAAAAAAATTCATTAGATCAATGATCTAAAAGAAATTTTGAGCCCCATGAGAATTATAGATCATGGGTGTGTTTTACCTTGCAAAATATTATGAGGCCCATTTTATTATATTTTAAAATAATGGTGGAAAGTAGATATTACAGTCTACCCCTTCAACCCATCGATAATTTCTACCCTTTGTCCCCTACTTTTCCATGAGAATTACTTTTAGATTGGGTAGTTTTTCCATCCTAATTAGGGTAAACCCACAAAATTGGTTTACAATTCCAGTGAGGAAGGAAAGTTGCAAAAAATGCTACCATGAATTTTTTTTTTGTTTTTGGGGGTTTGAATGAATATTTGGTTCAAGCGAACCAAAGGAGGTTCACTAGAACCCCCTTCATGCGAACCCATTAAATGTTGGGTCCCACCATTCCTGAAAAAAAACCAAAAGGAAAGCTTTTTGGAAAGGGGCTTCACTCGAACTGTAGTCCAAGTGAACCTCCAAGGAGGGTTTGCTCGAACCTATGTTTTCTTGAACCCCCCTTTTCCCCACTTCTCCCCCTCTAGCACAAAAAATCTTTAGAATTTTTCCCTTTGAAGCTCAAGTTGAGGATGAAAATGGAGGACACTTCACAGACTCAACTCGATGATGGTAGTTCTCAAAACGAGTTATCCAATGAATATAATTTTGATATTTTTTGGTTTTATTATGTATTTATTTTTTAGTTTGATTAAACATAGGTTTTTCAATGAAAATCAAGCTCTTTGTTCTACACAAGTGGACAAATAGTAGATTATCAAGAAAAAAATTTGAAAAATATCAATGCACTAGATATTGATGTCCTTGATCTAGACAGAAAAAAAATAAAATTTAATTTCGATACATACAAAAAAATTTATGTTGTATATGGTCTACTTATGTCTAGATTGTAATTGGTTTGACTTCAAAACTTGATTAAGGGAAAAATATTCAATGAAATTATGCAAAACCAATTCCATGCACTAGATATCATAGTTACAAATCTAAATTTCTAAGAAATATAATTTTATCCTTCATGGGAAAAAAGTTATGTTGTATATGGTGAGCATCACTCGAAAATGGTGTTTACTAAAAAAAACTAGTTTTTGAAAGAGATGGAAAAAGAAGTGCGACTTGTTTCCAAAAATTTTGAAAAAAATATATTTAGAATCTAGATTCAAAATTTCATAAATTACTAGGTTGCATCATCTTCAAATTCCTCATGGTTTAGCCACTACAGGTGCACGAAAGTGAAGATTTACTTAGAAAAGATGTGTTCAATGTCTAGTTTGGCCAAAAATTGTAAACCACCATTGTGGGATCACCAATTAATGTATTTTGCTATTACCTTTCAAGATTCACTAATATTTTTTACAAAATTTTAGTGATGTAATAAAATCAACAGTAAAATTATTTTATTTTTTTCAAAAAAAATGAAAGATTTGCTAATAGAAATTAATATTTTTCCTAAAAAATAAAATATTCGCCAAGATTTTATATCTTTTTTGAGAGGGGTTTCTTAAAGTTATCACTAGCTAGGTATGGGGATAATCTTTTGCAAGTCCCTATCAAGCCATAAGACTCTATGGGAACTTAAAAACAATAGTTATAGGTCCTCATTTACTTTCTCTCTCCAAATCCCATATTCCACATGTCCCTATTAAACCTTGATACATAATAGGAACTTGAAACCAATGGTTGCAAGTCCTTATTTCCTTTCCCTCCTTGAAACCCATCTTTCATAGGTCCTTTTTGTGTCATAATACCTAATAAGAACTTGTGACCAATGGTTTCAAGTCCTCATTTCCTTATTCTCCCTAAGCCTCATTTCCCTTATTCTTCCTTAGTAATGTTTATCGCTAGAAGCTAGATCCCAGGTGGAACCTGTAACCTAGAACCAATGGTTCTAGTTCCAATTTCTCATATAATCCCACTCCCTGAGCGATGAACCTTCATGTCTTAATCATTTTTAATAAGTGTTCTTTAGTATTTTTCATAAGGCTTGAGAACCTCCAAAAGTTTTAGAAATGGGTTCAAGTGTTAACTAATTCCATCAAAAATAGAAGGGAAAATGAAAAACACTTAAGTTTTAGCTAGTTCTAAAGCCTTTCACAAGTTCTAGAACCTTTTTTGATCCTCAACAAGGTTGATAGAACCATCCAAAAGGATGAAAAATTGGATAAATGGGATAAAAAAGTAGCCAAGTAAGAAATAAAATCTAAGTTTTGATAGCTTTAAGATGTTTTGAAACCTCCATCAACCCCAATAAGGTTCTTAGAATCTATTTTTCACTGATAGAGAACACCAACATGCAAATGAGAACCATAAGGGAAAGATATGGAAAAATAAATAAATAAAGTTTTGTCAATTTTTTATAGAGGTTTTAGAACCTCTTTCAACTACTAATGAGATTCCTCCCAAAGGCCCTCAATACCCATTTTTCCTGTTTTTCTTTCTACATAGCTAAATTTAGCACATCTTCCTTCACCTAAACTAATCAACCATTTACATCTACCACTCCTTCAAATGCATTGCATGAGGTTTAATACATCTTGCAAAATTTTATAACTTTAGTTACTCCCAAGAGTCAAAAAGTTGGAAATAACAAGACCTATCTTCCTCAAAATCAATTTTACAAGCTTAATTTAGAAAACCTTACAAATAAATACACAAAGGAGAAACTAATGAAACCATGCTAGGCCCTTAAAAATTATCAATCCAACCATTCCAAGCAAATCAAAATCCACTATTTCATTTCATGACAACCTTGATAAAGATAGTGAGTTGTGTTACTCATACAACAAACCTTACTACCAAAACTCATGCAAAAATAGAGAGTATGGTCAAGTATTGATGGTAATAGATGCAACAGCAGCTTTAGATAAAAAAATTGAAACAAACCAAGAATCCCTAAGAAGACAAGAATAAATTCCAAGAGAATCCAAATTGGTAAACTAGCATGAGGTAGATATTTTCGCATAAACTAGTTGGGTGTTGATTCAGTGGCCTAAAACACAAGGGAAAAGAGAAGAGTAATGTAAGACATATCATCTCCCATGTTTGTTCAATTATCAACTTATCAAGCATCAAGCACAATAAGTTACAAGATCAACCTTAGGTAAATCCATATGAAAAAGAGAACCCTACTATTATAAAGGTCCCTTAAAAATATATTAATATCCATTTCAATGTTTTTTACTATATGAAGAAATAAAATATAAATGTTATGATGTGGAAGGCATTGTCCATGCCAATCCAAAGGGATCTACTTCAAGAGTCACTAGAAGGATAGTGCAATTATCCAAGTAATTTATCAACCATGGAAAGAGAAATGTAATATCAACCTCATCCAATGTAAAGAAGGAAATGCAATAAAAATAGGTAAGCCACATCCCTATATTTCTTTAATTATTGGAGACCATCCAATCCATGATTACATGAGGGTGTGTGCAAGAAGTTGAGTCCACTTTTTGGTTAAAAAGTAAATGTGTTTTCCTTGATTTTTTAGGAATTGTCACATTTGACCATAAAATTTGAAGCACTTAGAGACGAAATCTTAAAAGAATCACCAATCATAGTAGTACTGAAGTCTAGTTTTCAAATATGTAATTTATTTTAATACCCAGATGATACAAATTAATTTTCAATAGGTGTTTCTAAAAACCACTGTTTAAAATTCACTTCTTTTTACCATATCATGCACGTGTACACCATCCATATTTTAGCCTAAATAAATTTATTTTTCTAAATACTTTGGTGAAAAGATTTGTAACACACTAAAGAATGCTCATGATATTTTGTTTGTAATTTTCTTTTCAATATTTTTTTTGTTAATTTTTTATTGGCCATATTTGTTGTTTTAAAAAATCATCGTGTATGCCATGCATAAGATGACCTAAACTTATCATTTAAAAAAATAAATGAAAATAATTGTCTAAAATATGCTTTCATACAATTTTTTTGTTAGAAAAATGTGTTAATAAAAATTTAATACAATACTAAAAAAACCCTTATATTTCAAGTTTATTGACAAGTTTCATCAAAAATTAATTGAAAAATAGAAAAAATAATCCAATTATAAGAAAAATTACATATTTGGAATCTACACTATATCATCTATAATGGGTTTTAATTTTGTCAAAAAATTAGATGCAAAAAGGTCTTTAGACATATGTCCAAAATCACTATTTTCTTGTGTCATTGACATGACCTTCAAGTTGCAAGTCAAACTAGGTCCAAAGCTTCGGTTCAGGTCCCCAATCCTTTTCCCGAACTACAAAATCTAGAAGAATCCCACCCAAAAATTCAAAACTTTAAAAACAAGATATCGTTTTGTAGAAATAGGATCATGCTCTAAAAGGAGATCTCGTTTCATAAAAAAAATATATTTTTGATTTTAAGAAACAAGATCCAGTTTCATAAAAGCATAAAAAATGGGATCTCGTTTGCTAAATAATAGGATCGCATTTCATTTTCCCTAATTTTGGGTTTTTTCTATGTCCTAAACTTCCACCTTAAGTGGACTCAACTTCGTGGTTTCACCCATGATTGATTAATAACCTAGTAAATTTTTTATACGTTAGCAAGTAGTTGATCTCCTTGACATTAAATACAACCTTGTGTCTAGGGGAGTAGTAAAATTAGGTGACACTTATATTTAAGTAGTCGGGACCATCAAGGACCTAAAATTGACATTACATGCATTCCCTAATTATTTAGTTTTATAAAACATACCAATTATAGACCTTCTTGCCTTCATTACTATATGCATATGTAAGGAGTTCACTTCCAAAATATGTAGATAACTATAATTTAGTTGTTGAAAGAATGTTGAAAAATGAAGTCACATGGGATGTCAACCTTTATATAGAATTTTTTATCTTCATTTTTTTGTGTATTTATAACTTGAAACTTTAGTGCACAGATATATATTTTTCTAATTTTGATAAACAAATATTAAAATGTGTGTGTACATTAAAACATAGTTGTTTCTATTCGATGTCAACTTTCATATTATCTATTTTTTAAAATATATATCTAATTAATAATTTTTAAAAATTTGTTTTACTATTTTTCCTCGACATGGTAATCAACGTAATATTTTGTGTTGATAACCTACATTTAGTAAAAATAAAAATAAAAAGAAAAATATAAATAATAATTTAATTATTAATATATATATATATATATATATGTGTGTGTGTGTGTGTGTGTGTGTGAAAACTAGACTTATGGATCTACAAAAAAGTATTTTTATATTTTCAAAAAATGTTATTTACATGAGTAGAAATTGTTGAAAGATCTTTTTTTTAAATAAATCTATTTTTTGGTAAAGTAGCATCAAAGTGGTGCTACATTTGCATTTAGCCAATAATTTAAGTTGGAAAATTTGTGGATATATATCTAACTTAGCTAGGATGAATCTTCCAAGATCATGTGTTTGACCAGAATATATTTTTAGTTAGAAATACTTAAATTCACTTGTGTTGATAAGTTGGCTCAAAGTGTGACACAACTTTGTACTTTTACTCATTTAATAACACTTAATTTTGCAAGGTTTGTGTTCTAGGATAGTGACCTGGGACCCATTCACCACTTGGTGAATGGGCCCTCACTAGGTCCTAGGACCGCCTTTTGGCATGCTATTTCATAATCTTCAAAGTAGGTCCTAGTTAAGTATGCTAGTACCCATTCACCCTACGAAGAATGGGTCCTCCTTAACTTAGGACACCCCTTTTTGAACATATTCTTGGCGGGATTTTAATGATTTCAAATCCTAGATTTGATGTCGACTTGTGTTATTTGAATTTCAGGATTAAATCTTAAGTTAAGTATAAATATAAGGTTAATTCACATAGTTTTATAATAGAAGATCTAAGAAAATTTATGAGCAAGTCCTAATAGAAAATTTATTATCAAGAGAATTTAAGAGCATTTTCAAAGGAATTCAAGGGCAGATTATTGAAGTTTTATTGCATAAATCAAAGATCATATCATCATGTCAGAGTAATGCATGTTGTTGAGCTAATGTGATGTTGTAGTATTGGTGATCAAGTTCAAGTCTTCAAAGCCATTATCTTATGTCAAGTTCATGATCAAGAACTACATACACGGAGGCCACTTCATGCTTCACTTCAAATTTGTATTTCAAGGTCCAATTGAGGATTGGTGAGTTGTTACACATTGTTGTCAGTTCATTTTTCCTTTATGCATTAGTTCAAATTACAAGGTTTAATTACCATTTAATAGGGTTTGACCAAGGTAATCCCCTATTCCCTAACAAACAATTGTTTTCATCTCTCTTAATGTGCGATTGGAGGTTTTACATTGAAGATCAAGTGGAGAGAAAAACTATCAAAGTTGTAAAGTTGCAAAAGTTGACATCTTTATAGCAATATCACGGAAAGTACACTACAATTTTTATTTTTATTTTCAAGAGATGAACACCTCTGATCTGGGAGTGCATACATTGAAGAACAAGATCCTAAAACTGATTTTCTAGAACCCTAATAAGGACCCATTCATCACTAGGTGAATGAGTCATTAGTGAGGCCTGAAACAACACTTTTCAAAAAAGGTACACATCATTTCAACATCTAAAAAACCTTCCTATTTTCTCTTCTAACAATTAGGTTTTCTTTTTTATTGTTGTTTAATAATTTTACCTCTCATAATTGAGTGAAACATTTAGTTGAAAAGTAGGAGATGAATCCATCTGATCAACCATAATTTTTGGGTTCATCTCCCCCTTTTTCTATATTTTAGAATTAATTCATTTTCTAATGCTAGGGGGATGTGTGTTCACCTTAACATCACATTATGGGAATTCATATCTACACAAGAGTAATGATGATTGACCAACAACCAATCTACTCTTGGATCTATTCATTTTGATGATGATTCAGGGTTTGAATTGGTTTTTTATGAATTGCAATGATGTAGCTAGTTAAACTATGAAAATGCAACATTCTATTATGAATTATGAAAAACTTAAAACACATTGAAAATTTTAGATTCTCGAAGGGGAAAATGTAGAGAATGATGCACTTATGTTTTGATTTTGAGTTTATTCTAGGTGGTTTGGGGCTTGGGGAACCCTAGGCTAGGGATATGAATCCAAAAAATGATTTCACCAAACTTAGGTCCTCAACTTGTAGTACCATTTACGTATGCTGAGCAAGATTGGGATGCAAATTATTTGTATTAGATCATCTCACATGTGTAGTATCCTTTGCATATGTTTTAATATTTTTTCTTATATGTGTTTTCATCTCCTATTTTGTGCTACTTGGTGTGTCTTTATGTTTGTAGTTTTCTTTTGATAACCCTTATTGTTCTTGTTGGCACAAGGATACAAAGGAAGTGAATCTGTTGTAACATCCATCTATTTGTATCTCTATTCTTCTTTAAGTCTTTTTTTCTTGTATCTTCCTTTTAGGGATGATACAAGTCACTGAGTCATCTAGGTCTCTTCCATGTTCACCTAAAAGGTCTATTTTTCGTAATCTCTATGTGTCTTTTTGCCATTGTGTTCCTATTTCCATGAGTATTCGGGGGAATGATGTCAAATACAAGCATAATCATACTATATATTTCAAATGTCTATACTGACCTTGGATCCATGGATCCCTTATGTGATATCATTTGTCTTGTTATGTGGCTTTGTCTTGGGGGGAACCCCCTTTCATGAGTCACCTTTATTGGGACATTATCATTCGCATAGGATTATCTAATAAGCTCTCATGACCTTATCATCTTGCATATATCATTTTACCTCTACCATAAACCAATTCCTAATAGTTGGGGTTTAGCAATTAATTTAAGCTAAGGGCATCTATTACATTATGTGCTTTACTTTGTTCACACATTCTAGACTTGGTAATGCATTGGATTGGCACTTTGATCATTATTTGTAGCACCTTATTAGAGTTATTAGGACTATAGCTCTTGGTTTGGTTGAAATGGGATAAGACATTGTAAAAATCAATCATCACTATCCCTTGTGTGTTTCTCATTTACTACTTTTATAAATCTCAACTAGTGAATATCAGACTTCACTAGATTGTAATTCTTTAGTTCATGGTTCACCTAATAAATATCATAATTTTTAAACATGTGAATCATGAACATCTTGGATATGGATCTTATTAGGATTCCAATGGATCTTACTGTTCTATGATTTTCATATCCCATTACATTATATTTACATCATGTTTGTATTATGTTTGCATCTTGTTTTCACTATATTTTTGTTTTATTTTTATTTTATGTTATTTGTGGTGTCTTTGTCATGTTTTCTCCATGTTTCTCATGTCGTATTACTCTTCACTTTTTTTTTCCTTTGTCCTCATGTTGTATTGTCATAGGATCTTGAATCTTGTGGACTAACATATCCCCTCTATTCACCACCATGCTATCTCTTCAATATTTGGATAATTGAACCCCTCTTTACATAGTCTTACTTTAGCGTAAGTCTTAGTGTAAGTTCATACTATTAATAAACTATTGGATAAATGTAGCATCAAGAAATTTCACCCTTGATAATTTCACATTAGGTTTAGCACCCTCCTATGTTCTTGGACCTAATTATGCATTAATTATCTATTTCACAAAAACCCTCTAAAAATTAAATAAAGGAAAATAAAAATAAGAACTGAATATTTTCCCTTGACACTCTTGGACTCAAAAATAATGGGCCTAGTCTAAGGCGCACTACACCCTAGACCACCTCTTTTGGGCCCAAATTCAAATATGTTAATTTCAATTGTTTTCTATTGACATTTTATTTTTGACAAATTAGAAGAATTGAATATAAATACAAAGTATTTTCACCATTTTAAACAACTAGAAAATCTATTGAGAAAATTGAGCATCCTAACAAGTAATCAGGAGTGGCTAAGAGTAGATTTATCATTATTTTAACAACATTTATTCATGTAAAGAATCATGTCGAGTATCAAGCATGTTTTTATGTAAGTTTGTTAATATTTTTTGACCATTTATTTTGTGAGCACTAGCACTTGCAAGAATTTAATCAAGCAATCAAATTATCCTTAAAGGTGATGAGTATTGTAAGAGAGGGGGACCAACCACTGCAAGGCCCTAGGTCATGAAAGGAAAAGAGAAATACAACTACCCTAACTTGCCTCATTTTAAAGGAAAGTTAGGATAGGTGTGATGAAAGTGGTGAGAACTGTAGGTTCTTTGATCACTTTGCAAACAAGAGAGTCAAAGGGAGACTAGGTGAGTCAATATTTAGAGTCAACTATGTGTCTCAAGTAGCTCTATGTTTGAGGACATAAGCACGGTTCTGGGATGACAACATGGTACGCTAGCATCTCATAGGTGCGCTAGCATCTGTACGACCAAAAAACCAGAGAGACAAGGTTAAGTTCTAAAAAAGGGACTATCTACCTAGTTTAAGAATTTCTAGAATGACAGAATAAGATTAAGAAGAGTGAAAGATAAAGATGAATATGATAAAGGAAATAGATTACCGCAAGGGTGACAAAGATGATTTTGCACAATAATCTTCTCGCCAGCTTGCTCCAAGATCTCTCCACCTATACACAATAAAGAGGGAAAATGTTGGGGGGCTGTTTAGGGGTTTACCTCAATCAAACCCCCATTTTGGTGTTCCCACCTCCATGAACAACCAATTTTGCAATGATAGGAATAATATGATAACTAAGCGAAAACAAGCTACATAAATAAAAGACACTACAAAACAGTACGTGCTTACTCAACCAAAGTGATAGAAAAGATAAGAGGAGCTTACCACCTCCATCCAAAGAACTCAAGGCTAGTGGCAGAGAAAATGAGAGGAACTCAAGCCTCTACTGTAATGGTGTTTGTCCTACGCTCGCACTATTAGAGTGATAGAGTGGTAGATTACTGCTGTGAAGTGTGAAGTGCTGCTACAAAGCTTGTGGGTGTTTGAAAGAGTGGAGAAAATATGAAGAGATGAACTCAAGATCTTGCAAAACTCTCTAAATGAATGAGAGAGTGAATAATATGAAGGAAGGAGATGAAAATGACCATATTCGGGTTAGCTAGCCGAAGGGAGATGATACACTTTTACTTTCAATAGGAAGTGTAACATCTCTACAGACTCTAGCCGTAGGAATCTACCAGGGACGTAAGCGTTTTGCACAGATGTCTACACGTCGTGTAGGCATCCCCCAAAAAAATGCCTCCACCGACACACAAAATGGGTTCCCTGTGTAATGCGAATGATGGGCTTAAGTGGAATTAATCCTCTGCCTTAGGTTTTCTAAAGTGTAAGGGGGAAAAGGGAAATTTTTATTAGGGGTGCAAATTCATGCCTATTCATTTTTCCCCCAGTTTTGCAAGCATGAGTACTGATGAGTGCTTTGGTAAAGTAGAGTAGTAAGAAGTAACAAGGTAACTGATGTATACCTGAACTTGACGAGGAAGCAGAGCATGGTCTGCTAAACTCGAAAGTTTAGGAAAAGGACTTCATAATTCCATGGAACTATAAAGCTGAAGAATGAAAGCGCCTTACAGGCTCACGGTCCTGCAAGGGGGGTACCCTTTAAGAAATCTCATATGAAGGAGACCGATCAATGGGGACTCCATAGAGTCAAGAGAGGGCGACATGTTTACCCATAGATAGAATACGTTAGGAGGCAGTCGCGTAGGCTAGTGAACAAACAGTCACATAGAGCATCGCTAAGTTGTGAGTCTTTCAAAGGAGTCCCTTGGGAACCCTTCAAAAGGAAGGAGGGTCCACTCAAGGGATGTTCTTTTCAAAAATTGAAGTCTAGTCAGGCTGCCCCCAAGCTAGACGTAAGGATGTGAAGTAGGTCTAGTCGAGATGCCCTCAGACTAGACGTGAAGATGTGAAACTGGCCTAGTAGGGCTACCCCCAAGCTAGACGACATAGAACTTGTTGAAAATTTTTCAAGGGGTCCCTTGCGAACCCAATGTGAAAAGGAGGGGTCAACTCAAGGGACACACTATTCAAAAGCTAGCGTTGTTTTTCTTGAATCGATTCATCATCAAGGAATCCTTTCGAAATATGTTCACTTCATCAAGGGATTTGAAAGGAAGGATATGTGCCCACGCGGGGGGAAGCTCAATATTGTTCATGATTTGGAGGAAGGTTCCCAGGTCCTTTCTTTACAAACCCATGATGAACGAAACACGTTCCATTAGGATTTCAAGTCGAGAATGCAATTCCAACAAAGAAGTGTGTGAAGAGTCTTGAGAAAAGATTTGTTTGCAATGAATGTATTTTCTAAAAACCAAATGGTGTAGAAGTAGTGGTGTCACACATAAGAGGGAAAACATAAGCAAAGAAGAGAGAAAGATAAAGAGAAAAGTAGAGGAACGAAAAACAAACACACAAAGGGCACAGGGGGATCTAGTTTTGCAGGGTCAAATTTTCCTTTATTTATAAATAGTAGGTAACCACGGTGCAAGGTGAAAGATCATCAATCCCCAACTAGATTAGGAAGAATGCATGAAAGACAGAGTAAAAACAAAAGATTGGGTCAACATGGAAAGAGGCCTAAATGCTTATGATGCTTTGCATCGTCCCCAATTTGCTTAAATTCAATCACAAACATGGAAGAATAATGATACATATAGAGGACGGTTTACAACACAAACACCACACTTGTATCCAAGCATCAACAGGGGTGAAGAGGGTCATCCAGGAACATATAGTACGATCACGGGGGAATCACATCAAAACACATGCACACATCTAATCTAAAGATCAAGAATAGGGTCTCCCTCTAACATTAGTCGACTAAGAGGTCATCATCTTCCCACTCTAGATAATCATAGGGGGAAGGATGATGAGCGTGCGATGGTGTAATGTTAATGGGAGGAGATTTTGATCCTCTTCCAGCAAGGGCCAAGGCAGAGTGACCTGTGAGGTCTCTGTCACTCAGCTCTTGTAGGTCTAAGGTCAATGAATTCATGAAGATCACTGATAAGGTAGAAACTTCATCCATTGAGTTGAACATGCACTTGACGAGAGTGCCATGCTTCACCTCAGCGGACGAAGGATTTTGCACTAGAGGTTCACCGAGAGACACAGAAGTGGTGACAAACTCAGGGGAGGCTGGAACTGGTTCCATCACTAAGACAAAACAAGTTAGCATGAGGCCAAATTTTGAAGAAGGTGGACCCCTCTTATGTCCTCCATTGCTTGAGGGACCACGCTCTACCTTCTTTTGCATCGGACAAGGTGAACTTCCCATAGACAAAGCAAGGAGGGTTGAGGGAGAGGAGGAAAGAACCATAGTGGATACAATTGAAGTATTAAACATATCCATAGGCTTCGAGAAAGGTGAGACATTCAAAATGGAAGTGAATAGAGGTGGATCTATGGAAGGAGTGATAAACACCTACACCTTCCAAGGCGCGTTTGTGCTCTCAATGGAAGCCAAAAGAGATTCAGATCTTGTTTAGATAGAGGAAGAAATGGGGAGAGAGGGGGGTACAACAGGAGGTGTCATTGTCTCCTCCTCCTTCTCTAAGGAGGATTTTTTAGCCAAAAGAGCCTTTAGTTGGAGGATTTTTCAGCCAGAAGAGCCTTTAGTTGGTTCTTACGCTCATGTGAAAGGTAGTTTCTATGGCTCTTCAAACCAGAAGCCATAGATTGCGAAGAGATAGAAGGTTCCAACTCAACCATGGGAGTGTCTTCCATGGTTGTTTTCGATGGAAGGAAAAAATCTTGAATGGGAATAGGAGGAACAGGTTTGGAAACAACAGGATGAATCGATCCCAACACCTTAGTGGTGGGCTTCTTCCTACTTGGGGGAACGAGAATAGGTTGCTGGCCAAATTCTCTTTGTGAGCCTTTCTTTTTTCCATATAGATAGTACCAGGGTCTAGGGGACCCATCAGGGAGATCTGATATCCAGATCTTGGGTCTTTTCCAAGGAGGCATCATCGAACTCAACGGGTAGAGGCAAGGCTTATTCATTCAATACTCCTCCCAAGAAAGGGGAGTAGATGAGTCATCTCGAGAGGGAGCGAGCTTCTCCTTTCCCTTTTAGGAAGAGGATGCAATTGGCGGCTCCGCTACGGGTAGGGTCAACTTTGGCTATCCCTTGCCTCTAGTCTTATATTTCACATAGTTCTTGTAAAGTAGATATGTTGTTTGTGGGAGTGGACCAACTCCAAAGTGGGCCAAAAGTGATCCAATGAGTATCCCCCATGAGTTGCCATTGGCTGGTATCTAGTATCATGCACTACGTGCATGACACCCTCATGGGAAAAATTAAGACACATGAATTACAGAGGAAATCCCATTGATGGAAGCTAGCCAAGGTATACCTAGCTTCACTCTGAATAGGTCTGACTTTGGAATGACATCGAAGACTTTGTATACATTCCTAGATCCAACCAAGATGCTTTCCTTATCGATCCATAAGGTTTAAGAGAAAGACCATCATGCATATGGATGATGGATTTTGTTTTTTCATATTCTTCCCTTTGTAGGGAATTCAAGAGTAATGTCTCCTCTATGATGAAATTCACTCTACGCATGCAGTTGACTAAGACTCCTATCATAATGTTGCCATTGAGGTGATGAGAACGTAAAGTTGAGAAGGTTTGTCATTTGCTAGCACATCTTGCAAAGTGAAGGTTACATTTGGCTAATTGGTCACAAGATGAGGAGAGGGAGTAACAGTAACCATGTTAACATATGCCTCAACATAAGAAACAAAATTAGAGGGATCAATAATCATGTTAGCATAATGTGATGGAAATGGGTCTTTGTATATCTACAAGTCACTATTAGCTTTCGCCACTGATTTTTTTGTGTTTTGTTTGTTCCCATCAAAATGAATAGTAGTGTCCTCGATGCAATCTTGTATCTCATGACACAGACACATGCAACATTTAGTATCATGTCCATTAACTTGATGGCATTGATAATAGGTATTTTCTTCATACCAGTTAGGATATAGTTCCCTAATTGGCTTAGGGGTTGGCAAGCTAACGATCTTATCCTTTAAAAACTTCTAGAAGATGGAAGAATATGATTCCAATATCTTTGAAAAATTTTGGTCACATTGGAGGCCATTGTTATCCACATCGGCTACTACATTTGCAACAACTTTACCTTTTCTAGAGACTGATATGAACCACTGTCTATTGGTACTCCTGTAAAGTTGCACACAAATGCATAAAAGAAGGGTATTTCATAAGGGCGAGCTTCTCTTGCCAAGGCATTTGTAAATTCCCTATGAACAACTTTTGCAAATCGGATTTAGGTATTGAGTATGGTATTTGTGAAAAGAGCACCTGATATCGTGCTATAAAGTCTATAATCTTCTTATTATCCCCTTGTTTACATTGAACAAGGTCAAAGAAGGTCATCTTACATCCGATGTTGGCTTGGAACTACCATAGGAACTAGCAAGCTGATCGAACATAAAGATAGAATTGCCAGGCAAGGAATAGTACCACTCGAGTGTTGTATCCTTGAGGGATCAAGGGAACAATTTTTCCATCAATGCATCGTGATGGAAAAAGTGTGTGCATAAGGAATTAAAGGCATGAAAATGTGTATATGGGTCTCCTTTACCACCGTATTTGTTGAATTTAGGAATCTCCATCCCTTGTGGGAAAGGAGTGTTTAGAATTGCAACCGACAATAGGATGTGTTGGAAGAAGGGCTAGAAAATAGGCTGAGTCGAGGCTTGGGAAAGGTTCGCCAGTAGGTTTTGCATCTTCCCCATATTGTGAAGAAGGGTATTTAGAAGAGGGTCATTAGAAGGCATAGGACCACTAGAACCACCACCAGAGTCACCGCCTTGACCACCTGTTGGGTCTCAAAAACACAGGTTTGAACCACGAGAGGTTGCCAAGCTCTCACAATGCTTTTGGCTAACGTACAAGGCCAGTTGCTGCAATTGTACCTTCTTCTCTTCAGGCTCTACAAAACCCAGGTGGGTGTACCTATGTGTATGTTGCAGATTTAAGATGTATTTCCTGGTAAAACAATCTATCCACAATGGCAAAGGGAAGTGGATAGATAAAATCACTACAACTACTCCTACTCCTACTGCACAAATGAAAGGTTTTGAATAATTTTTTTGATATGAAATTAGATCTGAGGTTTGTGGCAGATCAGCGCCTTCTATCCACATGGGAAATGGAGTCAAAAGTAGAAAATGATATGTGTTTCCCCTTATTGGATTAACTCTAGTTGTTAGGCACTTTGAAAATGCTATGGCTAGCATAAAAATTCACTAAATCTATGACTTGCATAAACAGTGTTGGAATGTTTCTTTATTAGGTTCTACTTCAATAATCCAAAAGAAATCTTAAAACCATTGTGACTTACTAAAATATTTTATTTCTGACTTGTAGACACAAGTTAATTAAATCACACAAAATGAGAGTGCACTTTGATAAATCAGAGATATACTTGATATGCTAATTTAAATGATTAAAAGACTTCGAGTTGGAGATGGCCAAAATAAAGAACATGAGTTTATACAACACAACAACTGAACACCAAAAGAATATCACCAATTAAAACATTTATCTCCATTAGTTTTGTTTCAGGAAGGGCTCTATCGTTATTTACATTCCCCAGTCCATTTTTTGAAAAAAATCTAACTCCTACAATCTAACTACTGCCTACTATTTCACTACTACTACTCTCCTCCGCAAATAATTTTTACAAAATATTTATACAATGCATTCAAAGAGTCACAACTCTTCATTTAACCAACAAAAACCGTTTACATTCCTTGACAATGATTTAAAATATTTAATTGAGTTCCCTCTCAGAAAATTAAATATTTTTACATAAGTTTTCATTTGATTTTGCCTTAAATACTTTTCCCGTCATTTCATTTTATATTTCGTTGCTTTTACATTTTCCATCTCTGTAGCCTTTATTCATATTTACCGCTTTGAATTTGACTGGTCCCACCACTAACTATCATGGCTATGTCCATCGCCTACCGCCCTACCGTGGTTACCAACGTTGCCAGTTACGGTACCGCGGTATCAACCTTTCGCCATCACCTTCACCATCACCGCGTTACCATGGTCTTCGTTTCAACTGTGCGCAGTATAGCGGTAACTGCTTATTGTCTCCTCCATTGTTAACTATTTTCCATTGACTCACCTTTTACCACGCTACCGTGGTCATTGGTCTGACCACCAGTGGTACCACGGTAGTTGCTTAGTAGACCACTATCCTTTCACCCTTTGCTGATATCCATCATCTACCACAATCACTACGGTCTGCATTCTGACCTGTTGCGTTGCCGCAGTACCCACTTCACTTTCTTCTTGGTCGACTGTTGTGTTGGTTATCTCACCACCACCGCGATACCGCGATCAATGAATTGACCGCGTGTGGTGTGGCGGTAAGAACTTTATGTCCGCCTATTTAACCACTACCGCCATACTGCAAGCCCCTTTGTGGGAGGCCACGGTAAAGTGGTAAACACATAGAGAATGAAAATTAAGGGAGTGGTAAGGGTATAAGGTGCATATGAATGGAAAAAATATTTTTTAAAGGAAAAGGTAGCAAATGAATGGGTTTAAATAAGCGAAAAACCATAGGGTTTTAGCATAAAATAGTGGAAAATTATTAAGATTTCAAATAGAATTTTTAGGCTCTAATAGTGGTTCCTGTTGGGGATGAATGATCGTTCAATCACTGCAAGAATCCAAAATTCTATTGGGAGAGGAGACCAAGGCATAAATGAAAATGAAGGCAAATGGAGGGAATGAAAAGATGAATGATATGAAAATAGAGAAAATGGAGAATTGAAAACCCTACACTATTGTACATGGAAAGAAAGCAATACTTTCAAAAAGGGAATTCCTGAGAATGTCCATGTACTAGAAAACCCAAACCCTTCCTAAACTACTCTGCATGGAAAATAATTTTTAAAGAGGCATTGCTAAGAATTGTCCATGCACTGGCAATTGTTAATCCTTTGTACCTGCTCTAGTTGAAAAAATCAAACCATAAGGGATGGCCCTAGGCCACCCAAAAAGAAAAACCCTGCACTTTCCTCTATCATAAACCTTATTTTGTTTAGAGTTGATCAGTTTTCTTTCGAAACTATCCATTCCACCTACCCTGCAACATGCACTGCCATTAAAAACCCTCAGGAAATCATTGCATTGAACTTGATTCATATTCATTTTACCACTCTGCATTTTATCATTCTCATTATCATATGAAAAATATTTATCACCCTTAGCATACAAAGTGTATCCACATTCAACAGAATATTCATAGGCATGCTCACTGTCATATGTTGTTGAATGTGCCTGCAACTGCACTGGGACCTGAAAATCTGAATACTCCTTATGGAAACTAAAACAATCTATCTCATCAATATTTTTTGAAACAATCAAATCACTTTCCATTGGTTTCCTCTCACCATTTGGCATTGATACACACATTTGATCCATACAGTCTTCTTTATACATACTTGAATCAATAAAAGTTGAACACTCATCATCAATGATATGCAAACCAGTATCTTTCTCTTGCAGGAAAAAATTATTCAAGTCACATACCTCTCTTTGGACACAAACAAATCTTTGATCAGCTTCAAAGAAATCCTCATCACTATGATAGATGCACATGCGGTCATATGAATTTTTACTTTCACTATCAAAACAAATGTAGGTTGGAGCCAAAACTTTGGAATCATCTTTATGTGCACATCTCTGGTATTCAAGAGTCAGTAAATCTAAAACTTGCTCACTGCTGAGTGAACATGTTTCATCCAGATCTCCTTCTATTTCTCCAACTTCTTGATCTCTATATGAACTGCAACAATCATCCTGTTGTAGATCAACATCCACAATTTCATCTTCACATTCTAGATCACAATCTGTTATGCAAGAGAGACTCTCCATATGTTCATTGTTGGATGGAATGATATCATTTTCTATCACAACATTTGAAGCACTGCTGATGTACTCCCTAGATGATGTGTCCCCACCAATATCATTAACACTGCAATCATCTTCCAAATCTAAAAAATTGTCATTAGAAATTCTAGTAGCACATGCTTCCTTTGTTTGTTGCATTTTTTGAGCATCCATGATATCACTACTAGATTTATTATTGCCAGTATCCATGTACCTTGTCCCAAGCATGGAATCAATAAATTTGTTTACTACATCAAAGGCTTGTTGTTTTAACGACTTTGACCAATAAATCGATTTAGGCTCTGATGCTCTTAAAAATTGTGCAAAAAATGTGGGTCTTGTGGGCCTAAAATGAGGTGGTAGTTGCATACAAATGTCTATCATCCTGTTGTATAAAAAACTCATAGATTCTCCCTTATATCTCCTTATATCAAAAAAGGCATCCACAAGATTTTTGCCTCTCTCTTCAATTTGAATATACTCATCAAAAGTACTTTATTGTGAAAAGATTAGATTACCTTTGTTTCCAGAGTTCACAGTTGCATCATGGGGCACTTGTGGTGTCCAACATCTCCTAAAATTTGTGTCTTCATTCTTACTGCATGATGACCCATTCGGTGATGTATTTGGAACACTTTTGACTCCCAATTGCAGCAATTGTTGGTTCACTTGTAGCATCTGTTGGTCCATTTGTAACCTTTGTTGTCTCAATTCCTTCAACTCTCTTACAGACTATTGTCTTCTTTCTTCTTCTGTCCTCTTAAAAAAATGTTACTGCTCCACAACATCCATGCATTATATACAAAATTAAAACAGAGTCACCACCTACTTTTCCAAAATTAGGAAAATGAAATGGATTGCTTTGGTTTTCCCCAGCGGAATCTCCAAAAAAAAAATGTGAAACTTTGTTGACTCTATAAATGGCAAGGCTGAAAAATATTCCTGAGTAGTCCCCAGTGGAGTTGTCAAACTGTTGGGTCTCAAAAATGCAGGTTTGAACCACGAGAGGTTGCCAAGCTCTCACAATGCTTTTTGCCAACGTACAAGGCCAATTGATGCAATTGTACCTTCTGCTCTTTAGGCTCTGCAAAACCAAGGCGGGTGCACCTATGTGTATGTTGCAGATTTAAGATGTATTTCCTAGTAAAACGATCTATCCACAATGGAAAAGGGAAGTGGATAGATAAAATCACTGCAACTACACCTACTCCTACTTCACAAATGAAAGGTTTTGAATAAATTGTTTGATATGAAATTAGATCTAAGGGTTGTGGCAGATCAATGCCTTATATCCACATGGGCAATGGAGTCAAAAGTAGAAAATGATATGTGTTTCCTCTTATTGGCTTAACTCTAGTTTTTAGGCACTTTGAAAATTCTATGGCTAGCATAAAACCTCACTAAATCTATGACTTGCATAAACAGTGTTGGAATGTTTCTTTATCAGGTTCTACTTCAATAATCTAAAAGAAATCTTAAAACCACTCTGACTTACTAAAATATTTTAATTCTGACTTGCAGACACCAGTTAATTAAATCACACAAAATGAGAGTGCACTTTGATAAATCAGAGATATACTTGATATGCTAATTTAAATGATTAAAATAATTCGAGTTGGAGATAGCCAAAATAGAGAATATGAGTTTATACAGCACAACAACTGAACACCAAAAGAATATCACCAATTAAAACATTTATCTCCATTAATTCTATTTTAGGAAGGGCTTTGTCATTATTTACATTCCCTAGTCCATTTTATGGAAAAAATCTAACTCCTACATTCTAACTACTGCCTACTATCTCCCTGCTACTACTCTCCTCTACAACTGATTTTTACAAAATATTTATACAATGCATTCGAAGAATCACAACTCTTCATTTAACCAGAAAAAACCATTTACCTTCCTTGACAGCGATTTAAAATATTTAATTGAGTTGCCTCTCAAAAATTAAATATTTTTACATAAGTCTGCATTTTATTTTTCTTTAAATACTCTTCCTGTCATTTCATTTTATATTTTGCAGCTTTTACATTTGCTGTCTTTGTAACTTTTATTCATATTTACAGCTTTGACTTTGACTGGTCCCGCCACTAACTATCACGACTACCTTCATCACCTACTGCCCTACCATGGTTACCAATGTTGCCAGCTATGGTACCACAGTATATAGCTTTCGCCATCGCCTTCACCATCACCGCATTACCGTGGTCTTCATTTCAACTATGCGTGGTATAGTGGTAACCGCTTACCGTCTCCTCCAATGTTAACTATTTTCCGTTGACTCACCCTTTACCACGCTACCGCGGTCACTGTTCTAACCACCAGTGGTACCATGGTAGCTGCTTAGTAGACTACTATCCTTTAACCCTTCACTGCTATCCACTATCTACCGCAATCACCACGGTCTGCATTTTGACCCATCGCGGTGCCATGGTATCCACTTCGCCTGCTTCCTAGCCGCCTGCTGTTCCGGTTATCTCACCACCATCGTGATACCACGGTCAATGAATTGACCACACATGGTGTGCTGGTAAGAACTTTATGCCTCCCTGTTTAACCACTACTTCCATACCGAAGGCCGCTTTGTGGGAGGCTGCAGTAAAGCGGTAAACACATAGATAATGAAAATAAAGGGTGCGGTAAGGGTATAAGGTGCATATGAATGGAAAAAATATTTTTTAAAGGAAAAGGTAGCAAATGAATGGGTTTAAATAGGAGAAAAACCATAGGGTTTTAGCAGAAAATAGTGGAAAATCATTAAGATTTCAAATAGAATTTTTCGGTTCTAACACCACCACCATGACTACCACCAGAACCACCACCAATGCCACTGCCACCAGTGTGACCTCTACCAGAACCATATCCGCCAATACCACCTCCACTTCTGAAGTTTCCACCATCAAAGCCTCCACCGATTATCTTGTTGGTTGTTTTTACTATAACTAGGTTTATCTTCTATTCTACCTCTAAAATTGCCAATTCTAATTGAGGGTAGCTCGAAGGACCTGGACCAACTGACGAGTATTTTAACAATAAACCTCCTACACTTCGGGCTTTGCAAAACCTAGGAGGGTGGTCCCTATAATGTGTTTATAATCTTTGCACTGAACTTATAAAAAATCATTAACAATTAATAGATAATCCCATTTAATAGCTCAACAAAATAGGCTAATACTCAATTGAATTGGCTTTTCATCAATAATACTAACTACTTGGAGCATGAGATGATTACAACAATATTTCACAACTTAAGATAGTCATTTAATTTGCAATTTGGTAGCAAGATCTAAGTAGAGACAAACAGACACATAACCTCACAAACACATAGGATTTAGACCAGTGCCATATACCATTGGGGAGTAAAATTCACAAACATTTGAAATTCCATGACAGGTTCAAACACATAGCATATAAGATCTCTGACAACAGTTACCTTACAACATCATCAATTTATATCCTAACCCAATACATCTTACCAAATCCTTTTATAAACATATCCATCTATAAATCCAATTAAGCATTTTAATTAATTGTTTGAATTAAAGCCAAAATGGAAGTCATACACACCACAATAGTGTGATGAACACAATAACCCTTGATTATATTATTCAAAATTATGATATTCTTATACAAAGGAGAGACATGAGCTTGAAATGAATCATTATAACTCAAAGTCTAGTACTGTTATGAAACATCAAACCTTCATAAACCCAAAACCCAACTACAGAATGACACAAAACCTAAATTGCATTTACACTGAAACAATCATGCTTTACAACTTGCTCTACAACTATGCCTAGACTCGACCTCAAAATATCTAACTTTCCAATCGTTATTTCTGGCCTTGAAATCCTTCTTATAGAGAATGAAGGAGCAAACAAGCATCGGGCTAGAAAATACACATGATTACAATCGCCAAGTCCTAGGGCATCTTCTTGTTAATTCTACTCATTAGGGAATAGCCGCTATGTTTTCCAACCTCAAAACCTGCGCTAAAAAGATGCCATGGAAACAAAACCATAATCAGTTATAACTATAATCACTGAGTTGTTAGTTGTCGGTAGTAGACACCATTTTACTCTTTTGTGGTTAAGTACTTGTCCACCCATTTCTGATACTCTTCATCCATTGGCCAGTCAAAATTCACCACCTCATTCACCTTAATATTGTAAGGTGTGTATTTCATTGCAACATGATTGGCCTCTCTTTCAAAAGACTCTAAGAATGTGCTGGTATTAATTATTTTATCCATACTACTTACCAACAAGTCATAATCAGAATCCTCCAAAATCAACTTGATTTGTGCATTAATAACTTCTTCTACCCTTTCCTGCCACTGCTGCAACGTTATAACATTTCCTTGTGCATCAATGATGTTTGGCAAAAATGTATCACTCCAGTCATCAAAGCTCTTTATCAGCTCCCCAATTCTTCTACTCAAATCATCAGGTAGGGCATAAAATCCCTTCAATGATTTCACAAAGATTTGAGTAGGCTTCAATGACTGGGGCCTATTGTCTGCATCAAACCTAGAAGCCTTATACATAATATCCAAATCACTAGCCCTAGGGATCCACTTCTCAACCAAAGACAAAACTATTTCCCGATCACTATTTATGTTTTTTATTCCATCCAAAAATAAAAAATATAAGGATGTACAGTTGGTAATCTACCATCCACCTTCTCATTTAAATGCCTCAAAACTGTGTCCACCACCTCATTTTGTTTGGAAGTTGCACCATCATCACTTGCCTTTAAGGCAGCTTGTAATTTTGTAATCTTATTTAACATTTTCTTCTTGGTGCGATCCACAGAATACTCAACTTCTTCTTCAAATGGCCCTGGTGCAGGACTAAGAGCAGGTGTCTGGATGGGGGATCTTGGAGTAGAAACAATTGGATTAGTAGGGGGAACTGATCCTGAAGTAGGAGGCAATGCTCTATACCAAGAGCACTAGAGGATTCTCCTACCTGCCCATATTTCAACCTATCTAATTTATATTGCAGCTCAACATTCCTTTGATACATCCTACTATATTCCCCAATTATTATGTTATACTTCTCCATTAGACTCTTCTTTTCACCCTCTTCTCTCTCAACTGTTTTTTGGGCCAATTTGGCCACGTTTACTGCTAGGCTTGTAGCTTCTTTTGTTGAAGTTTTAGATGCTCTCTTGATAATTATCCCTCCCCTTAGGTTTGGACTAATATCAGTTATATTTGATTTTTTTCCCTGCGGTGTCAATGCCCATATGGCTAGAGTTTCATACTCCTCATTGAAGATAGAATCTTGCAAAGTTGCCTTAACCTCCTCTTGACTATTTTGCATAGGATGCTTGGAATATAAGATAGCATTGAATGCTACAGCATCGACTATGTCCCACTCAGGAAAAATTAGGACACCAGCCTGAGTTACAAGTCTCCTTCCTTCCTCAAGAGTGATGTTCTTGAATTCCTCCATTAGTTCGGCCTTCACCTCATCATCATTCTCCTATTTAGACCTATCAGGTCTTGATTCTCTCCTTATCTTGCACTTATCCTGGTATTCCTCTAGTTTCATCCTCCAAATTAGTTGCAAGAATACATGAGTCTTCAAAAAGGCATCATCATCTAAGAATGCCTTGTAAGCCTCCATCTTGGCATCTTGTACACACTACCCCTTTATATCCATATCAGACAACACTAATTGTGTTGATCTAGGAGGGGAAGGGATACCAACCTATATGTCTTGATCAATCACAATTATTTCAGCCACCAGAGCCTCTTGTGTTTCCTCAATCTTTTGCCTCTTAGGGCTTGGCTCTGATGGTAGCACTACAGGATCACCTCTTGGTGATGAATGTTGATCTAGAATCCTTATCCCTCCAGGTGCTCTAATCCTTGGGGTTGGCTGTGATGATGCGTTTACTATTTGTTTTCCCTTCCTATACCCCTCATCCTCTTCACTGCTATCATTCCTCTTTCTCTTGTATAGAGGTTTGTCAACTGGGGGCTGATAAGTTGGTCTTGTTTCCTCAGGCCTCACCTCTGGTCTTTCAATTCCAAAGTCCATTTCCAAATTGACCTTCTTGGTCATCAAGGTGCCCATGATCTCTTTAAAATCATCCAACAAGAAAGCAATTCTCTTGTGGAATGGAGTAAAATCCATTAATGAATCATATTTTGGATGCATTTTATGCACCATGGCCAGCAAATTATCATAGGCAATCCATTTTTCTCTATTCAATTCCTTCATATTCAAATCAAACTCATTTCTGATTAGGTCCTTAGGAAAGTTGAATTCATGTACATATCTACCACCTTTAATTTGTTGCCTGAATAAGACTTATAATTCCTCAGGGTCATGTTGCCTCCTAGATCCACTCTTCAAATGATAATCATAAAAAAACCTTCCAAAGTAGACCCATCCTCCCTTGGAAAAGACAAAATTTGAAACAACAATATAATCAGGGAACAAACTCCCTTTTCCTCTCTTTGTTAGGTTGTCTTCATGAATACAACCTAGCTGCCACATGACCTCAGAAAATACCATCCTTGATGGTACATTATATGGAAGAATGTGAGGGGCTCCCTAGAAACCAAACACCCTTAGGATAGTGCTCATGGGGTACAGGATGATGTCACCCCAATTGTGGTAGACCTTTAAATCAGGCTTCCCCACCTTCGGTCAGAGGAAGTCATGCAAATCTTTAGGAACTCTTGGCACATTTACCACCAACCTAGCTCTGAGTCTAGAGGCAAAGCAGTTATCAAACTGTACAAAGCTGACACCTCCCCTTTTGTAAGACAAATCTTCACTCCACACCTATACTGGTAACCTTTTTCCATTCACCACTTGCCTCAACTTCATCTTCTCTGAGAAGAAGTCGGCTTTCCTGTATAGGAACATATGCATTAATAGGGATTGCCAAAAGAAAGGAGTACTAACATCCCCCACAAGCAACTTCAACAAACCATCATATATCTTTTCTGCAAGAAAAGATGCATAGTCATATACCATGGAGAAGTTGGGATGCTGAATTTGAGCCCCTGTTAACATATATGCAAAGGGAATCATTGTATTTGGGTTGAATCCCAAAATCTGGCACAATGAATAAAATGTTGCCAAAAAGTGATTGGCAAAACAATTTAGCTTGAAAGGCTCCTCGTCATTTGGGCTGATATGAATTGTTGAACTACCTAGCTTGGCCAGGTGAGGAGGAAGCAACTTTAATCTGAAAAGAGGCTTTTACCTCGCATATTCCTGCTTCATCTCCTCTAAATCAATTTGGACCAAGAATGAGTTAGACTCACTCAAATCAAAAACCTATTGAATTTCAACTGCACTTATGCTCAGTAGAATCCCACCATCATTATCCCTAATTACCCTTGTAACAAGGTCATAGATTGTTGCCACTGCTCTGAGTAAGTCCATGTCAGGAATAACATTCGACACTACTAGTTTTCCCATGTCGTATCTCCAGCCATTAGAAAAAGGGTGGGGTAGGTTTCTTTGTCCATACCAGAGTCTAAACATTTCCAGACCTGTCATTGGAACCCTAGCATCTACAATATTATAAGTTTTCCACACTAGTCCCTTGCCCAAGGTTCTTCCATTCATTAAAACCAAACCCCTTCTTCTCTCATTTGTTGATAATAGGAGTTGATCTAGAAAATCATCATATAAATTCCTCTGAAAGTAATCAACATGATCAGAATGCTGCTTCGGTGGTGCCATCTCAAACAACTAGGGCTTTCAATATATGCTTCCTCATTTCCCAAAAGACCTACTTCACAACTGCCAACTGTGTTGTTTTCAAACAAACGGTGACATGGCTTGTGAATGTTAATTATTTTCGTAAAACTGGCAACGAATACAGCGAATTCAATTGTCTCTGAGATAAAATAATGTTGGCGTGCTGAATCGGGCAAAGACAAAGAAAAGTCTTGGCCTTGTCGTCTACGCTTCCGTGCAATAATTGAAATTTCTTGCAATTTCATCTACATAAACCCTCCTCTCCATTCCCGTCCCTGCCATAACTCTGCAACACCTACTCCTGTGTTTCGAACCCATGGCGTCCAGAGGAAATTTATTATTTTCCAATGGCTAGAAGAGTCACAGAAAGAAAACTAGCACCGTCAGTTGCCGTAATTTTGAGCACTGTGACACTCATGGCCGTGGTGGGAAAGCACATGACGAAGGCATAGGCGAGCTGTAACAATGCACTGGCGAGCTTAACGCCCTGTTTCAATTACTTGACGGGACAAGATGTGGCGCCTGATAAGTGATGCTGCAGAGCCCTCGCTTCCATTGTGAAGAACAAGGCTTCCTGTCTCTGCCAGCCGCGTACTGCTCATAGTTCGTCAGTTAACAGAAATAGAGCTATGGCCCTCTCGGGCGAGTGCAACGTTACAATCCCTCCTGTCAGCCACTGTCAAGGTAAAATTTTATTGTGGCTTAGAGGTTTGTAAATTGGATTTCGGTTTCGAGATTGCAGAATGGTAAATCAATTGAATTTGTTTTATTACTGTTGTTGTAAGCAGGTTCAGGAGCTCCTAATACTTCCCCTGCTTCTACCGGTACGGGCACTCAAATTACAAAGGCTACCCCAGCTTCGAATCCCTCTAATACCAATGAAGCTTCAGGAATCTTAGTGTTCTCCACCATTAATGTCGTGGCTATTCTAGTTTTCGCTGCATTTATTTCAGGATGAATCTGAAGCAGAAGTAGCATTGAATTCTAATTTCAAAAGGATTTAGAGTCCTCTGCAAGGGAAATCCGGAACTTTTGGTTCTGATATTTTTTAAATGTAATGTGGGTCCAAGATTGAATATTAGAAATTAAGTAGTTAGAATTACAATTTGCAGCTTTCCAAAGTTTGATTTTGGATGTTTAGAAATGTTATGAATTTTCATCTTAATAATTAAGAGAAGTTATTCAAAGTATTTAAAGTTAATTTGAAGTTGGTTTACTTGTATTTGAAAAAAAAAATTTAATAAATATTTTACTTATATATTTTTATTAGTTTAGTTTAATTAATTGCATAATTTTACATTTTTTAAACATTAATATTATAAATAAAATTATTTAATAAGTTTATTTGTAATATGTAATCTATGGAATATATGAATGTTTAATTATTATTTTTATTAAAATAAAGTAATTTAATAGTCTTTAATTTATGAGTGATATTAAAATCTAGTTGAAATCAATTTGTTGAAACTATTGACTCACATTATTATAAATGAGATCTATTTTATTTGAATAAATTTAATAGTGCCAAATATTCCAAAAATATTTGGACATAGTATATTTATTAAATATGTATTTTAAAACAAAATCTGAATTATATATTCAATAGCAATTATGTGTTTGTAGATATTTTTTATGCTAGTTTTATCAATAGAGTAATAGACAAAAAGGTAATTCATTAATGGACAAAATTTAACAATATTTCATTTTGTGATCTTATGTGTTAGTTATCATAAATATATGTAATTTATCTATAAATTCATGCTCCTAGTGTAGGCATATTAATGTCTCTATAGTGTAAATTTTTAAGAATTATTTATTTAATTAAAATGCAAAATTAAAAAAATTAACAATTTTGTATGTAGTTTTTTTTTCAAGGAATTTAAACAAGTCATTTATCTATTATCTTATTAGTTTTCATTATGAACAATTAGTTAATGGATCAAACTATTTGTCAAGGATGTAATAATCTTTTGAATTCATTGATAAAATTAAAAATTAAAGAGGTCATTGTAAAAATGACTAGAGTAGTGGACGTGATCATGCAACACTCCATCTTTGGAATGGTGTCTGGAAGTCTAAAATTAGAAAAATTAAAAGGAAAATTGGGAAGGAGTTGAAGGAGACAACCTAGAGGACCTTGGTTTTAGAATGTATCAGTGCAAAGGATTGGAGGGTAGCCATGGATTTGCTAAAGGTCAATTGGGAGCTCATTTCCTCCTCTAAAAAGTGATGGTTCTATTTTTTGGTTCCTTATGTTATAGGTGTCTTTTGTTTTATTGTCTCAATTGTTTGCTTGTAGTTCTAGTATGTGTACATACATTACGTGTTTTTTTTTAGTATTTGAGGCCTATGTGCATCCTTTTGCTTGTTTCTGGTCGCTTTGCCTTGATGGATTTTTGTTCTTTATTTTTTTAGCTTAAACTTTTGAGTTCAGGGGCCCTTCTCCTACTTTTAATGTAAAAAGTTAATTATAGTCAATTTGGCATTTTCACCCCAATCTTTGATGTATCCACTACATAGATTGATATTTCCACTTGTAGAGTGGCATTTTTACTATAAAGTGTTGTTTTTCTACACAACAAGACATCTATTTCATATCAACACTTTTGCATCAAAGGTTCATCTTTCTTCCTACAATGAGGCATTTTCATAACACAATGATATGTTTCTATTTTTGTGTTGGGAACCTTTTCTTACTCTTTTCATTTCCATCTAATTATAACCAATTTAAAAGATCCAAATGGGCTATTCTTTCAAAATTGTACCTTTTGTGGTTGTTTTTTTCCTTTTCCCTGCTTTAACTAATTGCCAGAAAATAAAATTATAAAATTGCTAAGTATGGGTATAATATTTTCCAAGTCCCTATCAAGCATTAATAATCAATGGGAACCTAAAAAAAATGGTTCTATGTCCTCATTTACTTTTTCTCTCCAATCCCATCTTCCACATATCCCTATTAGGCCTTAAGACATAACAAGAACTTGAAACCAATGGTTGCAAGTCCTCATTTCTTTTCACTCCTTGAAAGCCATCTTTCATAGGTCCCTGTCGAGTCATAAGACCTAATAAGAACTTGAGACCAATGGTTTCAAGTCCTCATTTCCTTCTTCTCCCTAAGCCTCATTTCCCTTTTTCTACCTTGCTAATGTTTATCACTAGAAGCTAGATCCCAAGTGGAACCTAGAACCTAGAACAGATGGTTCTTGTTCCAAGTTCTCAGATACTCCCACTCCTTGATCTGTGAACGTTCATATCTTAGTCATTTCTTAATAATTTTTCATTATAAGTTTTCATAAGGTTTGAGAACCTCCCCAAGTTTTAGAAATGGGTTCAAGTGTTAACTAGTTCCATAAAAAATAGAAGGGAAAATGAAAAACACTTAATTTTTAGCTAGTTATAAAGCCTTTCACAAGTTCTAGAACCTTTGTTGACCCTTGACAAGGTTCCTAGAACCATCCAAAAGGATGAAAAATTAGAAAAATGGGATAAAAAAGTAGCCAAGTAAGAAATAAAATCTGATTTTTGATAGCTTTAAGATGTTTTGAAACCTCCATCAACCCCAATAACGTTCTTACAACCTATTTTTTCATTGATAGAGAACACCAATATGCAAATGAGAACGAAAAGGGAAAGATATGGAAAAAGTGAAATGATGAAGGAAATATAAAAAGAAGAATGATAATTTTTAGTCAAATTTTTTTAGAGGTTTTGGAACCTCTATCGACTATTGATGAGGTTCCTCCCGAAGGCCCTCAATACCCTCGTTTCTTATTTTTCTTTCTACATAGAAAATTTTAGCACATCTTCATTCACCTAGACTAATCAACCATTTACATCTACCACTCCTTCAAATGCATTACATGAGGTTAAATACATCTTGCAAAATTTTATAACTTTAGTTACCCCCAAGAGTCAAGAATTTAAAAATAACAAGACCTATCTTCCCCAAAATCAATCTTACAAGTGTAATAGAAAACCTTACAAAGAAATACACAAATGAAAAAAAACAATGAAACCATGCTAGGCCCTTAAAAATTATCAATCCAACTATTCCAAGCATATAAAAATCCATTGTTTCATTTCATGACAACCTTGATAAAGATAATGAGTTGTGTTACTCATACAACAAACGTTACAACCAAAACTCATGCAAAAATAGAGAGTTTGGTCAAGTATTGATGGTACTAGATGTACCATCACCTTTAGATTAAAAAAATTGAAACAAACAAAGAATGTATCCCTAAGAATAAAAGAATAAATTCCAAGAGAATCCACATCGGTAAACTAGCATGAGGTAGATTTTTTTCGCATAAACTAGTTGGGTGTTGATTTAGTTGCCTAAAACAAAAGGGAAAAGAGAAGAGTAATGAAAAATGTATCATCTCCCATGGTTGTACAATTATCAGCTTCTCAAGCATCCCAAAGTAGTTGTAAAGAATGTACAAAAATTAAAAACCTATGTTATAATCGAATCAAACTGTCATCAAGCGTAATAAGTTACTAGATCAACCTGAGGTAAATCCATAGGAAAAAGTGAACCCTACTATTATAAAGGCCCCTTCAAAATATATTAATATCCATTTCAAAAAAAAATATTATATGAAGAATTAAAATCTAAATTTTATGATGTGGAAGGAATTGTCCATCCCAATTCAAAGGGATCTACTTCAAGAGTCACTAGGACAATGCAATTATCCAAGTAATTTATTAACCAGGGAAAGATAAATGTAATATCAACCTCATCCAATGTAAAGATGGAAATGTAAGAAAAATAGGTAAGCCACCTCCCTATATTTCTTTAATTATCAGAGACCATCTAATCCATAATTACAGGAAGGTATGTGCAAGAAGTTGATTCCACTTTTTGACCAAAAAGTGGAAGTTGTTTCCTTGATTTTTAGGATATATCACATTTGACCTTAAAATTTGAAGCACTTAGAGATGGAATCTTAAAAAAAATAACCAATCATAAAATTTAGTACTCGGAGTCTAGTTTACAAATATGTAATTTATTTTAATACCCATATGATACAAATTGATTTTCAATAGGTGTTTCTTTAAAAACCATTGTTTAAAAGTCACTTATTTTTACCATACCATGTGTGTGTATGTCATCCATATTTTTCCCTAAATAATTTGAGGAAAAGATTTGTAATGCACTCAAGAATGCTCATGGTATTTTTAGTAATTTTTTTTAATATATCTTTTTGTTAATTTTTTAGCAGCCATATTTTTTGTTTTGAAAATTTGTCATGTATGTCACACATAAGATGACCTAAACTTATCTTTTATTTTTTCAAATTGAAAATAATTGTCTGAAGTACACTCTCATACAATTTGTTTGTCAAAACAATATTTTTATAAAAAGTTACTAAAATACTAAAAAACCCTAATATTTCAAGTTTATTGACTAGTTTCATAAAAAAAAATTGAAAAATAGAAAAATAATCCAATTTTAAAAAGAATTACATATTTGGAATCTACACTATCTCATCTATAATGAGTTTTAATTTCATCAAAAAAATCTACAAAAAAGGTCTTCAGATATGTGTCCAAATTGACTATTTTCTTGTGACATTGACATGACCTTCAAGTTGCAGGTCAAAATAGGTCTAAGGCTTAGGTTCAGGTCCCCAAGCCTTTTTTTGAACTAGAAAAAAAAAATCTTGCCTAAAAATTCAAATTTTAAAAAATAGGATCCTGTTTTGTAGAAACAGGATCTCGTTTCATAAAAAAAATATTTTTTTTGATTTTAAGAAATGGGATCCCATTTTATAAAAGAAAATAAAATTATGAAATAGGATCCCATTTTTGGCTTGAAGCCCCAAAGTGATACGATATCCCATTTGCTAAATAACATGATACCATTTCGTTTTTCCCAATTTTGGGTTTTTTCTAAGTCTGGAACTTCCACCTTAAGTGGACTCAACTTTGTTCTTTCACCCATGATTGATTAATAACCTAGAAATTCTTTTGTATCTTAGCAAGTAGTTGATCTCCTTGACATTAAATATGACCTTGTGTATAAGGGAGTAGTAAAATTAGGTGACACTTATATTTAAGTAGTGGGGGGCATCAAGGACTTAAAATTGACATTACATGCATTCCCTAATTATTTAGTTTTATAAAACATATCAATTATACACCTTCCTTCCTTCATTACTATATGCATATGTAAGGATTTTACTTCCAAAATGTCTAGATAACTAACCTTAGATTGATTGCAAATTTTATTCTGGACAAGTTACATGGTACTAAAGTAACCATAAAGACCTATCCTACTGCAGTTTTTTTAATTAATCTCTAAACTCTTAGTCCAATTAACATGAATTGCACATTTCATGATCAAGAGGGATATTATGTTATTCATTAGCTTGACACCCCTTTAGAAGAGGACCTTGATTTCCTATTGGATGAATAGGGTAATAATTTTTAGTTTTATCCACACCATGATACAAAGGATACATGGTTGAGTGTATATTGTATACATGATGATAACAAGTTACTATATCTTACCTCATGAAGCCTTGGAAGGACACATATAGGTTGTGGAATTTATTTTTTGATGGTTTTGTTAGGATAAGTGACATTAACATTTTCATTCAAATTGATCTTCCTTGGAGTTTTTTTATGGTATATTTGATTTAAAACATTTAATATTTATTCTCTACAACATTCTATAGTTATAGTTCATAAAGGTTGGCACATGTGAGTAGTGGTTACAAGGAATATTCAAGGTGTGTATGAAAATGCAAGATTAACATCAGATTTGAGATGATATGCTTAAAATTTCAGAAGGTATGTAATGTAAAATCAATTAGGTTCACTAAAATTTGATTTTGGAAAAGGTTATCCTAGATCTAATGGGTATGTGTAGGATCATCATGGAAAAATTAGGCCCTTAAGTGGCGATGAAAATTCAAAAAATCAAAGTTAGGCAACTTGATGTAACAATTTGAATAAGTTATCTATATTATTTCAAAAATATGTAAGAATAGAATCTGTAGAAAATTGAATTTAGTTTCTAAACTACTAGATTTATTTAAAAAAATAAAAAACTATTTGGTGAAAATTTCAAATTTCAATGCAGTACTACTTAAATTTCAGGGAAAAAATAAGAAGTAGGTGTCTATCTACCCACCCTAACCACAATAAAATGATAATATTTTAGATATAAGTAGAGGAATCATGTCACGATGTGATGCATATTTTTTTGTAATTTTTTTCCAAGTAAATAATTAATTATGAATTATTTATTAGAACTTTTAACAAATATAAAAACTTGTATGTCTGACCACCTTAGCTTGGTCAAAACTTCATGAAATTCATTTTTTTATATTTTTTAATCCTATAGTATGTGAAGCATAGAATGTGACACATGTTTTATATTCAAAAAAAGTGATACCGTTTGAAAGCTATAGATGTTTTTCAATTAGCCTATCAATCAGGACTTTAGTCATAATTCAAATATAAAATGAATAATAATTATTTATTAAATTAAAAGTAAAGAATATTTTATATTGGTGGAAATCTGAGAATCTCCTTTAAAAACCCTTTTTGTTTCATCAATTTTGGGTAAAAAAAAAGTCATCAACCACATGGTCCATTATATCACTTACATATCACCACTTTTTGGCCCATCGTGATCCTACACATACCCTAATCACTAGAATCAATTCCTTTTCCAACTATAGGGGAATGTTTGCTCACCTTAACATCACATTGAGGGAATTCATATCTACACAAGAGTAATGATTGACCAACCAACAACCAATCTACCCTTGGATCTAAATTTTGATGATGATTTAGGGTTTTGAATTGGTTATTTTATGAATTGCAATGATGTAGCTAGTTAAACTATGAAAATGCAACATTATATTATGAATTATGAAAAACTAAAAAAAACACTAACAAATTTAGGTTCTAGAAGGGAAAAAGGTATATAATGATGCACCTATGTTTTGATTTTGAGTTGATTCTAGTTGGTTTTGGGCACATGACACCCTAAGCTAGGGATGTGAATCTAAAAAATGATTTCACCAACCGTAGGTCCCTAATTTTTAGCTTCTTCTTTTTGGGTTTGAATTTCATATCTTTGTATGTTACTGAGGTAATGCATATTTCTTATCTTGTCAGCTTGTAGGGATAATGATGCATGAATGAACAAATTATCTTCAATATTCCTCCAATACTCTTTAGATCTAAAACTTGCTTACAAAATAGGAGGGGAATGGTTGTTCCATATAGAGGATTTCCTTATTCAAACCCCGTGTTGGTATTTATACCTCAACAATGAAATAATTTCTAATAAAAAGAGGGTGTATACTTTAGAGCGATAGAGGCTAAATGATAAAATGTTGTGATTTGATAATTTTTTGCAACTAACCACTTGGATATGATCTCCTTGATGGACTGAATTCATGCTCATCACCTTGAAGGATTTATTTCAACTTGACTTGATTTTACTTGAAGACCTACAAGAATTAGTACCCAAAAATGAAATGCATGAAAAAAAATGAACAAACTCAAATAAAACTTGACTTGATGCTTGATTGATAAAATGCTACAGTAATTCTTAAAAAAATTCTATTGATTTATCTTGAATTGATTTTAGGACCTTCACTTGCTTAATTGAATTCTCAATATTTTTATATTTTACTAAAATTGTGAAAATACTAGGTAATTATATGTAGTTCGTCTAATTTATCAAAAATGAAATATCGATAGCCAACAATTAGGATTTAAATTTCAAATAATAAATTAGAAACACCCACATATTTAAATTTTGGGCCAATTTAAGAGGTTTAGGGAACATGGCACCCTAGACTAGATCTCTCCTTTTTCGAGATCTAAAGTGTTGAGGGAAAATATTGAGTTTATAATTTAATCTTTCATATTTTATTTTTTCTAAATATTAAAATGTGCCATGGAATACATAACTTAGGAAATTAGGTGCATAATTATGTCCAAGCACATAGAATGGAGAAAAAACTAGTTTGAACTTGTCAAGGGAGATAATTTATGATACTACATTTAGCCCCTACTTTAGTGAGAGTATGAACTTATACTTAGACTCACTAAAGTAAGAATATGTCAAGAGGGGTTGAGTTGTCTAGATATTGAGAAGATAAGATGAGAATGAATCTAGGGAGAATAAAAAACTCCTAGGATTTAAGATCCCATTACAAACCAACATAAGGAGAAAGGAATACAAATGTATGAAATGTAATGAAACATGACAAACAAAACATACATGACAAAAAAAAGAAAAAAAGACAACATAGTGCAAACATAATGCAACATGATGCAAACTGATAGGACTCTTAAAAAAAATTATGGTTCTGGTTTGCATTTCAAATTTCTAGGAATTTCTATGGTTTTCTATTGGATAGGGTTTGTTGTCTCATGTGCCCAGGGTTCACTCATGCCATTAGCATTTTGTTGTAACAACCCCAACATTCTAGTCTTTCCATTAATTGCCTTATGAAATATTTGTCTAAGTGTTAAGTCTCACTATTATGAAATAATTATGCATTATGTCAAATTTTTTGTCCCCTGTGTCTAAATTAAATATAAGTCTTAAGTCTTGTATCTACCTAGTGAATGGCCCTGAATTAAGTTACAAATTTAAAGAATGTGCTAAATAAACCCTTAAATAAGGCATGGCCTAGTCTCACACTTGATACATGTTTATTATTCATTGGTCCCCACAAGCCCTCGTAGATTAAAATATTCACTAGGATGTTAGTGTAGTGATATGAGAACGAACCACATGTCTAGTGGGCTTTGTGGTTCTTTGTGAAGCTAAATGGCAGGCCCATGATCTCAAGGTTCTTCTTGTGCCATTTGTGGGTGATATGTTTGAAGACCATGGTTGACCATGGGGGTGCGGGATGATGCCAAGTGGAAAATTCTCGACCGTTGGATGATCAGTTAAATCAAATGGAATATTCTACACAATATTGAGGCAACATTTTGAAGAGTAAAAGGGGTGTATTTGAATACACGTGGTGGTCTTCTAACAAAACTGTGATCAAATTATTTAATCTCAACCGTTTAAATTACAGAAGGATAAAACATATGATTAAATTTTCCTAAATGTGGTCACATATATTTGAAGTTAAAAGGTGTTGGCATATGGCTTGTAAGTGTTGTTATTTATGGCAACCTAAGTCATACATTCGGTCTACAGTATAGTTCTAGTTTACACCGGTAGAATAGAGTGAAGAAAAAGACGTCCGGTTAAAGGCATAAATGTCAATTTGAATTCCTCAATGGTATATTATTTTTGGTTATGGATCTCAGAGAAATGTTTTTTGATGCTTTTAATACCTTATTCAAGAAGTATATTTGTTTGCATTCATTGGTATGCAATCTAGGAGATCCGGTGCACTAATATTTTGGTTATCTGTGCTAGAAGGCTGATTCGTCAAATATAGTAGTTGCGGATGTATAAGGAGCAATTGATTAAAAAAATTTATGCTCTAATATATTTGTTTGGGTCCTATATATTTCTTAACTGAATTTGGAGGATACACATAAATATTTAATTAAGGATCTATCCGATAGTTGAAAAGCACTTAAAGTTTTAAGAAGCTGACACATGAATGATCAAATCCTTGATAGCGAATATATATATGAGATCGGTTTTATCATTTTAAGATAGTAGAGCAGAGCGAACATAGTGAATATGTGCAATGTGAATTATATCAGTGTGTGGTGCAAAATTTATTAGAGAAATAGGGTATGTGTAGGATCATCATGAAAAAAATAAGCCCTTAAGTGGTGATGAAAATTCAGAAAATCAGAGTTAGGCAACTTGACATAAAAATCTGAATAAGATATCTATATTATTTCAAAAATATGTAAGAATAAAATTTGTAGAAAATTTAATGTAGTTTCTAAACTACTAGGTTTATTTAAAAAATAAATAAATCTATTTGCTGAAAATTTGAAATTTCAATGCAGTAGTACTTAAATTTCAAGGAAAAAATAAGAAGTAGGTGTATGTCTAACCACCCTAACCACAATAAAATAATAATATTTTTTTCTAAGATTTTAGATATAAGTAAAGGACTCATGTCCTGTTGTGATGCATATTTTTTTTGTAATTTTTTTATTACAACTTTTAAAAAATATAAAAGCTCGTATGTTTGACCACCTTAACTTGGTCAAAACTTCATGAAATTCATTTTTTTTTTAATCCTATAGTATGTGAAGCATAGAATGTGATCCATGTTTTGGATTCAAAAAATGTGATATTGTTTGAAAGCTATAAATTTTTTTCAATCATCATATCAATCAAGACTTTATTCATAATTCAAATAAAAAATGAATAATAATTATTTATTAAATTCAAAGTAAAGAATAATTTATATTGGTGGAAAGATGAGAATCTCCTCCAAAAACCTTTTTCATTTCGTCAATTTTAGGTTAAAAAAAGGTCGCCAGCCACATGGGCCATTATATCACTTACATATCACCACTTTTTGGCCCATCATGATCCTGCACATACCCAATAGTGTGAATTTATCTATGTGTGATGCAAAGAGCATAAAAGAGTAGAGTAGAGCAGAGCGAAGTGCAGAATCAGGCAGAGAATCCAGAATCTAATCTATGAGCTTGATCGGAATTGTAACCTAGCATGAATAGATGCTATTATCTCAGTTCATCCTTTAGATGGTTTTAATCTAAACCTTTGTAAGGCAATGAACCTTTCCTTTTGAGAAGTGAGCTCTAGGTAGTGTGCTTGAATGAAAGTGCATTTTCTTTTGTAAGACTTTTATTTGAGTACTCAAATTGTTGATTAACCTCCATCATGGTTTTTTCCCTAACAGGGTTTCCATGCAAAATCCTTGTGTTATGGTGTTTTGGATGATTTCTTTATGTGTTTGTATCTTTCTTTTGGTTGAATACTGAAATGGTTTTAATATTAGATTAATAAAGCTAAGATTTGCAAAAAATTGATTCACCCCCCCTCTTAGTGTTCCCTTGAGTCCAACAATTGGTATCAGAGCATCTAGTTCCTAAGAATCATTTTAGTAGCTTGAGGTGGATCTTAGAATGTGATGGACTCTGGTAGTCTTCAACAACAACTTTTGGTGGCACTTGATGACCTTGATCATTCTAAAGAAGAAGTCTAGGAATTGAAAGCAAATCATAGGGATGCCGAGAAATTCATTCAAACATTGAAGGATCAGATTGTAAAATCTAGAGATAAGAGAAAGGATATTTGTGACTAGATTAAGAAAAAAGAGAGCGAAAACATGGATGATGCTCACTTGAATCAGACTTTGAAGGAAATAACTAAAGAATGTCAAAAGCTTGCCAGAAACAATGCTACCCTAAAACATGAAATGGAATATATGGTGATGAAGATGACTAAAGAGATTGAAGAGAGGAAGAAGAATATGGATAACCTTGCTTAGTCATTAAAGGAGAAATTTTATGAATGCGGAATAATAAATGGAGAATTCATTCAGATGGAAAGTGAACTGCTACAATTCAGAAAAAATAGAGAGGAACTTGAGAAACATATTTTTATTCTCACAAATGAACTTACTACTAAAAATGAATATAAGGAGAATTTTAAGATCAGTTTGGTTAAGCTTGATGAGCTGACTCAAGGACAAAAGAGTGGAAATTATAAGAGAGGTCATGGATATGAAAAAGAAGAAAGTTCCAAAATAGGACAAAAGAATTTCAGACAAAGAAACCAAATGAAAAAAGGTGGAAGATATCCGATAAGACAACTTAATGCTCAAAATTTTAATGGATATTGTTTTTCTTGCAATAAATTTGGCCATATGGCTACTCAGTGTAGAATTAATATGAAATCAAGAGATTTATCATTTTTTGGTCATTGTTTCAATTGCAAAAAGTTTGGTCATAAATCAAATGAATGCAGAAACTTGTCAAATTACTTTGTCAATAGAAGGAACATTGAATGCTATCCATGTGGAAGATTTGGGAATATTTCTAATCAATGCAGATCAAGAAGAAATCAATGGAATGATTTGTATAGACAAGGAAATACTGTGTGCTACAATTGCAATAAATATGGTCACATTGCAAGACTCTGTAGAAATAAGAATATGGATAGAAGAGGTCATTTATACAGAGGCAAAAATATACAGAAAGATGACAAAGGAGAAGAAAAAGTGACTATAGATGAGATAAGAGATCAGATGAAGAATAGATGGGTAAGCAAGAATGAGTCTGATGCTAGAAATGGTTCTACACTGGAACCTACTTCCGGTAACTCTTTCAAAAATTGATTTAAAGCCATTCGCCTAGGGGGAGTTGTTCAAGAAAATATTTCCTCTTCTATCCGTAGATGGTACTGGAACGTGAAGGATTGTCAAGAAAGTGTATTAATACTATACAAAGGTTTTGGAGAAATTTCACAAGAAAATTTAGAGAATTCATAGGTCCGTAGAAGAATTTTTTCTCTCACTGTTTGAGGAAACAAAGCACCCAAAAAACTTAGGGAAAATGCATTTATTACAAGTGTGCAAACTATGAAAGGAAAGTTGAAACTCTCATTTGTTACTTTGCATCGAAGGAAAATGAAGGAGAGCACTCGGTAGAAGAATTTTGAAGCAAAGAAGTTGATTCACCAATGAAACTTGAAATCTATGAGGTATTTCAATTGTGTTCAGAATTTTCATATAATTTGGTGTACAGTTATTAAACCTAAGTGCAAAAAGAAAAATGGAACAAATGAAAGGTTCAATCATTTTGTATTAATACAACAATGGAAAGATTAGGTCCATGAGAAATGTTTTGTTACCCAACGAATTGAAGCAATTGGGAGAAGCGAAACACAGGAATTTGGATATTTGGAATGAGTTTCCATACTTTGAGAATGCAGAATTTGTTAAATTAATCTTAAGCAGATTGCATGATGATACTTTGACTCCGGACAAACCTTACATCATTTCGAAGGAGGTAATTGAAAATTTGTCTGGATTATGTAAAGTCAGAGACATATTGAGGAAGAAATCTATCTGGAACAAAGAAGTTAAAACCCTAACCAGAATAATTGGAGATAAGAGGGCACTGATAATTGTGACAATCAAGAATCCTATTACAAAGTACATTGTGCACGAAATTTCATATAAAGTCTTTTTCAAAAATTTAGGAGTGACTTCAGGTGGTGCATTCTACATTTCTCACAAGATGATAATTGAAGGTCAGGTTTTTGACCTGTGTAGATTGATAAAGGATTAGCTAATGGAGAATTTGCAACTAACAAAAGAGATAGGCTACCCTTTTAGGTTTGATACTCTAATTATATGCTTAGTAATGTATTTCTTAAATTGTTTTCCAAAGATCAACAATGTGGTGTGGAAAGAAAATGAACCGATATGCAAATAAATATACTCATATTCTAAGATCTTGGCTAATTGGTATCAAGAATTTGGAAATTTCTTTGAGTATTTTCTTGGAAAGTGTGGTTCAGTCAATAATTCCGTTTTGGTAAGAATAATTGAAATTGGTTCCTCTTCTAATAGCATGGAGAAAAAGCATAAAAGAGAAAAATAAACTGTTGAATATAGCCCTTCGGAATGCAAGATTCCGAGAATTGAAGGAAAAGGAAAGGAAAAGGAAATGGTGGATATTCCAGATGAAAACTGATAAAGAATCTGAGGACCCACATGGAAATGAACAAGAACCAGAAAATAAAATGTCAGAGGCTAGTTAAGAAGAAGATGACCTAACAAAAGAGAAGCTAGAACAACTTAGTCAGGAAGAAAGTGGAATGTAGAAAATCACTAAGTTATGGTCTATCAGGCAATCATATGGTTAGGACATGACTCCAAAATCAAAAAATTAGAATACTCAATAAGAGGTTGGGTTCACCATAATGAACCACCAATAAAAGGGGTTCACCAAAATGAATAAATAAGATGATGAACCACACTTTTCTAGTGTTCCATTCAATTTGTGAGGGCTATAATGCATAAATAACAATAAGAAAACAAACCTAACTGATATAATAGTAAAAAGGTAGGTTGTGAGATGGTAAAATTATGTGTACCTATTGCAAAATTTTATTTTTCGGGCCTCATTGAGGACTCATTCGCTTAGTGGCGAATGGGTCCCTACTAGGGTTCAGGAAAATCATTTTTTGGGTCTTGTTCTTCAATGTCTACACTCCTATTGGTAGAAGAATTTCCATGATCTTGGAAGAAAGATGAAATTTTTTACAACTTTATAACTTTGACAACTTTGTAACTTTTTCTTTCCAATTGATCTTCAATGTAAGACTTGCAATCACACATCAAAGGAGAAAAAAAAAATGTTGTTTTTTTAGGGAATAGGGGTTTGCCTTGGTCAAACCCCATTTTGGTAAATAAACCTTGAATTGAAATAATTGCATAAAAGGAAAGATGAAGGAAAAATGTAATAGAACAACTTGAACCAATCCTCAATTGAACCTTGGAGTACAAATCAACAATCTTGCATGAAGTGGCCTCAATGGATATAGATCTTGATCATGAACTTGACATAAGATAATGGCTTTGAACACTTGAACTTGATCACTAATGCTACAACATCACATTAGATCAACAACATGCATGATGCCTCATGCCTTTGACATGATGATATGATATTTGATTGCATCAATAAACATTAATAATTTACCTTTGAATGCCTCCTTGAATTCTCTTGAATGCTTTATAATGCTCCTGTGAATATCCTTAGCTTGCATGAAATATTCTAGCATCAAACTATTTGAAATAGCCTAGTACTTATTATGGAAATGAAAAAATTATCCCTCTACTTTTTCTTACTCGTTTGGGTCCTCGTTAAATTAAGCATAATGTTGCCTTGGTTTAGAATTGTAGTGTGTTCAACACATTTGCATTAGGTCTTGGGTCCTTGTAAGCTAAATGAACTTAATTATACCTTATTTAAGGTGTTGTAAAGTTTTGTTCCACAGTTTCAAACTAATATAGGGTTTTCATTATTAATTGGCTTTCTTTATGCTTTAATTGGCCTTATTTTGCATTCACAAGCCCTAATCAATGCATCTTTCTGAGGATAATCTTGAGATAAACAAACATCCAATCATAATTCATGTATTTTTATTTTGTCTGGCCCAAATTCAGTGATCTAGGACTCATACACCACCTTGGGTGTATCTATCCCACCTATGTTTTGGGGTCTCAATCAATATTTCACATGAATCTAGGAATTTTTGAAAATGTGTCCCATAGATAAGTCCCATGTGGTCCAAAATTAAAATTAATTCTTGAATTCTTGGCAAGATTTTATCCTCCCAGATATGATGTCAAATTGTAGCATTTTAATTTAAGGAAATTTAGGATAACAAGTATAAATACAAGATATTTAAAATATTTTATCCTAAGCTTGAAAGTATTCATGCATTATAGCAAATTGGAAGTTTCAAGAGAATTCAAGAGTTTACAAGAAAGTTCAATAGCCTTTAAGAGTTTTTTATCAAGTATTTTGGAGCATTATTCAAGTGTCAAGCATCATGCCAAGGTCATCATGCATCATGTTTTTTTTGAGCCAACATTTGTGAAGTAGGGTTTCATGATTAAAGCTAGAATTCAACTCAAGATCTATCACATTCGAGCAAGATTCAAGATCTACATCCGTTGGAGCCATTTCGTACATGTTTGCAACCTTTTATTGCTAGGGTTTGGTTGTTGGCCAAACAAGGATAGACAACTAAGAGGGGGGGTGAATGAGTTGTCATAGATTATTCAAAATTATTAAACCTTATTCAACTTATTCTCATATTTGATGAAAGAACATTAAGCATAAACAATCACCACATCAGAAACACAAAGAAAACCAAGATTTTATATGTAGAAACCCTGTTAGGGGAAAAAACACTATGGATATCAGTCCACAATATTATACCCTATTAAAATTATAGAGATGAATAATGACAATGCACATGCATTCAGGCACATTACCTAGATCTCACTACTCAAAGAATACATACTATCTTACAAATATATTCATATGAAAACCATCTGAAGGATTTGAACTAAGAAATTAGCTTCTTCAAATGCCTGATTACAGTTTTGGTTAGGCACAAAAACACTTCTTCATAGTTTTCTCAATCTTATTCACACTATGCTCTGCAACCAAATGATCTGATCTTTATTCACACATAGAACTTGCATACTTCTCACTAAAAACACATCATGCATCTCAAATGAAGAAGAAAATCGCTCTTATATATCTACTACATGCAAGTACATCAACAACTTTGTCGACCAAAAATAAAATGATAAATGAATACAAACTGTCAGCCCAATTCATGAAAAAATCTCAATGCACACCAACCAAAGTCGGTCACAACATAATGAAGACCTAAAACAACATCCTTGAATGTGCCAAACAATCAAAAATTAATCCACAAGGATCCACGACATGCTACAACCACCATGTCGGCCAAGAACATGAAAACCGGAAGATGCAAAGGAAAAATCTCTAATCATGAGCACCCCAATCAATGCAAACATGTGAAAAAGATAGAGCATGATCTAGAAACATCAACAAACATCACAAGATCATATGCAAAAACTCAAATTACCAGAGTCACATTCTCTTCTTTCAGAAACACCAACTACAGTAACAAAATAACTGTAGGAACACAAAGACTCTCAACTTGCTCAAATCTTGATGTGGACCTCTAAAAATTCTGGTAGATAAACTAGATAGGCTCAACAACAAACCCTTTAACCTGAAACTTCTGAATACCAACATGTTGAAATTTCCAATACGCTAAAATTCACAACTTCATAGACAACCTTCACAATATTTATTAAAATTTTCTTAATATCCTTGACATATACAACCTTCAAGACACCAATACTAATAGTGTTAACATCAATGACAACCACATATTAGTAACTCAACCAAAACATCCAACAATATCCCCCTTTGGCATTGATGGAAACACATGATGTGAAAAATACACCATCAATGCAACTAACTCTTCTTCCAACAATCTCCCCTTTATACATTTCTCTTCTCGTACTGTTTTCCTCCTCCTTACTTTTATCTCTTCCATATTTTTTCACATTACTCTTCTCCCCCTTTGACATCAATGGAAAAGGTACACATGCTCTGAATCACATATCTGAATCATTTGACTACTACCCCAAAGTAGTAGCCACCACAACATCAATCTTGATGAAGATATTCCTATGAATGAATGGACTGATGCAAATACTATACATCTTAGTTTTGATTAGGAGGGGTAATCACCCCTAACTTCTCTTTGAGATACTCAAAAGTATCTTTAGGAAAAGACTTAGTAAATATTTTTGTAATTTGTTCCTTAGTAGACACATACTCTAATCTGACTTCTTTGTCACTCACTTTGTCTCTCAAAAAGTTATATTTGATGGATATATACTTTGTCTTTGAATGCAGCACCAGATTCTTAGAAATGTTTATTGAGCTTGAGTTATCACAAAATATAGCAACATGCTCATCATACTCAATTATGATATCTCTCAGCATCTACTTCATCTATATTACTTGAGAACAATTGTTTGCAATAACAATATATTTTGCCTTAGTAGTAGATAAGGAAATGGAATTCTACTTTTTACTTAACCAAGACACCAACTTCTTTCCCAAGAAGGCACCACCACTAGTACTTTTCCCTATCATCCACATCACTTGCCCAATCTGCATTAGTAAAGGTGCTCAAAGTAAGATCATCATCTTTAGGATACCAAAGGGAAAAATCAACTGTCCCTTTCAAGTATCTAAAAATTCTCTTTACAACAGTCACATGGGATTCCTTTCGATTAGCTTGATATCTAGCAACCATACATACAACATGCATGATGTCAGGTCTAGTCTGATTCAAATAAAGCATTCCACTGATCATTGACATGTATATTGTCTGATTTTCCTTAGAAGAATCATCATTCTGTGTTAGCTTTCATCTGGTTACAGTGGGTGTACCTACAGGCTTTGAGTCCTCCATACCAAAAAATTTCAGTAGTTCTCTTACATATTTAGATTGAGATATAAAAATTCCATTATCTAACTAAGTGATTTGCAATCCCAAAAAGAACTTCATCTCTCTGATCATAGACATTTCAAATTCACTCTTCATTTCATCAACAAACTTCATACACAAATCATCATCACCTCCGTAAATGATTTCACCAACAAAGACTTCAATAATAAATTCTTTATCAAGATCCATCTTAAAATAAAGATTACTATCAACAGTACCTTTATTATATTCAAGCTTCAACAAGTATTTATCCAGCCTGACATACTAGGCTCTAGGGGCTTGCTTGAGTCCATATAATGATTTCTTCAATGGACAAACCATATCTCCCTTATCAGTCAATTGAAATCCATCTGGTTTCTTAGCATATACTTCTTCTTCTAGATAACCATTCAAAAATGATGACTTTACATCCATTTGATAGGATTTTTAATTCTTAAAAGCAACATAAGCAAGAAACAATCTTACAACTTTAATTATAGCAATAGGGGCAAAGGTTTCTTCAAAATCAATACCTTCCATATGTGACTACCCTTTACATATCAATCTTCCTTTATTCGTGACGACATCACCTTGTTCATTTAGCCTATTCTGAAAGACCCATTTGGTTCCAATCACTTTTTGTCCTGAGGTCTGGGAACAAGAGTCCATGTATCATTTTTCTCTATCTACATCAGTTCTTCCTTCATTGCTTCCATCCAATGCTCATATTTACATGCTTCATTGAATTTTTTGGGCCCAGTCTTGGAAATTAGACAATACTCTTCAACAATTCTTCTTCTAGTCTGCACACCTTTGTTCTTATCTCCTATAATTTGATCTTCAGAATAATTTAGCATTACATACCTTGAAACTTTAGGATTCTATTGAAATTTTGGTTCTTCTATTCTCTATTCTGTACTTCCAAAAACCTCTTCTTGATTCTCTTGATTCACCAGAATAATTTGGACTTGATTCTGTGTCAGAGCATTTTTTCTTTTATTAGTACTATCAAGTTGATCATCTGAATCATATCCATAGTATTTGGATGATCTAGCAGTGTCTTCATCAACTCTAACATTTGCACTTTCAAGCATTTTCCTCAATCTTCTATTATAGCACTGGTAGGCCTTGCTTTTAGTAGAATAACCCAAAAAATATCCTTCATCACTCCTAGCATTAGACTTTCCTATATCTTCATCTCTCTTGATGTAACATCTACTTCCAAAGATTTTAAAATATTTAATAGTAGGCTTATAACCAAACCATAGCTCAAAAGGAATCTTACTAGAATTTCCATTGAAATTTACTCAGTTAAGAGTATACACAATAGTGCTTACAACTTCTCTCTAATAGATATGAGGTACATTACCTTCCAACATCATAGTTCTAGCAACATCTAGAATTTTTATGTTCTTTCTCTCTACAACTTCATTCTGTTGAGGAGTCCAGGGAGCAGATAACTATCTTTTGACTCCATGGCCTTCACAGAAGGAATTGAACTCTCAGGAAGTGAACTCACCACCTCTGTCTGACCTTAAGCTTTTAATCTTCAAACCTATCTCATTATCGGCCATATCTTTGAAACTTTTGAATTTCTCTAATTCTTCATGTTTTTCTCTCAAGAAAGCAACCCATATTATCCTAGAGTAATCATCAATAAGAAACATAAAGTACCTTTCTCCTTGTAGACTTCTGATTCTAGAGGGACCACATAGATCAATATCCACTAGCTCCAGTACTCCATTAGAATGATGTTGTTTTCTTTGAGAAGAAACTCTAGTCTCCTTTCCCATCTAAAATTCCTTGCATATGATGTTAGTAGGATTCACTAGCTTGAGAAGATCTCTTACTGCTTGAGTGGAGCTTATCTTGACAATGTTATCAAAATTCACATGACGCACCCTACTATTCCATATCCAGTTTTCATCAACTTGAGAAATTAAACAACTTTCACTAGCAACACTTAGGTGAAAAACATTACCTCTTGTCTTTGTACCAGAAGCAATTACATTTCTAGAAATTTTTCAGTATCCTATACTTTCCATCTTGGAACTGAAGATTGTATCCTTTGTTGAACATTTTTCCAAAACTCAACAGATTATGCTTCAAACCTTCTACATAAAGGATGTCATCAATATTATGTTTATTACCAAGAGAAATAGAGCCTCTGCCACAAATCACACCAAAATTGTTATCTCCAAATCTTACAACACCACTGTCGTACTTCTCCATGCTTAAAAAAATTATTTTGTCACTAGTCATATGATGTGAGCATCCACTATCAATCACCCACTCATCATTTTCTTCAATTATGGCTGCAAGAGCTTTCTCAACATTCTTATTACTATTAGGTTCAATGGACACCAGACCATTTTCCTTGATATCAATGAATACCCATCCATCCTCATTTCTATTTTCTTTATCAAATTCTTCATTAGTAACACCTTCTTCAACATAATAACATTTCTTTTGAAATCTAGGCTTGTCTGGTTTGAACCTGGGAACTCTTTCAGGCCATCTTGATGCAAAATGACCTATCTTATTGCAAGAGAAACATTTAATAGGAAACTTTCCTTTGTAATTACCTTGTCCTATGGCTTCTCTTCTCACAATCAATGCTTCTAGTTCTTCTACCTCTCTTTCTTCATCTTCAATCAATTTCATATCATCTTCATAATTGAATGTCTTTCTAGAACTTTCTCCTAGATCATATCTCTGTTTATTTCTTCTAGATATAGTAGCTTTAAATTTAAATTTTTTCTTGGGGATAGAGTCACCAAATTCACTCAACTCAAAGGCAGCAAGCTTACCAATCAACATACCTCTTGTCACATTTTTTATTGTCATGAACTCTTCAATAGCATGAACTTTCAATTTGTAAGAGGTAGGAAATGATTTGAGTACTTTACCTACAATCTCTTGTTCATCCAAAATTCCACCAACACATCTAATACCCATCACTAGTTCATTTATTTTCTACATGAAGGAAATAATTTTTTCATCTTCGCCCATTTTCAAGTTTTCCCACTTGCCTTTCACACTTTGTAGCTTATCAACTTTCACTTGTGCATTTCCTTCATACAATGTTTCCATCTTCTTCCAAATCTCATGTGTTGTTTTCAGATCCATCACACTTGTCATCTCTGAATCTGTCAGAGCACTCAATAATGCTTCTATAGCCCTGATATTTGTTTTAGCTTCTTTGATCTCATCAGGATTAGAGGGGCCGTTTTGAGGAATAACATATCTATTGTTTGTAATCTTCCAAAAGGGTTCACTGATGCACTTCAAATGTAATTCCATTCTATCCTTCCACAGGGAGTAGTTTCTTCCATCGAATCTAAGACTATCCTTCTTATATGATGCCATCTTGGATCACCTCAAGATATTAAACTTCTTCAGAGGAACCTTCTCTAATACCAATTGTTGGAAAAAAAAAGGATAGACAACTGAGAGGGGGGGGTGAATCAGTTGTCACAGATTATTCAAACTTATTAAACCTTATTCAACTTATTCTCAGATCTGATGAAAGAACATTAAGCATAAACAATCACCACATTAGAAACACAAAGAACACCAAGATTTTATACGTGGAAATCCTGTTAGTGGAAAAACCATGGTGGATGTTAGTCCACAATATTATACCCTTTTAAAAGTATAGATATTAATAAGGAGAATGCACATGCATTCATGCACATTGCCTAGAGCTCACTGCTCAAAGAAGACACACTGTCTTAAAAATATATTCAGATTAAAACCATTTGAAGGATATGAACTAAGAAATTAGCTTCTTCAAAAGCCTAATTACAGTTCTGGTTAGGCACATAAACATTTCTTAACACTTCGCTCAATCTTCTTCACACTCTGCTCTACAATCGAATGATTTGATCTTTATTGACAGATACCACTTGCATACTTCACATTACACACACATCATGCATCTCAAATGAAGAAGACAATCACTCTTATATATCCGCTACATGGAATTACATCAACAACTTTGTCGACCAAAAATAAAATGATAAATGAATACAAAATATTGGCCCAATTCTTGAACAAATCTCAATGCACACCAACCAAAGTTAGTCACAACATAATGAAGACCTAAAAAAAAAAATCCTTGAACATGCCAAACATTTAAAAATTAATCCAAAAGGATCCACGACATGCTACAACAACCATGTCAGCCAATAACATGAAAACCCGAACATGCAAAGAAAAAATCTCTTATCACGAGCACACCAATCAATGTGGACATGTAACAAAGATAGAGCACAATCTAGAAACATCAACGAACATCACAGGAGCATACAGAACAAATCAAATTACCAGAGTCGTGTTCTCTTCTTTCAGAAACACCAACTACAGTAACAAAATAACTGTAGGAACAAAGAGACTCACAACTTGCTCAAATCTTGATGTGCACCTCTAAAACTTCTGGTAGGTAAACTAGATAGGCTCAACAAAAAATCCTTTAATACACAACTTTTGAATACCAACATGCTGAAATTTTTGATACATTGAACTTCAAAGCTTCACATACAACCTTCAACATATTTATTATAATTTTCTTAATATCCTCGACATATACAGCCTTCAAGATACCAATTCTAATAGTTTTGACATGAATGACAACCACATATCAAAAACTCAACCACAACATCTAACATTGGTGAGTTGCAACATTATATTTTTTTCATTCATCATTTATTTATCTTATTTAATTTTAATATAATGTTTGATTACCAAAACAAGGTTTGATCAAGGCAAACCCCTTTCCACTAAGGAAACCAAATTCTCCCCTCCCTTTAGTGTGTGTTCTACAAATATAGATTGACGACATATTGAAGAGAAATATTGGAGAGAATTTTTCAAGTATTCAAAGTTATCAAAGTTGCCACATAACTTACAAGATCATTGAAAGACTTCTACAACACATAATTCAACATTTCATATCCAAAAACTAGGTTGAGAAGACAGAGAAGAGGTTGAGGAGTAGATTCAGATCTAGATTCTCTAAAAAAGACAAACTAGACTGATATGCTATTTTTGGCGTATGAGTCCCAATACAACCAAATTTGTAGTTTTCAAGAGTTCCACACATATCTCTACCAGATTTTAGTTCCTTCCTAGCAACCCTAATCTGGGACTAAATTATCTAGAATGGCATATGAGTTGTAGTCATCATTAATTTCAATATTTTTAGCATTTCAAGCCTTCATTCAAGCTCCTACAAGTTTCCAAGTGCACACATCTTATCTCCCAATTTTACATTTTATTTTGCATTCATTTCTAGGTCATTTAGTGAATTATTGCATATCATTAGATTCAATCATTAGATCTTGCATATCATTAGTCTTTACAAGCCCTATCTTGGTGTTGAACCCCTCTTTATTCATTATTCATACCCTAGGACAACCTTTAACAAATCTCTTTCCTTCATTCCATCCTTGGATTGAGATCTCTAGGGTTTCCTTGAATGAAACAAGACAGTGAAATAAGAGGAACCCTATCTCTTCAGGGATAAAAACCCATTGCCCCCTTTTCCCGTTTTTTCATTTTGGTGAACTTGCATTTAGAGCATCTTAATTTTGATTTGGAGTGCAAATTAATCCTAGATCTAGCTTGAATTAGTTAATTGGCATGCTAGGGTTTCTATATCTTGCATTAGTGAATGTGCATATAACTTGCATTTTTGTATCTTGCATCATTGAATTTTATTTTAAATTTTCATTTTCACTTAGCTTAGACCATCCAAACTAAAAAACATAACCTTCACTTGGAATTTTCTTAAATTTGTGCAAACCCCTCATCTAGGACTCGTATGCCCCTCTAGGTGATTTAGTCCTAGTACAAGTGATTTTTCTTGACTTTTTGTTATTCTCTAGTGATTTTCATTCATCATTCAAACCTCTAAAAATACTTGTTTGGTACTCATACTCTCTTCTAAGATATTTAGTCTCGTTTCAAATTTTAAATTAAATTTTCCAGCATTTAATCCTCTATTTTTGTGTTTCTATTTGTTGTTGTTAGTTTTCAAATTTTGTTTGTAGAGATTCTATTACGTTCATTTCATTGCATTTAACTTAGATTCATTGAATTTCGTTGATTTTCCCTTGTATGAGCTTTTCTACTTGGTGTCCTATTGCTAATACTATAGTGAGACAAAGTTTGAGACTCATGTCATCCCGTGATAGCACAATTGTCTTGGATCTTGGGTTATCTAGCTCTTTCACTACTAGTATTGACACTAGTCCACAAAGTATGGACCATAACCTTAACAACTCTTTTCCTCCAAGTAGTGTGACACATGTTGAAACAATGGTTGCTAGTATTCCACAAGAAAACATAATCCAAATCCATAAAGACCTAGAAAACCTACAAAATAAAATAAGTACTCAAAAAATTTCCACCACTACTATCCCTACCATAAATAACATACATCGCATGATTGAAAATGAAGAAGGAGTTGATCTTATGCATAGCATAATTCAAATATTTGGACCACATCTTACCTCAACCACTAGTTGTCCTTCACCTTTGAACAACTTTACAAGCCAAGGAGGAATTAAAATCCCTCCTCCCACAAAAATTGTCTCTATTCCTACCTATACCAACCCTCAAGTTACAACAAAGATGCAACCTACTAGTAATGTGATTCTTTCATTGGGTATTTCTGCTAGCACCCCTAGTACCGTTGTGGCATCACAAGTCATGTCTCCTACCACTTTACCACCTATAAGAATTCCATTCACTTGTTCATTGAACACATACACACCTCCACCTTATTCATCTCCATCTAAAAATGCAAATAATGACCCTCTCATAAATAAAATTTTGTAAACCATTTCATCCCTTCAAAAGCAATTTTTGACTATCAGCCAAAATCAAAATGGCCCACATACATATTATGTCAAATGCAGTCCCTTGTCCTTGGAGATTTTGAGAACACCAATGACACAAGGTATATAGGTTCCTATATTTGAGAAATATGGGGGGAAAGGAGATCCTTCTAGCCATGTTTCCTATTATACAACCTTTTGTAGTGACATTACTCTTGACGATAAACTTCTAGCTAAACTTTCCCCTAGATCTTTGAAGGATAGCACCTTAGAATGGTTTTCTTCATTAAACCAAACAACTCAATTCATTCATTCAATGAACTTGTTGAGGCATTTATCATCCATTTTCAAGTTCATATGACTCCTAAAATGACCCTGTCCTATTTGATGAGATGTAAGAAAAAGAAGAGGAAAAGATTACTGACTTTATTTCACACTATCAATCGATTTATTCCCAAATTGATATAAAGGTTCCCAAACCTCACCTTGAAAATATGTTCATATAGAATTTGAAAAGTAAGATACAAGATAAGCTTACTATGATGAAGTTATTCTCCTTGATGCACTTATGTACTGCCCTTCATGATTATCAAAACTTGGTTAGTAGTCATGATGCAAAATCCAACTATAGCCAAACTGAGAAGTTTTGAGTTAGCAAAAAAAATGAATTACCAATATTTTAGAAAATAGAATAAAGGTTTCCTTCAACTAAATCCCCCTCAACAAACAACTCAACATGTCGATACCCAAGTAGCTGATATAAAAGAAATGATACCTTTTAACAATGGGGACCCAAAAGGGAAATTCACTCCCCTACCTAATACCCTTCATAACACAATGTCATAAATTTTAGAATATAAAATGATTATCCTTCCTCCTATTAAAAATCCTGACCATAATAAGCCTTTACCTCCAAGTTAGATCAAATGCTTATTTCCATTATAATTGAAATAATGGAGATAAAATGAAGTATTGCAAGGATCTTAAACATCTTGTGTAAGACCTCATTGATTTCAATTGTCTTTCAGTTGCAGGTGTTAATGATCAAGGAAATAAGTATGTTTCTCGTCCTAACCAAAATTTGCAAATCTTTAGCAACCCTACGCCAAAACATAATATTTCATTTGTCAAAGCTAGTGAAACTTTAAAGAATGATTTGATGCATGATGACATGGATGATGATAACATAGAACAAACTCCTATGGAAACTAGTCCTATGGATAATATTGAAAAAGGTTTGATTGCATTGACCAAAACTCAACCTTGTAAGGGACAAACTAAAAATCCTCTTGACATTGCTTTCTCTTCTAAAGATATACTTAAACATGCACTTGATGGTCCTATTTACATAGCTAGTCAAATATTTGATAAACCCACTAATGGGATATTAATTGATCACATTCATGGAGAGAATGTGATCACCAAGGAATTGTTACTTGTGCATGAGCTTTATCAAGAAGCGTATGATAAACTAAAAGCATGGATAAAGACACATAATGGTTTTTTTTCCCTATGATGGGATCGATCACCTTACATTTACAAATAGGACTAAAAACCCTAGATGTCTCATTCTCCATCGTCTCAATGTCAGATCAATTCCATGTGAAGCATGGTCACCCATGGCTACACTCCATGCAAGCTGCCTTGTCAGTCACGCATAAATTCTTAAATTTTCCCTTTGAAAATGAAATATTTACTCTACATCATAGTGGATTTAACCCTTTGTCTTCCTATGGAAACTTTTCATTAGATTTCTTTTGGCCTAAGCCTATGGAACCTATTAAACCTTGAGAAGACTTCTTTTTCAATTGCTATGAAAATTTTAAGGTGAAATGCATAGCAAAAATATCCCTTCAAAACATGCCTCAACCCATGACCAAACCTATGATCCTTGACGAAACCGTGATTGAGCCTAAATAAATTTTAGACAACCAAGACCAACCTAAGATAGATCCTTTGCCTATTTCCTACAAAATGCCAAGAGATAACAAAAACAATCGCTTCATGCCTCCTAAGATAAAAAAAAAGTTAATAAAGATAAAGAGAAAGTGGTTGAACAACCTTCCATGGTTCCTTTTTTTCATCTCCTTAGGGAAGAAAGGAAACCTACGATTGATAAACCTGCTCCTACACAAATAAAACTTGATAATTATACTAAAAGAAATGAACATTCTCATGACCCTAATGCCTTAGCACAATTTTTTTCTTTTTGGCACAATAATAAGCTTAGGGTTAAAGGTCTAGAAGTGGAGGTGAATGAATATTTGGTTTCCATGGCTACTAGGTTGTCGATAATTGGTTGAAAGTTCTTCAAGGATAAAAAGAGAAATGAAGAGGTGATGAATCAAATTTTTAAAGATGATGAGATGAAGAATTTAATCAAATTGGAGAGTTGGGGTTACGAGAGAACTTCCCTTAAGAAAATTTAGGTGAGAATTGTGGAGGTGTTGATGCATTATGTGACTCTAGAAGGTAGATTTAAGGCCATTCTCGGTCATCATTTTACACATGGTTTGTTGATTTCTTTTCCTTTCTTTCTGTTATCCTCTTTGGATGATTCAGTGTATGCACAACTAATAAAAAGAAAGGCCCCCTTGCTCCATGAAGGGCTTATTTTACTGATTATAGAACATGTTAAGACTCTTCTCCCTACTCCTGCCATCAAGTGTAAGGAGAAGACTTTAAGTGATGAGTCTGGGTTATCAAGCGTAGAGTCCTCTTCGGAGGAGGAGGAATGGAATGAAGAAGAGGATGATATTTCTCCTGCCACTATGGCTATGTCTTTGAAGAAAAGGAAGGTGGTTGGTGCGAAGAATAATAGACCAGCTAAAATGCTTTCCCTTTTGGGAGTGATGACATGGATGTGGGGTCAGATGATCCCTCTCCCAAGTTTGGGGAGGTGGTTGGTGGGAAAGATATTGTTGGTGCTAGTAGTGACGTGGGGACATGGAACAAAGAGGTGGGCATGGTCAACAAACTAAGGAGGATCTCAACGCATATTTCTGGTTTCTAAGGAGCAAGGCCTTGGATTTTATGACCAAGGACCCCATTGAGGCTAGTAAGGACAAGAATATTGGTGATAAGTCAATGACCATTGTGGATTCTCCTCTATAGGAATTTCCTAAGGAGGAGGAAGATAAGGATAATAGGAGTTGGGAGGAGGAGGATGTTGATAAGAAAGATGCCAAATAGGAGCCTTTGAAGGTAGATCCTCTATCTCAGGAATTTTTTTATATTGATGATGATGCTACCTCCATGTTTAATTTGCTAAATATGGCTAGAGTTGGGGCAACGGGTACCTTTAAGTTAGAAAAATGGTCTCTGGAAGATTTCAATCAGATTAACATTAAAATCAGAGGTTTAGAGGAAAATCTTAAGAATGTTCCAAAAGGTTCAGTTTCGACATTCTTATTAATTGAATGTGGTAACTTGAAGGGTCCTATCATGACTTTCAGTCTCTTTGTGAAGAACGATTATCTACTCTGGAAGCCAAGGTGTTAGGTATAAATGTAGATATGAATTTTTTTTTTGTAGGTGTGTCATATCTCTATAAAGAACAGTGCAGACTCTTTGGAAATCCTTTTCAAAAAAAACAGTGAGCTCAGAGAGGATTATGTTTATTTCTCCAGGCTTATGGAGAAATAATGTGTAAAAAAGGGAAAAGGTAAGAAAACTACTAAGGATGATGAAAAAGGACTCGTGGTTAGAGGTTTAGGTGAGTGGAAGAAAACATTTGATGCTTAGAAGAAGGAGTTGTTGTATATGGTTGAAAAATATAGGAATAACCTGATGGAGGTGGCCAATACTCTGAGTGGCCTGAACTAGTCTTTTTCTTTGTTGCTTTCTATTTCCTACTAGGTGTAGGTGTCTATTTGTTTATTTTGTTCTTTTCAGGTTGTTGGGTGTTGATGGAAGCTTCTTGTCTTCTTTCTAGATCAACACCTACCTTGTGGCATTTTTTGGCGATTGAGTTGTTGGTGGTGGTTTGTTCAGTTATCCTTTTGTGCAACATTTTATGTCTGTTGTTTTAAAGGGTTTTGAGGTCCCTTCAAAACTTTTTTTTCCCCTTTTAATAAAAAAATACATGCTCATGAGTGTAGGTGTCATGCTCTTTCTCGAAATATTGATGAAGAAACAAACAAAGAAAATAAAAATCCAAAAGTTTCTAAGGCAATGCACGATGAGTCTCCCTCTTCATCAAAACAAAAAGAGCCTATATTGCAACTGTAATAGGAGTTAAAACCTTCTTTGGAAATTATCATTCGATCTTTTGTTGTGATTAATTTAGATGACGATGATGAGATTACTAAAATTTATGATGAGGTGCATAATAAATTGAATACATTATTTTCCTCTTCTGCGAGCTTAAACGATAATTCTCCTAAGAAGAGTGTTGAACTTGGTGATGACCCTAGTTAAACACTTTCCATTGCCCCTTTGGCTATTTTTCCACCTTTTGTATATGATGAAAATGACTGGGATGTAGATGACATACTAATAGGTTGACTCACATGTTCCTAACAATTATTTTACATTATTTTCTTTTTCATATTCTTTATGTGATTGCATGTGCATAATGTGATCCCCCATGCTGTTATGTTTGATGTATTTGTCTCTCTTTGTGAGATTCCTCTAATTGTCCCTACATTCTTCTCCATGTCATAAATATTTTTCCTTTTCCTTTATCTTTACTTTGTTTTGTGTTTTTCTTTAGGGGATGATGCAAGGTGTTGAGACATTCATGTCTCTTCCATGTTGACCCAAAATATTTTCCTTTATCTTTTATTTGTCTTGTGTTTTCCTTTTGTGGATGACACAAGGCTTCGAGACATTCATGTCTCTTCCATTTTGACCTGAAAGGTTTTTCATTTTTTTTGATCTCTTTGTGTCATTCTTCTATTTCTATGTGTATTTGGGTAATGATGGTAGTTCCAAGCTCTCTAAAAACATTTTAGAAAGAACATACTGTCCCCAAATCCATGGATCCATCATGTGCTTGGAGTTTCAATTTTGGGGCAACCCCTTCTCTTTTCCTTTGCATGGAGTAGCTTCATTTGAAAACATATGACTTGGAATATGGATTTCCAAGTTGGCTCTCATGTCCTCTTTATTATTAGCGTTTATCATTTGCTACTTTAAAGTAATTTCTCATAGCATGGTGTTTAAGAATTTCGTTAAAGTGGGGACATACATTGGCATTATTATTTTTCATTTCATGTTTCATGGTGTACTCTTCTTACTTTATGGGATGTTTCTTTTTCTTTGTGGTGACATTGGGTGTGATGTCCCTCAAGAGCATGATCTCTCTTAGCATATTATATTCCTCTTACTTGCTTGATGTGACACATTACGTCCCCTAAGTTTTGAATCTTATATTATTTTGATTGGTCCTCTCTTAGAGACATTACAAATAATGCTCCCTGTGCTAAGACCTTACTTGAAATAAGAAATAATCCTTTAAAAATTCTTTACACTACTTTTCCATTTACAATTTTGATTATATGGTGACCTTGCATAACACACTTTGCATGCCCATGGAGCCACCTTGTTTGTTCATGAGTTTGAAGCATATGAAGATTTACTTTGCTCATGAAGGTCAAAGTTCATCGTTTGTGGTAGCTTATCAAAGTTATCAAAAGGTATAACTTTGGTCTGGTTGGATGGGAAGCCAAATTGAGGTATGAATTTCCCATGGCCACTTTCTTGTGTGTGTGAGTGCATACCAACCATGTGTGTATGTGTCTCACCTCTTTGTACAATCACCTAGCGTACATCCTAGAGTTTTGTTGACCCAAATTGAGCATGAATTTTTGGACAAATAGCTTAGATTTGATACACAACATACGAGACAAATGGTCTAAGCTTGATCCACCCCATTTTTTTCTTCTTTTTCCTTTCCTCTTTGTCTTTGGCAATGCATGCTTGTGCCAGGTTGTTGCTCCTTACATCATTATTCATGATAATTTCCTTTGTGCCTATGTTGGTTTTTCATAGGAGATTGATCATCCCTCTTGATCATTGTTGTCCTATCTCACTAGCATTGGTACATTTGAACCCCTCTTGATGTGAGTCTATCTACTTTAGTGTGAGTTTGAAGCAAGTTCCTCCTCTCACTAAAGTAGGGGATAAATGTGGCAACGAAAAAAATATCCCTCTACTTTTTCTTGCTCATTTGGGTCCTCCTTGTTAAATTAAGCATAATATTTCCTTGATTTAGTGTTGTAGTGTATTCAACACATTCACATTAGGGCTTGGGTCCATGTAAGCTTAATGAACTTAATTATACCTTATTTAAGGTGTTGTAAATTTTTTTTCCACACTTTCACACTAATCTAGGGTTTTCATTATTAATTGGGCTTCTTTATGCTTTAATTGGCCTTATTTTACATCCACAAGCCCTAATTAATGCATCTTTCTGAGGATAATATTGATACAAACCAACATCCAATCATAATTCATGTATTTTTAGGTTGTGTGGCCCAAATTTAGTGTTCTAGGACTCATACGCCACCTTGGTCATATTGGTCCCACCTAAGTTTCGAGGCCCTGATCTTGATTTCACATGAATCTAGGCATTTGTGAAAAATGTGCCCCATAATTAAGCCTAATGGGACTCATACACCACTTCTACCATATGAGTCCCTTGTAGCCAAAAATTAAATTTAATTCAAATTCTTGGTAGTATTTTATCCTTCCAGATATGATGTTAGCTTTTAGTGTTGTAATTTCAAGAAATTTGGCATAACCAAGTATAAATACAAGGTCTTTTCACATATTTTCTCTTAAGATTTCAAGTTTTTACGCACTCTAGAAAATTGGAGATCAAAAGAGAATTCAAGAGTTTACAAGAGGATTTGAGAGACTTCGTGAGTTGTTTATCGTATTTTGGAGAATTATTCAACCATCAAGCATCATGTCAAAGCTATGATGCATCATGTTTGTTTTTTCACTAACATTTATGATATCAAGTTTCATGATTCAAGCTAGCATTTAATTATTGATCTATCACATTGAAGAAAGAGTCAAGATATACATCCGTTGCAGCCATTTGATACATATTTTCAAGCTTTTATTGCTAGCCTTTGGTGAGTTGCAACATTACATTTTGTTCATTAATCATTCTTTTATCTTCTTTGATTTCATTATAAGGTTTGATTACGAAAATGGGGTTTGACCAATGTAAACTCCTTTCCACTAAGATTTTTTTTTTTCCCTCTCTTTAGTGTGTGTTTCATAGATCTAGATTGAAGACATATTGAATAGAAAGATTGTAGAAAATTTGTCAAGTGTTCAAAATTTTCAAAGTTGTCACATCACCAACAAGATCATTGAAAGAATTCTACACTGCACAATTCAACATTTCAGATCCCGAAACCAGGTTGAGAAGATATAGTAGGGGTTGAAGATTCAGATTCAAATCTAGATTCTCTATAAAAGACAAACTGAACTGATATGCCACTTCTAGTGTATGAGTCTTAGTACAACTAAATTTTTAGTTTTAAGGAGTTCCAGACATATGTCTACTAGATTTTTGTTCCCGCCTAGAAAGTCTAATTTGGGAATAAATCGCCTAGGCGAGTGTATGAGTCCCAATCTATGTTAATTTCAATTTTTTCAACATTTCAAGCCTTCATTGAAGCTCCTATAGGTTTCTAGGTGCACACATTTGATCTCCTGGTTTTACATTCCATTTTGCATTCATTTCTAGGGAATTTAGTGAAGTATTGCATATCATTAGTCTTTCCAAGCCCTAGCTTGGTGGTCAATCCTTCTTTAGTCATTATTCATACCCTAGGACAACCTTTAGAAGATTTGTTTCCTTCATTCCATCCTTGTAACAATATCTCTAGGGTTTCCTTCAATGAAACAAGATAGTGAAATAGGAGGAACCCTATCTCTTCAAGGATAGAAACCCCTTTCCCCCTATTCCCATTGTTTCACTTACACTTTACTTAAGATTAAATCCTAAAATTCAAATAACACAAGCTGACATTAGATCTTGAATTTGGAATCATAAAAATACTTCCAAAAATATATCCCAAGGGGGGTCCTAAGTTATGTGAGGACCCATTTGCCATAGGGCGAATGGATCCTAACATTATTGACTAGGACACACTTCGAGGGATGTGAAATGATATGCAAAAATTTGGTCTTAGTACCTAGAGAACCCATTTTCTAGGTGGTGGATGGGTCCTAGGTCACCAGCCTAGGACACATACCTTCTAAAATTATTTTTTGTTTAATATTATCAATGAATGTCGAGCTTTATCCCTTAGAAAGTGTAATAAATTAGGATTGGACTTGAATTAAAGGAGATAATAAAGCTCAAATTAATTAATAAGGCCCTTGATTAGTGTGAAAGTGTAAAGATACACTTTACAACCCCCTATATAAGGCACCACTGAGTCCATTTTATTATTAATTATTCATTCCCAAATTAAGTGTGAAAAAGGGTTGTAAAAACTTATGAAAAGAAAAAATAGGATCAAGATATCAAAGATAACACAAAAGAGAGAGAGAGAGAGAGAGAAAGAATGAGAGAATATGATGATAGTATTCTCAATATGCATGAAGATAGTAGCAAAAAATGTATGTACAAAACTTTATTATAAAGGAGAACTAGGACACAATGAAGGGCCATGAATGAAACAAGTGGCACAATCATGTGTAGGGTAGGTGGAGAGAAATAATAAATAATTCAATGAAAGGTGGATCACCCACCTAAAGTGGAGGTGTATCACCCACCTAAAGTGGAATTATCATGCCATGAAAAGTGGAGATAAAAAGGTGATAACTAGATCACACCACAAAGAGTGGGATTTCTCCAAAACACACTTCCCTAGGTGTCCAACTCATATCTCTCTATGTATGCACAAAACTAGATACATGATGCCAATAAATAGGTGTGACAAGTGTAAACTACAATGATATGCATTCCCTAAATAAGATTAAGTAAAGTATAATAAGTAAAATACTTATTTACACCAACACCCCCCCTTAAGTGCAACTGGGGGAATGAAAATCAGGCTAATCATGCAAGATAAGATGCAATATGGGTCTCATAAACTAGGCCATGTTAGGTACCCATTTACAAATGCACAAAAATCTCTCACAAGAGAGGAAAGGGAGAAAACCTCAGGGGAAAAACTCCCCCTCAATAGAGAGAAGAAAAAAATGAACGTACAAATGAAGAAGGAAAAAACCAAAAGATGAGGAAAAATTCCCTCCCATGAAAGAGAATGAATAATTCAAGTGACTCCACCTATCACATCCCACACACCCAAGAGAGATCACAATTGATGGTACTTCCTCTTAGTGAAGGGTTTGGTGAATATTTCAGCTAGTTGCTCTACTATCGGACAATAGCAAAAGTCAATGACCTAATCCTGAATGAGCTCCCTTATGAAGTGCATATGAATCTCAATGTGCTTGGTACTTTGATACTAGACAGGATTCCTAGAGATTGAAATATCACTCTGATTGTCACACCGAATGACTATCGGATATGGAATGGAAAAAAAAACTCAGAAAGAATGTATTGAAGCTAAATGGCCTCAGTGGTAGCAGTAATAGCCCCCTATACTCAAACTTTGTTGATGAAAGAGAAATAGCATGCTACTTCTTTCTCTTCCATGAAATAGGTCCTAAACTAAGATGGAAGTTGTAGCCAGAGGTGGACTTAATATCACCAAAATCACTAGCCCAATCTGAGTTAGTATATCCTACTAAGTCAAGTTGTGCACCTGTTGCATAATTAATCCCATGTCGATGAGTACCCTGGATGTAGTGCAAGATGTGTTTGACGGCTTTCAAATGAAGCTCATGTGGTTCCTGCATAAAGTGGGAGACCATGCCAACCACATAAGAGATGTCAGGATGTGTATGAGTAAAATAGATGAGACTTCCAACAAGGTGATGATACAAAGTGGCATCACTTAGCCTCAAGCTTGACTCCTGAAAGTAAGGGAGTTAGAGCAGGCTTACAATAAGTCATGAGGAACCATGAAAAAAATATCAAGAGCATACTTGGGTTGTGATAATGTAATTCTAGATGAATACTATTGAATCTCAACACCACGAAAGTAGTGAAGAAGGCCCAAGTTGGTCATGGAAAATCTGTCTTGCAAAGTAGTTTTGACACTACCAATGATGAATGACGTGCTCCCTATAATGATCAAGTCATCAACATAGAGTACAAGTATCAAATTTGCATCATCTTGTCTCAAGATGTAGGTATTATGATATGAATGACACCTGGTGAATGCTATGGAGAGAATGAAGGAATCCATCTTAGCATACCAATCCTATGGGGCCTACTTAACACCATAGAGGGACTTCCTCAACCTGAAAACCAATGAAGTATCTTGGATGAAACCCTGTGGCTACTCCATATAGATCTCCTCATCAAGATCCCCATGAAGAAAAACACTCTTAACATCCATCTGATGTACTGACCAACCATGTGAAGTGGCAATGGCAAGTGTTAGGAAAATGGAATTCATCTTTGCAACAGGTGCAAAGGTCTCAGTATAGTCAACTCCTGCAACCTATGAGAAACCCTTTGCAATAAGTCATGCCTTATACTTATCAACACTCCCATCTACTACATATTTTGTTTGATAGATCCACTTGCATCTAACCATCTTTCTCCCCTTGGGGAGAGGGACTAGCTCCCAAGTGTTATTCCTCATCAAGGAACTATACTATTCCTCCATAGTTGCACCCCATTCAGGAACCCCAGAGGCTTCCTTAAAGGATTGTGGATTTGAAGCTGATGCAATGAGAGCATGTGGAAGAGGCTCATTCTCATGCTGTGACCTCTTCCTTTGAGTATCCAAAGGATCCCCAAAAAGTGGACTAGCTGCCTCAAGAGTTTGACAAGCCAACGAGGTCTAGTAGGGGTAGAAGGACAAGGCTCATCAACTAGAAGTGGACCCTGTGAAAGTGTAACCTTGCAAGTCGGTGAGGAAGGAGAGTCATCATCATCTGAATCACTATCATCATTGTCAACTATGGAGGAAGGAGAAGTAGAAGAGTCAAAGCTAGGTGAGCTTTCCTCAACATGTACACTCCTCTCAAAGAAAATCTCATGACTCTAAGGATCCATCGGTTTGTATGCCTTAACACCATTTGCATATCCCACAAAGATACAAGGCCTACTTTGTGGCTCCAATTTCATGTGTTTCTGCAGAGGAATACGAGCCCATGCCGGACTCCAAAACACTCTGAAGTTTTTCACAATAGGTTTCCTAGCAAACCAAGCTTCAAAAGGAGTGATGCCCTTCAAAGCTTTATGAGGAACCTGATTCTAGATGTAGGTCGTACAACTGATTGCTTATGCCCAAAACGTTGGACCAAGAGACCTAGCATGTATCATGCAGCTTCCCATTTCCTTGAGTGTTCTATTTTTCCTTTTTGCCACACCATTCTTCTAGGGTGTGTAGGCAATGGAATGTTGTAAGTCAATTCCCTCAAGTGTGCAAAATTCCTCAAGTCTATTGTTCACATACTCTCTACCATTTTTTTTATGAAGGATCTTGACTTGCTTCCCGGATTGCTTCTTATCATGTTCTTTGAAGTTGAGAAACTTTTCAAATACTTCACTTTTGTGAAAAAGGAAGTAGATCCAAATGTATCATGGAAAATCATCAATGAAAGTGAGTACATAACAAGATTTTTGAAAGGATGGCATTGGAAATAAGCCTACTACATCACTGTAAACAAGTTGAAGAAGATCCAAGGCTCTCCAAGAGTTCCCTCTATCAAACTTCTCTTTTGGATGCTTTCCCATGGAACATCCTGAACATAAACCCTCTGAAAAATTGAGTTGAGGAAGCCCTTTGACCATGTCCTTGGTGTGAAGCTTTTGTAGATAGCGGTAGTTCAGATGACCAAACCACTCATGCCATATCTTAATTTATGAGTTTGAATGAGTGATCAATATTGTAGAAGGAGTATGGGGTACCCAATAAGATAATGAGTAAAGCCTTGCATTGTGATAAGCTCAACCCATTGCAACCAAAGCATAATTTTAAAGTTCTTTTACCACAACTATGTCGGGAGTGAATTCAACTTTCTTACCATCTCCATGATGTGTGATTTGGTAGATGGAGAGAAGATTGGTGCTTAATTTTGGAGCATAGAGCACATCCTCAAATGTCCCATCACCCATCTCAATTGCACCATTCCCCTCAACTTCCACTTGTGTATTATCACCAATGAAGATTTGTGAGGTACTGAAGAGGACTCCAAGGAGGAAAATTTCCCCTTTGAAGAACACATATGCTGAGTAGCCCTTAAATCAAGAATCCACTTCTGTGATGAACTTGTTGTTGCCATGAAATCTTTCCCTTTTCCCTTAGATTGAGATGAAGTGGAAGTGGAAGGAGATAAGTCCTTTTTATAGGAATTAGGAAAATTGATGTTGTTCTTCTTGATGATGTTGGTCAACTCATCAATTTTCTTGGCATGACAATGATTCTCCTCATGTCCAATCTTTTTACAATATGCACAAGTTGGTTTATCCTTCTTTCTTGAGTTGTTCTTCTTTGAAGAAGATGATGATGAGCCTTATTGTGGAGGAGTGAATTGTTTGTTCTCTCCTTGTGGCTTTGGTGAAGATTTATTTTGGCATTTACCTTTGCCTTGCTTGTTGTTTCCATGATTGAACACCAATGCTTTTGAAGTTGAAGACTCAAGAATTCCCATTTTCATCAACTTATTTTGCTCAAGAATCAAAATATTTGTGAGAGACTCAAAATATGGTGATGTGAAGTTACTAATTGTCAATCATTGAGTCTGAAAACTTGAAACAAAGGTTGTATAGTCAGTTGGAAGCTTGTCCAACAAGTTGAAGACCAATTTATCATCCTCTTTCTCAATACCACAATCCTTTAGTTATGCTCTTAGCTCATTTTCCTTAGTGACATAATCCTGAATGGTGTCAAAATTATTGGGATCAAGGCTTAGGAGATCATTTTCAAGCTTGTATCCCTTAACCTTATCAACCTTGTGATACAAGGTAGCAAGCTTATCCCAAGCTTCCTTGGCTGTAGTACATTTATCAACATGGAAAATGAGATCATCTAAAATGAACTTTGTAAGTGTACACAATGCCATATATTTTTTAGTGAGCCAATCCATATATGTTGTTGGATTTGCCTTAGGATCTGCAGGTGCAGTTATGGTTCCATCAATATAGTATATTAAACCTTTTTCCATTAGTTTACTCCATGCACATACTTTCCATGTAGCATAATTATGTGTAGTTAAGAGTGGAACTTTAGATGAACCCATGATGGAATTCAAGAGAACAAGAGAGAAAATAGGCATAATCACAAAAGAGACAACCCCCCAAATTCACTCAACCAAAGTAAGCACCCCCAAAAAAGATGATTTCATACTTTATAATTTAGTGCATGTACAATAGGCCACTTGAAACTTGGCTAAGTGGAATTTTTTTTATGATTTACAACTTGCCACAAATAGGCTGAGAACATACTAGAATGATGAAGAAAAGACAAAAATTGAGATCTATGCAATACAATTGCCAAATAGGCCAAAAAAGACCATATGCTGAAAGTACAAAATCAGCTCAATATCACTTCAAAATCAATGCATATTCAAGAAGTAGATGAAATTTCACGCACTTTAAAAAAAAATGGCACCTTAAAAGCAATTTGTATGTGCATGTACGAAGCCCTGGAAGTTGCAGAAATGAGGATTGTTGAGGTACAATGATGAAAAACTAAAAATTATGGAAAATATGTCCACCAAAATCAGAAACCAACAACATAGTTGTGAAGTACACAAAACATTATCCCAAATTAAAAAAAAAATTTCGAAGATAGGATTCAAAATGAGCAAGTTATGAGCCTTCAAAGTTCACCTACAAAATCAAAAAGTTCATTGGAGAGGGGTCTAAAATTTTCAAAAGTCTATTGATGTCATGCTAATGTCAGTGAACTAGGATGTTAAATTTGACAGTCATCTGGCCGTCATAGCCACTGTCACCCCTTTTGCCAAAAAATGTTTTTTGTGATGAAATATTCTCTTTTTCGTCGGAATCTTGACAAATGGCAACAAAATATTTTGGTTCCGCCCTCTGGTCAGAATCTTTGGATATGCACTAGAATATTTTGTAGAATTCCACTAGTCTAATATTTTCATCAGGTTTATTAAAAGCTGGCCAGATTTTATTTGCAGCACCGATAGAGAAGATGGCGGGGCCAGTTGTATGTTGGACCATGACGAAGGCCACGATGTTGGCACCACATGGCAACAACCAACCCACGTGGTACCCTCTGTGGGTACAGGTCTGTAGGTTTGCAAATGTACCAATCTACAACCGTAAACTTTATTTTTTTATTTTTTTAATATTATTTTTAAATCAAAATTTTACAATCGAAAATTTTGATTTTTTTTTATTTTGATTTTTTTGTTTTATTATAAATAAACCCCAACTTTTTTTTAAATATTTCTAAACAAAAATTCTGATGAATAAATTTTTCTCCAGAAATATTATGAAACTAGAAATTAAATTTCCTGAGAAATAAATTTTCAAAACTACAAAAATTTATAGAAAATTTAAAAAATACCCAAATAGGCGATTTTTTCCGATCTAGAGCTCCTGATGTTGGATTTGAGTTAAATGAAAGACTACCCTTAGTGGAAACAACCTTTTGAATCTAAATTTGAGGTCATATTTTGTCTAGGATGCACCAAAATTTCATTGCGCCTCAGATTTTCCTCCTGACCACCTTCACACAAACTAAGGTCTCTGAACAATGGCTATGCAAAGAACCTCCAACTGCTCTAATACCATGTAAGAACTTATGAAAAGAAACAATAGGATCAAGAGATAAAAGATAACACAAAAGAGAGAGAGAAAGAATGAGAGAATATGATGATAGTACTCTCAATATGTGTGAAGATAGTACCAAAATATGTGGGTACAAGGCTTGGTTATAAAGGCCAGCTATGACACAATGAAGGGCCATGAATGAGACAAGTGGCATAGTAATGTGTAGGGTAGGTGAAGAGAAATAATAGATAATTCCATGAAAAGTGGATTCACCCACCTAAAGTGGAATTATCATGCCACGAAAAGTAGAGATAAAAAGGTGATAACTAGATCACACCACAAAGAGTGGAATTTCTCCAACACAGACTTTCCTAGGTGTCCAACTCATATCTCTCTATGCATGCACAAACGAATATGCATGATGCAAATAACTAGGTGTCACAAGTGAAAACTACAATGATATGCATTCCCTAAGTAAGCTTAAGTAAAGTGTAATAAGTAAAATACTTATTTACACCAACAAGGATTAATTTTTTCTACACTACATTTTTCCCCCACTTTAGTGAGAGTATGAAACCATATAAAAATCTCAACTAAAGTAGACATTCAAGACACCTATATATGCATCAATGAAAAATATATACAATAATACACTATCAATGACCAACAAAAATAAATGATCAAGTTTCGACAATTTCAAAGTGATGTGGAACATGGTTGTTTGTCCAAGAAATGGGAAGGATCAAGCTTCGACTCTCCAACACAATGTGGAAGATGTCTCAACTATTTTTCATAGCATGTCTTCTCACTTTGGGGTAGTGGAACCTCAGGCCATCCACTAGGTGAGTATCCAAACGGGGTGGCAAATGAGAGAATCATATTAAAGGCTTCCATACCATACCAAAGTTATCCTCTTGAGAACTTCAATAAGGAACCACAATTCTAAACACTTATGAATATTATTTCTATAGATTATTTTTCAGTGGGATCTTTCTTTGTTCATGTAAGGTCTTCTTCTTAGGGATCATAATGCATAATGTCTCTAAGAGAGGACAAGTCAAGAGTAATATATTGCCACTTATGGGATGCCTCACTTCGCATCAAGCCACTAAGGGAAAGTCATACGCTTAGAAATATCACACTCTTGGAGGACATCAAACCCAATGACATCACCAAGAAAAGGGGAAATCACAAGAAAAATAAAATCACACCATGAAATATGCAAAATGTTGAAAGATGTCATTGATGTATGCCCCAACTTTAAAGTATTTTTTTAACACCATTATTGTGAGAAATTTCTTTAAAGTAGCCAATGTTCCATCTCAATATATGAGACCTTACTCGAAAATCCCTATTCCAAGTCATATATTTCCAATATAGAGCTACATCATGAAAAAGGAAGGAGGGGTTGCCCCCAAAAATATATAAGGGATCTATGGATTTGGGGTCAGTATATCATTACTAAAATGTTTTCATAGAGCTTGAAAATATCATCACTCCCCAAATACTTATGTAAATGGAAGAATGACACAAAGAGAGAGAAAATAAAGAAAAAGCCTTTGGGTCAACATGGAAGAGACCTAAATGTCTCAATGCCTTGCTTCATACCCAAAAGGAAAACAAAAGACAATTGAAAAAGGTAAAATATTTATAACAAAGAGAAGAATGTAGATACATATAGAGGAATGCACAAAGAGAGGGATACACCAAATGAAACAACATAGGGGGATCACATTACACATGTGAATCACATAAAGAAACATGAAAAAATAAAATAATGCAAAATACTAGTAAGGAACATACGAGCCAACCTATAACATTTCATCGACATCCCAATCTCGATCGGTATATAAAAAAAGTGGACAACTAACCAAAGGGACCAGATCAAGTGTTGTACTAGGACACATACCAGGTTCAAAAATATTTTTAGGATATTTTTCATTGAAGCTCATGGAAGATTAAAACAATGAATTCAATTCATTATGCACTTGTTCATCAATTTTTTCAATATCAATGTCATCATCTAGATTTATCACATCAGGAGGTCAAATGATAATTTATCTTGTAGGTTCTTATTTTTGTCACATCAAGGGTATAGAATCATCATGCATTGCTTCAAGTAAGTTATGATCTTGATTTCCTATGTTTTTCTTTTCCTCTTTATCTTGTAACATATGAGAAATAACATGACGTATATGGCTACGCTCTCTAGCATTTAGGTTTCATTTCAATCTATTATCAATTTGTGTTTGTGTGGGAGTGGGTTTGTCAATCATAGGCTTCTCCTCCCTTAGGGGAGAAACAAAAGGAACCATATGAGGTTGTTTGACCATTTTCTCTTTGGCTTTGTAAACTTGTTTGAATCTAGGAGGTTGAATAGGACTATTTTTATTTTCTTGTGGTATCTTATAAGGAATTGAAGGAAGGGATTTTTGTTCAATCATCAGTTCATCAAGAATAGATGGCTCAATCACGGGCTGAGGCATGTTTCTAAGGGATAAATCTACTATGCGCTCTTCCTTAAACTTTTTATATGATATGAAAAAGTAGTCCTTATGAGGTCTGATAGGTTTAATAGGCTCAGGCCAAAATAAATCCAAGAAAAAATTCCCTTGGGAAGATACAGGATTAAAGCCACTATGATGAACAGTAAATATTTCATTTCAAAAGGGGAACTTAAAAAATTTATGCACAATTGACGGGACAAAATTCATGGAGCGAACCTATGGGTAGCCTAACTTCACATGAAATTGGTTCGACGACAGGATGGTGATGAATGAGACATTTAATATTTTTGATCCAACTTTGAAGGGGAGATCTATCGAGCCTATCGCAAGAAAAGAAAAACCATTATGCATCTTGATCAAATATTTCAGTTTGTCATATCTATATTGATAGAGTTCATTCAAATAAGATCAAATAATATCCCATTAGTGGGATTCTCATTGGCTCTTCTAGCTATGTAAAGAGGACCACCGAGTGCATGTTTAAGTATTTCTTTTTGTGAGAAAGAAACATCAAGAGGTATTTTGGTTGAGCCCTTATGAGGTTCAGCTTTGATAAATTTTATTATTTCATCTAGTTCATCTATATTTTCATCTTTTATGTTTTCGTCATCCGTGTCAGCATTCATCACATCATTCTATGTTTCACTAGGTTTGACAAATGAAATAGTATGGGATTTTTAAAGATTTATAGATTTTGGTTAGGAGGAGCTATAGAATTATTACCTTGATCATTCACACCTCCAATTTGTAGATGATTATAATCAATAAGCTCTTGCACAAGATGTTTAAGATGCTTACAATATTCTATATCATGTCCATTTTTCTAGTGGTAATGGCAATAAGAATTTGGTCTATACCCTAGACGTAATGTTTGATTAGGATCATGAGCTCTAATAGGAGGTAAGGAAAGAAAATTATTTTCAATGAGTTGCAACATGATATTATGAAGGGTATCGGGTAAAGCAGTAAATTTAATATTCCTATCAACAAGGGCATACAATTTTATTTTCTTTATAGCAGCCATATGGTTATGAGCTTGTTGATTTGGTTGAGGGGAATTAAACTGTAAAAAAAACCTATTTTTCTTCTTGAAAGGTTGGTAACTATTTTGAGTCATGGATTCAGACTTTTCATGATGTCTAGGACCATTTTTCACATCATGACCATAAGCTATATTTTGATAATCATGAAGGGTGATACATTGTGTGAAGGATGGGAATCTCAACATTTCAAGTTTGGTTTGGAGTTTTCTTTGTAAGTTGGAAATAAAAATTCATTGAAGGTCAGCATCAAGAATCTTAATTTTTATTTGTGAATAAAGCTTTTTGTATCTTGCTATGAAATAATTCACTTTCTCATTATCCTTTTGTTTGCATGTCATTAAATTAGCTAGGGTCATCTTGGGACCCATATGAATGTGGAAGTGGTTGTAAAATTCATCAACAAGCTCATTGAATGAACTAATCAAATTATTTGATAAGGAAGAGAACCACTCTAAAGCAGTATCCTTCAATGACCTAGGGAATAGCTTAGCCAAGAGTTTATCTTCAAAGATGAAATCCCTACATAGAGCTATAAAAGCGAAAACATGGCTAACAAGATATCCTTTCCCACCATATTTCTCAAATCTAGGAATTTCTATACCTTTTGGAATTTGTTCTCTTAATATCTCCAAGGATAACATATTGGTTTTGATGTATTGTGAAGGTTGATAATTTTTGTTTTGATTTAGAGTTGTAACTTGTTCTTGGAGGGATTCCATGCTTTGCAAATTTTTTTTAAGGATTACATCATTGTTATTAGTGTAAGGTGGAGGGGAACAAGGTGGAGTGGTGTATGTATGTGGAGGGCAAGTGAAATGTAGATTTGCGAGGGAGGATGGTTGAGGAGATATTGTATTTGAATTGACAAAGCTAGAAGCATTTTGTATGCAAATACCTAAGGAAGTGTTGACATTTGTAGTAGGTTGAATGGTTGTGGTAGCTTGAGTACTAGTATATGCAAGGATGGAAATGGGTATTGTAGGAGTAATTGAAATTCCATCTTGCCTTTGGGTACACGCGAAAGCTTGAGTACAACTAGTCATGATAGGGATGGTGTTGTTAACATTATGCACATTTCTTGTAGGAAATGATGTCATGGAAAATGAGGTATGCAATGTATGATCCGTAGGGGGTTGACTATCAAAACTATTAGGAAGAGAGATAGAAAGCCCAAGATCCTTGATAAATGGTATATCATGAGATGACATGAGTCTCGAACTTTGTCTCACTATAGTATTGCTAATAGGACACTGAGTTGTAAAGCTCATACAAGTTTTATAAACTTAGTGTGAAAACTTAAAATGGAAAGGGGCTTAAAATGCAATGCAATGACCTAGAATAGAATATGTAAATAGAATTTTTAGATTCTAAACAAGGAAATTTGTTGATTACACTATGTAACAATCTAAAAATGAAATTTTGAATTTAGACAATGCACTAAATTAACAAAATTAATCTAGATCTAATGAAATGAATGAAATGGAAAATAAAGAAACTATAACAAAGATCTGATATCAGCAAACACAAGCATAGAACTAAAAAATTTAAATTCTAGAAATAAAAATTTAGGTCTGATCAGGGACTCATTCACCCTAGGGTGAATGGGTCCTAGATTATGATTTTAAAATTGAATTTTATACATTTTCAAGCCCTTTTTAATTATTTTTAGATCCAAGTATACTATAGCAAGTTTTAGGTTTAATTTTCTTTAAATGCAATGTAAAATGCAAGTTGAAAATGTGGAAAAAGGATGAACTAAAAGACCTAGTTTGATATGAAATTTTTGATTCAAATTTCAAACATAATTTTATATGATATAGATTATATGCAAGATGAATTATTTTTTTTATTTTTTAGATTTAAAGAATGCAAACAATATAATTCTAAAACCATATATGAGATGCAAATTTGAATGCAAATAAGACACCCTAAATGAGATCTGATTCAATGCAAACGAAAGAAAATGAATGAAAGATATAATCTAAGATGAAAAGAGACTCCAAAATCAGAAAATTACAATACTCAATAAGAGGTTGGGTTCACTTTAATTAACCACCAAAAAATGGGTTCACCAAAATGAATCAACAAGATGATGAACAACACTTTTCTAGTATTTTATTCAATTTATGAGGGCTATAATACATAAATAACAATAAAAAAAAAACCTATTTGATATTAAAGTAAAAAGGTAGGTTCAAAATGGTAAAACTATGTGTACCTATTGCAAAAAGTTCTTTTTTGGGCCTCACTGAGGACTCATTCACCTAGTGGTGAATGGGTCCCTGCTAGGGTTTTGGAAAATTAGTTTCTGGGTCAAGTGTTCTTCAATGTCTCTACTCCCAAATCCTAGGTGTTCAGTTTCAGAAAGTTGAAAATAAATTCTATAGAAGACTTTTGTGATCTTGCAAGAAAGATGACAACTTTTACAACTTTGCGACTTTGACAAATTTTCACATTTTTCTTTCCAATTGATCTTTAGCCTAAAACCTACAATCACACATCAAAGGAGAAGATTTTTTTTTTTTTTTAGGGAATAGGAGTTTTCCTTAGTCAAACCCCATTTTGGTAATTAAACCTTAAATTGAAACAATTGCATAAAAGGAAAGATGAATGAACAATGTAATGCCATAACTCACTAATCCTCAATCGAACATTGGAGTATAAATCAAAAATCTTGCATGAAGTGGCCTCAATGGATATATATCTTGATCATGAAATTGACATAAGATATTGGATTTGAAGACTTAAACTTGATCACCAATGCTACAACATCACATTAGCTCAACAACATGCATGATGGCTCATGCCTTTGACATGATGATATGATCTTTGATTTCTGCAATAAAATTTATTAATATGCCTTTGCATGCCTTCTTGAATGATCTTGAATGCTCTATAATTCTCTTGTGAATATCCTTAGATTTCATAAAATCTTCTAGCATCAAACTATTGGAAATCGCCTAGTATTTATACTTAACTTAAGATTAATTCTTGAAATTCAAATAGCACAAGTTGACATGAGATCTTGAATTTTAAATCATGAAAATACCACCAAAAACATATCCCAATGTGGGGTCCTAAGTTAAGTGAGGACCCATTCTCCATAGGGAAAATAGGTCCTAGCATGCATGACGAGGACACACATCGAGGGATGTTTAATGATATGCAAAAAGGAGGTCCTAGGACCTAGTGATGACCCATTCACTAGGTGTCGAATGGGTCCTAGGTCACTAGCCTAGGGCACATATCTTGTAAAACTATGTGGTGTTTAATATTAATAATAAATGTCGGGCTTTATCCCTCTGAAAGTGTAATAAATTAGGCTTGTATTTTAATTAAAGGGGCCAATTAAACTCAAATTAATTAATCAGGCCCTAGATTAGTGTGAAAGTGTAAAGATACACTTTACAAAACCATGAATAAGGCACCATTGAGTCTATTTTATTATTAATTATTCATTCCCAAATTAAGAGTGAAAAAGGGTTAATTTTTTCTACACTACACTTAGTGCATGAGGGATTTGGGGACCCACCACATCAAATATTTTTATGACCCAAAGAGCGACAAGAACTAGGATGACAGGAGATGGATTTTACCATGTGGAAAAATTCTATTGGCTCGATGTTAAGGTGAATAAAGGTCAAATTTTTCAAAATTTGTTGACTCGATTCAATACATCCAAAGGTATAAATCATCCTCAAATCAAAGAATCAAATTAAATATTGAAAAAATGGGTACATGCAGTCATTCTAGTTCACATGAGGGAATAGTAATGCTGAACACGATGCCAAAAATCTTGAATTTATTGTAATTAACCATAAAAGAAAAATCCATGGTGCATTTCCAATTCACCAAATTATTGAAAAGTGATTGGAGATCAAACCTTATGAAGAATGAGATTTCTATGAAGTAAATTAAGGTTTGTGATTTGAGAAAACCTGCAAGTTTAAAATTACCTCTACTTTTCTCAATTACATATAGAATATTGTTCTCTTACTAGTTCTCATGTTGAATTGTTGTTCTAGGATTGATAACTATTTTAAATTTTCCTAGTTTGTGTTTCTTGTATTTTGTTTAATTGAAAATTTCCCTAGCATAGTCTGCACTAAATTTGAAACCCTAGTTGTAGTATCATTTTATTATTTTTCATGATTACTACAAAGATGTCACCCCAAGCCTCAAGAATCTAGTTCCACCCCACACAATAGCCCCCCACAAAGACTTATTATCCAAACTAACTAGTTTGAAAAATGGAAAAAACATAGGAAAATTGATGTTGCAAGGCCCAAGGGTAGAAAAGGGTATTGTGGATAAGAATTATGCAATTAGAGATGTTGAGATTAAGGTTATTGGATGGGAACTATTCATGTATTATTATAGGAAACAAAATTCCAAAGTTCCAAGATGCAATGGTTTGAACTTAGACCTAGGAAAGTTGGAAGTTCCAAATGTGTACCTAAATGTTGACCTAGTTAAATCCATTGCTACAAATTATGACCCAAATTTTTAGGTTGTGAGGAAACATGCTAGGGTGGAGATGTTAAATTTAACCCAAGTGGAAATTATATTTTTCTTCAAAAATTACCCTAATACAACCAAACAAATCAACCTAGAAGCACTAAGGAGAAAGTATGAAAAGAAACAAAGCACATGCATAGTGAGAGTGTTGCCAAGGTTCATGGTAAATGGAAAGGGTATAAGTACAATGAGGCTCACACCTGAAGATAAGGAACCATTCAGAGTGGATAGTATTGAGTCTTACTTTGTTAGAACTTATCTGACTCTATGCCAAATCCTAGGACATGACCCTCCATAGAGGATACCTACAACATCCATGTTCATGGTTACAAACATACAAAATATGTTGGTCAATGATGAGTATGATTTTACTACTTGTTTGTTATATTTTATTCATAAGGCACTAGTGGATTTTAAGTATGGAAAGGGGGGTGTTAGGTTCTGGTGGTATTCTTTGTTATGCCATATTTTCATGGCATATGGATCTAAGGAGTTGGGCCCAAGGCTGAAACTTAAATTTAAAGTTGAGAATTGATCTTCCACTCCAAATGTGGACCCATTTACTAGATAAACATTGTGAAACATCAAGTTTTATGGAATTCACAAAATTTTCTTCAATATGTTTGAAGAGTTATTTGGGAGCAAATGTACCAAGGATCCCCAAGGAATTGTTGAGGGGGATGTTAGTCACTTACAACATATCAAGTAATAAGATAATTTCCCCTCTTGAAAAGAAGTATAAACTAGTCAAATTTTCCTTTCTAGTTAGGCCTTGATAGTGTGGAAGAAACAACTCGGTGAGAACAATGTGATTACATGAAGAATCTAGATTTTTAGAAAAGTTTGGAATTTAAATACAATAATAACATAATAGTTTCATTGATAGACTTAGATTGCCTATAAAAAATAAGTAGATTTAAGATAATTTAGTGCTCTTTAAAACTATTTTAGTCACCATGTTTCAAAACAAGAGATATTGAAAAAGAAACGTACAAAAAATAATGAAATAAATATAAATCTTTTCAGAAAACAAGACAAAGAATTCTATTAATCATGTCTATAAGTTTAAACAAGATATCCAAGACAACCATTAACATAAATAAAATTCACACATCTACTATTAATGGACTCTAATCCTCAAAGGAAACTCAAACACACAATAATTTTGAATTTCATTGAACTAGAATGTCGTCAATCACGTGCATATCTAGAGAAAATACTACTTAATTCTCAATATTTAACTCAAATTTGATTAATTTGTTAATTGTGATTAAAATAAAATGATTATACCATGACCATGGTGTTGAGTCATAATGCATGCAATATAGGTGTAATCCTAGAATAAATAATGGAATAACTAAAAATTAGGTTGAATGTTATCGTATGGTTTAGGACATAAAGAACACCCACTTTCCAATTATTTCATTCAAGGATGACCCTAGAGATCCCAATGCAAAAGATAAAGAAAATAATGTAATACAGTTGTCCTAGGGGTTGAATGTAAACTAATGAGGGGTTCACTTGGGATAAAAAAATACAATGTAAATACAAATGCTAAAAACTAGTATGATGGAATGACTTACAAAATGACCCATAAATGTATGAAAAATAGAATAACAAGTCGTAGGATGGAATGCGTGCACTTGGGAGTCTGAAGCAGCCTTGAATGAATTCTAGAACACTAAAAAATCTAACTTTTTGACTTACTGGGACTGATTCACCAATCTGGATGAATCAGTCCTAGATCCAGATTTTTTAACAGGAATAGGTTTTTGGAAAAAGGGTATCTAATTTTGTAAAAATCTTGAAAAAGACACCTGTAGTGAGACATATTGACCACTTCTCAAGGATCAGTCCCATTTTTTTGTGAAGTGTTCCAGGAGTAGAATCTTGAGCTAAAACTTTGCAATCTTGTGAAGATGGATCAAATAAGAATGTCCCCACTAATTTCACACAAATTGGATGGATATTTTTCCCTAGATCTGATTTTTCATGATTCTTGACAAATTTTCATGGCAACTTTGATGAAATTTGCAACTTTGTCATTTTGGTGCTTTTGAAGGCTTCAAATCCACTTTCTTCAATTTATAAACCTACAATCACACATATAAAGAGGATAAAAATGTATTGATTGTTAGTGAATAGGGTTCAAACCCATTTTAGGTAATTAAACAAAATGATGAAATAATGAAAGATAAACATGCAACATGAAACATAGGACTTGAAACATGAGCAATGATACCTTGAAGGATGTTTTGTAATGAAAATAAATAATCTAACATGAAATGACCATGAAGGATATAGATCTAGATCTTGAGATAAGTGTAGAACAATGTTGGACCTTGGATTTTGAATGCTACATCAAAAAACTAGATCAATAACATCTTTGATGCTTGATAACCATGGCATGATGATGGATCTTAGATTTCTGTAATAATTGATGAAGAATTCTTCCCTTGAATGCCTTAGAAGTGATCTTGAATGTTTCTAGATGATCTTGTGAAGTCTAGGAATTCCTAACTCTTGAATGATTGACTTGATCTCATGAATTCTTATTGAAATAGTGATTTTAGACCTCATTTATATAGGAAATCTAGCTAATATCCTATGTATTAGCTCCCAAAGGCTAACATACATGAAATTGGACAAAAAACCCAATTTTTCGCTCTTAAAACCTTGAAAATGGGCCAAAATTGGACTCATTCACCATCTGTGTCATATGAGTCCCACCTAGATGGGACTTATTCACCCAAAGTGGGGAATAGGTCCAACAGGACGCATGTTGATTGCTAAAGTGTTAGGGAGTGTGTAAATTAAGTTTATTTTTTGATCTTGTTAGGTTTTTTATTGTAATATTCCTTGGGATGCATAATATAGTGTCTTAGGGGCCTATATTATGGTCGTGAATGTAAGGGGGGCCAAAATTCAATGTGAAAATGTAAATAAATACACTTTACAATATTAAATTAAGGCAAAATTGTGTCTATTTACCTTAGAAGGGCCCTAAATCCCATTTGAATGTGTGAAACACATTACACCACTAGATTAGGTCCATTTAATTTACAAGCCTACTAAATTTAATTTTAAAGTGTGAATAAATACACTTTACAACACTAAATTAAGAAAAGAGTTAGGTTTATTTAGCTTTAAAAGGGCCCAAAACCTAATGTGGTTGTGTAAAACACACCAGAACACTAGATCAAGGTGATATTAAGTCCAATTTATCATTAAATATTCCCCAATCAAGCAAGGCAAAGGCATAATTTTTTCGTTGCCACATTTAGCCTGCACTTTAGTGAGAGGACGTACTTGCTTCAAACTCACACTAAAGTAGACATTCAAGAGGGGTCCAAGTGTACCAATGTGGATGAAAAAGGATGACATAAATCAAAGGAGGTGGCCAAGCCCCTAGAATCTGAGATCCTTCATCAAAACAACATGACCACAAAAGGACATGCACAAGGTGTATGATTTGTAGAAAAACAACATACACAAACATACAATGCTTAAGACATAAAGAAGAAAGAAAAGAATAAGATGGGTGGATCCAGCTTCAATAAAAATGTGCTCACTTCAGGGCCAAAAAACATCAGGTCATCTATGTGGTTAGTATCCATAATACGCTCACTCTAGGGCTGTGGAACTTTTGTTCATCTACAGGGTGAGTATCCAAAAGGGGTGAGACACACAACCAGTATGTGTCCACAAAACATGAGTGGATAGGGGAATTCATTCTTTTGTTTGGCTCCCATACAACCATACCAAAGCTATACCTCCTAATAAATTTGATAAGGTCCCACACAATAATGATCTTTGAGCTTGATTAGACAAGAAAAAATTTATATTCTTGGAGCTCATGAATAAATAATGAACTTTGAGCTTCATGAGACAAGAAAAACTTTGTATGCTTGGAACTCATGAACAAACAAGATGGCTCTATAGGCAAGAAAAGTGTGTTATGCAAGGTGTCCATATAATATATATTTTAAATGAAAAATAGTGTAAGGTACATTAACAGGTATTTTTCTTAGTTCATGCAAGGACTCTTCTTAGGGAGCATCATGCCTAATGTCTCCAAGAGAGGACAAGTCAAAGAAATATCACAGTCTTGGAGGGAATCAAACCCAATGACACCACCAAGAAAAGGATGCATCACAAGAATAAATAAAACCACACAGTGAAACATTAGTTTTGATGTGTGCCCGCACTTTAAAGCAGTTGCTAACACCATTAGTATGAGCAATTTCTTTAAAGTTGAAAAAAACATGAGAGATTATTCAGAAAGCCCTATGCCAAGTCATATTTTTCTAATTAGATACATCATGAATAAGTATGTTACATGTGAGTCAACATAAGGAGTTCATCCACATACCAAGCTTGATCTTATATGTACATGAAATGTGATCAACTAGCCAAAAGAGACAATGGAAAGTGACATATGAGGATAAGGGTACCTAACCCCTTGCCCCCACTTAGTGCAGGACAAGGGTAAGCTGATAGGAAACATGCTAAAGTGAAAATCAATATCAATTAGAGGAATTAGGTACTCCCACATAACGAAGAGCACCATAATCCTTAAGATGTTGAATTTTATCACTTCAATCCTTACATTCATTCGTAGCATGACCATGAACTCTATGATATGCGCAAAAATAAACTCTTGTAGTAAAATTTATTTCACATGTTCTTGGAGGGAGAGATATCAAGCGTTCTTGGAGGAGTCTCGACAAGATACTCTCTTGATCAATGGTAGAAGCCGTTTTTTCATTTTGTGACAAATATATTTCTTGCTTAGTACAAGATGTCATACTTACACAAGACTCTTTAGATTGTGATATTTTGTTTTCTTCTTTAAAGGAATATGTAAAATCTACTAGATTCAAATTGTAAGTGTTTTTCATGAGGATATTAATGTTAAGCGAGGATTTCTGTATTTTTTTTGTTTCTTGCAAAGGATAACAATCAGGACCACTAGATTCTATCAATTTAGGATGCACTACTATTAAAGTCATCTTATAAGGATCTTTTTTAAGAGTGTTGATATTAAGTGAAGGCTTGTTTGTTTGTTTCGAGGGACAATAACCAAGACCACTAGTATTTTCTTTCTTGTGAGGCTCTATAGGGACATGGATACCTTGTTCTCTAGCACCACATCCTTTTCCACTATATCCTTGTTGTTTCATAAGTTCAAAACCTCTTCCATAAATATTTTTCATTTCTTTAGGATTCAAAAGTTGTTGATAGTCAGTTTCATCAAATTTTTTTTGTATTTGTTATCTTTTCTTCTAAAGTGGTTGAGGTGGATGCTTTTGAAGGGTCTTCCAAATTTTGTGTTGACATGAATGCATTTTATTTTCCCTCTTCAGACTCTTTTTTTATGATCTTATAATCTCCATGAATGTTGGTTTGAAATCTATGAAACCCCAATCATCTTCCAATAGCTTCATGACTTCTTCAATGTGTTTTTCTTTGTCTTTTTGTTGCATGGGTTCCACTTGTGCAGTTGGTGTTAATGTTTTCAAAGGATTATTCTTATTTTTATCAATTTCCAAACAATTGTTTGGTTCAGGATCTGCTTCGAGTATATGTACTTTGTTGTTGTAAACATATTTCATGATACAATGCAAAGTAGAAGGGATACCATTCATTTTTTGAATCCATGGTTTCCCTAAAAGGAAGTTATATGAAAGATCATTAGGCATAACATGGATCATTTTTTCTAATGTGGCCTTTCTAGTTGTAATAGGAAAAGTTATCACACCAAGCGGTTGCTTTCCCAAATTATAAAATCCACTAATTATGGATAAAGAGGCAGGTTGAATTTTTGATATATCAACACCAAACCTATCCAAAATGGTCACACTACACACATTAAGGGTGGATCCATTGTCAAAAATGGTTATATTTATTCCTCTTCCATTGTAGTGAACTATTACCATGAAAGTATCATTATATTTTTGCACTTCCAAAGGGGGGAGTTCATTTTTGTGGAAAATAATGTTAGCCTTTATTCATTGAATCATGGCTATTATTTCATTTAGGTTTGCACTAGAGGGAACCATGATTTTTTTGGAAGATTTTTTTAATCATGTTATGGTGGTTAAGGGATTCTTGAATAAGGTCCCATAGTTATATATTAGCAGGAGTATTCTTTAGTTGTTCAACAAGATCATACTCCTTTACCCTTTATGGAGGCAAATGAGGAGGACCTGGTAAGATAGGGTTAGGAAATGAGAGGGATGTTGAAGGTGTTTGTCTTGGTTGTAGATTCTTTCTAGTGATATATGTATGATCAATTGTTTTCATCTTAGGTGGGTAAAGGATAAGTTTAGGTGTGTTTTGAGTTTGTTGTTTATGTGAAGGTGGGTAAAGAGTTCGAGGATTATTAGGATGTGCCACAGAGTATATATGAGGTCCAATAGTCAAGGGAGATTGGATGAAAACTTACACATTCATAACCTCAATGGTATTGGTTTGAAGTATTTCTAATAAAGGGAAATCTAGATTCACCTTTATATTATCACCTAAGGAAGTTGCATTATTATTGTTGTCATTTTTTTGCATCATGATATCCTCCCTAGAAGGAGAGTTATTAAGAGAACTACAAACCAAATGTTCTTGACATTCAAGGATTGGTTCTTCCAAAATTAATTCATTGCAAGTAGGGGAATGATCAATCATTGGATTTTATTTCTTTTCAATGATGTTGTTTTCTTGTTCAATAATGTTTTCCCTAGGGGAAGATAGACACATAACATTCTCATGACTCTCATTGGTTGTAACATATTCCTCATAACTAGGAGAGGAAAAAATGTGATTGTCAAGATTGTCCATAATTTCATTTTTTTGTCCCATAATGTCTTCCAAAGTTGGAGAAACATCATAAAGAGGCTTGTTATAGACCTTAAATTTTTGATCATCTAACACTAATATACCCCCGTCATCTAAAATCTCATCCTCTTCTAGAAAATAATTCTCACAAGAAAAGGGAGAATGGAAATTAGGTAAGGTGATGTTTAGACATGTGTTTAGGATGTCATTCTCTTGTACTATAATATATTCACAAGGACGAGGAGGAGAAGGAAAAGCAAGACTTTCATGATTCTCAATGATAGTATATTCTTTCACCAAGATACATTTGTCACTAAAATGAGAGGTATCAGGAGAAGAAAAATTATGATAATTATCTATGCTTGCAATCTCTTCTATCACATCATCCCCACAAATAAGAAAGATAGGAGGGGGTATAAGTTTAAGGAAAGCATTCACATTTTCAATATCTTGCACTAAGAGACTCCCATAACTAGGAAATGTATGGAATAAATGAATAACATACTTATTGATTAACTTTTTCTTTGCAAACTTGGAAATGATAGAAAGTAACATTTTTGAAAAGTAATATATGAAAACTCAAAATGCAATGTAGAGACCTAGAATGAAATGCAACTTTTAGATTTCAAATAAGGTAATTTATTGGTTACACTATGCAATGATGTGAAAATGAAATGTTGTAGATGCAATCTTGGAATTTAGCAATGCATTAAATGAACCACTTCAAGCTAGATTCAGTAAATCCATGTAACAAAAACTCAACCAACTAAAACAGCTAACTAATGGCAAAGAAAAAAAGGGAAAAACCAATATTTTTAATATTGTAAAAGGTAGTGTTAGATGTGCATTAGGATTGATTCACCCAGAGGGGGCAATGAGTCATATTGATGGATTTTTTCACAATTTTTAGAGATTTTTAAGTAATTTTTATGATTTTTAGTTTGTATGATCTATGAACTAAATGCAAATTAAAATTTTGTATGAGTTTCAATAAAATTAGATGCAAAAGTGCAAGCTATATGAACTTTCACTAATGCAAAATTTGAAAACCCTAGAATGTTCATTAACTAATGAGAATCCTAATGCAATGTTAATGCAAGCCAAATATAGTATGATGATGCACTCAAAATTAGAATTATGATGTTCTAAATGTAGGTTCAACAAAATAGAATAATTAAAAATTGGGTTGAATTCTATCATTTGATTTTAGGACATAGAGGACACCCACTTTCCAATTATTTAATTCAAGGATGACCCTAGAGAGCTCAATGCAAAAGACAAAGAGATCGTACAATAGGGTTTTCCTAGGGTTGAATGTAAACTAATGAGGGGTTCACCACCAAGCTAGGGCTTTGAAACACAAATGCAATGTAAATCAAAATGCCAAAAACTAGTATGATGCAATGACTTACAAAATGACCTAGAAATGTATGAAAAATAGAATAACAAGTTGTAGAATGGAATGTGTGCACTTGGGAATCTGAAGTAGACTTGAATGAATTCTAGAACACTAAAACATATAAATTTTTGACCTACAAGGACTCATTCACCAATATGGGTGAATTAGTCCCAAATCTAGATTTCTGCATCGGAATAGGTTTCTAGAAAAAGGGTATTTGAATCTACAAAAATCTTGAAAAAGACGCATGTAGTGGGATGCATTCACCACTTTTGGGCGATCAATCCTATTTTTTCATGAAGTGCCCCAGGAGAAGAATCTTGACCTGAAAGTTGGCAAGCCTCTAAGATGGATCAAATAAGCACTTTCCTATTGATTTCATGCAAATTGGATGGATATTTTTCCCTAGATATGAGTTTCCATGATTCTTGACAAATTTTCATGACAACTTTGATGAAATTTGCAACATCTTTTTCATTTTGGTGCTTTTGAAGGCTTCAAATCCACTTTGCTTCAATCTATAAACTTGCAACCACACATATATAGAAAAGAAAAACTTATTGATTGTTAGTGAATAGGGGTTTGTCTTTATCAAACCCATTTTAGGTAATTAAAATAAATGATGAAATAACGAGAGGAACACGAAACATGCAATATAGGACATGAAACATGAGCAATGATACCTTGAATGATGTTTTTTAATGAAAATCAATAATCTAGCATGAAATGACCATGGAGGATATAGATCTAGATCTTGAGATAAGTGTAGAATAATACTTGACCTTGGATCTTGAATGCTACATCACAACACTAGCTCAATTACATGTTTGATGCTTGATAACCTTGACATGATGATGGATCTTAGATTGTTGCAACAATTGATGAAGAGTTCTACCCTTGAATGTTCTCTAGATGATCTTGTGAATTCTCAGAATAACTAACTCTTGAATGCTTGACTTGATCTCATGAATGGTTATTGAAGTAGTGATTTTAGACCTTATTTATATAGGCAATCTAGCTAATATCCCATGTATTAGATCCAAAAGGATGACATACATGAAATTTGAACTTAAAACCATATTTTTCCCATTTAAAACCTTGAAAATAGGCCAAGTGGGACTTATTCACCATCTGTGGCATATGAGTCCCATTTGGATAGGACACATTTTTCCAAAGTGGAGAATGGGTCCCACAAGGCCCATTTTGATTGCTAAAGTGTCAAGGAGTGTGTAAATTATGTTTATTTGTTGATCTTGTCAAGTTTTTGATTGAAATATGTCTTGGGATGCATAATATAGGGTCTTAGGGGCCTATATTAAGGTCATAAATGAAAGAAGTCCCTAGATCCAATGTGAAAGTGTAAATAAATACACGTTACAACATTAAATTAAGGAAAAATTGGGTCTATTTAGCTTAGAAGGGCCCTAAATCCCATGTGAATGTGTAAGACACATAACACCACTAGATTAGATCAATTTAACTTACAAACCTCCTAAATTTAATGTGAAAGTGTGAATAAATACACTTTACAACACTAAATTAAGAAAAATGTTAGGTTTACTTAGCTTTAAAAGGGCCCAAAACCTAATGTGGATGTGTAAAACACATCACAACACTAGATCAAGGTGATATTAAGTCCAATTTATCATTAATTACTCTGAAATCAAGCAAGGAAAAGGCATACTTTTTTTGTTGCCATAAATAAATCAAAGCTTTTCATAGAAAAGTCAACAAGTAAACTCCACACTGAGATTGTATTGTTTGTAATTGTAAAATTTATATAAGAATTTAGACCATTAGATAATATCTAGAATAATTTTTTTATAGAAAAATAAGTTCCTAAAATTGTAGATATGATAAAAAAACTAACTGGAAGTACCTCCAGTGCTTGAGTTTTTAACTAAAGAAAAATGAAATTTAAATAAAAGCACAACTGGGTTCCGTAGCTGGAGTTGAGTTCAAATTAAAAATAAAATAAGATTGAACTTGGCATGCAATTGTAGTCAAGTTTCTTTCTAAATTAGAGAAGCATAAAAATAACAATAGAAACTAAATTGAAATAAGAGGAAGTCCCAAAAATTCCTGCCACTAAAGTCAAGCATACGATATGTACTTTTATTTCTCTAGTAGTTATCACACACATCCTTGGACATCTTTAACTTATGTAACACTCAAAAAATGTATCATGCAAAACCTTGTAAATGTGTTCATGAAAAAAAATGGGTAGATATCAACAATGATCTCCACCTATCTCTAGTTATTTGGAGAAGTGATCAGACTAGGTTGGCATGATTTGATTCATCCTTTCTATTGGGTGCTCTCCTTTAAATTATTATATTTTTTCCTTATAATCCTTCAAAAACATATCTCCTATAGACACTAGTACCTTGTATTAATAATTTCATATGCCAACAAGAGAAAACCTACAAGATAAATAAATTTAGGCCATATATACTCTTTTCTCAAAGTTATAATTTATCAAGCCGAAGTTATATAGAAAATTTAAGGATCAAACTTCGAGCTTCCTGCTTACCCTTTATCATTAGTATATAAACTTAATATTTCATCCTTTCGTTATTAAAAAAATTGGGTATTATGGATCAAGAATCCCCAATACCTGATACCTAAGTCTCTTTGGTATTAGATATTGGAGATATCCTTTACCCTTTGTTCATTAATAAAGTATCTTTGAGGATATATTTCATTTTTGATTGGGTGTCATGGATCAAAGTTCCCCTTTACACTTTAACTTCTTGGTAATGGTATTTGTTATGTGGTATGTCTGACCTAGAAAGTCTGAAAGTACTTTAGGGATTGGAGTTTATTTTTTCAATTTACTCGCTAAAATGATTATACCATCACCATGGTATTGAATCCTAACAAATTCAATACATGTGTAATCCTTAGATAAATAAATAAAATCTTTTTGCACAAAATTTAGCAGGTAAACTCCACACTAAGATTATATTTTTTGTATTTTCACAAATTACATAAGAATTTAGATCCTTAGATATGATCCAAAATCAAAAATTTATAGAAAATAAGTTCCTACAACTGAAGATATAAAAATGCTAACTGGAATTACCTCTAGCGGTTGAGTTTTTAACTAAAAGAAAATAAAAATTTAAATTAAAGCATAACTAGGTTCCCTAGTTGGAGTCGAGTTCAACTTAAAAATAAAATAAGACTAAACTAGGGACCTAGTTGTAGTCAAGTTTCTTTCTATATTAGAGAAGCATGAAAATAATAATTAAAAATAAATTGAAACAAGTGGTAGTCCTAAAAGTTCCCAATGACATTAAATTTTGATGCATGATGTGCGCTATAATTTCTCTAGTAGTTATCAAAAAAATCCTTTTCCATCTTTTACTTAGGAAACACTAGGAAAACACGTCATCCATAACCTTGGAAACATTCCTCATTATAAAACATAGGTAGATATCAGCATCGATCTCCACCTATCTATAGTTATCTATCAAAGTGATTAGACCATGTTTGCCAAATTTGATTCATCATTACTATTGGGTGGTATACTTTAAATTAGAACTTCATTTCCTTAGAATCCTTCGAAGGAATATCTCCTTCAAAAACCAATACCCTATATTAAAAATTTCATATCTCAAGAAGAGAAAACTTGCAAGATAAATCAAGTTAGGTCATATGTACTCTTTCATCAAAGTTATAATTTTCCAGGATGAAGTTATACTAAAACTTCAAGGATTGACCTTTAGGCTTCCCACTTAACATTTACTATTGGTAAATACACTTAATCTTTCATCATTTTATTATTATAAAGCTTGGCAGTATCGGGGATCAAGAATCCTTGATACCTAATACTTATGAAATGAATTTCCCTTGTTGAGTTCAAAAGCATCTTGGGTATTAGATATCAAAGATATCTTTTACACTTTGTTCATTAATAAATTATCTTTGAGGATATGTTTCATATTTTCATTGGGTGTTGGGGATCGAAGATCCCCTTTTCCCTTTACCTTCTTGGTAATGGTATTGGTTAAGTGATATCTCCAACCCATGAAGTCCCAAATGACTTCAAGGATCAAAGTTCAATTTTTTGATTTACTCCTTCCCACCTTCTTACAACTGTTGATCATCCTAACTTTATATGTTTTCAACCTTAGCTTTTGCACAAAATTTGCTTCTATTTTTACAATAGTATAAATAAAACACTTGTTCCTAGACATCGAGAGTCGAGGATAACCCTTACCCTTTACACCTCTATAAAAAATAGGTAAGAGGTATCAACAATACCAGATGTCCGAAAGATGATGCAAAGGAATAAATTTTGGATAATTATTGTACTAAGTATAATCAGGGTAGGAATGTACCATGTACTCATTAGTGAGAGCTCTCTAAAGAACTATTTGTATTTTATCAGGTATCAGGGATGAGGGATCCTCTTTACTTGATACCTTATTTCTATCTATATTGTGTAAAGGGTATTCTTGACTCATGAAGTCCTAAAGGACTTAAAAGGTCAAGCTATAGGGTTTTTTCTTTTCAATTTCATGTTTCACTTAGATATTTCTTAAAAAGAAAAACCCAATGTCAAGGCCTGATTTAGAAATGTTTATCTAACTCGATTCATTTTTAAATTTTTTTAGTGATGACTTTCTTGGAAACTTTACCATGATGAAAAAAATCCTTCGTGATAATAGATATTATAGGTTGGGGGTTTTTTATACTTCTTACCTCTATAAGAAAAAAAAAAACTAGGATCCTAGATGTAAAATATCAAAATAATAAAATAAAGATAAATATTTGAGCTAAGTGAAACGTTATGCAAAAAATCAATAATCAAAGGTCAGGGTTCGTCAATACCCTTTACACCTCTATAAGCAAGAGGCAAGAAGGATCTCTAAAATTTGATGTCCAAAATTCATTGATCACATCAGCTAAGTAAAGGGTAAGGTCACTGGCCAGGGATTGGGGTTTCCCCTTACCCCTTGAAAATGTTTTAAGAAAACAACAAACAAACATTGTGAAGTTTGACACTTGATAAAGATCAAAACTTAAACCACTAAAATTAGCAAGGGAATATCACAAGGAAATCCCAAGGTCGAAAACCTAACAAAAATTTCAAAAATATCATCAATCAACATGCCAACAAGACAAATGATCTAGTAGGAAAAAAAATCCAGGAAAAATAGTGAGAGAAAAAACAAAATAGGGAAAAAAATAAAAATAAAAAGAACAAAGGAATGCTAAAACTAGACTAAGAACCAATAAGAAAAAAACATAAAATTAAAACGAAAACCAACAAGAACATAAAAATACACCAACCCATGAACAAACAAATCCAAAACCCTAAATACACAATCATGCTAAGCAAGTCGATTGAGTAAAGAAATTTACAAGTTAAAGGCTCAAAAATTAACCAGCTTGGACAATAGGAGAAAGAAGAATGATTCAAGCTAGGAGAATGCAACACATGAACATGCGAGCAAGAAGGAAACAAGACAAACATTTTGAGAATGAAAACCAATTGGGAAACCCACACACACATCCTTTTTTAAGAAAAAATATAGATCAATCTTCCTTAATAACAATGGTGAAAAGTTGTAGCCGTATGAAGAAACATGTTTTTTTGAGCTTATAGATGCAAAAAGGAATTAATTTTTAGTCAATATCCCTTCAATTAAATTCATTAATGGTGCACAAGTATGGGTTGTTAGCATTAATTCCTAACAGAGCTTATCATTTAATTCAAATTCACACTCTTTCAAGACAATAATATTGATGTTACAAACACGAAAATACAAAAATAAAAAATAAATAAAAAAGAATCAAAGGAAAATGGAAAGAAGAAAAAGGAACGGGGAAAAACAACACCCAAAGAAAAAAAGGGTGCCCACTTTGCATAAGAGAAAAGAGGGGTGTGAGTGTGAAAACAAAAAATATCTACCAAAGAACAAATTGCTCACAAAGCATTCCCAACTTCAAAACAATTCAGCAAGCTTAAACCTAAGGGTGTCACGAAATCAATGGTAAACAATGGACTCAAAAAAATCCAAGTATTCAAAAAACTCTACCCTTCACAAAAGTTTTCATGGATTTTGAAGTTTGTGCATATGATTAATCCTTTCAGAAAGGAAGAATCATTGAAATTTAATAACCAATAGATCAAGACCATTTATTTGATCTTTCCTTTCTTCCAACTAATTTACTACACTTTTTAATTTTCTTCTTTTATTTAGAACTATAGTTGGTGTGACATGGGTATAGCCCCACTTCCAGATAAGCATCAATAGCCCTGATGGAGATACCTCTAATTTCTTCAAACCTAGATCTACTACCAACCATCCTCCATAGCCTTGGTAGAGGTTATTTCAATCACCCTTTTCATTAATCCATTTTTTTCATTTTTTTTATATTTCCAGGTTATCACATAGTGTTGGGTTGGGAATCACGGTGGTCACTAAGAAAGACATCACCTTTTAATTTTCTTGAACCTATAGATTATTATCCTTTATTTAGACTTCTAAACTTGGTTCTTTATTATTTGTAAGTGTTGAGATCCAAGAAAAAAGATTCCAAGATGAATTGGGTTTTTATATCAGGAAAATCAAGACTCCAAAGTTTAAAATCAGATCAGTCAACTTTGAACCTAAACAAGGAAAATATTTAAAAATAGGAACACCTCTATTATGGTGGATATTTAGACCTTCAAACATGGGATACCCCAATAACAAAGGAAATAAAAACAATTAACAAACATAGAACCATAAAAGAATTCATAGAAAGAAAAGAAAAAGAAACAAAAAAACCTACCTAAACTATTTACATGAAAGAGTTAAAATCTTTCTTAGCATCCAAAATAGTGTTTGAGAAATTATCCATTAACAGGAAATAAGAAAATTTCTTGTGTCGTAGTATTGATCTTGAAGGTATTCTCTCCTACGACTTTAGTTATTTGATAAGGACACATCCAATGTTTATCAATTTTTGAATGGTTTTTTTTCTTCTCTTTGGATTTTTCCCATAATAAGATAAGATATGAAATCCTATATTCCTTAATCATGGCTCTTTTATCAAACCATTGTTTAACAATAGCTTGATGCTTTGACACATGTTCTAGTGTAGCATTTCTCTTTTCATCTAAATTTAATAGATTAAGAAACCTAACCAAAACCTTATCATCCATTTCTAGATAACTTTCCATAAATTTGAGTATTGGGATTCTAAGATTCATAGTGAAGGAAAGCTCCAAACCATGGACCAACTGATAAGGGGACATCCCTAATGCATTTTTTATCCAATTCCTATCATCCCATAACATAAAGTTAAGATGTGAATGATAATCTTTTGGGTTTTTGTCTAATAATTTCTCGATGAGACTTATTAGGTTTTTATTTGTAGGCTCAACCACCCCATTACCTTGTAGATAATAATTTGGTGAGTACTTTAAAACTACTTTATGCTCAAATTCCCATTATATGAACTAATTTGAAGAAAAATATGGGTCATTGTCACATACCATAGCGAAGGGCATCCCAAACTTGGCCATTTTATGCCCTCCAAGAATTTGATCATGTTGGAAGTAGTGCTTTGTCTACATGCTATGGATTTAGACCATCTTGTGTAATAATAAGTTGCCACCAAAATGAATCTATGCACTAAAGATGAATGAGTATGTATCATAGCAAGAAAGTTAAGGCCCCACTAGGAGAGAGGACGTACCTCCTATACCGATTATAGGGGAATAGGAACATTTGCTTTCTTTTTTGGCAGTTGTCTAATATATATGGAAAAATCTTACATGTTGGAAGACATCTTTAAACACACTTGGCCAGTAATGTCATGCCCATAATATTTGATGGGTTGTTCATTTAGAAGATCCATGACCCATACTTAATTTATTGTGGAGTTCTATCATGACTATGGTAGAATCTTCCTTCTCCAAGCATATTAAATAAATTCCTTCATAGTTTCTTCTATATAAAACCATAGATTTTATCTTGTATGCTTGACATTTGATCTTCAAAGCCAAACTATGGGCTGCATTCATGTTGTCTAGACACTTGTTTTGTAACAATTACTGGATGATATCTTTGTACCAATCATCAAATGATATATCTTGATAGGAATTTTGATGACATGTAAGTTGTTGATCCACTCTAGCTAGTTTTTTCGATAAACCTTGTCCTCTCACCAACTTCATAGGATGAATCTCCATGTAATAATTTTGAAGGATGGCCATCCATTTTTCACATTTTTCCCCAAGTTCATTTTCAATCATCATTGATTTAATTTTTGCATCAGGGATGATTGCAATCACCTTGCTTCTCAAAATATAGTGTATAAATTTCTTGACGACCTCGAATAAAGAAAACAACTACTTATCCAAATTGGGATATTTGACCTCTACATTCTTAAATGGAGCACTCATAAAGTCTATTAGCCTTTCATTGTGCTCTATTCCTTTTGAGTGAGAACACCCACATAGGAATGTTTTGAGGAAAAGGTATATATGTGGGATGGCCTTGAGTAATCGAGGCTAGTTAGTACTGGTGCACTTGTGATAACCCCTTTGATTTCTTGAAATTATTTCTTAAGTTCAGTTGTCCACTCAATTTTAGAATTTTTTTAGCAGATCATTCAGTGGGTGGATGATCTTTAGGAACTCACCAATGAATTTCTTGAAAAACTTTATCTTTTTGAAGAAAGATTCAATTAGTTCTTATTGTTTGAGAGTGACTATTTTAGGATAGATTTAATTCTCTCTAGATATAGAGAAATACAATTTTTTGATATTATGTGACCAAGGACCTACCTTTCTATCACACCAAATATACAATTCCAAGGGTTCAAGGAGATTCTAAAATCTTTGTCACCTTGAAGTATATTGTGCAAATTTTCTACATGATTTGCTCTATTTTTAGAATATACCATCAGGTCATGCATATAAATAATTATACAATTTCCAATTAACCCCTTAAAATCTATGTCCATGGACCTTTGGAAAAGTGGTTCTAGAATTTATTAGCACAAATGGCATTCTCCTATATGAAAAGTTGTCCCACTTGGTGGTGAAGGAAGTCTTCAATATATTCTCCTCTCTAACTATCACTTGATTATATCCTAAGTACTCATCCAAGAAAGACATCATATGGGACCCATAGAATATCTAAAAAAAAAATTCAAGTGAAGGAAATTAATAGTTTTCCTTTTCAGAGGCCTGGTTGATATTTTGAAAGTCCATGCATAGTCGGATTTCTCCATTTTTCTTCTCTATTGATACCAAGTTTTCAACCTAGGTAGAATTTCAAACTAGATAAATGGTCCTTGTGCTTGGTAGATTTTGAACCTCTTTCTGGATCAAAGGTTCTAATAACACATTGACTAGAAATTTCCTTTACCTAAAAGGTTTCATTTCTTTCCTCAAAGGGATGGTGTGGGTAATGATGGAGGTGTCATATATCTTTAACTCTTTGTAGCTCCAAGTAATTACTTCTCTGTAATCCTTCAAGTCTTGATTCATGTCATCCTTTTCTTCTGGAGTACAAACCTATTCAATGAGTACTTCTTTTTTATCTAATTCATTCTCTAGGTTATGTACATCACAATTTCCACCTTTTGAGCCTATGACAGTCCTTTTATCCTTTGATATATTGTTGGGATTGAAGATTTTTTTAATGCAACTATCCCCTTGGGAATGGTGTTATTCTTCAATTTTATTATACCATTTTCTTCCTCTTCAAATGGATCCATATCATCCTCATCAATGATCTGAGTAGCAAAAATCTCAGAGCTTGTAATGAATTCAAGGATATGTTGATCATCCTCAAACCTTTTCAATAGTGATGTTATCTAGAATAGTGATGTTATCTAGAATGGATGGTATGGGAACCATATCTACTAAAAACCTTTTCAAGTGAGAACCAGTCATAGGTTCCAATGAACTTACAGGAGTGGTGAGGGCTTCTACAATATCATTCTTTCATCTTTTGACCGATTTTATGTTAAAAGATTCAAAGTCTTTAACTAGATCCCATACCCTATTTCAATAGGTAGCCAATATTTTGTTGTGTCACAAATATTGGATCCTTACTTTCCTTAGAATCAATTGACAATATCCTTCTACAATCAAATCTAAGCTTCCAAATTGTTATATTTTCTAGGGGTGATGTTGGTGGAACATTGTCCTTTTCTTGGCCACTTTGGCTAGTAAAAATTGATTCCTTTAATTTTTTTCTTGTGTCTTTTGATAGATTTATCTCCATAGATGTTAAAATATCCTCATCAAGAGGTTATCTAGGTCATCTCCTAAGGTCAATTGATCTAATGAGTCAAGACTTTCATCTCATGTACTATTTTTCTTTGAATCAGTACCATCCATTTTTGGGTATTGCATAATTTTGACTCTTACACATGCATATTGACAAGGTGGTCAAGTAAACTCAGAGTTTTCTACTTCATTAATCATACAAAACCTTGGTAATAATAATACATATCAATCTGCATATTCTCTAAGGTTAGTTATGTTATTATACATTTTGTTCAAAAAATATTGAAATACTTAATTTATAGTTTCAAACTCTTGTAGCCCCTTGACAAGAATGTCTACTTCTAATTGTTCTTCAGTTGCTAATGACATGATTATAATATCATTCATTTTATACACACCTAAATCTAGCTCTATGAATTCCACTTCATTGGGAAAATTATGCAGTTATAAAATGTTTCAACTTAGGCTCGACATCAATCTTGATCTTGTTATTAAGGCCCTTCCTTGGCAACCAAAGTTGAGTGAATTCGATTGAGAACCATCCTCTCAATTTTTTAGTCCATTCACTATTGAGGAGTGTTCTATACATTTTGGGGATGTCTACTACATATATATTAATAAATTCCTAAGCCCTTAGGTGAGAAGCTAATTGCATATGAACATTTTTTCAACTCCCTTATGACTTTGACTTTAGTTTTATCTAATTGGACTACAAATCTATTGGTTGGTGTAGACACATAAAAATGGTTTGGACCCGCAAACCACATTTTTCTATATCATGCTTCATCTCAACATAGTTAAAATATTAAATTATGTCCCATAGTGCAATGTCAACTATTAATTAAATAATTCTTAACTATTTAATTAATTCACGTCTTTTACTCCTCTTGGCTATTTAAATAAATAAATTACATTTATTATTTAAATACATCGCTAATTGCTTATGTCACTCTATAATTAAATAAATTCCTAAATTTATTTAATTATTATTAGTCCATTACTTCCTCCTGATTATTTAAATAAATAAACTTTATTTATTTATTTATTACGTCATTAATTATTTATGCTTGCTCATAATTAAATAAATTCTTATTATTTATTTAATTATTATCCTCACCAACTTTCTTTCTAATTTTAAATAAAATCATTTATTTAAAATCACCTACTTTCTAATTTTCCTCCACAATTGAATAATTTTAATTATTAAATTGTCTTTATTGATTTTCTGTCTAAATTTAAATAAAAGCATTTTATTTAAATTGGCAATTTCCCTCTATCCAAGTAAATAATTTTAAAATATTAATATTTACTGTCACATGAATTCACCATTTTGGAATTAATTTAAAATATTAATTTCAAAATGGCATTTCTCTCCAAAAATTAAGTTATTTCTAAAATAACTTGATTTTCTAAGTAATCCTTTTTCTACTTGCTAATTCTCATCTCACTGTCACAACTATTCTCATTCCTTGATTGAATTTATTAAATTAAATCTTGTCCACTCAATTTTAATTCTAATTTTAATTAAGAGGTTGTTATTTTGAATCTTGACCATAGATTCTAGGGCACTTCTAAATCTTTAGTCTCATCCGTCCATACAAAATTGCATTTTCTATAAAATGCCAATTTTGTCTTCATGTCAAAATATCTTAATATCTCTTAATTTCTAGAATTCTCCTTCTTCATGCATTCTTGCATTTATTTATTAAAATCCTTCAAAATTTGCTAGGCCATGTCATTAATTTAGTTTGCTCACACAAAATCTAAGGGCATCCATCATATTGTAGCAAGTAGAGAGGTGCAAGGAAGGTGATTCATGGAGGTTGAAGACATTTGGTGAGATATTTCCTTTTGTTTTGTTATTTCCTCCTTTTTTCTTCTTTTCTTACTTAGGTTTGTTTTTTGTTTTTTTCAATGAAGCTAACTTAATAATTTCTTATGTTACAGTTGGTATAGGTGGTATCCCTAGCTTTTGACAGATTGAATAGGGTATGATGCTGCATGATTCCCATGAGTCCACTAAATAGTTATGAACATTTTTTTTGAACATCTATACTATTGACATAAATGGTTGGATTTCAATTTTACCTTTGAAGATAGTTGACATGGCATCAAAGCTATTAAGAACTTGCCCTATATCTTTTTGAGTAGAACTGGTAGAAGGTTTATTATTATTGCCTAAATATTTTAAAAGTGCTTCCTTTTTGGTTAGATAGTGTTGGAACATATCATAGATAGATATGTTAACCTTTATTTTCTTTAAATCATCAACAACACTATATTTCTCTTCACTCTAGCTTAGAGCTTTGTAGGGGTGAAGCAATTGGATATAGTCTTCCACACAAAGGGCTCTTTTGAAGAAAGAGGGTTGTTGTCTTCATAAGGGTTTGGGGAAGTTGGATATGAGCTTGGTGGGATCCCATTAGTTATAGTTTCCTTTCTACTTTGCATATTATAGTTGCTCCTATTTTGTTGGAAGGGAAAAATGTCATGGCCTTTTGGTTCATTTTCATTTTCAAATAGGAATGTGAACCCCTCTTCCTAAGTAGAATGTCATGGGTTAGTCTCATAGGAATCTACCATCATAGTATTTATGCCACTTGTAGAGGTTTGAGGACTACCATACATTAATGATAACACTCTCTACATGTTCGAGTGATTGGCCTCACTATGATCATATATTTCATAAAATATACAACAAAGGTTATTTTCAAAATATACCACATTAGCACCATTCAAGGGGAAAGGAACTTATCCATTGTTAGGAAGTGTATTATAAGTTTTGTTGCCTCTTTGGAAATTTGACTGTTTGTTATGAAACCCTTGGTTGTTTTGATTATTTCCTTGGTTCTTATCAAAACCCTAATTATTTTGGATAAGTTAGTGTAGGTGTAGTAAGGGGTTGCTAGATAGGGTATTGGTATGGAAGTAGGTTTGGAAATTGGTTTAGTATTCTAGGGATGGGATTCATAAATGGTAATGGTTTGTTAAAGCACTAATTATAACAGACATTTGGCAAGCCATTCCTAGAGGACCAAGGGATGGAAAATATCCAAAAATGTTTCTCACTTGTTGATCCATTTTTTATGCAATTGTGATGGCTTCTTGAGATATTTTATCCAATGTATTTTTTCATTTTTTGATAGCCTCCTTAAGAACACATTTGTGAAAGTATAAATAGATCTTAGGAAAGTTTGGATAACTACAAATTTTGATATCACATATAGGGTTTCTAGCTTCTTGTATGTCTTGTGGAATCATGTGTTATAGATACTAATTGGCTCATTTGGATTCTTCCTACAAGTCATGAATTGATGGTACAAAATAGTAGGATTTGTATATATTTTTAATTGGTTTAGAAACTTATCTTCTAGATCTTTCCAATTTTGGACCATTCCTATAAGAAGGTTTAGATAGAAATTCTATACAAAATCTCCAAAGGAATATGGGACCAATCTAAAAACCATGACTTGGTGAGCATTGTTTTCTTTATTTCTTATTCATTTACAAGTTTTGACATGCTCCTTTGTTGTGTTTCCTTCACTATACACAAATTTAGGACAATTTTTTTTGGGGTCTTAGGAAAGTAATGTAAAGCTCCTTGTATGTCCAATGGGGAACTTTTTTTATCATAAAATATTCCATATGGAATGGTGGAGGTGCAACAATAGTTGTGATCTAGGGTGTTGTTGGAATTATAAGAAATGATGGAAAACCTATCTTTAGTGGTGGAGCTACATGGTTGGAAACTTCAACTTAAGATTTACCTTTGTCACTCTTTGTTTTCCTATGTTGGAGTAACTCATTTAGATCTCCCTTTTCAGGGGAAGACTTGAGGACTCTACAATATCTTTCCATGGAGAATGACCCAATGTTTTCTAGATTTTCGGGTTCAAGGCCCTCCTTTTAGTGTCATTCCTATTGAGGGGGATGTTTGTCACTCACGATGTACCGAGAAATAATATTATTGACACTCTTGAAAATTAATATAAACAACTCCAAGGTTCTTTTCTATTTAGGTCTTGATTGTGTGGAAGACACATACATCAGAACAATGTGATTACATGAGTGAACTAGATTTTCAAAACAACTAGGAATTTAAATACAATTGCAACATAATAATTTCATTCATTATACTTAGATTTCATATAGAACATAAGTAAATTTAAGACAATTTGTTTCTCTTTCAAACTATTTCAGTGACCATGTTTCAAAATAAAAGACAAAAGAGAATAGGGTAAAAAAAGATATTCCAAAGGAAAACTACATAAATTACATAAATAAATATAAATCTATTTGTTCAACACAAAGCATTCTATTAATCACGTCTACATGTTTAAACAAGATCTCCAAGAAACCATTAACAAAAATAACATTCACACATCTACTATTAATGGAGTGCAATATTTAAAGGAAACTCAAACACATAAGATTTTTGAATTTCATACAACCAAAATGTCATCAATCAAACACAGATCAGGGAGAAAATCCTACTCAATTCAATAGATTTAACTCATTTCTCATTAATTTTGTAATTTTATTAAAATTAAATGATTATACCATCACCATGGTGTTGAATCCTAATGCATGAAATATACACGTAATACTTAGATAAATAAATCAAAGCTTTTTGCACAAAATTTAGAAGGTAAAATCTACATTGAGATTGTGTTGTTTGTAGTTGTAGAAATTACATAAGAATTAAAACCCTTAGAAATGATCTAGAATCAACCATTTATAGAAAAATAAGTTCATAAAATTGTAGATATGATAATAAAAGCTAACTATAATTACCTCTAGTGCCTAATTTTATAACTAAAAGAAGATTTAAATGTAAATAAAAGCACAATTGGGTACCTCACTTGGATTTAAGTTCAACTTAAAAATAAAATAAGAATGAATTGGTCACCCAGTTGCAGTTGAGTTTCTTGCTAAATTAGAGAAGCATGAAAATATCAACTAAAAGTAAACTGAAACAAATGGTAGTCCTAAGAATTCCCAACGCCCCTAAACTCAGGTGTATGATAAGCACTTTTATTTTTCTAGTAGTTATCGCATACATCCTTGGACACATTTAACTTAGGTGGAACTAGGAAAACATGTCATGCATAGCCTTGGTAGCATCGCTCATCACAAAACATCGGTAGATATGATTAGTGATCTCCACCTATCTCTAGTTATCTAGAAAAGTGATCACACTAGGTAAGCATGATCAGATTCATCCTTTCCATTGGGTGGTATCCTTTAAATAATTACATTGTTTCCTTAGAATCCTTCGAAAGCATATCACTTGGAAAAACTAGTACCATGTATTAAAAATTTCATATGTCAAGAACAAAAAACCTACAAGATAAATCAAGTTAGGCCATATATACTCTTTTCTCAAAGCTCTAATTTTTGAAGCCAAAGTTACACAACAACTTTAGGGATCAGCCTTCAAGCCTCCAAGTTACCCTTTCCTATTAGTATATACACTTAAATCTTTCATACTTTCAATATTAAAAACCTTCGGATATTGAGGATTAGGAACCCTTGATGCCTAATACCTATGAAATGAACTAACTTTGCTAAGTTTAAAAGCTTCTCGAGTATTAGATATTGGAGATATCCTTTACCCTTTTTTCATTAATAATTTTTTTTTGAGGATATGTTTCTTTTTTTGATCGGGTGTGGGGGATTAGAGATCCCATTTACCCTTTACATTCTTGGAAATGGTATTGGTTAAGTGGTATCTCTAATCCAAAAATTCTTAAAGGACCTCCAGGATCAGAGTTTAATTTTTTGATTTCCTCACTACCACCTTTTATGACTATTAATCATCCTCACTTTATATGTTTTCAACACTAGATTTTGAACACAAAAGTTTCGTCTATTTTTAGAATAGTCAATTTAGCAAATAATATTTCTTGGATGTCGAGAGTCAAGGATAAGCCTTACCCTTTGCACCTCTATAAGTTATGGGTGAGAGGTATCAATGATACCCAATGTCTGAAATATGATGCAAATGAATAAATTTTGGCTAAGTGTTATATTAACTATAATTGATGTAGGGATGTATCCTTTACTCCTTAGTGAAAGCTCTATCAAGAACTATTTGTATTTTATTGGGTTTTAAGCATTGGGAATCCCCTTTACCTGATACCTTGTTGTTATCAGTACTATGTAAAGGGAATTCCCCACTCGTGAAGTCCAAAAGGACATTGAATATCATGTTGTGGGAATTTTTCTTTTCACTTTCATGTTTCACTTAGGTATTTATTAACACAAAAAACCGGTCATTGAGGCCCAATTCAGATTTGTTTATCTAACTTGATTTGCTTAGAATTTTTTTTAGTGAAGGCTTTCTTGGAAACTTTACCATGATGAAAACAATCCCTCATGATAACAGATTAAAAGGTTAGGGATTTTTCATACCTACTACCTCTATAAGGAAATTAACAAATAGGATCCTTGACATCTAATATCTGAAATAATAAAATGAAGACTAGCATTTTAGCTAAGTGAAATGTTATGCACAAAATTGAGAATCAGTGTTTGGGGATCCTCAATACCTTTTACACATATATAAGCAATAGGCAAGGTGGATCTCTGAAGTCTAATTTCTGAAATTCATTGATCACATTAGTTAAGTAAAAGGTATGGTCACTAGTCAAGGATTGGGGTTTCCTCTTACCCCTTGCAAATGTTTTGAGCAAGAAACAAAGAAAAATTATAAAGTTTGATGCCCAAGAAAGATCAAAAATTAAACCACTAAAAATACCAAGGGAATATCACAAGGAAATCCCATGGTCCAACTACTAATGATTATTTCACAAACATCGTCGATTGGCACACCAACAAGACAAAAGATCTGGTAGGAAAAAAGAGATGAGAAAATGATGAGAGAAAAAACAAATGGGGAAAAAAAAGAATAGAGAAATGTCTTGAAACAAATTTTTATTTATAATTGATCTTTTATTAGTGGTAGTGTGCATATAATTTAGTTAGGGTTTCTTTTTATTCTACTTAATTTTTCTTGATATGGAGGGTATCCAATCAGGTAGCCAAGTGGCTAATGAAGTCATTGTTCATATTTTATAGAATATTGCTAAGATCTACTATTGAAACTCTAATGGATATCTTGTTGATAGAAGAGGTCCTATCACCCCTAGCCATCTTAATGGATGATCCATAGTAATTTTTAGACACTTTTCAAATCTCATCAAAAGATATTTGAGAGATGTCCCCTACTCCTATGAGATTCAAATCATCCATACAATCTTAATGGAATCCCCTTAGAAATACCAATTTCAAGGATTTAGGAGAGAGTCTATTTTGATAAAATTTCTTAGAACAAAACTAAAATATTTCAACATAATCTTCCAATGGCTCATCTTCTCTCTGTGACATCCTAAAGATTCCATCCTTCTTTCTATATGTACATCTATAGTAGTCCAATAATTTCTCTAAGAAAATTATCTTCATTATATCCTAGTTGGAAATGGCATTCCTTCCTAGCCCCATGAACCAATGCATAATAGCATCCTTCAACATGGCTAGGAACTATTTAAGCTAGTGGGTTTCTATAGTTTAGTTATAGCTTTTGCATAATACATCAAACTAAAAGAGAAAAGTGTTTGGATCCTTTGTAACCAATCCATAGAAAATGGGCAATTCTAAAGGAGGTGTAGGTTTTAGAGAAACAACCCTTTCTTGATTAGTTATTGAGAATTAAAATGTCACATTCTCTCCTACGTTATCCACACCCTCTTCATCTATGATAGAAAAATTTATTCTGGAAGTCTCCTCTATTATTGGTGTAGCTATCAGTATAAGAAATAATTCTTCTTCATTGATTCCCTCAATCTATTCACTTTGTTCACTAGTGTCTTCAAATTCATCACATATTTAGGGGAGAAATATTCCTAGAGTGTCTCTCTACCTCTAGACATAATGGTTCTAACTCTTTTAATTAGCAATTTTTACACATTGTTAGTAAATAGTTTTTCTATTGATTCCTAAACACCCATTTATCCTAATGGTAAAAGAAAGTTTGATAACATATGAAATCATGGAAATAATGTGAAATACACAAAATAATCCTAGATTTAACACCATCCCCAACAACACCAAAAATATTGAGCTTCCTCTAGTTCCTAATTAACTTGGTGCTACTAGTTATGCACTTACCTCAGTGGACTTGATGATCCCTAGACTAAGCAGTTCATCATTCACAAGAGGGTTGAATTAAATCATCTAAAAGGGAATAATAATATTAAAATAGTGTTAAAAATTTATATGCATTCATGGATTCTAGAAATTATAGATCATCTGAGTATAAGGTTATGTGAACTAATCTATAACACAAGAAAGGTGCCACATTGGTAAAAAATGAAATTATGCTTTTGGCAAGTGCAGAATTAGGTGATAGCCAAATGACTTAATATTTTTTTGTGACAAATTTGGTGCCTTCCAAATGGTTAATTCATTTGGTGAGTGCCAAATTTCATGCTTGAAAAATGTAAAGTTACATTAAAATAAGGTCTTTTTTAACTCATTTTTTTGCAACATGCAACCATTTCTCTCATTTTGTGGCCTTCCAAATCGTGCTCCCAAAAAGGAGATTGATTTTTTCTTGTCATTCATCATGAGGATGCTGCCAAGATTTTAGAGAGGTTGAAGAGATCAAAGAGGTATGTATTTATATTGCATTAGTTTTAAATTTGAATTAAAATGTAGATTGAAATAGGTTTTTTAAATAAACATTGTTTTATTTTCCACTAAATCAATCTCCACCTCCAAACATTGACAATCCACAATTACCCCCTTCATGAAGACCCTCTCAAACAAGAAGAACCTCAAACCCCTCCCTCAGTTCGTAGGCATCCACAAGGAATGCAATAAAATATTTTAAATGAAATTGAAAACAACAAAAGAGACATTGAACAATTGGTTGGAATATTAAATGTGCATTCAACAACCTACCCTTATAAGAGAGGCTTTGTTGAGTCACTCAAATAGATTTTATCACATGTAGGAGAAATGGGTGCGAAAATAAGGGATGAATTAAAACAATTTTATGCTAGTATACTTTCATATGAACAAGTCAAAAATGAAAAAATTAGCAAAGTCAACTTGTGTCCCATTTTTACAGACCCAATAATCAACACACCTTTACCACATTCATGTAGGAGGTTCCCCATCCATTGATATCACCATGAATTAATAGAAGTTAAGTTTTGGGATTGGTGGTGGATGGTTTTTGCCCAACCTCCATGCAATAACTATGAGGTACCATAGTATTTTTTGAGGAAACTCTATTGTGAGCTTATCCTCAATAAGGTGCCAAATTATTTTGAAATTTTATATTTTTCAAGGTAGAGGTGGGGGCTCCACACATGATATAATAGTTGCACCAAGAATCCATAGTTGGCACTGAAACCCTTGGCCAAACACACAGTGGAGCATGTCGTCATTCCTTCCATTGTGAATGACAGTATCAAGGTGGACATGCTAGAGTTGATTAGCTCACTCACTTAGAGCATTGTACAGTGTGTGAGGCCTCTAGTAGAGCCTGATGTGGACAAGATGAACGGTGGAATTTTTTTTCTTTTCTAGGGTTTATGACATAGAATGAAAATCTCCACTCTCTCTCATTCAAGAAAAAATCCTAGAAATCTCAATACAAAAGACAAATATATCTTGCTAAAGGGTTATCCCACGAGCTAAATGTTAGCTAATAAGGGGTTTACCATGAAGATAAGACTTGGAAAGACAAATGCAATGCAATATGTAATACTAAACCCTAATATGATTGAATGACATACAAAATTACCTAGAAAATTAAATGAAACAAAAAATTTAGCTGCATGTAGGGCTATGTGCACCTGATAACCTAAAGATGACTGATTGAAGCTAGAAAATGCTAGAAAATTTGACTTTTTGGCCTACTAAGACTCATTCACCAATCTGGTGAATCAGTTTGAGATGTGGATTTCTACATATGAATCCATTTCAGGGAAAAGGGTATCTAAATATGATAACAATTCCTAGAAAACACTTTTAGTGGGACTCATTTACCACTTCTGGCGAATCAGTCTCATTCCACTTTTTTGGGAATTTAAAGTTCAGATCCATGCTCCAGTCTGTTGCCTTTCCAAATTGATTTTCAGATCCGAATCTAAGAAAATACCTACAAAATAGAATATAGACTTTATTTTCTTATGGTGGTTTGTCTCGTTCAAACCCCTAGTTTGGTAATTAAACCTTGATGAAATCAATGAAACTTAAATGTAAATGTGAACATATACCCTAGTCTTAATTGTGTCTAAGACTAGAAAATATGAAACATAATGTAACCCTATTCTAATGTGCAAGAATGAGATGCATGAATAAAATATAGCAATGAATGAATCACTTTAAGAGACCTCTAATCACCCAAATGAGCCTCAACGATGTTTTCACCTTCCTTTGGATGAATGTAGAGTGATAGTGGAGGATTGAATCACTTAGGAAGCATGCCATTAAGCTTGGCTTGATGGCTAGTTGCATGTCCCCAACCTATAATTCATCATGATTCACCATAGATAACCATGATGAACCCTTAAAAATGCTAGATCTTGAATGAAAGTGAGCTTCAAGACTTGCAAAAACACTTTAATGTTGCCCCAAGATATCAACTTTGCTTTCTTTTGAATCTTGAATGCTCTTGTGAAATAATTTTTGAAGACTCTTGATGCTTGGATCTTAAAATTTCTCTTGAGAATGCTTTCTTAGATCACTTAGATGAAATAATGGCTTAGAATATTGCTTATTGGTATGTGTAGGATCATCATGGAAAAAATAGGCCCTTAAGTGGCAATAAAATTGAAAAAATCCGAGTTAGGCAACTTGACGTAAAAAATTGAATAAGTTATCTATATTATTTCAAAAATATGTAAAAATAGAATCTATAGAAAATTGAATGTAGTTTCTAAATTACTACGTTTATTTTATTTGTTTAAATCTATTTGGTGAAAATTTTAAATTTCAATGTAGTAGTACTTAAATTTCAGGGAAAAAAATAAGAAGTAGGTGTCTGTCTTACCACCCTAATGACAATAAAATGATAATATGTTTTTATAAGATTTTAGATATAAGTAGGAGACTCATGTCTCGATGTGATGCATATTTTTTTGTAATTTGTTTCCAAGTAAATAATTAATTATGATTTTTTTATTACAACTTTTAAAAAATATAAAAACTCGTATGTCTGACCACCTTAACTTGGTCAAAATTTCATTAAATTCAATTTTATTTTTTTAATCCTATAGTATGTGAAAAATAGAATGTGACGCATGTTTTGGATTCGAAAAATGTGATATTGTATGAAAGCTATAGATTTTTTTCAATCAGCCTATCAATCAAGACTTTAGTCATAATTCAAATAGAAAATGAATAATATATATTTATTAAATTAAAAGTAAAGCATAATTTATATTGGTGGAAATTTGAGAATCTCCTTTAAAAACCCTTTTTGTTTCATCAATCTTGGGTAAATAAAAAGTCGTCAGCCACATGGGCCATCATATGACTTAGATATTACCACTTTTTGGCCCATCATGATCTTGCACATACCCTAATATAGGCATTAACACCTAATTTACCATTATTTGGATCTCAAAGGCCGACAACAACCAAAAATTTGAACTATAAATGTGATTTTCCCACTCAAAACTTGAAAAAGCCTCAAATGGGACTCATTCGCCCAAGCTGACGAATGGGTCCCGCGTAGGAGGATTCATTTTCCCAAGGTGGTGAATGAGTGCCACCATAGATTTTTGAGTTGATTTTTTGGGATTTTTTATGTTTTTAATGATTTTGTTGGGTTTCTAGTTGAAATAAGCATCGAGATCTGAAATAATGGGTCTTAGGGGCCTATTAATGATGATTTTAAAGGGTAATTAATGTAAGGGTGCCAAAATAGGTCCAAATTAGGTGTGAAATTTCCTCACTTTCAAGAGAATACAATTTTCTACACTATATTTATCCCCCACTTTAGCACCCATATGACTCTACATGCATATACAAGCTGAAGGACTCAAAGTTATTATTTGTTTCATAAAAGGATATACGTATAAGTTCATTCACAACATGGGAGAATGAATCCCCCACTATAGCTATTTTCAAAACCACAATGTTAGGAACCGCATCCTACAACACGAATTCATTAGTTGTCCAAAATTTATCTTATCTAACTTCTTCTAGAAATGAAATTTGAGGGTAGATGTATGTCCCCCTTGATTCCACTTGCTTTAAGAAGGTGGTATCAAGGTAGTAGTCTAACCACATCGAATAATTTAAGTCATATCATAGGATATTTCCAAGTACCATACCACATAACGGTAGAAATTTGATGAGGACAAGAGAAAAATCATGATTCCAAAATGACAAATGGTGTTGAAAACAAAGTTCTCTAGCTCCTGTTATGTTAATTTGAATGAAATGCACTTTTTAACCCTAATATAGTAAAAACCCTAATTTTAACTTATATAAGAGTAAAAAGTGAAGTAAATTCTAACTATTTTTTCATTGACCTTCTTGTATATTGAGTTTTGTGGAGAGTGATTGAAGATGGAATGCCAACGGGATTACATGCCTACTAGGCTAGACATCCTACAAAATCAGGTAGCCCGCGATGAGCATTATGATCAGGTGAGTTGATTTTTCTACCTTATATTTTTCCTTACACATTTATTTTATGATTTGTATATATTTCTAGATTAATTTAGGGCCTTGAGATTTTTTTTGCAAAGTGTCCCTTTTTGTTGTGAATTTTTAATTAGATCACATAAAACATGTTAAATCATGGAGACATTCATTACATATTCTTACAAAGATTATTTAATCAATCACGTTATCACTTAGCATTTAACACATAAACATAAATACCAAAACACCAAATGATCATATATATACATGAAAGTTTTATGTACATGTGATCAATATATACAATTCTACTAAGGTCTATGACTTCTAGATCCCTCAGGATTTGGTGCTTGCATCTATCTAAAGGTGGTCTATTGGAAGACTATGGTATGGGATCATGATCATGAGCCATCGAGTGAATTGAGAGAAAAATATAAACCCTATAATTGTCCCCTTTTGTTAAAAAGTGTCCCTTATTGAATATATGAGGGATGACATGATTGTTATAACTACGTTGTAATTTTCTAGAATAAGCTTGGAGATGTTTGAGAGTGTTAATGCGTTGTTCATCAAGAATCTCAAGCTGATGCAATCGTTGTTCTCTATAAGTTTTGTCATCAATAAGTCCTTGAAGAGCAATCCTTTACATGGGGATTTCAAACTCCAAGGGTATAATTTTGTCAGTGTCATAGACAAGGTTATATGGAGTAGTCTCAGTGAATTTTATCATACTAGTGCAGTAAGCCCATAATGAATATGTCAACCATGTGTTCCAGTCCTTATTGTGTTTATTTATTGTCTTCCTTAGGATTTTTTGGAGAGTATTATTAGTTGATTTAACTTGACCATTAGATTGTTGGTAGTAAGGTGTTGAAAATAAATGTTGAATCTTAAATATTTCAAAGAATTTCTTCATGTAATTATTCTTAAATGGTGTCCCATTGTCTGAAATCAATGTGAAAGGAAGTCCAAAGAGAGAAATAATGTGATCCTATATGAAATGACATATCACATCAGCAGTTTTTTATCGAAGAGAAATAGCTTCTACAAATTTTGTGAAATAATTTGTTGCGGTGATTATAAAAGTATGTTTGATAGAGGAAGGTGGTGATATTTTATCCATTCAGATCCAGTCCCCAGAGTGAGAAAGACCAAATATAAATTTGGGCCCGAAGCTTAGAAGCAGGAGCATGAATCAAATTTCTATGTTCTTGACATTTGTGACATCTCTTAACATACTCAAAGCAATATTTTTCCATATGTCTCTAGTAATAGCCCATGCAAATGAGTTTTCAAACTAATGATCTTCCTCCAAAATTACCTCCATAGGAACTTGGATGAGTCTCTTCAAGTGCTATGGGGATTTCAGACTCTTTCAGGAATCTAAGTAAAAGGTCATTAAAGGATATTCGATATATCACATTGGCAAGAATTATATACTTAGTTGCAAGTTTGCAAAAATGATCTTGCGTATTGTTAGTTTTTTTCTCAAGAAAGGTACCTTGTTTTAAATAATTAAATATCGGGGTATACCATTCACTAGAGCCTTCCATAGTTGTTGTTAATACTTCTTTGGCTTTGGATTTGACTAATGGTTTCATAATTGTATGCAAAATGAAGGTGAAGTATTTTCAAGGATCTTGAGGTGATATGAGAGAGGCAACACATACCATTTCATCCGCATTTCAATTATATTTTTGGGGGATGTTTTCAATGGTAAATGATTCAATCTACTCGAACAAGTTCATTGTGAGATCCTTGTATTTCTATAACTTTTCATGCTTTGCTTGATATTTTCTATTTATTTGCTTGATGAATAATTGTGAATCATCAATTATCTTAATATTTCAAACTCCTAAAGCCAAAGTACCATGCAAAACAACAATTAATGCTTCATATTTTATTATATTGTTGGTGCATAGGAATTTTAAGCGATAGGATAAGGGAATAGGTTTTCCTGGGAGTGGGACTATTATAACCTAGGCATGAGAGCCTATTGTACACTTAGATCCAACAAAGTATAATTCCCATGCTTCTTTATCTTTCTGAATAGTCCACACATTATCATTAGGGAGCATTTCCACATTACGTAATGAGAGGGGTGAGGGAGCGTTTCCTAAGTGGTAAATTAAGGCTTGTCCTTTAATTGATTTTTATGAAATAAAATTAAGGTCAAACTTCGTTAACAACATAACCCATTCAACTAAGCATCCTTATAAAAATTTTTTGTTAAAAATATGTTTTAGAGGATCAAATTTTGTCATCACATGTATTTCAACATTTAATAAGTAATGTCCCAGTTTACATGTAGCAAATACAAGAGCCAAAGATTGTTTTTCTATTGTTGTGTACATTGTTTCTCATAATCAATCAAAGTTTAGCTAATGTAATAAATAGGATGCTCATTACCATTATCATCTTGTTGAGCCAACCATGCTTCAAGAGCATGGTTTATGTTGTTGTGTAAAGGATGACTAGTTTGTTTGGCATAGCAAGTTGTAAAATAGGTGGAGTTGCAAGATAATCCTTCAAAATATCAAAAGCCTATTTGCCATCCTCATTTCAATAAAAGTGAACATCTTTCTTGAGGATATGTGTAAATGGTAATCTTCAATTAGATAAAGATGCTACAAAATGAATGAAATCTTGAATTCATCCTTGTAAGGTGCACAATTGAGAGATGTTTCTAGGAGGTGTCATGCTAACTATAGCATCAATTTTCTTTGTGTCCACCTCGATGCCTCAATGAGATGATAAACCCTAGGAGTTTCCCACTATCTACACAAAAGAAACACTTTTTTGGATTCAATCTCATGTATTTTTTCCATTTTCTCAAAGATATTTGGAAGGAAATTTACATTGTCTTGTCTAGTTAAAGATTTGGCTAAGATTTCATCAACATAACCTTCCAAAATCTTATGTATGTAGTCATGAAATATTAATTTCATACCTTGTTGATATGTTGCACCCACATTATTTAATCCAAAAGGCATCATGACCCAACAAAATTTTCCCCAAATAGTTGTAAATGTTATCTTGTATTGATCCTGAGGGTTGATAAAGATTTGATTGTATCTAGAGAATTCATCCATGAATGACAACAAATAATGTCCTACAGTTGAATCTACTATCATCTCGATATTAGGGAGGGGAAATTCATATATTAAATATGCTTTATTTAAATCCCAAAAATATGTACACATCCTAATACGATTGTCAGGTTTTTTAACTACGACAATGTTTGAGATCCAAGGAGAATAATGAGTAGGTCTTATGAAACCAACCTCAACGATTTTTCAATGTCTCCCTTAAATTGAAAGGCTATATTAGGATTCATATTTTGTATCTTTTTTCTAATTAGATTAGCATTTTCAGAAATGGATATGTTGTGTGTCACAATTTTAGCATCGATTCCTAGCATATCCAAATATTTCCAACCAAAGTTTTTGAGAAATTCATCGAGTAAAACTTTGTGTTCTTCTTGTTTGTAATCATCAAGGCACTTTCATATCTTAATTAATTTATCCTTATCATTTATGTCCATTGGTATGTCAATTGTATCTCCCAAATGAAGTGCACTTGGATTTGGAAATTCAAGATTGCATTCTTCTTTACTCATATATGTTTCATTACTTTCTTTTTCTGAATATTTTTGTTTGGTGATAATCATAACACATGTAACATTTTTCATTTGAGGAGTGCATGGCTTGTCATAAAATCCTATAATTTTCTTCAAGGCTTCATCATTTTCAAAGTTTTCCCATGATGGTTTAGTATTCATATTAATAAATTCAGGATTTTTCAAGGTGAGACTAATTTTAGGTTTACGCATAATGGTGTTGATATTTAACAAAGGTCTTTTACTTTCTTGTGTTATCTTATAAGGACAATATCCCAAACCATTTATTTTTTCTTGTGTGTTGGGTTCCATGGGAACAAAAATCCCTTGTTCTTTCTTTCCACATCCTTTTCCCCTATAACCTAGTTCCTTCATACATTCATAACCTCTCCCATAAAGTCTTTCCATTTATTTCAAGTTTTATGGTTGTTGATAGTCTATCTCATCGTATTTTATTGTGTAGCTTGTATCTTCTTCAAGGGTATATGAGTTAGATGCTTGTAAAAAATAATTTGATTTCTTCATTGACATAACCATTGGTTTCTTTTTTTTTCATCTTCTTTTCTTATGATTATGTATTCTCCCATAAATGAAGGTACAAACTCCAAGGAACCCCAATCATTGTCTAATATCTTTGACATATTTTCCATTTATTTTTTGTATTCTTCCATAGGTTCAATGTTTTATATTGGAATCAATGTGTGTAGCAGACTTGTAGTTCCTTTTTCAACTTCCAGACAACTTTTAGGTTCAAGGTCAATTTCAATTTGGTATACCTTATTGTTGTAGACATACTTCATTATACGATGAAGAGTTGAAGGAACTACATGCATTTCATGAATCCAAGGTTGCCCTAAAAGATGATTATATGTAAGATTATCAGGAATTACATGAATAGGGGTCCACGAGATTTTCTTTCCAACTATAATAGGTAAAGTAATCACACCCAATGATTATTTTCCTACATTATCAAATCAATGAATTGACAAGGAATCAAGTTTAATTTTTCAGTTATCCACACCAAGTTTATCCAAAAGTGTGATATTACACACATTTAGAGTGGAACCATTGTCAAAAAGGGTTCTCTTTATTCCTAATCTATTTCAGCCAACTATTATTGTGAAAGCATCATTTTTATTTTTCAACTCCCAATCAAGAAACTTATGTTGACGAAAGGTAATTTCTACATTAACTATATTCATTCCTTGTATGAAAGCTACCACATCATTTACATTTGTAGCAATAGGAACTAGTACTTTTTGTAAAGCTATTTGAAGCATGATGTGATAATTAGGTGAATTTTGAATTAGGTCTCATAAGGATATCTTTGTAAGAGTATTTTTAGGTTGTTCAACAAGATCATACTCATTCCCACTATATGACGGTAAACGAGGAGCTCTAGGAAAAATGGGATAAGGAAAAGGTAAGGTTCTTAGAGTTGGTTTTTTTGGTTGTGGATTGTTTCATGTGTTGTATGTATGAGCAATGGTACAATTACTTGATTTCTACAAAACATTCCTTTTAGATGGATAAAGAGTAAATTCAGGCTTGTTTTTAGGTTGAGGTTTGTGTGAAGCTGGGTAGAGGATAAGTTGATGTTGAATCATGTTAAATTCATTTGGTTTTCTTTTATCATAACACACCCTCGTGGATGAAATTTGTGAGATGAAATCCTCAAGGTCTTCATCTAACATGTAAAATTCATCACTACTAAAAGCCTTGAGGGTTAGGATAACTTGGAAGAAGAGATTTTACATAGTCAAATACCTTATACTTTTTCCAAGTGGCTTATCTTTTTATAGGTGTTTTTGTTTTTGATTTCTAATGTATGGAAAATGTTATCTAATCTAATTGAACAATGAAATAATACTGAAATTATAAAGTGCAAGAAACCAATTCTATCCACAATTACAATGAATATAAATTATGCTAATTCGAATGATTTGAATGTAACAAGCACTATGCAAACTAAAACATACAAATTTTAATAGCAATCAAAAACCTAAAAATAATGTTTTAAATTTTGGAAAAAAAAGTGCAAATTCTACATTGGGACTGATTCTCCCAGTGGGGCGAATGAGTCCCAGTGATGGTTTTGTTTCAAAAATTTCAAAGAATTTCAATTGATTTTAATGTTGTATGATCTAAAAACTAAGTGAAAATGTAAATTTTGTTTTATTTTGAATGAGATGAGATACAAAGATTCAAGCTATATGAACTTTCACTAATGCAAAATTAGGAACCCTGGAATTCCAATTAACTATTGAAAACTCTAATGCAATGTCAATGCACAAAAGATTTAGGATGATAATGCACTTAAAATTAGAATTATGATGTTCTAAATGTAGGTTCACCAAAATGAAAGGTGGAAAATTGTTCTATTTCTAGGGTTTAGTACCTATAATGACAATCTTCACTCTTTCTCATTCAAGAGAAAAACCTAGATATCTCAATACAAAGGGGAAAGAGATCTTTCTATAGGGTTGTCCTAGGGGCTGAATGTTACCTAATAAGGGGTTCACCACCAGGTTAAGACTTGGAAAGAAAAATGAAATGCAAGATGTAACACTAAACCCTAATATGATGTAATGACTTAAAAGATGACATAGATGTTGAATAAAATAGATAATGAGAGGGGGGGTGAATTAGTATCTACACAAAATAATTGAACAAGTACTTTAAACTTTGTTGCAGCACAAAATAAATTAAAGAAATAGTCAAACATTAAGTTCCATAATGCATGATACCATATTTTACATGGAAAACCCAATGAAGTAAAAACCACAGTGACGATTAACTCACAGTATATAAATTTATAGCAATATTGGTAATAAAGAGGCTCACTACTAGATACAAAAGCTCACTACTTACAAAGAATTACTGTCCAAAATGGAGGCTCACTTCCTATAGAAATAAGGAAACAAAAAATGTCTAATCAAGTTGAACTAAGGAGTTACACCACATGTGTAGGTTCAACTCCTTTGAATCTTAGAGTATTCACTCACATGACTTGATCTTCAACCACTATTTAGATACTTTTCTCATACACACTTCTTCTCTTCGCATTCACATTCACTGTACACACCTATATAACTTATCCTTCATCAAATTCATCCATCTCATCACATTCTCATATTCTAACCATCTTGTACATATACCAAATATATCTGCATGCATTGATTAGGTCAGCCTAATTGATGCAAATCATATTTTCAAGTTGATAAATTTTTAGCTTCATATCAAGAGTAATTCACCCGTGTCATGCATCATCATGTCGGCCAAGATTAACTTAATACTGAAATTTAGTCTAAAAAACTGATGCCAAAGCATCACCCAATTCATATGAAGATCTAAAACTACATACATACGTGCTTCCAACCATTATAAGCCTTTTTCCAAAACCTCAGTTCATACTAATTACCAGAGGAGATATCCAGACCAACATAATAGAGATATTGGATCAAATACCAGATGAGATGAGTGTGATATGCACACTGGTACAATGTACCGAACCAACATTGTGATATTAATGACAGTAAATGAAAAACTTCCAACAATCTCCCCCTTTGTCATTGATGGAAACATGTACAAAAAGTTTGATTCAAAATTATCTTCTTTTTCCTTCTCATTCAAAACTTTTCCAAAAGAAATGGACATGGTGACATCTAACATTCAAAAGAACAAAAATTTCAAAACTACAAGATTTCCAACTATTCATTCTACCAACTTCCTTTCAAACCAAGATGACACAGGTCACCTGAAATACCTTCTTGTACCATTCCTTGATCACAAGATATAATTTATTCCGTTCAAGGATTGCAGAGCCCATTCTTGCACACACACTATCCAATACAACCAATATTTAGAAGGAGGATGACCAATCTATGGATGAACATTGATTCTCATAGTTTTCCACATTAGAGAGTATTCTAGAAATATCATCTAACCATACCTCAAGAACTTCCCTAAGAAGCTAGAAATTATTCACTACATCATCCCTTTTCCTCTACACAATGATCATTTTAGCCTGAAGTTCACCAATTCTCGGCCTTTGCTTTCCTTCTTTCTCTTCAAAAATATCAAATTTATTTCCAATAATATTCACTTCAGATTCTATTGCTTGAATTATGCTTTGGAAATTATCTATTGCAACAGACCACCAAAGACAATACTTGTATATGTTTGAAATTTCTTTTATGCATTTCTTTTTTTCAATGATCAATTCAGATAACCCTTGCTTTTCTTTAGAACATCTCTTTTCAACTAGAGCTTCTAGTTTGCATCCTCTCAGACCTTCAAGCAACATTCTCTCTTCAACTATTTCAACTAAATTTTTAGGTAAAGAATCAGAAACAACAAATACATCAATACCTTTATGAAGTAAATATTCAACAAAAGCATCATAAATTTTATGTTTGTCAATGAGTGAGGTTGTACTCCACACATCACCAATTTTCTTCTTTTTTCCTTTTATTAACGTAGACTAAATGCCTTCTAAATTGGAAGATTCTAATCCAGCCATAGATTCTTCTTCTTCTTTCTTCTCTTCAAGGATACCAATGACATTTTTGGAGACAACTTTTCTTTTCTTCAATTCTGGAGGGGAATCACTAGTGACTACTTCCAATTCCTTCATCTTGGAGGAAAAACCTTCCTCAAATTGACTTAACATAGTTTCATCAGAGCTCATTACATTCTACAATGATAAGAAAAAGTCTTTACACACACTTGCTTTATCCTCCAAGCTTTCCAAGTGTCTGTATATCTATTTTGCAATGGGAATCCCAGATTCCCATTCAACAATTTTCTTTCCCCTTAGAGATTTTAGAAAGTAAAGTATTAAACATGTAACCAAGGACCCAAAACGAAATGGGTATCCTTCTCCCAGTGTCATTTGTATGTTCTTAATGATATTTTCAAGAATTACCTTACATAGATCGAATTGATTGTTCTCTTCTACCATTTTATGCACCAAGTATATTGCAATGGCTGAAGTAGAGCCTTCGTGATTTCTGAAATAAATTTTATAATAAATTTCATATGTAACATACCAAACCAAATAATTTCTAATAGTATTGATCAATAGTACTTGGGGATCTTTTTCAAATCCTATCATTTCCTCTACTTATTTGTACTTTATAGTCTTCCATCCAAGAAGTTGTCTAGTGCTACATAGTTCGATAATGGCTTTGATTACTTTCTTCAAAATGGGATAGGATTTATCCAATGTAATGCTTCCATCCTTGAATTTTCTTAGAAGGAACAAGATAAGTTCTTTTTCGGAAAACCAAGGGAAGTATCCCCATACATCCAAACCTAGGGTTTGCATGTTCTATAAATCTTTCAGTTCCAACCCTAATTCCAACTTCTTTATTTTTTTCGATGATAAAATTCATCCATGTCAACTCTTTTCATCTTTAGAGGGGTATTCCCACTTGATCCTATTTTAGAAATTTTGAGTTTAGCTCTTAATATTCAACAAGAAAATTCTTTTGTTACCTTCTTCTGCATCCGCGAGATAGGAAATATTTCGTCACCTACTTTCGAATTTCCACTATGATTTCTTCGAAGGTCTTTAAATTGCTTTAAAGATGCTTCAGTAAAGTTTCAAGTCGCTCTACAAATCCTTCAAATGCATTTGATGATCAAAATGATTTGCAAAATTTTCTTTATATTCTATTGTTTTCCCTAACTCACATTAATTGCAAAACGTGACAAACTTATCTTCCATTTCGACTAAGAAACCCTAATATACTCCACAAAAGAACATGCTTACACTCTTTCTTCCAGTTTCTTTTGCAATACTTTTATCCTATCATTATTTACAGTATAACCACAAGCCAACACTTAGCACACTGTACTTCAGGGGTTTAACTAATTTTCTAATAATTATCCCCCTAAGACAATGCTAGGTCTAATTCTCTGAGGATTCATCTGCACTGGATGAGGGTACAAATGCATTAGTAGTCTTTGGTCCTTCTTTCTTTTTCCATATTTTTCTCATTTCCTTCTTAACTTCTTCCTTATCAATATTTTCAATTGTTTTATTATCTTCCACTAGAAGATACTTCTTCTCCTTTCTATTTCTACACACCTTTGAGAAATTTCCTTGTTTCTTGCAATTGTAGTAGACTATGTTTCTCTGTCTTGTCTGATTTCCATTATTCCCTATTCTGTATTGATTCACCTTATGTCCAAACATGTTATAGGTATAGAAATATCTAACAAATGATTGATTCATCCTTTTCACATTAAACATATTCATCATCACCTGACTAATCATTCTTATCGAAGATTTGTATTTAGTAGCTTTATGTCCCATCTTCTTGCATGTATAACATTATCCGAAGAAGGGACTAGAAAAATGATTCAACCTACTCCTTCACTCAGTTTCCTTGTGACCAAATTTATTACATGAAAAAAGAACACCATTGAATGATGAGTACCTTTGTGCATTCAACTATTTCATAGGTGGTTTCCTTCTAGAGTATCTCTTATGCTTCCCTTTTTCTTGAGTCTTTTGACTATTTACTAGATTTGAGTTCTGCATTTTTTCATCAGCTTCATTGCCTAGGCCACTTTTGTATTTAGAAGGTTTTTTTCTTGCTATCAAATCATCAAGATTGGTGGAGCTTGTCTTGAAATACTCTTCACAGAATTTTTCTTTCTCAAGTTCTACTTTTAGATTCATCACTTCCTGTTCAAGCCTACAACAAACATCAACTTTGCTTTGTATTACTATTTTTAGGCATTCTTGAACTTTCTTTTTTCATTTATCTTCAATTTTAGTTCGATATTCTCATCATTTACTTGCTTCAATTCCTCACTCAATTCTCTATATCTTTCTTTAAATTTCTTTGACTTCTCTTTCAATTTTCAGACACATTCATTTGCTTCAACAAGATTTTCTTTCAAGACTCTATTTTCAGTTTCTTCCTTCTCAAGATCTTCAAGGGTAGTTTGGAGCTCTTCTTTATCCATTTGTTCAATCTACAAGATCTCCCTCAAGTGATTAAGCTTTTCACCAAGGAACTAATGCTCTAATACCAATTTTTGAATAAACCAGATACTAAGAGGGGGGTGAATCAGTATCCACACAAACTCATTGAAAAAATATTTAAAAATTTATTGCAAGACATAATAGATTAAAGAAATAGTTAAACATTAAGTTCCATAATACATGAACACCATATTTTACATGGAAAACCCAATGAGGGAAAACCCTCAGTGAGGATTAACTCATGGTATATAAAGTTATATCAATACCGGTAATAGAGAGGCTCATTGCTAGATACATAAGCTCATTAATTACAAGGACTTATTGTCCAAAATGGAGGCTCACTACCTATATAAATAAGTAAACAAAAAATGGCTAACTGCCAGAGTTGAATTCAGGAGTTACACCACATGTGCAGGTTTAGTTCCTTTGAATCTTAGAGTATTCGCTCACATGACCTGATCTTCAACCACTATTCGGATACTTTGCTCATACACACACTTCTTCTCTTCACATTTTCATTCAATGTACACACCTATATCACTTATCCTTCGTGCAATTCATCCATCTCATCTCATTATTATCTTCTAACCATCTTGTATATATACCCAATATATCCTCATACATTGATTAGGTCAGCCTAATTGATGCAAATCATATTTTCAAGATGATAAATTTTCAGCTTCATATCAAGAGTAATTCATGTGTGTCATGCAACATCATGTTGGCTAGGATTAACTTAATACCAAAATGTAGTCTCAAAAACTTATGCCAGTGCATCACCCAATTCATATGAACTTATGAAAAAATACATACATATGCACTTCCAACCATTATAAGCATTTTTCCAAAACCTCAGATTATAATAATTATCGAAGGAGATATCTGAACCTACATACTAGAGATACCAGATCAAATACCCAAAGAGATGAGCGTGTTGCACAATGGTACAATGTACTAGACCAACATGGTGACATCAATGACAATATATGACAAACTTCCAACAATAGAAAAGTAAATGAAACAAAATAGAAAGCTACAGGAAGGTATGTGTGCACCTAAGAACTCAAGTTGACTGATTGAAGCTCTAAAATGCTAGAAAATTTGACATTTTTACCTACTAGGACTCATTCACTAGTCTAGGTAAATCACTCCTAGATCTGGATTTCTGCAAAGAAACTAGTTTTAGGGAAAAGGGTATTTGAATCTATAATAGTTCTAGAAAACAAGGGTATAGTGGGAATCATTCGCCACTTCTGGTGAATCAGTCTCATTATGATTTTTTGGAAATTCAATGTTAAGATCTATGCTCCAGTCTCTGTCCTTCCCTTCCAAAAAAATTTTTGGATCTGAATTTGAGAAAATACTTGGAAAATAGAATATAGACTGTATTTTCTTATGGGGGGTTTGCATATGCATCTACTTCAATGTAAACGTGAACATATACCCTAGCCTTAAGTGTTCCTAAGACTAGGAAATCTAAAATATATTGCAACCCTATTCTAATATGAAAGAATGAGATGCATGAATGAAATATGACAATGAATGACTCACTTTGAGAGATCTCTAATCACCCAAATGAGACTCAATGATACGTGTACCTTCCTTAGGTTGAGTGTAGAGTGATAATGGAGGATGGAATCACTTAGGAAACATGTCATTAGGCTTAGTTTGATTGTTAGTTACATATCCCCAACCTAGAATCCATCATGATTCACCATAGACAACCATGATGAACCCTTAACAATGCTAGATCCTATATAGAAGTGATCTTGAAGACCTACAAAAACACTTTAATGTTGCTCCAAGACTTCAATTTTGTTGCTTTTTAAACTTGAATGCTCTTGTGAAAGAATTTTTGAAGACTCTTAATGCTTGGATCTTGAAATTTATCTTGAGAATGCTTTCTTAGATCACTTATATGAAATAATGACTTAGAAGCTTTCTTATATAGGCATTAACACCTAATTTACCATTATTTGGATCTCAAAAGTTGATAACAAACAAAAGTTTGAATTACAAAGTTGATTTTCCTACTCAAAACTTGAATAATACCCAAATGGGACTCATTCTCCCAAGGTGGTGAATGGGTCCCACATAGGGAGATTGACTCACCCAAAGTGGCGAATGAGTCCCACCCTAGATTTTTGATGTGGGTTTTTCAGAATTTTTGTTTTTTTAAATAATTTTGTCAAGTTTTTACCTAAAATAAGCCTCGAGATCTGAAATAATGGGTCAGAGGGACATATTAATGATCATTTTAAAGGGTAATTAATGCAAGGATGCCAAAATAGGTCCAAATTAGGTGTGAAATTTCCTCTCTTTCATGAGCGTATAATTTTATACAATATACAAAACTTCTAGGCACAAAGTTCCACCCCACCATTGTTTATCTTGTGGTGTTGTTTGCACGTATGATGGTGAGAGTGCTAGAGATGCACCTACACAACATACATCAACTATAGAGTAGATGGTTATGACATACACATCACAGAATGAAACATTGAACATTGATACTTAGGTAAAATTCAACAAGCTCATTTAATTTTGTTTATTAAATTCTATTTTGAAATGTAAGAATAACTAAATTGGTACAATCAATATGGTAAAAATTTAAGGTTGGAGTATTCATGATACATTCAGCATTCCTATAGACCCTTATTTGTTTTTCGACATTGATTTCATAGGTATGCAACTAATTTTAAAGAAATAATTATTGTATATAAATAATTGAATGTTATTTGATTGATTATCTCATAACACACTTTGGATGTCAAATAGTATTTTTGTGGACCTTCTACCGTGACACCTTGCTATTCATGTCCTCAAACAACTTTCACTCAGATAGCCTTTATTCATTAATGGTGTTGTAAGACAATGTTAGCTACTTTTAGTAATTTTTAATGTTAAATCTAAAATAATACTTGAAACTACATGAACTTAGATAACTAGGTTCTTTAAAGTGATGGGTCTAGGAGAACTCATTAGTCTTTAAGATAATGCATCATATATTTTATCTTTGAAATTGTCATTTTCACTTTCCTTTTAATCTCAATCCTTTCACATATTAATTTTTCTAATTGGGTGATGGACTACAATGGTGGGTTACACTTTTTGGCTAAACTTGACATTGAAAGCAACATTTTGAGAAAAATATTCACTTTCTAACACTTATAGTAGGTAAATTGTTAGGAATTTGAAGATGATCCAAACTAGTGATTTATGAGATTTTCTCTATAGATTCTAAACATATTTTAAAAAAATAAAATTCTAATTTTTTGCATCTCCTTTCATAACTAGTTTTTAATAGTAAACAACATTTTTAAAAAGTGATGTGTACTTTTAATTGCATAAAAAAATCTATACAAAAGATTAAATTAAGATTCTTTTGAATTTAGGTTGGTAACACTGATATTTAGGGCTTCCATTTTTTTCGATAGCATTTTGTTGAATATTTTTATTTTAATTAAGTTTTAAGGTCAAACTAATTACAATTTAGACATAGGTTCACTTTCAATCGCATATTTTTTTTTGTATTTATTGAAATTATTATTTTGTTTGAATGAGGACATAAATATTGGTTCATACGTATTTTTCCAAAACAAAGTTCACTAATTTACTATTTTTCCACAATAATTTTTCACCGAACTTGATGTTTGATGAAAAACCTATGTCTAGTAAAACTGAAAAATATAACACAACCCCACTTCTAATGAAGGGGGATTCATTAGAACCCCTAAAAGCCACTAAAAGTTTCGCCAAATTAGCAATTTTTTGGTTTTTTTTCATGCAACACATTATATCAACAACTTTTTAGCATTTCCTCCTTTTTTTTCAGATTTTAATATTAATAGTTTTTTCGATTTTAATATTAAAAGTTAAGTATAGTGTAGTTCTATTTAATTTTTTCTAAGTTTCAGAATGCATGTAATGATTTTAATATTAATATTAATAGTTAAGTGTAGTTTTAACTTCGTTTTTCCTAATAATTTTTTTTTCTAAGTTATTTAGAATGCATGTAATGATTTTAATATTAATATTACTAGTGAAGTGTAGTTTTAACTTCTTCTTTTCTAAATTTTTCAGAATACATACATAACACATGTTAATCATTTTTTTTAATATTAGTAGTTAAGTTTAGTTTTATATTTTATATTTCTAAATTTATCAAATGCATGTTATGCATGTTAATCACTTCTTGGATTTTTTTTTAATATTAGTAGTTAAGTTTAGTTTTAGCCTATTTTTTCTAAGTTTTTTAAAATGCATGTAAAATAGTTTTTAATTTTAGGATTGAAATTATACAATTTTTTTTTTTGTAAATCATTATATAAGTAATAGAAACTAAGAGGAATTGTGAAGGATATTTGGGTTTTAGAAGACAAGTTTTGGAGAAGAGAAATATTTTTTTTTTGAAAGATATTTTTATTCTACAAAGAAAGTTTTGGAGGAGAAGATTCAAAAAAATTGTTAAGCGGTATTTTACAAAGAAGGAGATGGGGAACAAAAAGACAAGAAAAAGTAAGACTACACGAAAGTATTCAACAGAATAGGAACAAAGAATACATGAAAAAATCTTGCAAAGTTATTATAAATGTAAACAAGGTATGTCAAACTTGAGCCTCTCTTAATATTATTCCTTTTGTTTCCCTTTAACATTTCATTTTCTATTTGTGAGTTTATGTGGTGCATTTTGTTGTGAACCCTTTTGTGTAAAGTGATTTGTGGAAGTGTTATATTGGGTATATGGTGATTGGTTCAAATTTGTAAATGTGTTCATTCTTGCATCTAGATATGTAGATTCAAGGAAACATTAAGCATGCTTTAATATCTTATTATAAGTAGTTAATATTGGGTAAATATAGACTTTATAATTGTAATCATGGTAGTCATTAGTGCAAATCTTTAAGGGAATAAAATATTGAGTCTTGGGAATCAACTTCAATCTTGTTGTGAGAACTTTAATGAAAGAATCAAAGTCTTATTGGATCTAAATTAAATATTCTCTTAACATTAATTTTAATAAAAGCATGTATTAAAGGTCTTCACAAACCCAAGTATTAAGGGAAATTATTAAAAAAATATTAAAAAACTATTTTCCTCTTTGAATTTTCTTTCTTAATATGACTAGTTAGATTTATATCTTTTCTTTTTTTAACTAGGAAAAATATCAGGTTAGCATTATCAAGCATAAACAAAATAAACCCAAGTAAAGAAATTAAGGACAATGGAGTTAGAAAGCATGAGGATTTTCTATTTAATAGTTTAGAGGTTTTTGGGGTTACTAATATTTTTTTGTAGCATGTGGCAAGGAGTCTAACCTTTGTTTGTTGATTTTTTATAACTCCTTTTCAATTCCTAAATAAAAAAAATCACAAACAACAACTTGCATTCACATTTCATTGGTTAAAATGAACATGCATATACACTCATGGGCTTAAATTGAATACAATCATGCATTGAAACTCATTGAGGCTAAAATTTACATGCATTTTCATGACATGGGCTTAAAATGAAGCTTGGTTGTCTCACATTTATTTGGGTTTAAAATTAACAAAGTGTCTCATGTGTTTGCCTCACATTACAATTTGGATAATTAAAATGAACAAGTGTCTCCAATTTGTCTAACCCCGATTCAATAATAGAAGTACCATATCCCCTTTCACACTTGTGCGATCCTAGGTGCAAAAGATACTATTATTGACTCTAGGAATTGGGCCTTCCTTGGTAGGAAAAATTACTCACCCCAAGGTGACTCAAACCGGAAATGAAGCTCTCTAGCTGAGCTACTCCCCCCCGATATACAAATGTCAATCCTAATAGAAAACGCAGGATTACAAGTGTGGATGTGTCACACAGACAAGTGAATTACCCAAAACCCTATTGAGTGTAACCTCTTCAGGTTGGAATTCCTCCTTATCAAAGCTAATATTGTCTCATGTGTGGCCACTCGAATGGTTTCCCAAACTAAAAACCTTTTGTGTAGTCTGCAGAAACCTTTTCTATTCCCTAGTGCAACAAAAGTTGTTGCTAAGGCACCCACATTCTCGTTGTTCTTAGTAGAGGTCAAGAGCCTATCATGGGATATTTAAGAAGGCTCAAAGCTTGGTTGACCCAAGAAGTGAGTGTCGTGTTGGGGGAGCTAGTGTGGCCAAGCTTCTAAGTCACCTGCTAAGAATAGGTGCAGTTGGAGTAAAATTTGCATGGGATCCAATGAATATAGTCCTTGCCAACCTAGGATTGTGCTTGTTTTCATTGTGATTGTTTTAAACATTCAAAGACAAAACCATGTGATTTCCAAGTTCTTTCTTAAATAATGAACAAATAAAAATCCTTCACAAACCTAGAAAAACACATTCTGATGTAGGAGCATCGTTGGTTCTTTGCAATCTTGCATCAACCAAAAATATTTTCATTCAGTTTTGTTCTTGTTTAGTTCTTGTTCTTGTTCAAGTTGGCAGATTCGGTATTTCATCATGTTTTCTCACTAGACCTTGTGGATCTATGTTTCCATCGTGGAAATTTTCATATTCCTAATTCCAAGATTTTAGCTTGATTGGATCCTTTTTCAAAAATTTATCACTTTCAGATTAAGTGACAGTATTTGAACTAGCCCCGAAATAATTTCAAACGTAACGGCTAGTTTGATCGCTCTTGGATGTTTCCCATAGCTTGCGGATCCTTGTGAGGTGTTTCAAATTGTTTCGTGGAGTCTCTGTGACATTAATTTTAGGTCCACACTTCATCATATACACCCATCATGGAGAAATTCAAATTTGAGGTCGACTTATTCATGCACATGTTACATTTTCTTTATCAAAGATTGTAAAGATCTTTGGCTGACGCGGATGCTTCTAGATCTATGGATATGATATAAATCTTCTAATGGATCATTAGGATAGAAATCAATCAAGGTCAAGATGATGAAGATGAATATAGAATTTTATTTGTAATATTTTCTCTCACATATAGGAATAATATATTTTGAGCATGTTTTATCAAGCCTCTAAGCCCAATCTATAAGACCGAATGTGATTGACTATATGTAATTGAATTTTCAAATAATGAGAATATTTGAATCTGCATTTTCCTTCATATTTTGTGTTTCTTTTGTTGTGTAAATCTTGTTGCATGGTCTAGATTGTTCTATTTGAGGACCCTCCTACCATGTTTGCTCCAGATGGTATCAGAGTGAGGTTCATTCCATGGAAGATCATCAAAGTTTGCAAAGTCTTGTTGAATATTTATTGTGGGGTGGCAGATTGAGGATCCGACCTGGAGTTGTAGAAGACTTGTGTAAATATGGTGGGAAGAAGAAATGGTAGAGGAAATGGGGTGCATGGAAATGAAGACCTAGCTATAATGGATATATTGAGAGGAATGACTACTAGATTGGAAGCAATCAAAATGACCCAGAGGAGAGGTCAACTAGTTGTTGATGTGAGTGATGAAGAAGTAGAATAACATGAGAAAAGGGAAAGAGAAGATAAAATTGGCCTTGATTAGGGAGAAGAGAGGTTCATAAGAGCCCTAACTAGATTGAATACTAAACCACATTTCAATCCACCAGATTATAGAGGTAAGTTGGATTCAGATGAATTGATTTATTAGATAATAGAGATGGAGAAGTACTTTGATTTTGAAGGTACCACAAAAGACAAGAAGGTGAAATTTTCTTGTACAAATTTGAAAGGAAATGCATCCCTTTGGTGGGAATATTTGTAGACAAATAGGCAAAGAAAAGGAAAAGAGAAGATAAGATCATGGGATTAGATGGTGAATAATTTGAAGAATTTTTTTATGCCTACAAACTATCAGATCAGTTTGTTTCAAAAGTCACAGAATTTGAAGCAGGAGTCAAGTGTGAAAAAGTATATTGAGGAGTTCTACAAGTTGAATGTTAGATTTGGACATTTAGAAGATGAGACCGAACAAGTAGCTAGATATATGAATGGTTTAAGGTCATCTATACAATATGAGATCAGTTTGATTAAGTTGTTGAGTGTGGAGGAGGCATAACAATGTGCCCTAAAAGAAAAAGAGAAGATGAACAAAAGACATGAGTAGAGAAAGAGAGGAAGAGGTGGAAGATTTCAGAAAGGGAGAATTATTACTAGAGGAGGAAGAGGACCTTTTTCGAATTAGAATAAAGATAAGGAAGTCAGTAAGATTGATAATTCATACTGTAGAAATTATGGAAACTCTTACCAAAGAGGAGGATATGGTGGTTACCGAAATGAAGGTTATAGAAAAGGTGATAAACGATAGGAGAAAAGAGTATTCAGATGAGCTTGTTATAAGTGTGGTGGAGAAGGACATAGAGCATTTGAATGTAATCAGGGATAAGCAAGAGAAAGGAAAAACAACAGTAGAAGAGCAACCTTTGTTGAGGAGGATCATGTTGGATCATCTAATAAGCCAGAAGAGGGAGAAGTGTTGGTGAAAAGAAGAGTATTTTGTCAAAGTGAGATGTAGCAGGAACCATTGTAGAGAAATAATTTGTTTTGAACAAGATGCAAGGTAGCTGGTAAATGTTTCAAAGTGATTATTGATAGTGGAAGCTTAGAGAACCTATTTTGTGAAGAAATGGTGACAAAATTGAAGCTAGAAAGATTGAAACACCCGAATCCCTATTAGATATCATGGATTCAAGATGAGCATAAGATACTAGTAAGTGAATGATGTTTGTTGAAATTGAAGATAGGAAATTATCATGATGAAGTTTTGTGTGATATCATGCCTATGGATGTATGCCATGTTTTTTTGGGATGGCCTTGGCATTATGATAGACATGCTATTCATGATAGAAAGAAGAAAATATATACTATTGTTGTGAATGGGATGAAGGGGACTTTGTTACCATTGGAGGATGTTCCTAAAGTTGTGGTTTGAATGAATGCTAGAATTTTTTTGGTTGATGGAAGGAGATTTCAGGATGGACTGATACATAAGAACATGTGCTATGCCTTAGTTCCTAAGAAGGTTGAATATGTGAAGCATGTAGAAGAACAACTTGAGGAGATAAAGGAATTGTTGGTAGAATATGAAGCTATCATTTCAAATAATGTACTTGATGGATTGCCACCTATGAGGAGTATTAGTCATTGCATGGATCTGATTCCTAGAGCTAGTTTTCCTAATAAAGTAGCACCTTGGATGACACCGACATTAAATAAAGAATTAAATAGACAAGTGAAAGATCTATTGAGAAAATTTTTGATCAGAGAAAGCTTAATTCCTTGTGGAGTACCTGTAGTGCTAGAACCTAACAAGGATGGAGAATGGAGGATGTGTATAGAATCTAGAGCCATAGACAAGATCATAGTGAAGTATATATTTCCTTTTCCCTAGATGTATGACATTATGGATCATTTGAGTGGAGCCAAGTACTTTTCAAAGATATATTTGAACTATGGATATCATCATATTAGAATCAAACAAGGGGATGAATAGAAGACAACATTGAAGACAAATGAAGGATTGTATGAGTGGTTGGTGATGCCTTTTAGACTAATAAATGCACCTAGTACTTTCATGAGGTTGATGAATGAAGTATTGAAGAACTTCTTGGGTAAGTTTAAGATTTTATATTTGGATGACATCTTGATTTTAAGTAAGACTATATAAGAACATTTTTTTCATATAAGAGAAGTTTTGTAGATGTTGAGAGAAGAGAAGTTGTTGATAAACATTAAGAAGTGTAGTTTCATGAAGGAAGAATTTGTATATCAGGGATTTGTGATATCAGTGGATGGATTGAAGATGTATCTTGAGAAGGTAAGAGAAATTGTTGAGTGGCCTACATCGAAAAGAAATGGAGATTTAAGATCATTTCATGGATTGGATAGTTTCTACCAAAATTTCATTATTAATTTCAGTTCTATTTGCAGTCCTATGACAAAAAAAAAGAGAGGGGATAAGAAATATTTTAGGTGGACATCTGGAGTAGATAGGAGTTTTGAGTTGTTGGAACAATAGGTGATTGAGCAACCTATGTTGTCTTTACCATACTTTAATAAGGTATTTCAGGTAGACTGTCATGCAAGTGGAAATGCAATTGGAGGAGTATTAAGTCAAGAAAGAGGACTAGTAGCTTACTTCAGTGAGAAATTGAATGATTCTAGGAGAAGGTATTCAATGTATGACCAAGAGTTTTATGCTATAGTTCAAGCCTTGAATAATTGGAGACATTACTTGTTTCCTAAGGAGTTTGTGTTGTATACAGATCATCAGGCATTGTTGTATTTGAATAGTCAAGGTAAGTTGAATCAAAGACACATGAGATGGGTGGAATTATTGGAGAGTTATACTTTTGTTTTGGAACATAGGAGTGGAAAGTCAAATAGAGTTGTTGATGCTTTGAGTAGGAGAAGGAATTTACTGGTAGAAATGAGAGTGGAGACACTAGGCTTTGATGAATTGAAGAACTTGTATGAGGAAGACCCAGATTTTGCAGAACCTGGGAGAGCTTGTAAAGAACTAGTCTTGGAGGATAGGAGTTAGTGGTTAGGTTATTTTATTCAGGAAAATATCTTGTTTAGAGAAAATTAGTTGTGTATATCCTAGAGTTCAATGATGGATAACTTGGTGAAAGAGAAACATAGTGGAGGATTGGTAGGACACTTTGGAGTTGATAAGACAATAGCATTGGTAAGTGAGAATTATTTTTGGCCTCATATTCATAAGGATGTTATGAAATGTATGCAAAGTTGTAGACTTTTTCAAGTCACAAAAGGGAGTAGTCAGAATGTTGGATTGTATAAACCTTTGACCATTCCAGAAAGACCTTGGGAGGATATAAGCGTGGATTTCATACCTAGTTTGTCAAAGAAATAGGGAGGTAATGATTTTGTATTTGTGGCAGTGGAAATATTTTCTAAAATGACACATTTCATACCTTGTAAGAAGAAAACAAATGTAGTACATGTAGCAGACTTGTTTTTCAAGGAAGTGGTCAAATTGCATGGATTACCTAGGAGTATTGTTTTAGACAAAGATACAAAGTTTTTTGGTTACTTTTGGAGGACACTTTGGAAGAAGTTGAAGATAGATTTGAAGTTTAGTTCTAATTTTCACCCATAGACTGATGGATAGACAGAGGTAGTAAACAGGATTTTGGGAAATTCACTAAGATGTTTGGTTGGAGAGAAGACCATAAGTTAGGATTGAGTCCTTGCTCAAGTAGAGTTTTCCTACAATAATTCAATGAACATGAGTACTAGAAAAACACCTTTTGAGATTGTTACTAGAGTTCATCCTAGAGGTATATCAGAATTGCAAGAAATAAATAAGGAGGATAAAAGAAGTGCTGAAGCAAAGCAATTTGCAGAACATATGACCAAAGTGCATACTCAAGTAAAGCAACAGTTGGAAGATATGACTCTAAAGTATAAGGAACGAGCAGATGAAAAGAGGATACATAAGGAGTTTGAAGTTGGAGATGAAGTGATGGCGCATTTGAGGAAGGAAAGATTTCCAGTTGGCACATAGATTAAGCTCAAGATGAGGAAGTTTGGACCCTATAAGATTTTGGAAATGCATATGAAGTAGAGTTACCGGATGGCATGGGTATATCACCTACATTCAACATTGCAGATCTACATTAGTACCATGAAGCAAAATTTAGGGAAGATCGTAAATAAAAATTGGAAGAAAAACTTCCTAAACAAAAATCAGATGAGATAGAAGATATTTTCGATGTCAAAGATGGGAGGAAAAATTGTGGAAGGCAGCACAAGGAATATCTTGTGAAGTGGAAGGGTAGACCAGTGGAGGATTCTTCTTGGATTTCTCAGGTTGAGGTAGATCACATTGGTTTTCCTTTAACCCCAAAAAAGTGAGGGACTCAATTTTCATTAACCCCATATGTCTGATGTAGGAGCATACTTGGTTCTTTGCAATCCTGCATCAACTAAAAATATTTTCACTTAGTTTTGTTCTTGTTGAGTTCTTATTCATGTTCAAGTTGGAAAATTTAGTATTTCATTATGTTTTCTCACCAAACCTTGCAGATCTATATTTTCATCGTGGACATGTTCATTTTCCTAATTCTAAGATTTTAGCTTGATTGAATCTTTTTCTGGAAACTTATTTCTCTTGGATTACATAACAGTTTTGGAATTGGCCTGAGAATAATTTCAAACCTAGCCACTAGTTTGATCACTTGTGGATCTTTCTCGTAGCTTATGGACCCTTGCAAGGTGTTTTGAATTGTTATGTGGAGTATCCCTAACCTTAATATTAGGTCCATAATTCATCACATCCACCTGTCGTGGAGAAAATAAAATTTGAGGCCTACTTGCTCATGCACACATTATGTTTACTTCATCGGAGATTGTAAAGATCTTTGGCTGATGCAGATGCTTCTAGATATGTGGATATGATATAAAGCTTGTAATGGATCATTGGGATAGAAATAAATCAAGATCAAGATAATGAAGATCAATATAGAATTTGATCTGTAAGCTTTTCACTTGCATATAGAAATATTATATTTTGAGCATGTTGTATTAGGCCTGTGAGCTCAATCTATAAGCCCAAATGTGGTTGACTATATGTAATTGAATTTTTAGATAATGAGAATGTTTGAATCTACATTTGCCTCAATATTTTGTGTTTGTTTTTTTGTGTAACTATTGTTGCACAGTCTAAATTATTCTCTTTGAGGATCCTCCTACCGTGTTTGCACCACATTCAAACTACAACAATTTCAAAAATCTACCAAAATTGCAAGAAAACTAGACATTTATCCAAATTTAAAATGCCTCTCAAACTCTATACAATGCATTTGACCAGCTAAATCACGTTTTACAAACAAATAAATGCATCTTCTTGTGCTAAAATGCATTTTCTACCCTGAACAATGCAATTGACCTATTGAACCACATATGTTTTCTAAAACAATGCATTTGCAAAAATTGCAACACATGTGATACTTTGCAATGCAGTCAATTCCTTAAACTATGCATTTGCATGCACTAGAAAATCATTCTCATTTTCCAAATCTGAGAACAAATTCATAAAACAAATTTTATTTCTTGCAACATAATTGACTATCATAAAGCACAACTATCTGCCATCCAAAAAGACAAGATAGTTTAGGTTACATACCTTAGTCTTAAGTCATACCTTTGCATTGTCATTCTCTATACTTCACTATCATGTCTTAAGTTCCCCTTGATATGCTTGCTAGTCAATTTGAATACCAGTTACTCCATAAGGGTCAACACCAACAAGCGACAGACTTCAAATGACAATTTATCCAATCCAAATACCAACCGACCACAATGCATAGTGAATCACCCACATGCCTTTCCTACCAAAAATCCATAAGTCCTAGTCATTCAACTATCTAACCTCACTATCAAGACTCACTTAACACAAGACATACCATTTATATCTTGGAAACAATCCACACTGAGAGGGGTGGTGAATCAATGTTGTGCAAAAATTAGCTTTAGTAATATTTTGACTTTAAAACATCAATAAAATTCACTCATAATGCAGAAACAAGAAAGTAAACACAACACCATAACACCAATATTTTTATGTGGAAACCCTATTAGGGGAAAAACCACGGTGGATGGCCAATCCACAAGTATGATTTTGAGTATACTCAAAAGTGAAAATTACGAGGGAATGCACTTGCATTCAAGCGAATTGCCTAGAGTTGACTTCTCAAGAAAGAAAGGGCTTTCTACCTAGGAGTTCAGATTAAAACCATTTGAAAATTTGAACTAAGATGATAGCATCTAAAATTCCTGATTACAATTCCAAATTAAGCACAATAATAGATCTAGACTTCTACAAACTGAATCTATAATTCTTCTCTACTCTGCTCATGCACACAACACAAATCTTCTATGCGCAAGTGAAACTATGCATTATCACACCTCTGTCTTGCTCTATTTCACTGTTTAGACTTCAACACAACTCATACATCATATAGAATCATACGAAAGAACAAGTATATATATCCACAACATAGGATTTATTTACACTTTGTCAACCTCAACAAACATAAGAAAATTACAATTGTCGGCTCATATTATGAGAAATATATAATGTCTACCCACAAAGGTCAGCCATAACTTGGCTAGGACCCAAAAAATGACATACAAACATAGATATACTTAATTACTTCATTCCCATACATCTGTGACTTAATACATTCAAGAGGTCAGCCTTAATACAAGAAAAATTGATAAAATGCCAACCAAATCTTCTAAATTTCACATGATTTGGTACAAGCCATTGTGCTTTAGAATAAATAAAGATAATATGCCAAAAAAATTTCCCTGGGATGCACAAAGAAAAATAATAACCATAAAGGATCTTACAGATCGAAGAACACTGTGTTGCCAGATACTCTATTCTTGCTTGACAATCTTGAGTCTTCTTGCTGGTAGGACCAAATTATAGAGTGCAGACCTAATAGATGATTATGGTTGTCATCAATAGAAACACCAAGTAAACCTCACAGTGTCTCTTGCCAAAAATCTCCCCCTTTGGCATTGATGGCAACACTTAGTGAAAAATGACCAAGTGTCGGATCAGTACCAAGATAGATTGTACTACTCAAAAATTCAATAATGTAATTCTCCAATTGTCCCCTTGATTTTTTTTTTCACTCTATTCCTTCACCCCTTTGACATCAATAGAAAAGGTATGTTTCGAATGCCAAAAATGTATCGATTCACAAAAGTTGTTAGAGAAAAAAAAACTATAACTTACATGAGTTGCAAAATATCAACAAAGTCTTTCTTTAGTCGAATCAGATTTGTGTCCCAAATCCTTTTAAGACTTTCCAAAATTGTGATATGACCATAGATCAAATAGGATTGAGTCTCCACAGACTCCAAGTTGGATGGATCTGCAACTCCTAAATATTCCTCTCCTTCTTTGAGAGCACTTGACAATATGTCAAGTTTTGGACAAATGATGCTCTAGAAGTCACAAATTCTTGCAACAATTTTGTCATTTTCATATTTCAACCCTTGTATATTACTAACTAGAGACATAAATTCTCCTTGTTCTTTCCCAACACTATTGGTTACCAGATCAAATGCTTCTGAGATAACATTTAGCTTGAGTTCCAGCTCCTTGACCTTCTTTACATTTTCTTTTGTAAATTTTGAGAAAGATAGGCATGCTTTGTAAATATTTCTGCCTTCAGACAGAGCATCCTTTACATTCTTAATGTGTGTATTCAATAGTGTTTTATCTTGAATAATCAAATCTTTCATGCCACTAAATATTTTAGCATCGAATTCTTTATGTACTTTTTTCATGGCTTATTTTTCAAATGACTAAAAATGAGTGTCAACAAAACAGATTAGCCTTTTTTGCTCACAAGAGGATGAGCTAGCTGAATCTTTTACATAATATGACATTAATTTTTTCAATACCTCAAATGCCTAATTTAATAATTCAATGTCCTCAATGTGAGATTTCAGTAGCTCCTCTCTTGACTGAGCTTGAGCCAATGTACCTACTCTCATCTTCTAAACTGGGCATAAGGTAGACAGGTGAATAGGACATTCGATCAATTCTAGATTCAGTTCTTCCTTTTGTGCAACCAAAAAATTCTTTACAATTTCAGAAGTGTCTCTTGTAGTAACCGAAATTGTTTTCTTCTCCTCAACAGGTGTCTCCTCAGCTGAAGGTGACATATTGGATTCATATATTTCTACCTTTTCAACTAAAATATTTTCAGGTGCCTCCACTTCGATGGGAATTTTAGTGTTAGCATCAGTACCAACATTACCATCAGCATTATCATCAACATTTTTATCAGCATTGCCTTCTTCTACTTCATTTACTAAATCAAGTAAAACATTATCAACATGGGTTTCCATAGTCACAATATCAATTCTTTCATTTAACAATATTTCTTTTAGAATTTCTTCAGTTTCCTTTGTGAATTCTTCTATTTCACCAATCATAAGTTTGTTGACCCTTATTTTACTCTTGAACTTCTTTTGTGTTCTATTCAAGAGTCCCTTCATTTAATTTAGAGACATAGCTAGACATAGTTCAACTATAATCCTTTCTCTCATTTCCTCTTCTTCATTTCTAACACTTAACCTCCTGGCTTCCAGAATGTCATATAATTTTTTTGGAATACTATCCATTATTTCAATCAAAACTTTATTGAAAGAATTCATGTCTTTTATAGTTTCCTCTTCAAGAATTCTTTTATCAAAAATATTGAAAGATTCATACCATTTCAAAAGCGGTTTTAAATTTCCATCATGAACCATAGATTTCTCAATAGTTTGCATAGACATAACTGATTTATTTGTCTTTTCTTTCTTCTTGGCCTGATCACCTTCACCGGAAGGATTTCTTTGTGTGACTATAGTTGATTTAGTATGTTGAACCCAGATCTCTTTGGTTTCTTTATCATATTTTTTTTGGACTCATCATCTGAGATAGCCATATATAATATTTTTCTTTTCTTCTTTCCTTCCTTTCCGGATCTTTTCAGCTCAATTTTTATGGGAGTGACCTTTACTGAAGAAACTAACTAAGATATAGAGCTTCTTGTAGTCCTAGCTCAGCTGGATGGTACTACTCGACCAGCTGACTTTTCTTTTGATGCCTCTTTAGCATCTTTTCTTGCTACTTCATCTTCAGCTCCTTTCTATCTAGCTTCTTTGAGAAAATCTAGAGATATTCCCATGCTTTCTATGAGAATCTCTACTTTTTCTCACTCGCTTAGTACCAACAAGATTTCTCAACTTACTATGCACCTGTTTACCCTTTTCAACATATGTTCTAAAACTCTCTCATGTCGGATCAATTGGTTTGCTCATAATATGTTGATCATATATGTCCAGGACTTCTCCATCGACTTCATAACCCATAGGCATAATCCATATTGTTCTGGGATCAATGACCTCCATCATACACTAATCAATGCTCACCATGAAACAAATAGAATCTTTTTATTTTTCCACAATAGAGGTACAAATCCTCTCTCTTCTTTGCATCATAGGTTGGAAATTCTTGAAATATCCCCACATAGTAGAATTCCTTGATTTCATGTCCCCGATGCTATACAATAGATCTTTGATTTGTTCAGTCACCGGAGTGTCTTTTCTCCACTGAACTTTACCAACTCCTAGAATCTCATTCACAAAATAATAGAACAAGCAAAAAATAAGGGTACCATATTTCAATGATTTTTTCTTATCCTTCTTTATTTTGGAAAAAATTTCCATTAGCTAGATCCTCAACAACTCACATAGATTGAAGTCAATATTTTCTTTAACCATCTAGTAGGTTGTATAAATTGTTGTGTCGGATATAGAGTTTTCTCAGCTAGAATGGTAGATTTTGTAACCTATGACCATGGATGCGAATTTTACATCTATACAAATGATGTTCTCTATGGTCATTTCTCTTCTGTCATAAGTTGATCATGTTGCATCTGTGACAGTTTTATTTTTTACAGATTTGAGAATGGGCAGCACACTAGAGGAATTCAAACCGGTTATGGCACTGATGGCTTCCTTAGTGATTTTGAATGGAATGGTAAGCCACATGAATTCAGCATGCACTCGACTAGCATTAGGTTGTCTTACCTTATACCTTCCAAGTTTGTTCATTTTGTTTCCTTGCTTGAATTGACTTTGTCCAGAATCCTTTTGTCTAAATTTTGAGCTTTCTCCTTTCTCAAATCCAAGACCTCTTTTGTCACCATGAGTCCTTTGATTATCAATTAGTTCATTGAGCATGGCTGAGATGGATTTGAACTTTTCCTTGTATTCATTTGCATTAGCAAGTTCATTTCTGACATCATCCAACTATTTTTCAAGTGCTTCTTCACTATTTCTAGATACTTCTAATTCATCATTCAATCGACTAAATTGCTATGATTTTTATTTCAGGGATTGAGCCAGAATTTCTTCATTCTTCTTTCTATCTTCAATTTCTTTTGTCATCTTCATCATGATGGATTCCATTTCAAGCTTGAGAACTGTATTCTCTTGAGTAAGCTTTTCACATTCCTCTATCTTATCTTTCAGGGTTTTACTAGATTGATCATCTTCAGTGCTCTTGTTATCATTCTGTTGAATTTGATCACATAGTTCCTTTCTCTTCTCTCTTGACTTATTAATTTTGTCTTTCAGGGACTCAATGAATTTTTCTACATCCTTGAGATTCTCTTGCAGTTTCTGGACTTCATCTTTTGACTGATCAAGGTCATCTAGGGTCACCATAAGCTATTGTTTAAGGTTTCTTGAATCCATATTTTCCAAGATCTCTCCAAGCTATTAGAATTCTTCTTCTTTAGAGGAACTAGCTCTGATACTGAATGCTGGAAACAAGCCACACTGAGAGGGGGGGTGAATCAGTGTTGTGCAAAAATTATCTTTAGTAATCTTTTGACTTTAAAGAATCAATAATATTCATTCACAATGCATAAACAAGAAAGTAAACACATCACCATAAGACCAATATTTTTACATGGAAACCCTGTTAGGGGAAACACCATGATGGATGGTGAATCCACAAGTATGATTCTAAGTATACTCAAAAATAACTATTACAAGGGAATGCACTTGCATTCAGGTGCACTACCTAGACCTCACTGCTCAAGAAAGAAAGGGCTTGCTACCTAGTGTTTCAAATCAAAACCATCTAAAAATTTGAACTAATATGATAGCATCTAAAATGCCTGATTACAATTCCAAATTAAGCACAATAATAGATCTTAACTTCTACAGATTGAATCTGCAATTCTTCTCTGGTCTGCTCATGCACACAACATAGATATTCTATGCGCAAGTGAAACTTCACATTATCACACCTCTGCCCTACTCTAACTCATTTTTCATACTTAAACACAACTCATACATCATACTAAATGATACAGAAGACCAAACATATATATCTGCAACATAGGATTTATTTACACTCTGTCGACTTCAACAAACAAAATAAAATTACAACTATCAACTCATATTATGAGAAATTTACAATGCGTACCCACAAAGGTCAGCCATTACTTGACTAGGACCCAAAAAATGGCATACAAACATAGGTATACTTAATTACTTCATTCCCATACATCTATGACTTGATACATTCAAAAGGTTGACCTTAATACAAGAAAAATTGATAATACGCCAACCGAATCTTCTAACTTTCACACGATCTAGTACAAGCCACTTCGCTTTAGAATAAATAAAGATAATATTCCAACAAATGTTCCTTGGGATGCACAAAGAAAAATAATAACCAAAAATGATCTTACAGATCGAATAACACTGTGTTGTTGGATACTATGTTCTTGCTTGACAATTCTGAGTCTTCTTGTTGGAAGGACTAGATGATGGAGTGCAAACCTGATAGATGATTATGGTTTCCATCAATGACAACACCAAGTAAACCTTGCAATGTCTCTTGCCAACATTATACACAAAAAAAATCCATTTATCACCCTTATCCCAACTTTGACAAGGGAAATCAACCATCCACTAATCCCTTCCATTCCTCCATGTCCTATCCTAGTCCTTCATCCACTAATCCTTTTCAAGCCACTCCATCCCAACATACATTTAGTCATGCAAATTATATCCTTGTCCAAAATCACCTTCCATTGTCTAAATTTGAGGATATATGTCAATATGAAAACCCAAGGCATCACATCATAAACTCACCTTCATATCGAGATCAAGGTAGTCCATCCCCTGACCCCACCATTAAATCCATTCAAGAAGTCCTTTTAGACAGTCATAGCATCCAAAATACACCTATCCAAAATATATTAAATGCATGTATATATTTTAACTTTAAAAAAGAATATATTCTAAACTCTCTTATATATAAGAAGGATATAAAAGAAAAGGGTTTCAAATTCCTTCAAATTTGAAAGTTTTAGAAGAAAGTAAGGTAAGGATGTTATAAAAAAAGTAGGAATAATTCTAAGAGAGTTGAATGATTTCATAATTTGATTTAATATTTGTAAATACTTACAAATGTTATTTTAGTTAAGGATAACTTGGGGATTACACCTTAAGATTTTTTTTTGAGGAATAGTTAATAAGAAATTTGTAACAAAGAAAAAATTTAAGGTCATGACTTTTCTTGTGTAAATAAACTCCCTCAATGATTTTTAAATTATTTTTAGCAGTGTGATTTAATGGGTATGGGTAGTGATTTTTTTGTTTAATCAGAAGAGTGTAAAATATAAAAAGGTTGTAAAGTTTCACATGTAGCTAATATGTTTAATGCTAGTATTTTTATTCCTATGTTGTGTAATACATATTGATTTTTCTTGTTAACTAGTTAGTTGAGAGGGTATCTAGCTTTTGTTAATTTTCATTTTATTTAAACTTCTTAGTTACCTCTTGTGTTAGAGATGTTCCTTCTAACTAGTGAAAACTATTACCACCTATAAGGCTTCAAATTTGCAATCCTCACGTATATTACAATTTATCTTTCATTAATAAGTTTGAACTCCAAATCATGTTTAGAAACTCCCTTTCATAGCAATCAATAAATTGAAACTTGATAATTACCCTTTAAGCTTAGCTAACCTTTTTGAATTATTTATTCAAGGTATTGAAGTCCTAAGTCATATATTGTTAGAAAATTTTTAATTATTCACGATCATTGATTTCCTTAATACATCTTTGATTTTGTGTTATTATATGATTGATAATTCTAGTATTGATTGTTGAATAGTTGTGTATCCTTAAATCAAATATTAACAAATCTTGAGTGTTGTATAATTTTTTTAAGTGTTTCAAAATATTACCTTGTTGAATATTCAATTTTTAAAAAATTCATGAAATTAGTAATTCTAAGTATATGATTTATCTAAAAATCCTTAGTTCCTTTCTATGTTGAAGTGAATTAGTAAGCAAGAAAAAATATTACAAGTTTTATGTATCACTAGTTTCTCGTTAACATAATTGACATAAATTAGTATGGTTAGGGTAGATCAATTTTTGCCTATGCTTGTGCTATTAACATCAATTGGGGAAAAGCCAAAATAAAGTTTAGTAATTACTTTATCTATGGATGATATTATCATTGTGATTCCAATCACAATAATATCTTGGGATATGATGATAGACATCGCACTGAGTTGTTAGTGTTTAATTAAATGAATAAGTGATTTTTCTTTCATGAATCTCTTATTAAAAAACGAATCAAAGAGTGTAATATAAAGAATATTTGAATATTGCGAATTAGTAGGAGATATTAGAATAAATTCATTGAATTTATTTGAATGCAAGGGCATATAAACATATTGCATAAATTTTTATTTAGTGAATCCTAAGTAGGAAGGATTTGTATTTGTATTTAGTGAATCCTATGTTATTTGATGTGTTTTTGTGTTGGGGCTCAACATATAGAAACTGAAGTAGAAGTCGACCAAATTTAGATCTTGGAGCAAATGAAGTTGAAGAACACATATTTGATGTTGGAGAGGAGGCCCAGGTGCAAGGAATTGATGTTGGAGAGGGGTCAAGATCCTTTCCAGATACCACCATGGAAGAGCACATGAATCTAGCTAAAGCGGTGAGGAGAAAAAAATCTTCTAGAAATTTAGATCATTTATTTCAAATGGATTTGGAAAAAATGAAGTTTCATGTTGAACAACCCAAAGGTAATACTAAGAGGTCAATGAACAAAATTGCAAAGTGAATAATTTATCATTTCAGTGAACTTGATACACTTGATCAAGCCCAACTATTGTCAATCAAGTACTTCTTAATAATGAGCTGCAAGAGTCATTACAATTGTTGGGTGTAGATACAAGTACAAAAAAGAGGAAAGGTTCACACCTAAAAAAATACATTGTTGAAAATTTTAAAAAAGGTTTGGGTTCCATTGGGAAACAATCTCGATCAGTAGATAAGGAAATTTTGAGAAGTGTCATGTTAACATCGATTTTAAGTGAAAAAATGTCCAAAAAAAGACAAATCTCTTCACTTTCAACTGAGATTAATTTCAGCAGAAAGACACTAGCACAATATGTCAAAAGGAGAAAGGTTATGGATGATAGTACCTCAGAAGGCAATTGGGAAATTATGTGTAGAGATCCTCAATCTAATAGGATTCAAGATGTTTTTAGGAACTTCATCTCAAGATTTTGGAACAATCATACTCGTCCTTCATCAAATAGAAGCGATGTTATCAAACACAATATTGGGCCCAATAATAATGAATTACATACAAAACATTGGTTAGACATAAAAAATCATGAGATGTATGTGTTGTTTTATAATTCAAATCCACATATAAAGATTGGGAAAACAATGTTTGAAAGGTTAATGCCATATTATGTAAAGACAAACAAGGTTTTTGAAACTTGTTGTTGTCGTTATCATATTGAATTTGATCTCTACTATCAGGTGTTTCAAGATTAGAGAAGAAAGTGATGGTTTTCATAATGCATCTCCTACATGGGAAAGTCAATTCATAACATCCATTCTATGTGATAAATCAGATGATGATAATGCATCAAGTCAAATTAGTTGCATAAAAGGAGTCTATGAAACATGTGGAAATTCAGCTAAAATTCCTTTGAGAGACAAAGATACCGACCTAAAAAATTTGGTAAATTGCAAGAGTTACAAGTACATCAAGTTTCATACCAAAAGTGGAAAAGAATCAACAAGGTTAGATTATGTAGAAGAGGAGATACCGATGGGAACATTTATGGAAAAGTTTCATAAATTGATACAACCATGCATACAACATTCTTTCTTTTCTAAGTGGCAAGAACAATAATTTTAGACATTAAGAGATACTTTCCCACTTGGAATAGTGTTATCAGTAGTTGACTTTGCAGAGAATTACTCTTGTGTACATCAAAAAGAGATTCAATCACAATACTATTTTACAGAGTAGATTACTATTATGGTGCAAGTGTTTTATTGACATGCACAAGTGGATTTGTATGGTGTTCATAGTTCATTTAAGGCATGAGTCATTAGGAAATTATATCACTTCTATATTAGTGATGACAAATAGCATGAAACACTATTTGTACAACATTATTTCAAGAAGTTTTTTGAATATTTCACAATCAGGGGTGTCAAAATTGAAAAAAAAATTGTATGGTCAGATGGATGTGCTTCACAATTCAAATTATCAAGGCCATTTTATGCACTAAGTAGATATCATCGAAATGACAATATACCACATGTTTGGATCTTCTTTGAGAGTGGGCACAAAAAGGGTGAACATGATGGTGCAGGAGCTTGCATCAAACATGCTCTAAGAAAACACCAAATTAATTATGATGGATATCACTTAAAAGATGCACATAATATTGTTGAATGGTGTCAGAAACAATTTTCATCAAATGAGGTTGATAATCTTCAAAAAATAATCGATACATTCCACATATTCTCTTTTGGGAGAGATCAATTATGTTGATCAATTATGTTTTTGTTTGAATTTAAATCTTTAAATATACATATATGTGTACATTCAAGTTTGTTTATTTTAGTTTGAATATATTTATATTGATTATTATTTTTCAATGAAAAATTATGTTTTGTAGGTGTGGATAGAAGATCAATGCATGGATGCAAGAGGGTAGAGAAAACAAGATCGTTGCACTCCATCATGAGTAGAGATAGTTTCTCGTGGAAATTGTGCACTAGGAATTACTCATGATTTTGTTATGATTGCATTTTAGAAAACTATGATGAATACAATAGCCAAAAAAAAGGATATGTCAGTGGATGGAATTTTCTGCCACTACATGTTAGTGATACATATAATGAAGATGAAGATGAAGTCTTTGAAGAAATTCCTTTGATTTCAATTGATTATGATCATATTTCAAGACTGATTAGAAAAGGTATGTACATGTATATTTATATCATGCATGTATGTGCTTTTGTAAATTTGTAGCTTAATCATTTATTAAACTATTTGGCTACTTTTTAAAGTAAATTTACATAAACTTCAATGATAGTGGAAATCTAATATTTTTTTACAAATTTCCATGTAATTTTGTTGCAGGAGATGTTTTTGTAGTCATAGCAGAGCCTGGAAACATAGAAGGTGTTAGTTATTATCTATTGTGTTGCACAAGAGAGAGGAAGAAGCTAGCAAAATCATAAAAAAGTGATGGAATGTCATTCCCCATTGGTCTGACTAAATAAATAGATGCACTCAAATGATTTATCTATTGAATGTATATTTTGAATATATTGTTACTTCTATTGACCTTGTAAATTTTATGTCTTACCTTGGAATGTTAGTTCCTTCAAGTTCAGTTGTAGTCCAAGGGACATATCTCAAGAAAACCAAACTTGTTCAAAATGGGATTCATTTCATTGTTTATCAACCTGAGAACAAGGTATATCAATATAGCCACCTAGTAATTGCTACTGCCCCGTCCCTTCATCCAGTTCTACATGCACATGGACATCGTAAGTGGAGACTAGATAGTGATGATCATCAAGGAATATTAAATGTTATTGAAGACCGAGCTGAACTACTTGAATTGGTTTGAGTAATGGGATGTGTCATAGGTGTACTTGAACAATTTACTTATATTAAGAGGGAAATTGTTAGAAGATTAATCTTTATTTGGTAAAGGTTATTCTTTAATTGTAATTATTTATTTTTCAATTCCTTTATTAAGGAATATATGTAGCCACCTCCTTATGAGGTTCTTAACAAATTGCACTTTGTATAATTTTTAGGCATTTTGCCTCCATTAATAATATTGGGGTTTTTTCTTGTTTTTTCCCCTTATCAAATTCTTCTGTATCCTTAGCATTTGGTGGTGCTTGGTTTGGCTACTTTCTCTTTGGTAACATTTTTCCTTCAAACAATGCTAATTGGTTAGTTCTCTCCTTTTCTCGATTTATTTTTCCTTTCAGAAACACTATAATTTATACATTTAAAATGAATTGATTCTGAAATGCAGCACTATAATTTATACATTTAAAATGAAGTGAGTTTGAAATGGAATAACATGTCATCATGCTTAGTCAAGAAATGTTTTTTTATGAAAGTTGAGAATATGGTACATGTGAAAAAAAATTCATATAGACTGAAATTTACTTGAGTACTCTACCATACATAGAAAATAAAATTAAAAATCTAACATTTATACATGTTTTTGAAGTGAAAAATCAAGTAATATGACTTTTTTTTAAAGTTGTTACCTAAAAATATATCATTACAAACAAATGAATTATGAATCAAAATTATGCCTACCAATATGGGGAGAATCCATCTTAATTAGTAATTTTGTATCCCCTTATTTACTCCCAAAAAGTTTCAATAAAGGACCCATATCATGATATTTGTGATTTAGATAATAAGGAGGGAAATTTAAGTCCAAAATTTTCATAGAAAAGAGCATTAAAAAACTTACTTTGTTGGTAACTAATCAATCATTAATTGAAAATAACTAATTATAATTTATTGGAATAAAGTCCTTAAATTGGAGTTAGAAGTATTTTTTTTATGTACTCTCCCATTTTTAATCTAATTGTGTGATTTTCTCAAACTTAATTTACAAACACTTTGCAATGGTACTATTTTTATAATTATTTTAGAAAATGAGGTTTCTTTGTAACAACTGCTAACCACGCCTTTAATTGAACCTATTTATATAGTCACCAAAGTTGTCCCATAATTCTTTATCAAACTAGATACCACTTTTCACATGGTCTAGTTCATGAGAGTCATCAACAAGGATTTTCACAACTCTTGGTCTGGTTCCTGAGTTTCCATATCAGTCCCTGATTTGTTCAAAAAATAAATTATTTTAAACATCGTAATGTTTAAATTTAAGTGAACAATGTACAATGCAAGGAAACAAGTACAAAACATTTTAGAACAAAGAATAAAATAGTTTGAAACATATTTCACTTTGTGAACTCACAATATCAATACTTCATACACCTTTAACCATGTGAAGCTTTATTATTTTTATTAAGAAAATAGTTTGAAAAATATTTGACTTTGTGAACTCACAATATCATTACTTCAAACACCTTTAACCATGTGAAGGTTTATGATTTTCATCAAGAAAAGGTATAAAATGATTGCAAATAAATAAGTATCTAGATATGCCTGCTTCCTTGTCTACCAACTTCCATAATTCTTCTCTCCAATTTTAATGTCTTGTAACTATAATCAATTATGTAAAGCATATTTTCAAAAAAAAATCATTTAGTATTTACACAAGTCGTTTCCTTTAAAATCGTGCTTTGGAGGCTTGGATATTTTATAGTTCCATATACAACACTTTTTTGAGTCATTCATCAGTCCCAATTGTTGAAGACATTTTAAATTTTTTGAGCACTACTAATACAAAGTGCCAACATTTCGAAGACAACTATTATAAGCACATATCTGGATAAGTAAATCCAAGATTGGAGACAAATTTACACAGACTAACACTCACAACAACCCGATCTCTAAATTGTGTCATAATTTTTTTATGAATCAAGCAAAGTTGATTCTATTTTTATTATTTGAGGAGTACGTGGCAATTACAGAGAACTATAAGTAGAGCAGCTTACAGTTGCTCCTCAAGGTTGATTATGTTTCCCCTTTTTTGTAATTTTCTCTATATTTTGGAAATCCTTTTGTAGTAGTGCAGAATGTACAAAGCAAGATGAAAATTACAAGACTGATTTGTTTTTCCTTTAAAACTGGTTTCTCATTTCTTGTGTTGAATAAATTTTTAACAGGATTCAAGTCATGCTTCCGTTTTCTTTACTCTATTATTTAAGGAAAGAATGTAGGCACATTATAGTTTTATTTGGTAGATGATTCAAAAGATATGGTTATATTTCAAATGGACAACTCTCCACACTCAGTTATGGTTATATTTTAAATATTTAGTTGAATTTAAAAGTCGACTAATTACAATTTTATTTTGAAGTCAAGTATCAAAATATGTTACTTTTCTTAAGTATCCAATTTTATGTTATGCTATATATATTCTTAGTAGGTACTACAACATACAATAAAACACATTGATTAAAGATTCTGCGGGAAGTTCCATTGGTAGGGTTGCCCCTATTGATTCAGGATTTTTGTGTCATTCTACTCCGAGCCTACATCAAATGTATAGGAGATCACAACCTTGCATACATGTCTGGTGTAGAAAGTGGGATGAGACTTATCTTGACCTTATGTCTTTCTAAAGGGTTTAATACCTTCCCAAAACTTCTTTGTGTAGATGTTTGTTGTATGATTCATAAAAGAATGGTCAACAATCTTATCTCAATTTGCTTTAAGTTCCAATCATGTAGCATCGATATGCCAACTGGCGGTTTTAACATAGGAATTTTGAATTCTACACTGGATCAAATTTTTGGTCTAGAGACAAATATTTTTGGATTCATTAGAGAGGCTAAAGCAGTGCTAGATGCCAAGTACATTGGATACTATGAGAAGATAAATAAATTTTTTCCATTCCAATGACTAATGGAGAAAGATTTTTCTGCAGGGTGAGAGAGATATGCGAAATAGTATAATGGATGTTGAATTTCCATATGTAAAGCAACTGGATTTGGTTGAGACATGCATCGAGAGAAAATATTTTTGGTATATATTGTATAAGAAATATTAGGGACAACTTATAACTTGTAATTTTTTATTCCCAAGATAATGTAACTTGCTTTCACCTAAAGCAAATTTTGTAATCGATGCAAGTATTTTAGGTCAGTTAAGTAGTGCTATAAATAAGCTGGCCTATTTTGAGTCTCTTATATAAATGTAAAAGAGATATTGTAAAAGGAGAGACTGAATAGAGGATAAAAAAATTGGACCGAGTGTAAGGGTTTTTTTTGAAGTTTTTTATCAAAATCAATAAGAAAGGAAGCATGTTTGGGTTGCAGGTTACTTTTTGCATTTGAACATTGTTTCTTGCATGGTAAAATTTTAATTGAGGTTGAGTTATATGAATAACACTTTATTTGTTTAACATGTTCAGTTGTCTCCATTGATATGGATGTTTTCCTTTTGAATGAAGGTGTCAAGGGTTTCTGATTTCTTCAATATTGATTCTATTTAAGGAATGGATTAAATTTCATTAAATCAAACATAGAGGAGGATGTGTTGTGTTTTGAACCAATTAAGAGAAATTATTTTAGATATTTTATTAAGGGATACCCCCTTAAATCTAGTACAACCTAAATTATAGAGAAGAACAAACCATTGTCTCTTGTTCATTAGCCATTGATCTGAAAGAATTGAGCATTAGGGATAGCTACCTTATAGAGATAATTAGACAATTAGTTGGAAACACCAATACATTGGCTACTCTATTGGGGTGTTATCAACTAAACGACCCATATTATGTCACAATTTTAAATTGATTCCCATTTTATTGGGTGGTAACTCTAAGTTATCTCCTAAACTAATAAATTATTATTTATATAGATGGTAGAAGGTCCTTACAAAAACTATTAATCCAAGAACCCTCAAGAAGAATATGGAAAGAAAAGGGACAAAACAAATCCCCTAATAATTAGAATCCCTTTCCATCCCAAGTTAATGATACCAGTCAATATGGTATCCAATTTCATGATACTAGGGTTATGGATCAACCTTTTAGTAATACAGAAGCAAGTATCCAAGAGTCTTATGAAAGATAGGAAGCATAAAGATAAGAGTCAGAATTGACACTTTCCAAAGAATCCCTAATGGGAACCCATTTGATAACCCTACAATTGTGGGATCGCCAATACTTATAACTCACCATGAACTAGATAGACCATCTTCCTCGATGCCCACTAAAACTCAATTGCTATAGAAAGTGAAGAATCTCAGGAAAGAAATTGAATTTTAAAAATCACTCAAAATAAGAGATGAGATGGTAGAAAGAGTTGTGGCCCTGAGAAGTGCTTATAGAAATTCAATCCCTATTATTCCTTCATTAGTTAACATGAATTTACCCATTAATAACAATCAAAATATAGTGGGAAATAATCTAAATGTGCCAGGAAATATACAAGGAGGGATAAATCAGATTGGTGCTCAAGGTGTTAATCAGAATGTGTATTAGAATGTCCATGTACATTTACAATAGAATATAAATAAAAACTTGCAAAACCAAAATCAACCAGATAATTAAGGGAATCCAAAGCCACCAAGGAAACAGAATGTCAACCCTCTTGCTAATCATAATCAAAATATATACTTGGTTATCCTAATTATATTCTTGATGACATAAGAAAGCATTTTGAATTTTTTTCTAGAAATACTACTCTATTTGGTGAAGATTATATGAAAGCTTTTCTAAATCATTTGAATTAATTTGAGGTAAACCAAGAAGATGTGGTTGTGAATTTATTTATGAAATATTTAATTAATGATGTCAAAGAATGGTATAGGCATCTACCTGATTAGAGTGTAGAAGGATGAGGCAGAGGAGGTAGGGGCACTGAGGAGTGGTGTGGCTATGGAATTTAGTTCTACACTTGCCATTATATTTTCTTGTAACTTTCTGAATTTTCTTTTAATAAATCCATTTTGTGGATTCCTTCAATCATTGCATTCCATGAGATGACATCCCTTTTAGATATTTTGTCAAACAATCTTGCGCCTTGTTTGTGCTTCCAAATTTTCCATAAATGTGTACTAGAGCATTTCCAGCTATAATATTTTACAAAAATTCACCTTCCATTATGCCTAAATTGATGTGTGTACCTTGTTCAAATGATCCCATTTGGATACAAGAAGAAACAACATCTCCCAAAACATTCCCTTCCATCATTCTTTGAGGGATGTCCTTCAATATTACTGAAGATCTTAGGTGCTTATTATTATTAGTGCAAGTCTATTATGCCAAATTTCTTCATTTAGCATCACCAATAATCCCCACATGAAAAATATCCCAGTCTAAAGTGATGGAAATGGTTCACATATCTCATAATGCTCTCTCTTGCAGTAATGTTAGAGACAAGTTTTTGTTGCAATGTAGAAACTAGTGTACTCAAAAAGGTTTTTTAAAATTATAATAGTGGCTCTATGGAGCATGTTTAACAAACCCTTTTGCAATTTTCCAATTTCATTATGATGGTGGAGAAAAAATTATTTTTCCCCCTTGCACAACATTAAGTAAATGTCCTGATTCTAGAAAATACCTTGCTACCTTCATCATCCAAGCCAATTGATCCAACTTATGTGTTATCTTGACAATTATGTTTGAATGATTTGTGATTTAATACCTTATCGAACAACCCAAACACTCTCATTATTAGAGGAAAAAGACAACAAGCAACTTAACAGCTAACATGAGCATTAATGATTTACAAGCCTTTCATAAATCCTAAGGCTTATAAATTTTGCATACATGTCATGGATTTGAAGTTTTTTAGTCATTAAAGTGAGATTTATTTTCTGATATCAATTCTACATCCACCCACTTGTTCATGACATTGGCCAAGGATGTGTTGCAAAAGAAGCCTTACTTTGTAGTTGCACCAATCGAGTACAATAGAATTTAAAGATAAGCACTTCTCATGCGATATAACATAGAAAATCCTAATGATTTTACTAATACAACATGGATGGTGACAATGAGTGTTGTTGGTCACGGATTAGATGATAATTTATTTTTATAAAAAATCTCATGAGCAATGATAGCCAATCTTAGTGTATATACTATATAATCTCCAAAAATTATAATATGTAATGTAGTGTCCTTCTAATGGGTTAGTTTTAGTTTTGTTGCTTCTTTGTCACTTCAAAAATGTATTGACTTTTTATGTTACTGTAAATAAAATTTTCTCATTTGGGTTGTAGTTGGACTCGTGGGAGTTGAAGAACTAAAGTGTTCAAACAAGTCATCTTTGTATCATTAGTAGATAATGATCCATCTTATAGCGTAGGTTTAATATATTTTTTTTAAAGTCTAAACCACATAAAATTCCTTAATATTTCATGGTTGGGCTTTCAATTTTTAAGGATAAAGATTCGGGAGAATTTTCCAAGCTTGTTTTTTATATCATTGACCTTTGAATTTGTAGGTACCTATATAATTATATGGACGTATTCCTTGCACCTTCTCCAAGTGCAAGTGCTAGTGTTTCCTAGAAAACATTTTAGAAAATATTTTTTCCAAATGGAAGCTACGTTTAATATTGGCTCTTTATTCATTGTGTTTCAAAATTTTCGTATACTTTTTCAGTGCTTCTTTTGGAGAGAACTATTTTTTGTATATTTTTTCACACACGCCCCACTAAAAATGGGGGACCCTCTCTTGGCCTATTTCTATGCCTTGCCCCCTCTTTGTGCTTATCTTTAAAAATCTTGGCAGTTTTTCTTTGGTGCTTGCCCTAGTTGGGGGTGCATTTGTGTTGATTTCTTGTTGGTTTTTAGGTCTTTTAGATGTCCTCTCTGGGGTGGTCTTCTTTTTCCTTTTGTTTTCTCCCTTGGTGTTTTTGTTTGGGTCCTAAGGGTTGGTTTTCTCCCTTAGCTTTCCCTTGTTTTCCTTGTTTCCTTTGTTCTTTCGGAGGTGGAACCAGGAGGATATTGAACTTTCAACTTTGGCTAAGTTCTCCGTTTCGTCTTTGTTCCTATTTCAGCTCTGCTTCCTTCCCGCTCTTTTGCTTCCTTATTCATTTTTTTTGTTTTTTTCCTAAGGGTTTGTTTCCCTCTCTTAGTTTTGTTTGTCTTCGACCTTTGGGTTGGTTCTCTACCCTTAATTTTTCTTTGGTTTGATTTTTAGTCATTTTATCAGGGTCGAGACAAAGATGGAATTTGTCTTTGAACTTTGGAAAAGTTCACGGTTCCTTTCCCGTTCTCATTCCACCTCCGCTTTCGCTGGGGTTGGTTTTGTCTCTACTTCTGCCCCCGCCTATCCCCCTTTGGTTCCCATTTTGGTTCCCATTCCTGCTCTCCTTCCATTGGGGTTGGTTTTGTCTCTGGTTCTTCCCCTTCCTATTCTCCTTTGGTTTCCATTTTGGTTCCCATTCCAACTCCGCTTTGGCCGGGGTTGGTTTTGTCTCTGCCCCCGTTTGTTTCCCTTCCTTTACCATTCCTGTTCCATCTCCGCCTCCACCTATCTTGGCTTTCTATTCCTATTTTCCTCATGGCTCCACCTCTGCCTGGTTTTATGCTTGATTTTCTTGCCTTAGGAGCTCTAATGGACCTGCTTGGATTCTGATGGTGTACTGGGCATTAATGGTAGCCTGTTTGATTATAGGTTGAATCGAGCTGGGATTGTTGGGTGTACTTTGAATATTTGGCATGATTTGCGGGTATAATCAAGTACAATTTGCGATTGTTGTCATGAAACCCACTGTCACACGCAAGGCCGATTTGGTTGGTGGCCATTAATGGCTAGCAGACATGAGTTGAAGGGGCTCAACCTAGTTTTTTTCAATTTTTATCGTTCATTTTTCCAGCTTAGGTCCAATCGGTGGCTCATGTTCTTGCTTGTATTTTCGTGGACGTGGCTATTCACGTGGGTGAAGTCTTTTGGTGGGTGTGGCTCGAGGATCCGTTCCCCTGACCTTTTGCGGTCCTTGTTCAATCTTATGAGGGTACTTGATGCATTCAATGCTTGACAGTGGGTTATTGTTGGTTGTCAGGGCTGATTTGATGTGAGTTTTAGCTTCCTTGTAGCCCTAGCTCTGTTTCGTGTGGGCCTTTTTTCCTATAAGTATGGCACTCTACCTCATTTGTAAGGCTTTGGTTAGGTTAGAATTAGTAGAGATTGGAAGACTAAGTCAAAAGACATGTAATCATTAGAGCTAGTAGTAGAGTAGCATGTTAGAAGATTAGAAGTTAGTTTTCACATTTCAAGCAAGTGTTGTAATAGACCAGAATTGTTGCTAATATGATGATTTAATACAAAGTGCAAACATTGTGTTATGGTTGGTGCCCCCTTTGTATTGAATAATCTTGCATGTTTCTTGTTCTATCTTTCAAACCGCTTGGAAATGTTTGAATACATCTTAGGTTTAGTTAGTAATTTTTGTGATTTAATGTTTGGTTTGTTGTAGCAATCCTTGGTTCATATCTTGGGCAGCTTCTTGATTATGGGAATGTTGTGCAAGTTCAACATGTACCCCATATTCATGTGCTTAGTTCAACTATAGATATTTATTTAGTTTTATTGAATGAATGCCCATAGCTTGAAACTATTTAACACCTTAGAAGATTGCACTATTTTCTGCAAGATTGTAGGTATAGCCTGGTTCAAACAAAAATTAGTTTAAGGGATTGGTCCATTCTAGGTATTTCATCACTTGCATGGTTAATCGTAGAAGTATTGTTAACATTAGGACTTTTGAAACCCTCCTCTTTTGTTGTATCTTTATTATATGGTTAGAAATAGAAATTTGAGCATCACCATATCTTAAAATCTGATGAGTTTAGAGCCTCCGGCATTTCCATATTTTATCACTGAGTTTGTTCTAATGCATAGTCATGATCTGACACCTATGAGACCTTGGGGTCATCTCTTTGATCATAGAGACCAACCTTTCAAGAGAGATAGGATAAATTTTATTCTGTCTGAGTTGTTGATGTGCAGAAACACCAAACATGATGATTGGCACTAGAAGGAGGGTCTGAACAAGCAAGTTGGAGTGTTTTCTAAATGCCATTTCTCCTAAGAGGCTCAAAAAAAGAACCAGATCTATACCAGGAGAGGAAGAAGAGTTTCAAGAATTGCCACCTCCAACCAGGTCAAGATGGACTAGAAGAAGGGAGGAACCATCATCCAATCCATCATTTCCACCATCTTTACCTCCACCCACTCCATCTTCATTTGATTCTAAGACTGGTTCCATTCCACAACCCGAGTCAGTCATTCATCAACCATTACCACCTCCACCAATGGATTTCTTGGAAAATAACCCATCACCTCTAGCATTCAACAACTACAATGTTATGCCCAATAACCTTGAGCATTTTTTCTCTAAGTTTCATACAAATGACCCAAATAGGATAGTAGAAGAGCACATTAGGATCTTTCAGACCTGTCTAAGAGGTAGAGGGATTAATCATGAGGATGTTGTATGCAGAATCTTACCCTATTCTCTAGGAGAAGAGGCCTTTTATTGGTATAACCACTTACCTGCTACATCCATATCTAACTGGGCTAAGCTTGAGGCTGCATTCCTGCTAAAATTTAAGATTCTCATTAGTGCTAATGAGCTATGTATGTAGTTTACTAGACTAAAAAGGGAGGTTAATGAGCCTATAGGATCATTCAACAATAGGTTCCACTGAGCATTCACTAGACTTCAAGAACCTTATGCTGGAAATGAGGACACTGCCCTAGATGTCTACTTCGAAGCCCTTGACAACCTTACCTCCACCTTCCTTAAGTGGAGAACTAATCCACTAACTACCTTGCTCACTGCAAATATGGAGATTGTTAAGGTTAGTACAGACCTGAGACAACACTTGTCTAGACCTCTAGCATCTTTGGGACCAGCTGCTCACCAAAGCCAAGTCCAATCCCTCAACCAGGCTTTGGCGAATCACATGCCTATAATGAATCATATTCCACTATTGCCTCTGGTCCCTCACTCGGGTCATCCAATAAACCAAGTCCAATGAATTCCTAGTTATCCCCAACAAACTGCTAACCATCCCCTCCATTCACAACCACAAGCTAATTTCCCTACATATTTTTAGAACTCAAAAGTTTTGAATCAGTCTACTGGTTTTGGAGGAGTGTCAAGGTATTCCCCAAACACTTTGAATCTAGTCCCTTACAGCAATCCTGATAAGGAAAGGTTAGATGAGCTAAATGAGCAAGTGAAGAAAATGAACATGGAGGTAACCTCCCTGAGGAACTAGAAAAATCAACTCCAAACTAATTAGAGGAGTATGCAATGAAATTATAACAAAGGGAAACACTATGACAAAAATCCAAACTTTGAAAGGGGACAAGGTTCTGGTAAAAAATTTGATAGAAATCAACAAGATGGGCAAGGATTTGAAAGAAGAGAGCCGCCTAGGAAGAATAGGCCATGGAACACTGGGCCTAACAATGGAGAAGTTCCCACTCCCCTAGATCAACCTTCCAATCTTGAGAAACCTCTAGGTGGGGTGTACCTAGTAGAAGCCGCTTTGTCTAGATGGTGTAGGCTTGATAAGACAAGTCAACACTCTAGGCTTAACTACCATAAATTTCAAACTGCTACTTCCATTTTTCAATATGAAGTTGAAAACAACTCCATCGGCTACGAGTTGGTGCCCTCAAATCCCTATGACTCCCCAGTTTTAGTGTTGAATCATGCTTCATTCCGTAGGGATGAGGAGAATGAACCAGAAGAGGAATCAAGCAGGAAGAGTGGAGAGGCTGAACAAGTTCTCAATTAAGATGAAATTTTGCAGTTGTTTGATGAAGAAACTGAGAATGAAAATGGCCTATTGGATTAAGAGGAGGTTGGTTTTGGGGAAGTGCAAATATTTCAGCAACCTATCAGAAAGTATGATATGAGGAGCAAGCCCCACAGGAATCCATAGGCTGGAGGGTCATTCACTAAATCTGCCCCTCCACACAATTTTACTACTCCACCAGATCCACATGCCAATAACAATCCATCCTACCCTCAGGTGCCAACACAATACCTCACAAAGGAAGGACAACCAGATGTTTCCAAAGGAAGCATTGTCGATGCAATAAATGATAAGAAGATTGGTCATTCCAAGGAGCTCCACACTGACATGAATGTGGAATAGCCGGGAGAATATGTTACTAAAGAATTTTGAAAAGTAAAGGTGAGTCTTTCTACTTTTGAGTTATTAAGAGTTCTTGAAATCAGAAATGTATTCCTTGGGTCTTTTAATTCAAGTATAGAAATGATAGGAATAGCTACCAATAAGGCAATTGTAAGGCCTCCTAGTTCACAAACACCCAAAGGTCCTAGTCCATCAAAACTTGGGGATAGGGGTAAAGAAAAAGATAAGAGCGAGGTTTCCCAAGCTGACTCATAGTTGAGTTTATTCCAAGGCAAAATGGAAACCCCTCCTTTTCTGATTTCCATTCGTATATTTGGTAAAAATCTGCACAATTGCCTATTGGATTCAGGGGCATACACAAATGTTATGCCATTTGTTGTTTGTAGGTCTCTTGGTATTACCCCTATAACCTCTCAAAATAAAGTCACACAATTAGACAAAATAGAGGTGAACATTGTTGGAGAACAAAATATGATTCCCATGCATGTTGCTTCAGATCCTAGAGTGCAACAAGTGCTTAATATTCAAGTAGCTGACATTCCTAACACCTATTGTCTGATCCTCAGTAGAGAATTCACCAAGGCACTATATGGATACACATCCAAAGATCACTCCCACTTGTCGCTCCACTAGAAAGGAGTCCCAAATCAGATCAGAATTGAGAGGGAACCAAGAAGAAGTATGCAATCATTGAATATCAGAATACTTCAAATGAGATACTGGTATCAGAAGTTAGTATGGGGAGCTATGTCCTAGCCTCTCCTGCTTCGGATGCAGAAGAAATATTTATGTTGAAAATTCTTCTAGTGAACCCACATCAGAAGCCAGTAGCTCTGAAGTGCAATTGGAACAAACAAAAAAACTTGACGATCAAGCAGACAGACAACTCAGTTTGCTAGATAACTTCAAAGAGTTTATCTAGAAATGTGTAGAAGATCAAATTCAGCAAGGTGGAAATATGAACTTTGAAGAATTTCTTCTTCCTAATTGGTGAAAATTCCATGATGCTCCTCATTCTGAACTGGAATGTTGCTTGTGTCAAACTGCAGTAGAACATATACAAAGGCATGTTAGCACAACCCCAATTGTTGAGTCAAACATACAGATCATTCAAAATAGTCAAACTGGGAAGGATCCAATACCTCTTGAAGAGTCTCTGGGTGGAAACAAGGACAAATGTATCCCAAGAAAAGAAGGAGCTAATGACTATTGGAAATTAAGGTTTTATGGATCCAAATCCAAGCAAGGTGTTGGAGCAGGGTAGGAGCTGATCAATCCTAAAGGTAAAACCTACTTTGCTACTCCCAGACTCTAACTCCAATGCTCTAAAAATGTAGTTGAGTATGAAGCTCTAGTTCATGGGCTACTAATGGCATTGAGAAAGAAAGTTAAAATCCTGCAAGTGTTTGGAGATTCTGAGCTAGTGGTTAGGCAGGTGAGAAAAAAATACTCATGTCATGAAAAAAGGATGGCCAATTACAAACACAAAATCTAGGATCTTATTGAAGGATTTGATTCCTTCAACATTCAGTTGATACCTCAGAGTAAGAATCAGACTGCCGATTCTTTGGCACAAGCAACAACTACATTGCATCCCTTATCACTTTCAGGCTTAAAGAAGTTCACTGTGGAACTTGTTCCAGTACCCTTGGTGCCTGGAAATGTAACCAATTTTCAAGTATTTCAAGATGATAAGCACATTCTTGTCTTTATCACTAGCTGTGATGGTTTTTCTTCTCAAGTAATTGATGAGGTTGAGCCTCAAGAGGTTGAAATTGACCTAGAAGGAGTCCTCAATTTGAAAAATAACACCATCTTGGGAGGCATGGTGCAATTGGAAAGGCTATTTGATTTGGATAGGATAAGAGACTGGGAGCAGAAAATGAAAAGGGAATCCTTCAACTATCAATGTGAAACGTACAACATGGGGACCCAAAGTGGTGTCAGGAATTTCTTTATTGGTAAGGTGTGAACTCCAAAGGAGAGGAAATGAAATATTGATGCCTTGCACACATATCAGGAAGTGATAACCTAGAGCTATGATGACTTGAGGACATATGACACTTTGATTATTACACATACTATCCCCCTCAAGTCAAATATTAAGCCATTCAGGAAAATACAAAGACCAATTAATGCTTTGTTGGAGCCCATTATTCAGAAGGAAGTGCATAAGTTACTCTCAACACAAATAATATTCCCAATAAGACATTCAGCATGGGTGGCCAAACTATGCATTGATTTCAAGAACCTGAACAAAGCATCAAAAAAGGATAAATATCCAGTCCCTTCATTGGAGGAGGTTCTTTAGGTTGTCAATGGATCTCAAATGATTTCCTTTTTGGATGGGTACTCTGGATACAATCAGGTCATGGTTCAATATGAGGATAGGCACAAGACTACCTTCACTACAAAATGGGGAACCTTTGCTTACCGAAGAATTCCCTTTCGATTATTCAATGCTAGAGCCACATTCGAAAGGTCAATGGAAATTTCCTTCAGGGGCATCATTGGAAAGTGCATAATCATCTATATGGATGATTTGACAGTCTTTTCCAAGAAGAGAAGTTACCATGTTGTATATTTATGCAAAGTATTTTAGAAGTGTAGGGAATTCGGTATTTCACTTATCCAAAGAAGTGCATCTTTGGAGTCACTGAGGGAAAGTTGTTAGGACAAGTTATTTCAGAACAAGGTATTTCCATTGATCTCGAATGAGTCGAGGCAATACTGAACATTCAACCCCCTGCAAGAAAGAAAGAAATGAAGTCATTCTTTGGCAAGATTAACTTTATCAGGAAATTTATCACTAGATTTGTAGAAATAATCAAGCCCTTAAATTCCATGTTGAAGCAAGAAGAAAATCTTGAATGGAATACAAAGGCTAAGGAATCATTTGTAGAAATTAATAGAGCTATTGTTGAGACCCCTTTTCTGGTAAGTCCTGATTATGCTAATTCATTCTACATTTCTTTGTTTTCTTCTGATCACTCCTATGTGATCTTGTTGACACAAAAGTCTGATCAAGGTAATGAACATACCATAGCATTCATGAGTGCACCTTTGAAGGATGCTAAACTGAGGTATCCTAGTGTTGAAAAGAAGGCTTATGCCTTGATCCAAATGGTGAAGAATTTTAGGAACTATATACCGAGAAACAAGGTCTTTACTATAGTCCCTCATCCTACATTCAAGCTGTTGTTGATGCAAAATGAGTTGGGTGAATTTAGAGCCAAGTGGGTGACTATGTTACAAGAATATGATATTGAAATTCAACCCATGAAGTTGGTAAGAGGACAAGGACTGACCAAGACAATGGCAGATATGGGTCCTGACCTTGTTGCCCAACATTATAATCTCAAAGATGTTTCTCTGGGGGACTAGTATGATGACATTATCTACTACTTGTTAAATCAGCAATGTTCCAAACACCTTAATTCGGTGCAAAAGAGAGCTCTACATTTGAAGAGTGGAAGTTTTATGATGAAGGGATTTTTCCTATACAAGAAAAATCATGAAGGTGTCTACTTGAGATGCCTAGGGAAGGAAGAGGCAGGGAGAGTGATGACTGAATTTCATGATAAATATGGCATAGGCCATGGTTCAACACCTTCCACTGCAAATCAGATTCTGAGGGCAGGCTATTATTGGCCTACCTTGTTCAAGGACACACATCACCACATGAGGAATTTCCATGTGTTTCAAACTATAGCAAGGAGGGAGAGGTGTGTAGCTCTTCCACTTTGGCTTGTCATAGAGGTAAAACCATTTGCACAATGGGGAATGGACTTCATTGGTCCAATCAACCCATCTTCCTCTACAAGCAACATGTATATTCTTACCATAACCAATTATTTTACTAGGTGGACTGAATCTCTTTCTTGCAAACAATGTACTTCTGAAGTAGTAATCAATTTCATGGAATCAAGTATCATTAACCGCTTTGGTTTTCCATTAGTTGTAGATTGTGACAATGGTTATGCATTCACATCATTAAATTTTTAACAGGGCTTATGACCATGGAATTTCCATAAAATTTACATCCAATTACTATCCACAGGGGAATGGTTTGGATGAGTCTTCCAATAAAAACCTATTAACAGTCATTCGGAAACTACTAGAGAAGAATCCCAAGGATTGGCATACCTGGATCAAATTTTCTCTTTGGGCAGACTGCACTAGACAAAAAACATCCTTAGGAACCTCTCCTTATCACCTAGTGTATGGCTTGGAACCTATCTTTCCTATCTAGATGAAGATCCCTACCCTGCAATTCATCAATTAATATTATGATGGGGAGCACAAGTGTGAAGCCTGCTTAACTGAATTGTTGCACCTTGAAGAGAAAATTTTTCCAAAAATCAAGGTACAGTGAAAAGATGGTTTGATAGGAGAGCCAAGGTGAAAGCCATTATAATCTTTGACTTGGTTCTCTATTGGGATAAATCCCATGAAAAAAAGGGGGAGCATGCAAAATTTGACAAATTTTGGCTCTACCCTTATTAGATTGTAGAGATTTAGGGAGATAATGCCTTCCATTTGAAACCCTCAAGAGAGAAGATATCCCACTGCCTGTCAATGAGTAGTATTTAAAGCATTATTTTCAATATTGAACTGTTCTCAGCTCTATCCTTGTACATAAGTAGATTAGGTTTCCTTTCTGATGTTTTTCTTGTTTCTTTTGGTTTGTGTTTCTTTCGGTTTTCACTCTATTTTTCTACTACTCTGGTTTTGGTTTTCTTTGGTCTGCTTGGGTTGGTTTTTTCTTGTTGTCCTATTGTGTTGCTTTGTGGGTTGTCCTAATTTAATTTTTGCTTGTTGCATCTATATAACTAGTTGCTTGTCTAGATATGCTCTGGGATTTATTTTACAAACTCTTATCATCTATTTCGAGTCATTCAAACTGGTGGATTTCCTTCATTTGATGTTGCATGGGCTAGGAGTAGGTGTCACTTGAATAAGTTGAATTCTTGAATGCATTTGGGTCTTATATCTTCACACAAATCTTAAGAATTTTGAGGTTGCATAGGGTCTTTAGGAGGTATGACTAGGTGAAAAATATTAAATTATGCTCCAGTGCCACTGTGGTTCTCATCCTTGAGTGTGGGCTTCATTGCCTACATGGTGAAAGTAAAGCTTTAAAAGAAAATCTCAAAAGAGAATATGAAAAGAAAAGAAAATATTGAAAAATAAAAATTGTTCACCTTTTCAAGGGTATCCTAGTATCTCTACCAAGGTTATGGATGTCTGGCTAGAAGTAGAGCTATGCTAGGGAGGGTCACAGTGATAACCTCACTGGGGCTATGGACGCTTGACTGGCAGTGAGGCTCTATCCAGGTTGCTTTTGGAGTTAGAATCCTTAGGTAGCCCTATCAAACTAAGTTTGGTCCTTGTTGCAACTTAGGAAGGGAAAATAAATGCATATGCACACACTTTGACCTTGGTATAGGAAAGGTTGGCTTGTTAGTGATTTTTGAAACCTTGTCTATTTAGAACCTGATGTTTCGAATGAAACCAAGGATTCTGAGTTCATGATGCCAGTTTGTCATCGAAATGCTCTGGAGAATTTCCCTAGTGGAGTCACTATTTGTTGTGCAGTTTTGTACACATGCCCCACTGAAAGTGGGGGACCCTCTCTTGGCCTGCCCTTTTGGCCTATTTTTGTGGCTTTCCCCCTCTTTGTTCTTATCTTTGAAAATCCTGGGGTTTTTTTCTTTGGTGCTTGCGTTGGTTGGGGGTGCCTTTGTGCTAAGTTCCTAGTGGTTTTGAGGTATTGCAGATGTCCTCTCTAGGGTGGTCTTCTTTTTCCTTTTTTTTTCTCCCTTGGTGTTTATTTTTGGGTCCTAAGGGTTGGTTTTATCCCTTAGATTTCCCTTGTTTTCCTTGTTTCCTTTGTTCTTTCGGAGGCAGAACCACGATGAGACTGAACTTTGAACTTTGGCTAAGTTCTCGGTTCCGTCTTTGTTCTCATTCTAGCTCTGCTTCCTTCCCACTCTTTTGCTTCCTTCTTTATTTTATTTTTTTTCGTCCTAAGGGTTGGTTTTCCTCCCTTAGTTTTTTCTTCACTTCACTTTTTCCTAAGGTAGAATCAGGATGGATCTGAACTTTGAACTTCAGCTAAGTTCTCGGTTCCATCTTCATTCCCGTTCCAGCTTTCCCTCCCACATTCTCATTTTTCCGTTGTTTTGTTTGTCTTTGGCCTTCGGGTTGGTTCTCTACCCTTAGGTTTTCTTTTCTATCATTTTGTCAGGGCTAGGGCCAGGATGGAATTTGGCTTGAAATCTAGAAAAGTTCATGGTTCCTTTCCCATTCCGCCTTTGCTTTTGCCGGGGTTGGTTTTGTCTCTGGTTCTGCCCCTGCTTGTTCCCCTTTGGTTCCCATTTTGGTTCCCATTCCACCTCTGCTTCCACCGAGGTTGGTGTTGTCTCTGGTTTTTCCCCTTCCGATTCCCATTTGTTTCTTATTTTGGTTCCCATTCTGCCTCCTCTTCTGATGGGGTCTGTTTTGTCTCTAGTTCTGCCCCTGCTTGTTCCGCTTTGGTTTTCATTCCACCTCTGCTTCCACCGGGGTTGGTTTTATCTCCGCGTCCTCCTATTTCCCTTCCTTTCTCATTCTCGTTTTGCCTCTGTCTCCACCTGTCTTAGCTCTTTGTTCCTATTTTTCTCGTGGCTCCGCCTTCATTTATCTCTAGTTCCACCTCAACCTTGTTTTATGCTTGATTTTCTTGCCTTAGGAACTCTAATGGACCTTCTTGGATTTTGATGGTGTACTTGGCATTAATGGTGGCCTGTTTGATTGCAGGTTGGATCGAGTTCGAATTGTTGGGTGTACTTTGAAGATTCAATGTGATTTGTATGTACAGTCAAGTACACTTTGCGACAGCTATCATGAAACCCACTCTTGCCCACAAGGCCATTTTTTTCGTGGCCATTAATGGTTGGCAGATGTGATCTAAAGGGGCTCAACTTGATGTTGTTTGAACTGAGCCATTTATTTTCCCAGCTCAGGTCCGATCGGTGGCTCATGTTCCTGCTGGTATTTTTGTGCACGTGGCTGTTTGCCCAGGTGAACTATTTTGGTGGGTGTGGCTCGATGATCCATTTCCCTGACCTTGTGTGGTCCTTGTTCGATCTGATGAGGGTCCTTTCTGCATTCAATGCTTGATGGTGGGTTATTGTTGGTTGTCGGGGCCGATTTTATGTGTGGTCTAGCTTCCTTGTAGCCCTAGCTCTATTTCATGCGGGCCTATTTTTCTATAAGTATGGCAGTCTACCTCATTTATAAGGGTTTAGTTAGGTTGGAATTAGTAGAGATTGGAAGACTAAGTTAGAAGACTTGTAATAATTAGAGTTAGCACTAGTGTATCATGTTAGAAGATTGGAAGTTAGTTTTCACATGTCAAGCAAATGTTGTAACAGACTAGAATTATTTCTAATATGATGATTTAATACACAGTGCAGACATTGTGTTATGATGGGTGCCCCATTTGCATTGAATATCTTGCATGTTTCTTGTTCTATCTTTCAAACCACTTGAAAATGTTTGAATACATCTTAGGTTTAGTTAGTAATGTTTGTGATTTAATGCTTGGAGTGTTGTAGAAATCCCTAGTTCATAACTTGGGAAGCTTCTTGATTATGGGAATGTTGTGCAAGGTCAACCTGTACCCCATATTCATGTGCTTAGTTGAACTGTAGATATTCATTCAGTCTTATTGAATGAATGCCCACAACTTGAAAATCTTTAACACCTTAGAATATTGTACTATTTTTTGCAAGATTGCAGGTATAGCCTAGGTCAAACAGAAATTAGTTTAAGGGATTGGAACATTCCAAGTATTTCATCACTTGCATGGTTAATCATAGAAGTATTGTTAACATTAGGACTTTTGAAACCCTCATATTTTTTTGTTTCTTTATTATATGGTTAGAAGTAGAAATTTTAGCATCACCATATCTTAAAATCTAATTATTTTAGAGCCTCCAACATTTATATGTAAGACCCCTTGTGATTACTAGTATAATCATATTTTATCACTGAGTTTGTTCTACTGCATAGTCATGATCTGACACTCATGAGACCTTGGGGTCATCTCTTTGATCATAGAGACCAACCTTTCAAGAGAGATAGGATAACTTTTATTCTATCTCAATTGTTGATGCATAAAACCTTATTGTTGTGAGTTAGATAATGTGGTCTAGTAGTTGATGGGCCAAAACACAACATATAGTTGAGGAAGAAAAAAATTAAGAAACAAGATACCAACTGATGCATATATTCCTTAATTTTTTTTCTCTCTACTCTATTAACATCTATCAATGTAGAAGCTAAAGCAGTGTAGTGAATGATTACAACATAAAAAAATAAATTGTAGCACTAATAATAATGCAAGTTTCTCTATGAGTAAAATTTCTAAATTGATTTTCTCAACAACATCAAATATATATAATGCGAGGTTCTCTGTGCAAAAAAAAATTATTTAAAGAAAAAGTTTCTCAGATATATGTGCCTATGACAAATATGATTCACAGTAGTACATATAGGTTCAAATAATTTTTTTTCTCATTAGAAATTAGAAACATGAAATATTGGATCACACACTTTGTTTTTATCAATCAAATTCACATAAAGTTATAGAAAATATTGTTTTTAAGGTAGAAACATCTTTGCAATAGTTACTACTTAAAATTCAATAATTTGAGATAGGCTGTCACATAAACTGAAAGAGAAAACAAATCACATATGTGTTGCAAAAAAAAAAGTGCAGAGGCTTCCTTTGGGCCATAACCCTATAAGCTAGCCATTACCCCATGAAATATTGCACTTGGTGTAGTGTATTGCAAAATAAGTACAAAGATAAACATCTTATCTCCACTAACAATGATATTCAACTTCCTAGCCAATGTCACCACACCAATACCAACAATTGGAAGAAGCACAAGCCTAGTGAAAATAATACCAATTATAGTCCTGATTCCAAGCTCTAACATGTGCAACCCGTTGTAGACCAAAATTGCATCAACCCGTTGTGTAAAGGAAACATAAGAAACTCCTATCGTATTACATTGTTTGCCAAATGGGTGGTCATTAGTATGACAGACAGATCCAATTATAGCAATTGGAAGTTTCCCTATATTTCCAAACCCTATCATTAAAATAGTGAACCTAAAAACTAAGGAGGTTGCATGCATATCAGAGCTACCAAATACCCCAAAATGCACACCATTGTTGTGTTGATCATAACATTAATTGGGATAAACCACCATTCTCTCATATTCTCCAAGATGACCGTTTTCCCCGGCTCTATGAAGATCAAGTAGGGGAGAAACATGGAAAACACAAGCTTGCTTAGAATTCTAAAGGTCTCTTTAGGGATCAATTTAATTTAGGATGTGCAAGGACTAGTCCTATGCTACTCAGGCATAAAATTTTCAATAAGGGCACTACTGAGCTCATTATATAGTCTGGGTGACCAACAATTTCTTCACCTACATATAGCATATAAAAAGCCACAACTGTTGTTCTATATCTGGTTTTGGTTTTCTAGAATACCCAAAATTATATTTATAGATAATAAAGTTATATATAATGATATAATAGAATTTTCCATAATTATATATACATAATATTTTCTTTAAGTTCCTTTCATCATTATATATAATTTGATTATTTAAGTACCTTTCATCATTCACTAATTTGATCGCATTCAATAATATACGATAAAATAAAATAAAATAAATATTATGTGCTTCCTTTAAATTGAATAGTAGCTATATGAACAATTGTATAACTGGACAAAAATATGGGAAGGAAATATGGAAAGGACCTAATAAAGGACTACTTTAATTATACGCAAAAAATAATAGCATGCACGAAAATCTGATCCAAAAATTCTTACTAAAATTGACATCTAATATTGAAAATATCAATAATTCGATTAGCAAGCTAGAATCAACAAACTTCCCTCATTTTAAAATAAAAGATTGAGGTCAGCTTTATGTAATAGTAAAAATTACAAACTCCATTCTATATACTTTTGAAGTAAAAGAAATGTTTCAGTGGAGAAAGAATTTGTTTGATTTACTTATATAGAATAATAAACAATGTGTATCCATCACCTTCTTTGTAATTTTGAGAATATGTACTTGGCTTTCATATAGCCTATAATACTTAGATATAGCATAATTTAAGTTCCCAAAAAATAATCAATATGGACCCCAACAAAACCCTAATTTCAAAGTTTTATTTAAACCCTAAAAAAACCCTTGCAAAATTAAAACCCTAAAAATAGAGGGATGCCACAAGTCAATGCGCCCATGAACCAATAATAAGAATTTGAAAAAAATGAAGTTTTATAGCTAGCAATTCTTGAATTCAAGAAAATATTATTGCATAAGTTTGAAGGAAAATATTGGTTGAGTTAAAATTGTTTTTGTGCACCTTCTTGTGTAGTTGACCAACTGTTTGTTTTCCTTCCTTTGTCTTGCTTTCACCTAAAGTTTCTATTGATGAAAAAGACCTCGGTTGTTGTTGATGACAATGACCTTGACTGCTACTCTGAAAATCAACTCAAGGTTGTTTTTGAAAATATCTTCATCTCAAATAGGGTGTTCAAGTAAAGGCGTGGTTTGAATGAATCCTTTAGTTTTATTCAATTTAGAAACTTTAAAATCTACATGAATCGGTGGGGGTTCATTCGAACCCCCCCGAAGGGGGGCTCCTAATTAACCCCCTTCATTAGAAGGGCCCCCTTCATTAGAACCACCATAGTTATTTTTTTATGCACATTTCTAATTTTCCTTCCTCTAAATAATTGTAACCCATTATTGTGGGTTCACCCTCTTATATATTTTTCTTTGATGATAGTGTATTCTTTACGATTGAAAACTACCATTTTCATTATTTGAGATCAATCATGGATGTAGTTCATTCAACTGGTATCTATTTGTAGAGACATTATGATTCATTGTATTATGTGATTGTGTTTTCAGATCTCAAGGGCATGTCATAAGATTACACATTCTCTAATACCATCGACATGGTTGTAGCCTCTTCATTTTCCTTGACCAAGCACATGTTTCAAGGATTATCTTGATTTACCTACTACCATTCTCAATTCTATCTTCTTAAGATTCTACAAGGAGATTACTTCTAAGATTTTGAAGTTTAGATTCATTTTCCTCTAGTTTTCTTCCTAGCCTTTCAACCTCCTGTTTGTGTTGTAGAAGGAATTTTATTCATCCTCATGTGCCCAAGCTCCATAAACTTATTTTCCTTACATTCATACTCTTCAAAATTCTATTTGAATTCAGCTCTTCATAACTGGATGTTATCTTCACTCTTGAGTTACATTTGAGCCTTTATCTTCTTCATTCTCAATTGGTTTAACTTCTTCTTCCTATTCCAATTTCTTTTGTAATTCTTGTTTCTTTGTATTTGGTGACTGTGGATGCATATTAATTCTCAACAAAAAACATTGCCTCACACTCTTTTGAGTGTAATATGCTCTCAAAACCTTGAAGGTGTCTCATTTTGACTATCTTTTCTACTCTATCCTAGAGCTGGCTTTTCACTATCTTTATCCCTTTGTGGAATTTCTACCCTTTTTCCATGTTATGATTGTATTTTCTACCTATTTATGATAGTCCACCATCATATCTCATAGTCCATTTACCATTACCACTAGAAAACCTCATGTAGTGTCCATTTACCATTCTTTATGAACATTATTGGGAGTCTCTCCTTGGCTATTAAGAGGATTGTATTGGGACAAGATGGCTCTAATTTCTAATCCATATACAATCTAAGCCTATATTTAAAAACCACATAACCTCCAATTACAATAGGTGCCAAGACAAATAGAAACACCCACATTGCAACCCAACCAACCTTTTATTTTTGTCTTTCTTATGCAAGTATCATCGTATCTTATATACAGGAGGTCATCTTTACAACTACATTCATAACTATCCCATGTTTTTTTTGGCAACTAAAGTCTAAGAGTTAACAATCCTTATTTTCTTTCCACTCATCTATATCTTCATGATTATCGACATCATCTCGCTTAAAATTTTGGAGGACACTTACATCCACTATTTCATATTACCAGAAAAGAAGAATATGACTATCCATCTTAGGTACTATGCTAGAAACCATTATTATTGATCTTGCATGATGACATATGATTTTGACTATTCTCGTGATCAAGAATGATGTTTTTACTTAAAGTCTACAAATATACCTTGTCACTGTCATACTTATGCTATCATGCTAACTACAACCTTTGTCTGCATCTTACTCGTGAGTTACCCTTATGCCTCTACCCATTCTGGTCATGATCATTGTCCTTCTATCCATTTGTTTTGAACATTAGGGTTTAAGGGTGCATGCTTATATATATTGAGTTGGTTGCCCTATATGAAGCATGATATTTGAAATCATTGTGGAATAGGACAACTGAGGGAGGGGTGAATCAATTGTCATAGAATTAAGCCTTTAAATTAATCACTAGAACCAATTTTGAATACTTCTTAAATGATTAATCATCAAATGTAAATGCAAAAAATTAAATCCAACACAAACATAATAACACCAGATTTACATGGAAAAACCAATAAGGGAAAACCCGTGGTGAGGATTAACTTAAACTATAGAGAATATCAAAATTTATTACAAAAGGCTCACTACCTCAAACAAGGCTCACTGCCTAAAATAAGGAAACATTGTCGAGAATAAGGAATCACTGTCCAACATGGCTACAACTCGGAGGGCTCACTACAACAAAGATATAAAGAAGACAAAGAAGAGTTTTTTTAGAGAGACTACAATCCCAATGCAATAAAGGATTCCACCACAATTGTTCACACACATGCATAAATGATAGAGTTCACCTTCTTCTCACTACATTTGGAAACTCAACATTAAGCTTCAAATTGATTTTCCGCAATCTCAACACACTCACTCACTAAATAGAATCAATGTCACATAAAACTAAACTTCCTCTTTTCTTGTGTTTCTCTTCTTCTTCGCTCTTTCATCCTATTTCACCATGAACTCATCTTGCATTTATACCATCTTCAACTTTGAAACATATCCAAATTCGGCCATCCAAATTTAAATTCAAATTAGGTTGGCACCAAAAAATACTAGGGTGGAATCAGAATAAGGGTGACCCAAATACACACTTCAAGGGACCAAAAGAGATCCAACACACTTCATCATGCTCGAAAGTAGTATTTCACACAAGGTCAACCAAACTAGTGCAAAAAAAATAGAACCATTAAGAACGAATATCCCAAATACTAAAACTATCTTCAATAGAACTAGGGCAACACAACTCTAGAGCTAAAATTCATAAGACTTCATCAAAGAGAAATTTGGACCAAACACATTTCTCCCAGACCTCAACCAAAAACATAAAAACCCATAGTTCACAACTAGTGAGCACAACTTGCATTCTACAACGAATCAACAACCAAAAATTTAGATATAACATATAATAACAACCACGAACAACATATCTGAACCGCACAACCATAGCAGAAAATCCATACCAAAAACCAGAGCAACCACTAAACATATGCAACATATCTTTATTACAATTTTCTCAATATCCTCAACCTATATAACAAACATCAACTAGTAGATAACCAGTTGATCGGTTGACATCAATGACACACCTACAAAATTTCCTCAACACCTCCAGATTTTTAATTATTGCAACAATCTCCCCCTTTGTCATTGATGGAAACACATGATGTGAAAAATCATCAAAGACAACATACTACCTGTAAATACATTTTTTAGTGTTCTTCCCCTTAGAAGATAATATCTCTTATTATCATTCTCTTTTCACATGCTTCTTCTTTTCTCCTTTGATATCAATGGCAAAGGAAAAAATATATTTTCAATTTATCTCTCCTTTGACATGACAAACAAAATACACATAATGACAACACCTGATACTACCTACTCCCACTGAGAGGTAGCCACCAAAACATTAGTCCAGAAAAAAGATAGATCCATAGATCCACCATAGTGATTCATCTCCATGTGGATCGAGTTCCATAAAGGAGGGATAATAACCCCCAACTTCTCTTGGAGATATTCAAAAGTGTCTGTAGGAAGATCCTTTGTGAAAATATCAGTAATCTGATCTTTTTCGAAACATGCTCAAGATTTACTTCATTCTCCATTACTTACTCTCTAAAGAAATGATATTTGATAAATATATGCTTCATCCTTGAATGCATCAATGGATTCTTAGATATTTTAATTGCACTTGTATTATCATAGAAAATAGAAATGGGATCATCATATAGCACTACTATATCTTTCAATGTCTTTTTTTTTCATCCATAGAACTTGTGTATAACAAGATTTAGTTGCAATCTACTCAGATTCAATAGTAGACAAGAAGAATGAATCTTTATTTTTACTTAACCATGCCAGCAATCTACATCCAAGAAAGCATGTACCACCACTTGTACTCTTTATGTGATCTACCCATCTAGCCTAATTTGCATCCATATAGGCATTGAGTGTAAAGTCACTATATTTAGGATACCAAAATCCATAATCTAGAGTGTCATTCAAATATTTGAATATTTTTTTAATTGAAACAACATGTTTTTCCTTAGGATCATCTTGAAATCTAGACACAAGATAGACACCATGCATGATATCTAGTCTAGCAGTAGTCAAATATAATAGTTGACTAATCATAGATCTATACTTTCTCTGATTAGCCTTAGGTGAATTATCATATTTTCCCAATTTACAACCAGTCACCATAGGAGTACTTACTATCTTGAAACCATACATTCCAAACATCTTCAACATCTCTCTCACATACTTAGACTTTGAAATTAAAATTCCTCTTTGTTTTATTAATCTGTAGCCCAAGAAAGAAATTCATCTCCCCAAACAGACATTTCAAATTATTTTCGCATCTCTTTCGCAAAAATATTTCACATATTTTCATTTCCTCCAAAGATAATATCAGTAGCATATACAACTACAATCAAGATTTTTTCATTTTCAATCTTAAAGTACAAATTAGTATCTTTCATGCATTTGTTAAATCCTTGTTGAATCAAGTACTTATCTAACCTTGCATAGAAAGATCTATGAGCTTGCTTCAACCCATATAAATATTTCTTCAATCTGCACACCATATCTGGTTCATCTATCAACTGAAATACTTTCGGTTGTTCCATATAAACTTCTTCTTCTAGCTCACCATTCAAAAATATTGACTTGACATCCATCAAATAGACTTTAAAGTCTTTATGAGTAGAAAGTGCCAAGAACAACCTCATAGCTTCCATTCCTGCTATCGAGGAAAAGGTTTCCTAGAAATCCATTCCTTCTACTTGTCCATTCTCATTCAAATTTATTTATGAATAACCACTTTAATCCAATGATATTTTTATCTATCAGTCTTTGGACCAATTCCAAAGTTTTATTCTTCTAAATCTACAAAAGTTATTCTTTCATTGCTTCCTTCCAATGTTCATCTCTAAAAGCTTCACTTTCTATCTTTGATTCTATCTCAGAAAGTAAACACAAATTCACTTCGACCAACTTTTCTTCTAGTTAACACACCTTTTTTCATATCTCCAGTAATCTAACATTTTGAATGATTATTTTGTACATATCTAGGTGTCCTAGGGGACATAATCAAATCATTTTCTTTTGTTTCATTATGTTCATCCCACTTCTCTTGTTATTCCATAGATTCTTCTATTCTTGAACAATCATGCTTGTCAGGTACATATCCTTCAATGTCAATAGAATTATTCATTGTCTTATCAAAATTCACATTTGAGCTTTCTACAATATTTCTTAGTTCTTTATTGAAACATTTGTATGCCTTTCTTTTAGTATAATATCCAAGAAAAATTCCTTCATCACTTCTTCCATCAAAATTTCCCAAATTTTCTTCATCTCTTTTGATATAGCATTTTCTTTTAAATACCTTGAAATATTTAATAGTAGGAATTCTTCCATGCCATAGCTCATAAGGAGTCATTGTAATATTTTATCTTGCTTGAACTTGATTGAATGCATAAAAAATAGTATGAATAGATTATTTCTAGTAAACTTCTGGTAAACCACCCTCAGTAATCATTGACCTAGTAACTTCTTGAACTATTCTATTTTTCCTTTAAACTACTTCATTCTACTAAGGAGTTCTCATAGTAGATAACTGTCTCTTTATTCCATGCACTTCACAAAACATATTAAACTCATGGAAGGTGAATTGTCCACCTCTATTAGATCTTAAGCATTTTATCTTTAAATTCACTTCATTTTCAACCATTTCTTTGAATGCCTTGAATCTATCTAATGCATCTGATTTCTCTCTAAGAAATGTAACCCATGTATATGTAGAATAGTCATCAATTAAAAGCATAAAGTAACCTTCACCAAGTATACTTCTCACTCTTGTTGGATCATAGAGATATGTATGAACTAAATCCAGTAGTTCGGTAGTAGATATTTCTTTGATCTATATTGATTTTTTCTTACTTTCCAAATTGACAATTCCTGCAAATAGCATTAAAACGCTTTGTAATTCTTGGTAAATCTCTCACAGCCTAAACAACACTAATCCTTGCCAAGTTATCAAAATTCATGTGAAAAATTCTATTATTCCATAACCAACTGTCATTTATTTGAGTCATAAAGCATTATCCATCAACACCCTTAAGTTGATAGATATTCCCTTCATATTTCTTTCCTATAGTAATCAATTTTTCAGATCATTTCTAGATCTCACATTTTTCATCCTTAAACACAAGATCATATCCTTTTTTGCACATCTGACCAATTCTCATTATATTTTTCCGTAAACACTTAACATAGTAAACATCATCAGTATGACTATTTCCATCAAAACATATTAAACCTATCCCACAAAATTTAGCACTAGTATCATCTCCAAACATAACCAAGCCTCCATCATATTTCTCAAGCTTAAAAAACTTACTTTTATCACCAGTAATGTAATGTGAGCAACCACTATCAACTACCCAATATTTTTTCTTTTATTTAGCGTGTAGGGCGAAGATAACCATACCTTCATTTTTCTCCTTTTGCAGAGGGATTTTCTTTACTTATTTTTAGAATTAGCAGAAGTAGGTTCATCCTTAATCACCAAGAACAATAATTCATTATCATTAGTATCTTCATATGTTGAATCCTCATAAAAAATACTAGCATTCTCATTCACATAGTAGGCTATGTTAATCTTCCTTCCTTTCTTTTCCTTCTCATATCTTTGTTTATTCCTTTTAGCTCTTTCTAAACACTTTGTAGCATAATGACCTATTTATCCACAACTAGAGAATTTAAAGGGAAACTTATCTTCATACTTATCCAAGACTTTCCTCATTCTTATTACAAATTTAGCTTCTATTTCATCAAATTTCTCTTCATCTAGATCTTTAGATTTTGTAGTTTTAAAGGCGGTCACTGATTTTTTTCATTCCTTAAACTCGGCTTCCTCATCTCAGAAGATGTCAAAAATACTAATAGAAGATAGTTAGTACAAGTCCTATAATATATAGTCTACTTAATAGCACTCACCTTCTCACTATAAGAATCACAAAGAGTTTTGAGAATTTTTTTTGCAATCCTTGTTTCATCAATAGTAGAACGAATTCCTCGAATACCTGCCACTATCTCATCTAGTCTTTGTACATGAGCTTTGGAATTTTCATCTTCAGACATATGTAGAAGATCAAACTATGTCTCCAAATTTTGTAGTTTCACCTCTTTAACTGTTTCATCACTATCATGCACTCTTTCTAAAGCATACCAAACTTATCTATCTTCAAATTCTGAACCCTGATCAACTCTGAGTGTACCAGACTATTCTTCAAAATGTATTTCACCTTATTGTTCACTTCATGTACTTTGATTTCTTCAAGTTACTTGGACCAATAGCAGGAATGTAAGTATTTTTGTAAACTTTCTCCACATCATATCGATAATACTCTAGATATTATTCCATCAATACTTTCTAGATACCATAATTAGTTCCATCAAACCTCAGATAATCATAAACCATTTTTTGACCCATCTCAAACCTTCCTCAAGTGATTAATCTCTTCATCAAGGAACCAAAATTTGATACCAATTGTTGAATAGTATAGCTAAGATGGGGGTGAATCAATTATCACATAATTAAACCTTTAACTTAAGCACCAGAACAAATTCTAAATGTTGCTTAAATGATTAATCATCAAATGTCAATGTTGAAACTTAAATCCAACCGATAAACACAATAACACTAGATTTATGTGGAAAAATCAATAAGGGAAAAACCATGGTGAGAATTAACTCACACTATAGAGAATACTAAAATTGATTACAAAAGGATTATTGCTTGAAACAAGGCTCACTACCTAAAACAAGGACTCATTGTTTGGAAGAAGGACTCATTTTCCAATAGGGCTACAACCCTAAGGGCTCACTTCCATAGAGATACAAAGAAGACAAAGAATAGTTTTTATAGAGAGACTACAATCCCAATGAAACAAAGGATTCCACCACAATTATTCACACACATGCATGAATGATATGTTGAGATTATGTGCCTCAAACTCACTGGTAAAGACCCTGGTTCTATCACCAAGCAACAAAGAATTCATAAGTATTTTGTTTATGCATTTACCTCTATACCGCAGGTGTATTTACACTTAGTTGTGGTGGAACGGTGGAACGGTTACCGTCATACCATGGACACCTCTTGTCTATGTAGCAGTAGAGTGATGGATACTGCCATACTGTGGGTATCCTTTCTCTGGGCTATAATGGCATAGTTACTGCCATATTGCAAGAGCTTACTGAATGTCTAGTGGTAGAGAATTTACTGCCATATTGTAGGAGTCTCTTGCCTATCGAGCAATAGTGTGGTTTGTTACCTCCATGCCATAGGAGGTCGTCATGTGTGCAATGGAAGTGTGGGGTGTTGCAGGGTGTTACCATCATACCATGGAGGTATGCAAACTATCTAGCAGTAGTGCAATTATAGTTATACTATGGGAGCTTGTTGAATGTGCAACAATAGCATGGTATAAAGGAGAAAAGAATTAGCTGAATGTTTGTTGAGGTGTAAGCCGTTATGTGGAGAATTTTTCTGACTTGGACATAGGTTGTTTGGATCCTTGAGAAGTTTTATGGCCGTTCTATGGAGGAAGTTGAATGGATCATTGATTGTTGTTGCTATAAATTGCAACGTACAGGAAGCAAAAAAGGTTTGGTGGTTCGATGGTTGAATGACTTGATTGATTAGTTTCATTGTATGCTATAAGAAAACATTGTAATAGTAATATTTTATTCGAGAGTGGTCAAGTAAATACTGCTACTATAATATTGACATCTGAAAAGAGGAGTTTGGAACTTGTTTGTATTTTTTTACTATAATACAAGTGATCTTTGGTGTGGTGGGTTTTTCTCCCGTAAGGTTTTTCCCACATAAATCTAGTGTCAGTTGTGTTTGAGCATATTTTCTCTATTATGTTATTTATTTCATGTGCATCTCAATAGTATGTAAGTGTAAAATTTAAAGTCATATCTGCATTCTCCTCTAAGTTTTGACATTAGGAAAGTGTTTCATATCAACATTCTTTCCTTTCAAGTGGTATGAGAGCCTGGCTAGTTGTATTATCCTTGTGGGTAGGTTGGTTTATTTGTGTCAATTCTATTCAGTGGGAGTCTTGTAGAAGTATGGTAATTATCAAATTATAGATTGAGATGGCAATGGCGAGTATATCAGGAAGGATTGAAATTGATAAATTCAATGGTAGTGATTTTGAGTTGTGAAAACTTAAAATGGAAGACCTATTGGTGGATTGTGATATTTGGATTGATGTGTCCGGAATGAAACCTTTTGGCATGAAGCAAGAAGATTGGGATTTCATAGATAGAAGAGAAAAATGGTTAATAAGAATTTGTTTGGTAGAGTATTCATGAAGAGAAGATTGCATCTTCTTTGTGGAAGAAGATTGGAGATATTTATCAGGGTAAATCCTTGGTAAATAAATTATTCCTAAGGAAGAGGTTATACTCTTTGAAAATGGATGAAGGGGCATCTATGGCTAATCATTTGAATTCATTTAACATGGTTATTTCTCAGTTAACATTTGTGAGCGTAAATATTGATGATGAAGATCAATGTATGCTATTGTTATGTTCTTTTCCTGATTATTTGGATCACTTGGTGATGGCGATTGGGAGCATGAAAAACACTTTCAAGATGGAAGATGTGGTTGCTTATTTTTTCTCTGAAGAAATGAGAAGGAAATATTCTAAGATGGCGAAGGAGGCTCTTTCTATTCAAGGATGATTGAAAGAAAAAGGTAAGAAGAAGGACAAGATGTCCAAATCAAAATTAGAAGGGAGTTCAAAGTCTCTAGGGAATAAATCCAAGGTGAAGTGTTCGAATTGTGGGAAACCTAGTCATTTCTGAAGGGATCAAAAAGAGGAGGAAAAGAAGAATAAGAAGAAGAAGAACTCTTCCGACAATGATTCTTCTCAGAGTGATGTAGATGCTTTCATTGACTCCTTGGCAACTTGGGCATGTGATGATGTTTGGCTGATTGATTCTGGAGAATCCTTCCACATGAAATCTCATATATACTGGTTTACTAAGTATGAAAAATATTATGGTGGAAAGGTGTACTTGGAAAGTGATTCATCTCTAGAAATTGTTGGTTGTGGAAGAGTCAAAATTCAGTTTCGTAATGGCTGAATTAAGGGAGTTGATGGAATAATGCACATACCAAGTCTGGCTCAAAATTTGCTTTATTTAAGTAAGCTAAATGATGTTGGAGTGCAAGTCTTGTTGTCTCGCACTGGCTATAAAATGACTAGAGGCTCAATGGTGCTAGATAGGGGTGCCTATATAGGTACTCTGTATACGTTAGACGCACTTGTTTTTCAATGTAACAGTGTCTCTATAAAGTCACATAAGTTTTTTTATGTAGAAGAGGAGACTGAAGTCCCTATGGGGGATAATTCTTTGGAAGTTAAACTTCCTATAGAGAAGACTATTCTCTAGCATCAGACACTAGGTCATATTGGTGATTAAGGTTTAAAAGCCTTGAAGAATAAAAACCTGGTTGAGGGGCTTGATGATTGTAACCTGGAATTTGAACATTTTGAACATTGTATATATGGAAAACATCATTGTGTTTCATTTTACTCTAGTCCTCATAAATCTTTTGGTGTTCTAGATTATATTCACTCTGATGTTTTTTGTCTAGTGAATGTTCCCTCGTTGTCGAATTCAAAATATTATGTATCATTCATTGATGATTATTCGAGAAGGGCATTTGTATATTTAATAAAAAGTAAATCAAAAGTGTTTAGTCGGTTTAAAGAGTACAAGAACTTGGTTGAAAATTAGACTGGTAAGAAAATTAAATTCTTGAGGACAAATAATGGTGGTTAATTTTGTTTTGTAGAATTTGAAATTTATTACAAAGACCATGGAATTAAGATTCTTAAAACAACATGTTACAGTCTACAAAAAAATAGAGTTGTTGAAAGGTTGAATAGGACGTTGATGGAGAAGCCAAGAATCATGTTGAGCAATGTTGGTCTGGAGCATGAGTTATGGGATGAGGTTGTGGCTACAACATGTTACTTGGTGAATCAATCGCCTTCTTTGACACTTGTTATAAAAATGCCTATGGAAGTTTGGTCTGGTAAGAAGCCCTCTCTGAGACATGTTTGTGTCTTTGGTTGTGAAGCATATGTTTATGTTCCAGATATGAAGAGATCTAAATAGGAGAACAAATTTTTTAATTGTATCTTCATTGGCTACCTCATTGGTGTGAAAGGATACAAGCTTTGGAATCTAATAACTGAAAAGGTTGTAAACAATAGAAGCGTAATATTTCGAGAGTTGAAACCTTCTTTAGTGGAATTATAGTTAGAGATGAAAGAAAATAAAGAGGAAAATGATGTTTTTGAAATACCTCTAAGTACTGAAAAAGAGGAACAACACATTGATAGTGTACCTGAAATAGAGGAGAGGTCGAGCAGCTTTGAAATTTCTGAAGAATAATCACAACCTTAGCCTCAGCCTGTGAGGAGGTCTACATGTGAGAAGATGCAACCTAATATGTATGGATTCTCTATGTTGGATTTTAGTTGTGCCTATGATTTGATTGCTAATATTGATGAGCCTTGGACTATAAAAGAGGTAGTTGAAATAGCTGATTCAGATTCCTAGTTGGAAGCCATGAATGATAAAATGACATCGTTAAAGAAGAATGAAACTTGGGATTCAGTTCCATTGCCTAAAGGTAGGAAGACTCTGGGCTATAAATGGGTTTTTAAAAAGAAAATTGGTCTGGATGGCAGTATTGAGAAATACAAAGCGAGGTTGGTTGCAAAGATTTATTCCTAGGTAGAGGGAATTGATTATGGTAAAATTTTGTCTCCAGTAGCAAAGCTAACATCTCTCAAATTTATTTTGTCACTTGCAACAAATTATGACTTGGAGATTGAATAGATGGATGTGAAGAAAATGTTTCTTGATGGTGATCTTGAAGAACAAATTTATATGTCCTAGCCTAAGCACTTTGTGGTAAAAGGTAAACAAAATAAGGTTTGCAAGTTAAAGAAATATTTGTATGGTTTAAAATAGTCACCTAGAATGTGGTACCATAAATTTGACATGTTTGTATTGTCAATGGGTTTTGTAAGATCAAAATCAGATCATTGTATATACTTCAAGACTACAAATGATCGAGTTCTTGTTATTCCTCTTTATGTTGATTATATGCTATTCATAAGCAATAGTAAGTTTATGATTTCTAATCTAAAATCTTAGTTGTCTGCAAAGTTAGAAATGAAATATCTTGGTGTAGCTAGGTATATTCTAGGGATGGAAATAACTAGGGACAGGAAGATTAGAAAACTTTGGCTTAGACAAAGTAAGTATGTTAACACTATTCTAGAGAGATTTTGTATGACTGATTGCAAGTAGCTAGTTGTTCCAATTTTGTAGGGAATGGAGCTATCTATTGAAGATTGTCCAAAATCTCTTACTGAGATGGAGGACATGAAAAAAGTACCTTATCCTAGTGTAGTTGGCAGCTTAATTTACACAATGGTTTGTACAAGGCTAGACATTTCCCAACCAGTGGGAGTGCTTAGTCGGTTTATGGATAATCCTGGAAGGACACATTTGGATGTTGTGAAAAGAGTGTTTAGATATTTGAAGGGCACTTCAAAATATGCTTTGTGTTACCATGGTAATTTAGTTGAATCACAGAGGACTCTTAGCATGCGTGGCTATGTGGATTCTGATTGGGTAGGGGACATTGACAGCAGATTATCCACCAGTGGATATTGTTTCATGATGCATGGTGGTGTACTTAGTTGGATGAGAAAGCGACAAGTTGTAGTTGCTTTACCTACTACAGAGGCTGAGTACATCAAAGCAACTCATGCCTGTAATTAAGAAATTTGGCTTAGAATATTGTGTTATGATATTGGTTTTGCTGGAGGACAAATTTTTATTTGTTATGACAGTCAAAGTGCCATTTGTCTAGCGAAAAATCCTACTTTTCATGCCAAGATGAAACATATTGATGTGCAGTACACCATTTTGTACGAGATATGGTGGAGGATGGAAAGGTTTTTTTAGAAAAGGTAGATGCTCTAAAGAATGTTGTTGATTCTTTGAAAAAACTAGTGAGCATGAACAAGTTCACATGGTGTGCAAATTTGATGGGCCTTGGGGTCCAGAATATTCAATGACTTCAGGTATTGAATGGGGTTTAGTGAGTTCTTCATCTAGTGGGAGATTGTTGATATTATGTTCCTCAAACTCACTAGTAGAAACCCCGGTTCTACCACTTGTACACATCTAAAAATGGTCACAGTTAACCAAACCTATTAATTAATTAAATATGAATTATTTAATTAATATTCTTAAGTCATCTACATATAAATAAATTTAATTATTTATTTATATTGTTCATTTCTCCAATTTTTCTAGTTTAATTTATTTAATTAATGCTATCTTCCTCTTAATTAATTAAATAGATTTCACAATTTATTTATATTAATGATCACAAGTTTAAATTCTAAATTTAAATGATATTCTTCATTTCACATTTAATTAAATATTTTCAATAATTAATTAAAACACTTTCTAAATTCTTCACTCTTCTCACATAATTAAATATTTTCAATATTTAATTAAAAGCTTTTCATTTCTCACACATAATTAAATATTATCTATTTTAATTATGGACACATCTTCCATCTATCTTTTAATCTTCCATCTATCTCTTAAACTTCCATCTTCTTTTCAAAATCTCGATCTCTCATCGTTCATCTTAACAGGTTTGAACTCAACCGTTGATCCTTGCTAATTGGATTCTTGCCTTCAAAAATCTATAAATACAACCCTCTTGTGAGTTGAAAAGGACCTCAAATTTTAGATTTTCATACGTAGTTATTATAGTCGCATTTTAGTTTTATCAAGCATTTTAGCATCATAGCATTTTAATTCCATAGCTTAAATCATATAGTCATAAATATGCATTTTTAACCAGTCTCATTCTCCTAAGTTGTCATTTCAACAAGCTGTTGCTTACACAACTGAGAGCCAACATTTTTTATCAAATCCTTGGAGATAGAGGATGATGGGACGAATTTGAAGAAGTTGTTGCCATGAGAGTTTGCATTTATGCTTTCTACATTAGCTTTTTTTCAATCGAATGTCTCCTCGGTGTGTTAGTTTATAGTTTAATTAATCACGCATTTTCTACACACACATTTTTGGCGCCCACCGTGGGGCATCCCCCCATTTTAATCTTTTTATTGCAGTAATTTTTCTAATAGGTGACGGATTGGAGTTGCGCTTCAATGCATATGAGCTTTCTTTCGACGCATAGACGGACTGTTTCGATGCATCCAGGGACTATTTCGTTGCATCCAGGGACTGTTTTGACGCATCCAAGCACTATTTCGGTGCATTTAGGCACTGTTTCAATGCATCCCGTAATAATCTTTTAGCGCATTCAGTAACTATTTTGGTGCATATGGGAGTTTTCCTAGCTCATGCAGGGAATTTGTAAAACAAATTTTTTGATTCTGATGCAATTTGTAGACAAAATTTTTATTTTCAGTTTTTTTTTTTAAGGAAATGAACCAATCCTAAGATAGAAATTTAAAATCTGGAATCTACCAATCCTAGGATAGTCACCACATATTATTTTTGAAATTAAAATGAACTCCATTCCTATTGTGAAGAAATATCTTCACTTAGTTTAAATCATTTTCATTTGGTGCTATAAAAAGAACATTGTTTGCTTTGTTTGTGGCAATAGGTCTATGCTCTTCCCTTAACTGGGTGACCAAAATACCAGACTACCTTTTCATTTTTTATGCAATGTTTACAATTTTTACATCCTTTAGAGGGCTTGCCATAGTGGGAAAAAGTACTCACCCTACGAGAATGACCTAAGTGGGAACAACCAAAGCCAAGTTTTCCAACCCACTTTAATCAAAAGCAAATTTAGGGAAAGTCCACAATTCGACGGTAGTGTGTAGGATAACCATCCCCAAAATCTTTGTTCTAAAGATTGGGAGGTCTCTTGAGGGAGTTTATCGGAAACCTTGACTATGAACCATAGAGTAGAAAGCTAGCGGTGTCAGTATCCAAACATCATCTTAATCACGATGCAAGGGGAGGGAAGAATATACCCCCAAGACACTCTCCATATAATCACCATAGACTGTTTGCTAAGGAGATGCGGTATCCACTTCTGTCACCCTGAGTTCGCACCTGGAAAAGACAAAAACATAGGCACCCTCTAGGGGGTGACATGGCTGTGCGAGTCGACGCGATTTCAAGTTGTGGGTTGTGATTACTATGATAACCTATTTGACAACTAAGAGTGAGTATCCTTAGAATGTTTATTTTGTTTAAAACTTGTGAAAATCTCAAGAACATACACTCTTTGTTTAGATTTTAGGATTAACAAAACAACTGTCTGCTTCTCTATGTTGTTTTTTTCACATTTAAATCAGATTAAGATTATCCAAAAATATCAAACTATCCAAACATCTCCATCTCAAAAGTCTCAACAGATAATTCAGCGCATCCCTGGTCTATTTTTTAACGCATTTTTGCTTTGTTTTGATACATTGTGGCCCTATTTCGATGCATTGCTGCTCTATTTTGACGCATTGTGGTTCTTTTTGACGCATTGTTGCTCTGTTTCGGTGCATTGATGCTCTGTTTTGGTGCATCTATGTTCTGATATGGCGCATAGGTAGTTTCTTTTGGCACATTCATGCTTTGTTTCGATGCATCTATTTTTCAAGCCTAGGTACCTTTCTGACATTCAAAAAGTTGGTTTTTCTCAGTCTGATCATCTCCATGCTCAGAGTTTGGAAGTCTGCAACTTTTTTCAAGAAGTCTCTAGAAAGGAAGATTAGAAAACCAAAGAAAGCTCTTGATTACAAGAAACTATTGAAGAAGAGGAAATTTCTATACCAAATTTGAAAGGTCTTTCTTGAATACAGGACCTTTATTCACCAATATCATGACTATATTAGAGGTTTCACTGACGATTATGCTGTAGAACCTTTGTACTCATGAGCATTTTTTCAAAGAAGAGCCCTTTCTCAAAGGCACAACCACAGTCAGTGTATTCATTCTTCTTATGTTCCCCAACTTGCAATTACTTACACTACTTGTCCTAGTCAAATTCTGCAATAGAGAGCTCAAGCACATTAGGCATCCATCAAATCCTTTTTTACGAAGCTTCGATCAAACCTCGCAAAGTGCAAAATCATCTTTAAATTTTATCTTTGGTTTAATTATCGCCAACAAGATTTTCATCCTTTCAATCACGGAATCACGAGCTCAAGATTAAAAAAATCTTTTAAGTCATAGAATCTTCATTCTATCCTGACTTTCATATCCATCAAACATTTGCACTATTTCATTCCTTTGATCAAGGTTAGTAGAATTTCAATAACATTTATGCCTGTTGTCATGAGATGTCAAAAGCACATAAAGAAAGATGAAAGCATAGTAAGTGGAATGGGTGATAATAGTGAGAGGGAAGAGATCCCTTGGCGTAGTTCAAATACTGAAGAGATAACAGAAGAAAAGCTCCAAGAAGTAGAACAGGATCCCCAGTTCCATACTCTTTTGGAAAGGATTTTAGAACAAAACAAGGAAAGATATTTCCTTTCATTAGCTAATCAAGGAGCTAAGTTACCTGCTAATTTTGACACATAAGGGATTAAAGAGAATCCTAAAATTCTTCTCAATGATTTTGGTGCCCTTACTCAACAGATAATGGAATTACAAGGGAAAATAAAAGAAATGCAAGGGGGTACAACAAAGAAGTATGTTTTGGATGACATATGTCCTTATCCATTTTATAGGATTCTTCAAATGATTCCTTTTCCAAAACATTGTGAAATCCCTAAATTTGATAGGTATAATGGGAAAATTGACCCCATTGATCATGTGAGGGATTTTCGAAATATGAGCTTAGAATTTTCTCATGAAGATACCTACTTAATGCGATATTTTCCACAAAGTCTGGGTGGACAATCCATGGAGTGGCTTTCAAATATAACTCCCCCCATCAAAACCTTTGAGGAGTTAATAAACAAGTTCATATCACAATACTCCTACAACATCCAACACCAAATATCCATGCTTGATCTTTGTAAAGTAAAACAAAAAGTAGCAAAATCTTTCACTCCATTTTTGCAAAGATGGAGAAGGGTGTTTGCTAGATACTCCCACCCTGTTCCTGAAACAAAAAAGATGGAGATATTTATTGATAGTTTGAATCAAGAAATGAGTTACAAACTGAACCTTCATTTTCCTCAATCATTTGAAAAATTTATTGAAAACACGATTATTATCGAAGGTGCTTTGATCAAGCATGGAGTTCTTAAAATTGATAAAGAGGGTTCAAATTCATACAACAACAACAACCATAGTAACAATAATGACAAGTCACAATTTTGGACCCGAAATAAAAATGTTGTGAATGAGGGGGTAGTAGGTGCTAACAGCATAAATGTGAAGCCTACCATTTTTATTGTGTCAAGTGTTCAACATAGCAATAATACTGGAAATTCTAGTACCCAAGGCAATGTTTCCAATCAAGGGAACACAACTAACAATCATTGAAATTATTTTGGCAATAATCAAAATTCAAATACGCCCAGATCTTCATATTATTCAAATCAATGGAGTTTTACTCCCTTGGGCCAATCTTTGGAATCCATTCTCAAAGATTTATTGAATCAAAACACTATTACATTGCCACCACAAAGAGACTATGAGCTTCGAGTTAAACCACCATCGTGGAATGACTCACACTTTTGTGATTATCATAGGTGCAAAGGTCATAAGACAAATAATTGCCAAGGGTTGAAGAATATTGTTTAGGATTTGATTGATAACCATATCATCATGGTTGAGGGACATAATGTCAATAATTACCATCAAGCATTCAAGAATCTACTCCCTAATTATCAAAAATGGGAATCTTTGGGTGATAAAGGCAAGAAGGTTAATTATATCCATGACGTCATTATCAATCATATTTATATTGATGATCCACACATCAGCGTTATCTAAATTAAAGGTAAGAAAGAATATCAAGAGGTCAATGCTATGACAAGTGGACAAGCCAAAATCATTATCAAAGGAAGCTCATCTAAAGCGACAATTCCCCCTCCAAACCAATACAATTTGGTTGATCAACTATGAAAAATATCAGCCCAAATTTCTATCTTGGAACTTTTAAAGTTGTCACCTACCCATAAGGACATTCTGGAAAAGGCACTTGTTGATACAACTGTATCCCTTGATCTAGATATCAATAAATTTCAAGCCATGGTGGGACACTTGTCCTCCTACACATGTTTATCTTTTTCTGAAAAAGATGATTCATCCTTAACCCGCTCACATAATTGATCACTCTACTTAGAGTTCATGGTTCACAAATCCCACATTAGATGTGTTCTAATAGATGGGGGAGCTGGATCAAACATTTGTACTTTAAAATTGGTCCTCGCTTTGGGATGTTTTGAAGAATCCATAGATCCATGAAGAAAGATTAAAATCAAGGCATATGATGATGAGGAAAGGACTTCCAAAGGCCTCATCATGCTACCAATAAGAGTGGGACCTATTGTGAAGAATACCTTTTGTCAGGTTCTACATTGGGATCTAACCTATAACATACTCTTGGGTCATCCATGGATCCATGACATGCAAGTTGTTCCATCTACTTATCATCAATGCTTAAAGTTTCCATATGATGGACATGAAGTAACAATACCTGCTGATCACATTAGCAATCAAACTTGCTCCAACCTTGGAGCAACGCAGGACACACTCGTCCCACACAATAGAGAGGCTTTGGCCATCTCTACCTCCAAGTACCATGAGCAAGCAAGTGAAATGATAAATAATTTTGGAACCAAGATAAAGTTGAAAGATAATGGAGTGGGAGAATATTCTTTATCTCTCTCTAATTTACCCACATCTCGAAGATCCCATGGTCAACCCTCAACATCTATACAAAAAGCAACAGTAGCTTTAGCCTCAACTTCAACTCCCATCACCAAGTTTAATGGGACATTTATCAAAGAAAATGAAATGGAAGATAGAGCTATCCTTGATTGGCTCTATAAAGATGAAGAAGAATCAATACTACATGTCAAGTTACCCACATAACAATATGGAAAAGGTTATGCTATCATGCAACAAATGGGTTATGAAGAAAATGGCCCTATAGGTAAAAGGAAAGAAGCTATTGTTGAACCTGTCCAACTAAAAACAATGCACCCAAAGGATAAGACTGGTTTAGGATATGGTGAAGATACTAAGGAAGAAGTAGCACAAAGACCATCAAATGAGGAGTTAGCTGAAACAATTCTGCGAATTCAAGAAAACAATTCTAACACTGACTCCAATGAATATGAATGGGACACCATCTATGATGATAAATTTTTGAGGGATAAGAATGTGGATGTAATAAAAAATTTCACACCCACACTCGTGCAAGGGGAAAGATCAAGGCCTCCATTTGATTGCGTTCTACAAATAAATCATGACTCCAGTGAGACCATCTCGATTCAAAGCGAAACAGATTATTCACACGAGGATACCATCCTAGATCTCCCCTATAATGACATTAACGATCACATCTTGACCCTTACGAATAGTGACCTTACTCATCCTAATGATCCATTTCCTTTGGTACATCCCGAACTCATTGATTGGGAACAAATCACACCGATTGATGTTCCAACTTTTCCAAATGATGAAACCATAATAAACTTTCTTTGTTCATCCCATCCCGAAACAAGTTCCACCAGGGAATCACAAGATTGGATTTTTCAATAGGAAAGTGTTAAGTTTCTTAGCTATGAAATAAATAATATAAAAGAAAGATCTACTGGTGAAAACCTAACAAAGGCAGTATTAGATCAAGAAAAGAGAAAAATAAAAAACGTATCCAATGGTGAAAACCTTTCAAAGGTGCCAAAGGATGGGAAACTTGACACTCTTCTAGAACATTATCAAGAAAGGTCTTCCATTCTAATAGAACCAATAGAGGACATCAATATAGGTACTACAGGAAAACCCAAAGTTTTGCAATTGGTTGCATCTCTAACAGATGAAGAAGTACCTAGATTCATAGAATTTCTCAAGAATAATCAAATCAGTTTTGCATGGTCCTATGCAGATATGCCTAGATTGGATCTAGATCTCATCATGCATCATCTATCTATTACACTAGGGGCAAAGCCTATAAAATAGAAACTCAAAAAAAATGTATCCACATGTTGCATTATTGGTTAAAGAATAATTAAAGAAGCTTTTGGATGTTGGATTCATCCGGTCCATGGACTATGCGGAATGGACCTCCAATATCATACCTATTTCAAATCCAGATGAAAGAATTAGAATTTGTACATATTTTAGGGATTTGAACAAAGCATGTCCTAAAGATGACTTCCCCTTACCAAACATAGATATGATTATTGATTTAACTGCTGGACATGTGATGTACTCATTAATGGATGGATTTTTAGGATACAACCAAATAAATATTGCACCAAAAGATTAGGATAAAACAACATTCACATGTCCTTGGGGTACCTATTGCTAGAACATAATGACATTTGGGTTGAAAAACATGGGAGCTACATACCAACGTGCAATGACAATGATTTTTCATGATATGATGCATACATTCATGGAAGATTACATTGATGACCTCCTCGCCAAATCTAACACCAGAGAAGGATAGATAGATATCTTATAGAAAATCTTCAAAAGAATGGAGAAATTCAAAGTATGACTTAACCCTAAGAAATGTGTTTTTGGAGTGAAATCTGGAAAGCTATTAGGTTACATTGTATCAAAAAATGGAATTGAAGTGGATCCAACTAAGGTATAGGAAATTCTTGATATGCCACCACCAAGGAACATTAGTCAACTACGCTCTTGACAAGGACAGTTACAATCCATTCGAAGATTCATTGCACAATTGGTGGATAAAATTTTAACATTTACACATCTCTTACAGAACAACATTTCATTTAAATGGGAGGACAAATGTGAAGCAACATTTGATCAGATAAAGCAGTATCTCATGAATCCAACAGTATTGATTCCACTAGTACAAGGAGCACCTCTCCTATTATATATTGCTGCTACAGAAGTATCTTTAGGAGCATTATTGGCACAGGAAGATAACTCAGGAAAAGAGTGAGCAATTTATTACATCAGTCGAACATTGACAAGTCATGAGTTGAATTATACCTTCATTGAAAAATATTTCTTAGTAGTAGTGTTCACTTCTCAAAAGTTACAACACTACATGCTAGCACATACAATAAAGCTTGTGGCTAAGATTGACCCACTCAAATATCTTCTAAGTAAAGCAACCTTAACTACCAATTTGGCTAAATGGGTCATGATCTTGAGTGAATTTGACATTCATTATGTGGATCGCAAATCTATAAAAGGACATGAAATTGTGTTTCAATTAGCAGAAGCACCAATACCGGTAGTACACCCAATACACATTGATTTTCTTGATGTCGATGTATTCACGGTAGTTATCCAGCAGTCATGGGTGGTCTACTTTGATGGTTCTTACACTCAACATGGTTCAGGAGCAGGGATTCTTTTTATTACACCTCAAAGACATACATCCCAAAATCTTATCAGCTAGTGTTTCCATGCACCAACAACATAGCTGAATACGAGGCATTAGTAATTGGCATGAAGATTGTAGTAGACTATAAAATCACCGAACTTCAGGTTTTTGGTGATTCACAACTTGTTATAAATCAAATCAATGATGAATATCACACTAAAGATGAAAAGTTGATACCTTACAAAATAATGGTGGATGACTTAAAGAAATACTTTGTTAATATCAAGTTCATACACACTCTACGTATAGATAATAAAGCAACATATGCTATGGCTACAATTGCCTCTCTACTCCAGTTGACAAAAAATCAAACACGATACGATTTCCTGGTGGAACAATTGTTTTCTCCTACCCATGAAAATCCTGAAATTCAAGCCATTTGCCACTTAACCAGTTCTGATCCTTCCTTATATAGCCAAATTTACACTTACCTAAGGATAATATTTTACCCTTAAACTTGTCTAGGAATCAAAAATGAAATTTCATCCATCAATCATCTCGTTACACCTTAATTTCTAACGTCTTATATCGGCATGGTTTGGTTGGTACCCTCCTTAGATTTATCGAACGTGATGAATCTGAAAAGGCCTTACAAGAAGTACATGGTGGCATTTGTGGGACACACTCAATTTGGCTAACCATAGCAAATAAACTTGTTCGACTGGGTTATTACTGGCCAACCATGGAGAAGGAATCATTCATCTTTGTGAAGAAATATGCAAAATGTCTGATTCATGAGAATCTCATTCACACTCCTGCTCAGGAATTACAACCCTTCACTACAACATGGCCTTTCGCTCAATGGGGATTGGACTTGGTTGGAAAAATACACCCATCATCTTTAAATGGACATAAATTTATCATTATAGCCACAGAGTATTTCACTAAGTGAATTGAAGTTGTTCCCCTGACAACTGTTACTAGCAAACAAAATTCTTCATTCATTTTGAACTATATCATCTGTCAATACGGTATTCCCAACTCCATTATCATAGACAATGGAAGACCCTTTAAAAATTAGGATGTAGATGAGCTATGTGAAAGATTTTGCATCCAACATAGATTCTCTATGCCTTATTATCCACAAGGGAATGGTCAAGCTGAAACTTCAAATAAAAAAATTCTCAAGATTTTGAAGAAAACAGTGAATGAAGTCGGTCATGATTGGCATGTCCAATTGAATCTAGCATTATGGGCATACAGAACAAGTATTCGTACACCAACGAGAGCTACTCCTTATGCTTTGGTCTATGTAGCAAAAGCTATTCTACCACTGGAAGTTGAGATTCCTTCACTTCGAGTATCACTCAAGGGGTTAATCAATGATGAAGACTATCAAGTATCAAGGCTGCAAGAACTAGAACTGCTTGGTGAGCGACGTCAAACTGCAGTTAATCATTTGAAGGGATATCAACAAGTTATGGCCCGTAGCTACAATCATAGAGTCAAACCATGAACTTTTCAAGTAGGTGACTTGGTTCTCAAATAAAACCCTTGTAATTAGCAGGATTGGGAGAAGAAAGGCAAGTTCAAACCTAATTGCTTGGGCCCGTTTGTTATCATTGTTGCATATGGATCAGGGGCATACCATTTGTCAACATCAAAAGGGGACCTGTTTGAAGATCCAACCAACAACATTCATCTGAAAAAAATTTATGCCTGAAAATATCAAAAATAGTATAAAAAGTCCTTAAAAAAAAAAACACTTTGCCTTGATGAAAACCTGGAAAATAGGCATCTTGGTAAATAGCCAAAACATCATAAAATCAGGAGAAAGTGCAATAAAAACAAATGGTGAAAACTTGGCAAACAGGCATTGTTTGTGATTTTGTTTGGCTCTCTCATCTATAAGGATTCATTCTGCATATCCATCTTTCATCAACATTTATAGGTCACACCATTGCATTCGCATCACATGATCCCTTTGAAACAAACAAGGATCTCATCATGGCTTGATGATTTGTGGGTTATCCTTAGCAGTAGTTGTGTCTAGCAAGAGTCAATATATGAGGTCACTAGGGGGCATTTCACTTCTTGGAGCTTTTCTAGTAGGAAGTCGGCAACATGTGTCAAGCATCTGAATATCAGAGCAGCAAACCTTGTCTAGTCAAACTGAGTGTATACAACTATTTGACAGAAACAAAGTGCATGATCTTAATCTGAATAAAATGAATGAAAAACTTAAAGAGTAATTTGCAAACTGTTGTTTTAATATTTGATGACATCATATCTTTGGAGTGGTTCAATGATGTACTGAACTAGAATCACAAGAAGTATGCTTTTTCTTTGCTTGTTGTCTATAAGCTAATCATTAGTATTGTGCAAATTTTTCATGGGACATGCTCTACAACGTATCATTGATGACATTTCAGAATTTGCATAGGAAAATGGTTAACTTTTTTCTATTTATGCAAACAATACTTAGGCCATCTTGGTTCAATTATACCTTGATGCTTCTATTAACTTGCTATATCAAATACCATGAAAGAAATACTTTGGTCATCATTGGTGCTAACATACCCTTTGATGCTTGTACTAATTTTCAACATATCAAAAAAGCTCTGATGAAAATCAAGCACAACATGAAATGAAAACAAGGAGAAGGGTTCATTACTGCATTCTAGGGTTGCATAATTCATCTAGATTTGTATTTTGGGGGCTGTTTCAATAGATTTTTGAAGGATTGGTAAAATTCTCATCTCATTTTCATTATCATTCACATCATCTCACCATCATTCATTATCATAATTCATGCATTTACATTTTACATCATCATTTGGTTATTAGTTTATCATATTCATATCAGGTGCATAAGTCATTCATTTGATAGTTCATCTCATATTATATCATCACTTCATAAGATTAAAATTTCCACTTGCATACACATCATATCACATACATAGTAAGGTTTCATCCATTCCATTCATTTTACATTCATCATTTAGGATATCATGTTCATTACATCATGCATTATTGGTTCACCAATTATAGCATTATCATTATTATCATAGTACATCATTATCCATGTCATATCATCATATCATTAATCTATTTCCATTTTAACCATTCATCATTACATCATATCATTTTCACATCATTAAAATCATTTCATTACATCTTACATCTTGCATTCATTACATACATTATGAAGGAAAATCATTTTCAAAATTGCATCATACGTCATCATATTAGAATCATTTCATCACATCTTACATCCTGCATTATCATACATAAAATGAAAGAAAATCATTTACATCATAATTTGCATCATCATACATCACGAAAATCATACATAGCATAGCATATAGAAATAAACATGCATCCATCACATGAGCATAAATCATCCATAACACATACATAAGTTGAATCACCACTACATCTCATAAATCTCATCAAAACAAATGTCCAGAAATACAAGGATATCAAATGTTTCAAAAAGATATATCAAATACAATGGCATAAATGTGTCCAACATGATCATCACTGAGGGGCATCTGGTCGTGGAACATGAATACTGTTGCCTCCTGAGGTAGTGGGTCTCGATGGATCTCTGCTCCCAGAAGCTCTAATCTCTCGTTTGACCGGCTAACCCACACTCCTGGTAGCACTCTTGGAGTGATTGTGTGAATGGGTCCGAGACCGAGTACCTAACTGTGTAAAGGCAATCCTCCTCTCAGGTGGTACTACCTCGAAATACCTCATCCTGTAATACTCGGCCTCCCGAGCAGTCTCTAGTCCCTCTGCAACAACCTCTCCAATAGAGGTGCTCTCAACTGATTTGAGAAGTCTCTCGGCTAACCCCTTAGCCTATATGCATCTCTCTCAAAATTTGTCCCTCTAGGCGAAAAGTTGAGCTACCTGTGGATCAAGAGTTGGTGGCTGTGCAACCTGTGCCTACAATTGACTAATCATTCCCTGGGCCTATGCCAACTGACTCTACAAAGTCTGAACCTCTGCCTGCAAAATGTCTATCTGTCCCTGTGAGGGAGCGCTGATAACAATCTGTGGAGGTGAAGTACTCGGTTGGTCTACTACTCTCGAGGTCCGTGGCCTTGTCCCAAAGGGAACATCAAATAAATATCTCTATCCTCTGCCCCCACCACCAACATCATCCCCACTATCATCACTGCTATCGTCCTAGCTGCCAAAGTCATCCCCCTCATCTCCCCCCTCATCAATATCCATGGTCGTTGCATTTTTTGCCTCTTCCTGCCCTATAGTTGTATGTGCCTGTGCCTACCCTCGTCCTCTCTGTATGATCGGTCCTCGAGACTGGTAAACCTCAGAAAGGGATGTTTGTAAAATAATACGGCATAATCATTTGTCATCCCTACATTTGTAACCTCTGGATGCATGGCCCATTGAGCTAGCTATAACTCAAAATACTCTACTCGGGCTGCCTCAATGGTCACAATAGGACCCCACTCTGGTACATCCTCCCGGTGTCTAGTATAATGTGCCACACCCTGCAGCATCATCTGAACTAGCCCAAGCTACCTCAAGACTCTCATCACTAGAAACCACTCAATAATATAAGTAGTCCACCCAATCAGATATCTAGATCTGGTAACATATGGCAGTTCTATATCATCTATCTCCCATGGATCACAATCTACATATGGTCTCCAGATGACTGTATCCAAATCATCTAACACGTGCCACCAATATTCCAACTTTCCCATCCTCGGCTAGACAAGTGACCCTATGTATGAATAGACATATGGGAACCCAAGGGGATGATCCCTCCGAACAATGGGACATGTGATGGAAAAATGCTCCCATGCGAATATCTATAGAAGAGTAACTCCACAAGAGAGACTCTTCCCATCTGTGTACACTACTTGATGAAGATCATGGTACAAATGGGCAAGAATACAGGAGCCCCATGCATATCTGGTCCCATGGAGAAGCATATCCTCCAAAATCCCACCCCAACCAACTAATAGTCCCTTTTCCCTACAATCAAGACAAAGGAAACAACCGATTATACCTACTAAGACTGACGACAGTGGGGCATATTTTGATACCATATCCTTCCAGGAAATCTCATACCCATCGACATGAGGATCCTAGGAAACTTGTCTCAAAGCATCGATCCTTCCAATCTCCTTGTGATCATAGATCACAAGCTCTCCAACTAGAGGAATACCCAGAATCCTATACATGTCCTTTGGCGTCACTGTGATCTCTCCTGTTGGTAAATGGAAGGTGTTATGCTCTTTGTGCCACCTCTCGGCCAATGTAATCAACAGCGCCTTGTTGACCCGATACTACGGGATGCTCAATAGAGACCTCAAACCACACTGGTCTATCACCCCTTAATCCTCATGTGACAGTCACGAAATCATCTCCCATGTGCGGGGAAATCTCTCTCTAATGTGGAGGAGGTTAAATTCCTCCTTTACAACATCATGCAAATCAATTAGCAAGGGATATATCAATCAATCAGTACATCATCAAGCAAGTTCAAATCAAATCAAATCAACACCTATTTGCTTTACATATCGCATGGAAGCAAATCTATCTATCATTACTATTTTCTCTACATATCGCATGGAAGAAAATTTATCAATCATTTCTACTATTTGTTTTTCATATCACATGGAAACAAATTTAACAGTCAACATGACTCAATATCTATATATTTGACTTTCAATCGGGAAAGAAAATCTATCATTACTATTTGTTTTCGTATCGTATGGAAGAAAATTTATCAGACCTATTTGTTCTTCAAGCACGAAGACAAATTTATCAAATCAAGCTACTCTATTCTTGATGTTATTCAAAAGCATAAAATTAGTTGTCTAAGCTAGCAACACTCATCAAGTACTTTATCATTGTTTCTTGAAAATTTCAAATTCTGGAAAAATCCTTGGATGTGCCAAAACAGGTCATCAATGTGCTAAACCCTATATGCCTAACTCTAAACCATGGATGCACTAAAACATAGCTTCCATGTGCAACTTCATCAATGCATGACTCTATCTACTGTATACGCCAATCTAGCATCCTACGTAGGCAACATTTTTGTATGCGCTATTACAGGTACCCTATGCGCCATTCTACGCTATGTGTGACTGTTTCACATCTATGCATTACCCTAAATGCATGACTTTATCTACCCTATGCACTAAACTATGACTTGTATGCATGAAACCGGAATGTGAAAATTTTTAAAATTGCCAAAAATGTGAAAAATCATCAAAACAAAAAAAATTATGAAGAGGATCAGGTCAACTTACCGGAGGTCTGTACATAGTTGATCTCTGATATCAGCGGGCTCACTTGAATCTATGTCACTCATAATGGATCGGCATCACGAATATCTCTCTCATAGCTCTGAAATTTACTAAAGGTTAATGTTCAAATGACAATGACTTTTCACCTTTTTCACCTTTTCAGGGGGTGAAAGTGTAAAAATATTCAAATTTTTGCTAAGGAAAAACACTATTTCGAGAGCTAAATCATGAATTCTCCTCTGAAAATCATGCTGATTTCTTTATCATGTGATTTATCTCTCAAGGGGGCATATAACATCAATAATTTCTAAATTTAGGGGCAAATTCTTTGAAGCAATGAGTAAAACACATCACTTCAAAGAGGGGCAAAATGTACACATCTAAAAATGGTCACGGTTAACCAAACCTGTTAATTAATTAAATATGAATTATTTAATGAATATTCTTAAGTCATCTACATATAAATAAATTTAATTATTTATTTATATTGCTCATTTTTCCAAATTTTCTAGTTTAATTAAATAAATAAGTTTATTTAATTAATGTTATCTTCCTCTTAATTAATTAAATAGATTTCACAATTTATTTATATTAATTATCACAAGTTTAAATTCTAAATTTAAATGATATTCTTCATTTCACATTTAATTAAATATTTTCAATATTTAATTAAAACACTTTCTAAATTCTTCACTCTTCTCACATAATTAAATATTTTGAATATTTAATTAAAAGCTTTTCATTTCTCACACATAATTAAATATTATCTATTTTAATTATGGACACATCTTCCATCTGTCTTTTAATCTTCCATTTCTCTCTTAAACTTCCATCTTCTTTTCAAATTCTCGATCTCTCACTGTTCATCTTAATAGGTTTGAAGTCAACCATTGATCCTTGCCAATTGAATTCTTTCCTTCAAAAATCTATAAATACAACCCTCTTGTGAGTTGAAAAGGACCTCGAATTCTAGATTTTCATACGTAGTTATTATAGTTGCATTTCAATTTTATCAAGCATTTTAGCATCATAGCAGTTTAATTCCATAGCTTAAATCATATAGTCATAAATATGCATTTTTAACCAATCTCGTTCTCCTAAGTTGTCATTTCAACAAGCTGCTCCTTACACAACTGAGAGCCAACATCTTTTATCAAATCCTTGGAGATAGAGGATGATGGGATGAATTTTAAGAAGTTGTTGCCATGAGAGTTTGCATTTATGCTTTCTAGATTATCTTTCTTTCAATCTAATGTCTCCTCGGTGTGTTAGTTTATAGTTTAATTAATCACGCATTTTCTACACACACACCACCAAGTAGCAAAAAATTCATAAGTATTTTTTTAATGCCTTTCCCTCTATACCACAGGTGTCTTTACACTGGGCTGCAATGGTGCAGTTACTGCCATACCGCAAACACCTCTTGGCTGTGTAGTAGTAGAGTGGTGGATACCTTCATATCGCGGGTATCCTTTCTCTGGGCTTCAGTGGCATGGTTACCACCATATCGTAGAAGCTTACTGAATGTCTAGTGATAGAGCGGTTATTGCCATACCATAAGAGTCTCTTGCCTATTGAGTGGAAGTACGGTCTGTTACCACCATGCTACAGGAGGTCGCTGGGTGTGCAACGGTAGTACAGGGTGTTACCACCATACAGTAGAGGTATGCAAACTATCTAGCGGTAGTGCGGTTATTGCTATACTATGGGAGCTTGTTAAATGCGTAGCGGTGGTGCGGTGTAAAGGAGAAAATCATAGGCTAAATTTTTGCTGAGGTGTAAGCCATTATGTGGAGAATTTCATAGATTTGGATAGAGGTCGTTTGGATCCCTGAGAAGTTCGACAGTTGGTTTGTGGAGTAAGATGAATGGATCATTGATTTTTGTTGCTATACATTGCAACGTATAGGAACTGAAAAAGGTTTGATGGTTGAATGAATTGATTGATCAGTTTTGTGAGTTTCATTGTATGTTGTAAGAAAGAATTGTAACAATGATATTTTGTTCAAGATTGGTCAAGTAAATACTGCTACTATAATATTGACATCTGAAAAGAGGAGTTTGGAACTTGTTTGTAATTTTGTTTACTGTAATACAAGTGATCTTCTTTTGTGTGGTGGGTTTTTCTCCCATAAGGGTTTTCCCACATAAATCTAGTGTCAATTGTGTTTGAGCATATTTTCTCTATTCTATTATTTCTTTCATGTGCATCTTAATTGTATGTAATTGAAAAATTTAAAGTCATATATGCATTCTCCTTTGATTTTTGACATTAGGAAAGTTTTTCACATCCACATTCTTTCCTTTCATGATAGAGTTTTGCTTCTTCTCACTACATCCAAAAACTCAACATTAATCTTTGCATTGATTTGCCATACTCTTAACACACACACACACTAACTGAATAGAATCGATTTCACATAAAAATGCACCTCTTCTTCACTCTTGCATCCTATTTAACCATTAAACCATCTTTCATTTATATCATCTTCAACTTCGAAACATATCCAAAGTCGGCCAACCAAATTTAAATTGAATCTTTTCATTCTTGCAACAAGCATGTCTCAAATGAAACTTCAACCATGATATCTACACCAATACCTCTATTACAATTATTTTCTATAGAATTCATGTTTTTCATTATGCACTGAAAAAGTGGCCAACAATGGGATTCATACATGTGTATCAATGCTTTAAATCAGTCCTAATAATCAACAAAATTTTCCCATGTGGTTGTATAATCCTTAGAATAAAAGAGCCCATTTTCGATCTAAACTAATATTTTCTAATAAGCTTTATACTTGTATTGATGTGTTACCATTATGCCATGGCTTCAACAAGCTTCAAAACCCATTTCTTTTGTCACATCTCGTCCTTTAAAAACTATTTGCAAGAATCATTGTAGTGTTTGTTACAAATTGTTCTAGCTTTTTAAACATTGTTATAAACTCTTCATAGCTAATGTAGCTATCATTATTTTTAACTATTTTATGCATAATACCACTCATTATTGAATTAATTTTCTTTCCTAAAGAAATATATAAGGATATGAAAGATACCTAAATTCTCAAATTATAGCTTTCACACTTGAAACAAACATATGGCATACTTGTCATAATGATATTATATGCAAGGTTTGTATTATCGGTATATGAAGATGGCCTCCTTGAAATTCTCCAAATTTGGAAACATTTGTAACTCTTACCTCCATTTTCTATAATGTCCTTATTAGCTACAAGTTTTTATAGAGTCCTTGTATATTCTCGTCCAAGTCCATATGGAGACCAAAGGTCCCTATTTTCTACAATTTTGTATAACGTAGGTGAAATATATTTGTCATCATGAGGTCTCTCAATAATCCCTTTTGTAATATTTAATGAATATCAACAATTTCTCCATTCTTTATGGATTATATGGGAAATGTATGGTTACAAACCTTCAAAAATCCCCAAATAATTACCTTATAAGCAATGCAAAAATAGACATCAAGACAATCCATAGAAATTTTTTTGGCATGACACTCGTCATTTCTTACCATTACCATGAGGCCACATTACTTTGAGGCATTTTTTCAAACAACTCACTATCTTGTCTATGCTATTAATTAAACAAAGAAACTAATTAATGTGATAAAATACTTCATATTTTTTGTTTCATTTTCAGATTTTGACATTAGATGGCCCTGGCGATGTTGCTGGCATGATAGACCATGGAGTTGTTGTAGCAATGCTAGTTTTGATCCTTTGAGAGAGGTATGCGACATAGTAGTCAATTTGACATTATATTTTATGTTCTATGGTATATTATTGAAAATTTTCATGATACTTGTATGTAGTTTAATTGTTATCTTGATGGTTGCTATAGGTGTTTGGCACTCCAGATCGCCAACATGCTAATGTTGTAAATGAGAATGATGATTATTTGTTTGTGGTAAGTGATTATTTTGTCATATACCATTCCACAATTCAATTTTTATACATTAACATCTATACTTATTGTATCAGTTGCAGCTCCAGATGAGTGAAGAGAGGAGGGCTAGAGTGAGTGCATTCAAAAGACAAAAGAACTAATAGACAATCCATATTGCCAACCATCAAAGGAAACATGTGATCTTTTTCCTTCCCCTAGAGGGAAATGAATATGCATTATGGTAATTTATTGTATGCCTACATGGAATTTTTTAACATATGTTTTGTACTATGGTTATATGTGATGTTTTATGTTTATATAGCTCTTTTCTAGTAAGCTTGTATGAATTAATTGGATATATTATATATAGTTCTCCAGATATATCATTCTATGGCCTTACAACCTTTTGATTAATGGAAATCTTATTTTACCACTATTGTTATTGAATGATGTTATCATGTGTATTGTGTAAATTGTATGCTTGAATTTTGTAGGCATGAATGTTTTTTACATCTAATGCTTAAATAATTATTGAATATTTTTATTACATTTGAATTTTCACATGTGCATATAGCTTTCTAACATTCATGTCAAATGTTACTGAGTAGACATTTAATTATCTAAACACTCCTACAATTAAGGCTAATAAACCTATTAGCTTATTTAATAAACTATTTATCCTTTTTCTTAAGTAAGCCAGTAATGCATTTGTATATGAGTGTGCATTTCATGTGTATAATGGTGACTTATGTGTATTCATACTTTATGACTTATGTGTATACCTGTGAATACTTTGTGACTTGTAATGTGTATTTGTATGTATACTTCATGAATTGCAACTTATGAGTTACATGTGTTCAAGTGTATAATTTATAACTTACATGTATACTTTGTGACTTATATATATTCCAATGTATACTTTGCAACTTAAGTGTTTTCATCTGTATACTTTGTATTCATGTGTATATGTTGGTATAATAAAATATTTAATTACACTTTATTAAGTTTACATAGGTCCTAATTAGGTTTTACCTTTAAGGTTTTGCATATTTATTTGGAAAATCAAGTCATCTCATGTAATTCATAATTCCCAATAATATTATTTGCACATATTTTGCAAATTGCTCTTGCATCTTTGTTTTTTCTCCTTGTAGAAGGCTAATCCAGGTTTTATAGGTGATCTTAGTTATATGGAGTTTATTAGAAATTATAACATGGTATCAGAGCACTGATCTACAAGCCCCCTCCCAAATCTGGGATAAATTCAATCAAAGTGATTTTTTTGGGATCCTCAAGGGATCATGTTTAAGCAATTTTTTTGTGCTTTTTGGGTAAAAATGACCAATATATTTTTCTTCATGTATTTTTGAGAAAGAAATATATTTATTTTTGTTTAAAATCATGAAATACCATCTGGGTATTTGCTAGATTTTAGAGATAGTGAGGAAAACTTGTAGAAACGACTATCAAATTTGTGGCTATTTTCCCTATAGGTGAAGTTTTTTATTTTTACCAAATTGCATGTTCTATTCTTTGGATTCAAAAATGCTTTCTGGGTTTTTTTGGAAGCAAAAAAATGTTATTTGGGTATTCATTAGTTTTTGAATGCAACAAGTAAAATTTTCAAATATAAAATCAGAAAGGTTGTGTCTATATTGTTGGCTTGAAAAATTTACCCATTTTTTGAAAATTCATAACTTGAGCATATAATGTCAATTTTTCAATGAATTTATATCGTCGGAAAGCTAATTTTTCCCTCTACTCAAAATTGAAGTCAATTTTTTCATGGAGGTAGATGTGAATATTAGTCCTTGCATGCAATATTTCCTTTTTGCATGCTTTATATTTTCATTTTTTCTTTGATTTTTGCATGTTTTACATGTTCTTTTACAATCATGGGGTATTGTAATAAATTAACTTATATAAAGTTTCATCCAATGGGTTTCTTCCATAATAATTTGATTAGAGTGTAGTCACATGGAATGCACTTTGATCCCAACTTCATATTGGTGACAACTTGCATGAGTTGTATTTAGATTCTATAGTTTCTTTTGGCTACAATATTTCTCATAACTTGACAAATTTCAGTTCGCATTAGTTCATGTCTCACATTGAGAGCCTATGGTTAATGATATTTAATTACATTAGATTCTCATCGGGTCACATCTTTGTTTGAGAGCTATTCATCTTATGGATAATTTTCATGAATCTTCATGGTACTTGCTCCTATGGATTAGTTTTAGTCATAGTTCTACATGAGCATCGAGATACACATAACTTCTAGATTTTTTCATCATATCATTCCCTCTTATGGGGGGGCATTTATTTTGTATCTATGTGATGGATGGTGTACTTGGGGGATCTTATGGAGTCCTCAATCTTTCTTCACTTGGTTGCCTTCTCTATTTCTTTTTCACTGCATATGTACATGGATTTCTAACATGGCCTTTTATTTGGGACCCATTCATTCTTTCATGGACCCATCCTTGCATTATTTTCATGCTCCTTATTCTTTGTAAGTTGTACTTAAGTGAGGGTGTTGGTGTATTTAAATATTTAATTACACTTTATTAAGTTTACTTAGGTAATAATTAGGTTTTACCTTTAGGGTATTGCATATTGATTTATAAAATCAAGTCATCTCATGTAATTAAAGATTGCCAATAATATTATTTTCACATCTTTTGCAAATTTCTCTTGCATCTTTTTTTTTCTCCTTGTAGAAGGATTATCGATTTTTTATAGGTGATCTTGGTTTTATTGAGTTTATTGGAAACTCTAACAGTATAATTCATGAATTACATGTATTTGAGTATTTTTGCTTCACTTATTCACATTTATTCTTCACTTACTCACATGCATTCATGTTTATTCTTCATGCTTCTAATGTATAATTTATGTGTTAATGTGTATGCTTCATGATTCATGTGTATACATCATGTGTTCATGTGTATGCTTCAGGCTTCTTGTGTATTCTTCAAGTATTAAATTCATGCTTTATGCTTCTAATGTATAAATAATGTGTTTACATGTATTCTTCACTATTCATATGTATACTTCATGTATTCATGTGTATGCTTCATTCTTCTTGTGTATACTTCACATATTACATGTATTAATGTGTATGCTTCATGCTTCTTACGTATACTTCATGTGTTCACATGTATGCTTCATTATTTCTATATACTTCATGCCTTATTTTTATTCATGTGTAGGCTTCATGCTTCCTTTGTATACTTCATATATTACATGTATTCACATGTATGTCTCATGCTTCTTGTGTATACTTCATGTGTTTACATGTATGCTTCATACTCCTGGCGCAATGTAGCTCAGACCACTCCGACATGTTTGGGTGTGAAACAAGACCATACCTTGACTAAAAATACCCATCCATATGTTTTGGAACTATCAGTTTGGTCACACGCGCTTTATAATTTGTCACCAGGAAATGCTCAGATATCAAAACCAAGAGATTTTATTATAGAGGACATGATCCTTGTAGCCTTGAAAATAATTTTAAGTGACACGTGTCCAAGTAACTACTCATCAAATATTTTTTTCCTTATTGCACTTTTTGACTCTTGAGGGATATCAAGACCATACCTTGACTAAAAATACCCATCCATATGTTTTGGAACTATCAGTTTGGTCACACAAGTTTTAGAATGCCAATTACACCCCTTTGCAACTTTATATTGCTTGCATTTGACACTTTTTCCATCATTTGAAAAGTCGATACCATGGGAAAATGCCTAAGAGATATATGAAATTGAGAGAGATTATTGTAGAAAATCCCTATGTGATCATACAACCTCAGACATAATGGTTCTAAGTGACATGGTGTCCAAGTAACTTCTTGTCAAATATTTCTTCCTTTTCACAATTTAGGCTCTTAAGGGATATTGTTGCTACAATGTAGCTTAGACAACTTTGGCATGTTTGGGTACAAAATAAGAACATGCCTAGCCTAAATGTACCCATCCAGATGTGTTGGAACTATTGGTTTCGTTTAATGAGTTGCAAAATAAAAGTTACACCCCTTTGCAGCTTTACATCACGTGCATTTGACACTTTTTCCATCAACTGAAAATTCAACACCACAAGCAAACGCCTCAGTGGTGTAGGGCACCATAGCTCTTAAAGAAAAAATGTTGTAAAGAGTTAGAATGTAAGTCTCTTTTGTTTAGAATAAGGTATATAAGGCAATTTCCTATGTTTAAAGTTATTTTAAAGTTGTATTGGGTGGTTTGGAGTCCATTTGATCAAGTTTGTAAAAGTTGCAAAGTTGTCAAAGCAACTTTTCAATTTTTCTTTTTTGATGTAATAGGGAAGTTGAACAGTTCTACCTTCAAAAGGAAGTTTTTCTTTGGTTGTGAAAGCCTTATAGTGTCTTTGAAATAATTTTTGTATGTTAGTGGAACATTCAATAGTTGTAAACTTTAATTTTGAATAATAAAAGTGCCTTGTCTCTACGTTTTACATAGAAATTTTCTGCTATAGGTGGTGGTACGGCCTAGTACATCCTAAGGGTGATCTTTAAGGAATTTAAATTGATGTAGGGATTATTTTTCTTCATTTTGGCTTTTGTCTCATAAGATTTCATCAAATTTTGTTGATTTTATAGTAGTTTTTCTAAAATTGGTTTTGAAAACCTAGGTTTTGGGGATTTGAGAGTAAAATAATGGAAATCGCACCCTTCCACTAATGAAAAACTTTCATAATTGGTGGAATTGGGTTATAGAGAGGGTGTATTTTTATTTCATGGTTTTTTAGGAGTAGGGGAGGAGGTTTGATTAAGATTAGATGATGCCCTAGGAGGAAATTCTCTTGTTTTGGGCATAAAAGGTTGCATAGGTGATAGGGTTTGTGAAAATGCTTTGGAGAAATTGTTTTGGGTGGTGGAAATTTTTTGTGTAGACCATATTCAACATGTCTGGGCTGGTGGTATAGGATATTAAGATTTGGATTGAGAAAAGCACATAGTGACCTATCAAAACAATCCTTATTAGGCCTTTTCCAATCATAGCAACAAAATTTAGGCCTTGGTGTTCCAAAAAAAACATATTTGAAATCTTGATATGTTTTAAAAGGGCTTAATGGGTATCTAAAATAGGTTCTATATTGTGGGTTGGAGGTCTTATCTGAAAGTTATGGCTAAAATACCATTTTTGTTGTGCTACAAGGGAAGGTGACAATTTGTGAAGGAAAATCATTTGTTTGATGTGTTAGGGTATTGACAAAGCATTGTTTGAGTTGGATTGAATGTGAGATACCCTACTCTGCATCACTTAGAGATATCAAAAACTGAGAGAGATTATTGTAGAGGGGCCCTATGTGATCTTGTAGCACCAGATGGAATTTTTATAAGTGATAGTGTCTGAGTAACTAATTGTCAAAGATTGGTGCATTTTTGCACTTTGAAATATGAAGGGACATCATCGGTACAATGTAGCTTAGACTATTTCAGCTTGTTTGGGTATGAAAGAGGACCATTCCTAGCCTAATCATACCCATATTAATCTTTTGGAACTATTGATTTGGCTACATGACTTGCAAAATGAAAGTTACACCCTTTCACGACTTTCATGATGAGTCTTAGTGCACTTATGTATTAGGGTTAAATTATGTAGATTATATTTCCATTATACATCAAACTTTTATGCCATTCCTAATGCATTTGTTTATGCATCATAATTAAATGGCATTTAATCTTATCTTTGATTGTTTGAATGGAGTATGACATATGCATTAGGTCGAATGACGTATATGACAACATCCATAACCCAAACATGCCTTAAATTTAGTGAGGAAATATGAACTTGTTGGATTTTGTGGTTGCGTTGCTGATATGTAGTTTTCATTGATGTCAACACTATTAGAATTGGTGATTCTGAAGGCTGTATATGTCGAGGATATTGAGAAAATTCTAATAAATATATTGCAGGTAGCCAGTGAAGTTGAGAAGGTCAGAGTGTTGGAAAGTTTTGTACATTGATGATTAGAAGGTGTGCATTAAATGGTTTGATTATGAGCCTATCTAGTATGTTTTTTTAAAGTTTCAGAGGTGAGCATCAGTATTTGAGGAAGTTATGAAATTATGTGTTCCTACAGTTATTTAGTTACTGTAGCAGGTGTTTCTAGAAGATGAGATTGCAATTCTGGTGAAGTGAGTTGTTGCGTACATTCCTGAGGTGTTCAATGATGTTTCTAGATCATGTTTTATTAGTGTGATATGTCTGCATTGATCGAGGTGTTCATGATTGAATATTTTTCCTTGTGTGTTTAAGGTTTTCATGTTCTTGGCTGACATGATGGTGGTAGTGTGTTGCGGATCCTTATGGATTAATCTTGTGTTTTTTGGCATTTTTGAGGATGTTGATTTAGGTTCTCACTATGTTGTGACTAACTTAGGTTGGTGTACATTAATATTTATTCATGTATTGAGGCCAACAGTTGTAATTTATTCTTTATTTTTGGCTAACTGAGCTATTGATGCAAATCCATGTAGTGGATATATAAGAGTGATTGTTTACTCATTTTAAATGATGCTCAGTGAATTTATGCAAAGTATATGAAAGATATGTGTGAATAAATATCAGATCATTCGAGTGCAGAGCAGAGTGTGAAGAAAATTGAGCGAAGTGTGAAGAAGTGTTTCTATGCCTAACCGAAACTATAATCAAGCTTTTGTAGAAGCTAATTTCATAGTTCAACCTCATTAGATGGATTTAATTTGATTGTTTTATGTAAGGCAATGAGCATTCCCCTTGAGCAATGAGTTCTAGGTAGTGTGCCTAAATACATGTGCATTCCCTATTCATTTATTTCATTATACTTCTAATAGGGTATAATCTTGTGGACTAACATCCACTGTGGTTTTTCCCCTAATAGGGTTTCCACGTATAAAACTCTTGGTGTTCAAGTGTCTCTGATGGGATGTTGTTTTATGCTTTCACTGTTAATTATTAGATATGGCATTAAGAGTTGTTTAAGGTAAAATAAGATTAATCTATGTAAGAACTGATTCACCTCCCCTCTTAGTTGCTTATCCTTGTTTTAACAACAAAACTATCAACCTATTCTTTCCTGCCATGATTTTCATTTGGAAAGAAAATGTGAACTACCAACCTATTCTTTCCCACCATATAGTCCTCAACTACATTGTGAAACATATGACAAATCCTTAACATTTTTAAAAGAAATTTAATATGATTAGTAATATCTTTGATATTGTTTCCTTTAACAACCCCACTACAATTGAATTTTTCAAATTCTTGACAAAGTGGTTGACCATGATATCTGAAAAGAAGAATTTTGTGTGATAGATTAATAAGGTTTAGCACCTAGGGTAACAAAATTCAACACGTCATTGAAGAAACAAACCCTTGAGATTTCAATGCAAAGGTGATTGAAATATGGTGAAGGGTGTGTTCTAGGGGATGAAATTATGAAAATAAGGGAAAGAGAATGAAATGAATGATGAAATGCAAAAACCCTAATTTGATGTAATGCTTTCAAAGAATGATCTAGAAATGCAAGCAAACAATAATAAAAAACTGTGAAACTAGAGAAGTTAGAATGAAGGTCTAAAACCCTATAAAATTCACTATTGAAGCCAATTGGGACTCATTTTCCAAGTTGGTAAAATTAGTCTAGTGTTGAGAAATTTGTGCCAAAATAGGTTCTAGAAAAAAGGGTACTTTGATATGTAAAAACCTTTAATAGACAGTAGCAGTGGTCCAACTCATTCGCCAATAGTGGCAAATTAGTCCACTTCCATATTTTTGGAAAAACAAAGTTGTATTTTTTAGCCCCTGGTCTTCTCTATTACTCCCAATTCAGATCCATGTCTAAAACTACTAAATTCAACCAATAGGTCTTCTCCACGCTCCTCAAAGGTTTGTTCATAATCTTGACAACTTTGATTTTATTTGACAACTTGATGAAAATTTTTCCAATCTTTCTCTTTGATAAATTTGCAACCTAGACCTATAAATCACATGCAAAGAGAGGGAAAAATGGTTGTGGGGTTAGAGAATGGGGGTATTACTTGGTCAAAACCCTTGTTGGTAATTAAACCTTGAAATAGAATGAAAATGGAAAGGAGATTGATGAATGAAAAAAAAGGTTATGTTGCAGCTCACCAAACCATTTCCATGAAGTGTTGTAATTATGCTTGAGATGACTGCAATGGATGTGGTTCTTGATTATTTCTTGTAGGACATAGATCTTGAATGAAAATATTGATTGGATCATGAACCCTACACCATAATTGTAAGCATAATGATAAACATAATGGATGTGATCTTTGAAATTATGTTTGATCTTGAAGAAACCTCTTGAAAGCTTGATAATCTACCCTTAAAGACCTTGAATTCTCTTCCTCAAATGCTATTTTGAACTCAATTTTGTATATGGATCTCTTGGTTTCTTGCTAGGATGTTAGGATTAAAATGAGTGAAATAACCTTGTACTTATACTCAATTATGTAAGAATTCCAAAAATTCCCACACTACAAGTCATTCTTGGATTGTAGAGAATAAAATCCCACCAAAGATTTAAATTAAATTTGATTTTTGAGTTAAGGGGTACTCATTCACCACTTTGGGTGAATGGGTCCCATTTAAGGCAACTTATTCACCTAGAATGGTGAATGAGTCTCACATTAGGAATTTGAGGTGGGTTTTACTAGATTTGATGTTTTAAATACCATTTGTCAGGATTATCCTTAAAAAAATACCAAAATAAGGCTTATGGATGCCAAAAGGGGCCAATTAAAGCATAACAAAGTCCAATTATTATTGAAAAGCCTAAATGAATGTGAAAGTGTGTTGTAACACTTTACAACACATCAAATAAGGAAAGGATAAGAGAAATTATGATGAAAATAAAGTTAATTATGCTTTAAAATCCTAGAAAAGTGAGTGTCACAACACCTTTACAAGGAATCATTCAAGTACACTAGTTCACAAGGGCCCAAGACCTAATGTGAATGTTTTATCCACATTACAATAGTAAATCAAGGCCATACTAAGTGAAAATCTACAAGAAGGAGATAAACAAGCACAGAAAATGCTCAGGACCCTTTTTCCAATGTTACAATATCAATGCCTAAGAGTGTTCACTTACTAATAAAATTCTTACAATATGAAAAAAGTCCTTTATCTTTAAATGTGTTGGAAAAAATGTGTTATGTCCCTTCCTATTATGATGTGTTGCAACTTCAAAATTTATTGTTGCCTACATGGCTCACCCATTGTCATTACAAATCAATTACACTAATTTAAGCTACACAAAATTAGAGGTGTGTGATTCCAAGAATGTTTCATGTCACCTCAATTCATGAGAAGTATTATAAAAGGTTTTGATGCATTATCCTTTTGAATTTTATTTAGATCATTATCCTTGTGAAACATTTATGTGTGTTTCCTCCTATCAAATAAATATTATAAATTTTAATGCTTCATATAAGACAACAATATGGGGAATGTTTAGCATGATTGTTGTATTGAATGATTTCTTCTGTCAATAGCGTGATGCACAATCTTGTGAACCCTAATTTCATACCTACACATAAGCAACAAACAAACGTAATATTAGATCAATATGCAAGGTGAAACAAGGATTCCTCATGAAAATAGATTGAAACATTAATATAGGAAGAAAAACGAAGAACAATGCAAATGAAAGTACAAATAAATCCTATTTTAATGAACAACTATCAATCCCATGGGGGAATTGGTGCCAATTGATGTGTTGAAATCGGCCCTTTCCCAACTCATTTGTTGCAAATGTTGATGGTGGATATTTGATCCACTTTGTTGATGAAGAACAAGATGAGTTCTTGAGAAAATCTGCAATAACCTAGCTAAGATCTTGCATTAAGAATGAAGTTGAGTAAAGTTTACTCAAGTTGTGGATAATAGAATGAGAGGAAGAGTCTCTCATTTATAGATTTCTGAAATGGAAGAGAGAGTGAAAATAAGCAATGTGGGATCATTCAACATCCAATGGCCAAGTGCCACTTGTGAAGATGTGAATGGTTGAGGAATGAGCACATTTTGGTCAATGTGCATGAAAAATTCTATTGGATTCAAATTTGAAATTTGAATTTGACATGTTGGAGGGAAAAATAAATGGAGTAAATGTCACTTGGCTCAATGCACAAAAATATGTAAGAGGAGTGAATGCCTTGTTTGAAGTTAACATCCACTTGGATTTTTGAATTCAAACTTGAGGGAATATTCCTCCTTTATTCCATGTTGAGAGAAAATAGGAAATTAAATAAGTCAAAGTAATTTATTTATTGTGCATGTTGCATTCTCTAGAGGACGTGACATGGATTAAGATTAAATTAATCCTGGTTTAATTAATTTAATGAGGAATTAGGAGATGCGACAATTTAGACTTGAATTTATGAGTTAATTTAAATCAAGAATTATGAAGAAAGATTTAATTAAATAAATGATTTGATTTATTTAACTAAAGGGGACAATGTTAGATTAAATTAAATACGGTTTAATTTATTCAATTTAATAAGAAGACTTTAGGTAAATAGGATGAATTATTTAATTAAACAGGGATTTTTTAGGGTTAATTAAATTAAATTGATTAATTTAATCAATAGAGGGGAAAAACCTAATTAGATAAATAATGATTCATCTAATTAAGAGATGACAAGTGATGATAAGCTGAGAATGTGATTTAGGAGGAAATGATGTTAGTAGTCAGGATCAAGCATGTTAGATTGAATTGTACATTTTCCATGTCTACATTTTGCCCCTCTTTGAAGCAACGTACTTGTTGCATTGATTCAAAAAATAAACTGTTGTGATCAAAGTTAAAAAATTTTAGCATTTTTCAAATGCCCCACTATTGTCCCAGTGAGAAGGATTATGCCGGTATATTGCCCCCTCAAGAGATCGAGTGGAAATGTATAATTTTCATATCAAGATAGTGATAAAATGCGAGAGGAGTGGTTCTATTGATCAGAGGATGAAAGATAATTCTTTGATATAGACAATTCCGATGATGTATAGTCAGTCATTGGTCATGGGTAACCTCCTGTATATTTTGAGATCTCATACCTACTTTAGATAAAAATGTTAGTAAAGATAGAAGAATAAGAAGAATAAGATGGATGGAAGGAGGATCCAACAAGCCTACATTATGATGATGATGATGATGATGGTTTGCTTAGCAAGAGCTGGGATTTTCAAAGGGCCAATTACTTTATGTTTGATAAAACACATAGGTATGATGCATCAAGGTATAAAGGACTAGAATGGCATTGTACCTAGTGTGATGGACTTTGACTCATCAATCAGATTGGAGCATTCTTGTTCACACCTGACATAAAAAAACCTTGTTAGGATGGACCTAACAAAGCAAGTATTCGCCAAGTTAATTTAGAAGAATATCCAACAAGCACAACAGATAAAAAAGATAATGATCGTTGCCCCATTATTTTATCTCTAAACCTATTTTGTTTAGGAATCATCGAGAGGTCCTTGGAATGAGTGCAAAATAAGATAATTCAAAAAGACCGAGATAAAGTAAACAAACAAGCTAATGTTCTTCAAATCGCTAGCCAAGGCTAAACTACTGTGAGGTACCTCATGCTTATGTCCATCGTGGGAAGGATAAATCCTAGGACATGTTGTGATTAGGGTTCTGGTGAGACTAATTGGGTGATAAGCTATTGATACTCTGAGTTGATCAACTTGCTTTCTTACTTGAGACTTCTGACGATTAGCTGTTCACTTTAGAACCTGCTAGACTTGTTTATGATTGCTTCACCAAAGGATGAAGATGACAATGATTTATTAGGAATGATGATTATCATAGGTGAAAGAGAGATGATATGGATGCATCATTTTGGTTTTTTAGATATTTTGAGGCTATTGTTTTGGTATTTTTGAAAATTTTCAATTTTTTTGGTATTTTGAGATGTTTTATAAATGTTTTTGGATTTTCAAGATTTATGATGAAGGGACTAACCTAAAGACCTATCCTAGGGGTCTCAGGAGCTGATCCATAGATGAGCCTTGCCTATGTTCAAGCTTAGAGATGACGTAGTTCAGACGATTACTCTTTTTTGATTTTTTGAGATTTTGACATGTTTTGAAGTTTTGATTTTATGAATGTTTTTTGGTTTTTCACATGATTTTGACGATTTGGATGTGGATATGTGATGATATTAGTGCTCTATTTTGGTATTTTATTGAAAACCAAGCTAAGGTTGATTGATCAGATTGATGGATTAATAGTTTGACTAAGTGTGTTAAGTCAAACAAAAATGATAATGCACTCATAAACTCTAGGAAGTTGTGTTATCCTAGAGTAAACTCGTACACGAGAGGGTAGTTTGAATAAGTATGTTAAGTCAAACAATTTGATTATGGATTAGATAATTTGAATAAGTGTGTTAAGTCAAATAAGATGATAATGCACTTGTAGACACTAGGAAGTTGTGTTATCCTAGAGTAAACTCATGCACAAGAGGGTGGTTTGACTAAGTGTGTTAAGTAAAACAAGTTGATAATTGATTGGATTTGATTGATAAAGATTTGATGAAGCTTGATTTGGAACAATTTTTTTTTGATGATTTAATGTGACATTGAAGTACACATTAGATGCAACTGATATTGATTGTCTTTAATTGATGTTTGACGAAAGATAAAGCTTGATAAGGAACATTTTTTTGTCAAAATATGCCATGGGATAGTGATTTGGATTTTGGCTCACAAATTATTTGACCAATTTTTTTTTATATTTGCTAGTGTTCGGATCACCACATAAGTTTGAGGATAAATATCAAGATTTATTCCTGAAGCAAGATGCAAATATCTACCCCCAGTGTCTAGCAATGTGTGAATGACCATGGGTAGATTATTGGATAAATAGAGAGGTATGGATCATCTTGCGATAAGATAAGGTGTTCAGGTAGTGGATGTGCATTTGGATAGTGCTTCATGGCTCAGACAATGTTGGATTGAATAGCATCAATGAAAATTACCCATGTCAAGATGATTACCATAAGAAAGTGTAAAGTGTGCACCAAAATTTCATCAATATTAAGATACCTTGGAGTATGGATGTAGATGGATAAAAATAGATGGGATAAATAGTTCATGGATGAACGGATTTATTAAGGATGTAATGGAGGGAATGTTGGCTTTATTATGGATGTGATAATATTCTTTCAACTAAACTGGTGCACGTAGATGCTCGATTCTACACATGATGCCTTTTTTCCAGGTTTTCATCATGGTACTTGCCCAAAGTGCCACCGTAGTGGTTTTCACTAGAGGACGATTTTTTTTCTCTACTATTTTTAATCATTTTTCTAATTTTTTTTTGGATTTTTATATTTTTTGATTTTTTTGTATTTTTTGAGAGATTTTAAGGTGATCTTAGACCACCTTGTGGTGTTTATGTAGATTCTTATTTTATAATGTGCCATAAGTATCCTTCTTGAAGAAGGCACTTTAGCGAGATACGTGTACTTGAATGCAACTTTTGAGATCCCTGATCTTCTTTGCTGATACCAGAGTTAACTCTATCTTTGTGTGCACATCATGATAGAGTGCCTTCTGAATCCTTATGATGAAGGGTCATTGCTAACACATGGTCAATGTTAGAATTTGATATCATGCATGGAGGCGTGGATGGAGGAGTGTGTTTAGGAATAAAAGATGGATGTGTTGATAGTTTGGAACCTTTGACTCTCCAAACTTGGGAAGATGAGGAATAATGGGTGGATATAGAAGTGTGCTTCAAATTAGGACCAACTGCTTGATACACTTTGTATGTTTCTTGAGAAGCTTTCTTTTGCCTTTGTGGACATCTTTTATGGATACTTTTCCCTTTTTTATTTTTCCCCATAGTTTCTTTGACTGATGGAGTTTGATAGGGATAATATTTCTTTGTACTCTTTAGTATCCATATGTATTTGATTTATCTGATATGCTTCTTAGCTTCTTTTTCTTTGATAATGTTATTTGTGCTTTTATTTAAATGTTGGTCCCAATTCATGAATGGGGTGATGGGTGGATGAAGATTCATGACATGGTGGGTTCTAGTATTAGCATTGGTTTCATCATAAGGATTCTTTGTGCTCCCTATGTTGATGTTTTCTTGAGATGAAGTTGCCCCCAGTTTTGTAGAGGTATTATTGATATGTTTAGATCCTTTAATTGTCAAATAACCAAGACCTTGATGCTTAGGATTTCCAACAATCTACACTGGTTCTAAGATACCCTGTTCATGTAGGCCTAATCCTCTACCTTGATAATTCATCTATTGAAACATTTTATTTGCAATAGGATATGATCTACCTTGGAGACAAGTTGCTAATCCTTCTCTGCTCTGTGGTGGATCTTCAAAGGTGACAACTTATTTATTGATGAGGTAGCTTTCCCTAAGAAAGGTAAGTGATCCAAGTTTATACGTGATAGGATCCTCCATATGTGGGATGACTTCTTGATTGATATATTTAGCTTGATCTTGTGAAATATCATATTTTAATGCTTCTTCAAGATGTGTTGATGATTCACTATTCATATAAAAGTCTTTCTCATTATTCATTTAAAGGGATATTTTTGATTCATGAATTTTGTAGGAGCCCTCTTCATGACCTATTTCGGATATGTCTCTGGATTTCTCTATATCTTGATCATGTGTAGAAATTTTAAGAGTAGTAGACTCTTGTTCCTTGGTAATGATATCAAGAGTATGAGACTCTTGTTTTGAATAAAGATTATCTACATGTCTATCTAAAGCAAGCATCTCACGGGTAGACAGAGGGGTATGTGCTATATGGATATGATCATCATTTGTGACATCTTGTATAGATAGGAGAGTGTCAATTATATCATTGTAGTAGCTTGGAGATACAAATTCTTGATCTCGAATGATTTTGGAATTGCTTTTGACATGCTTTGGATTAAGTTATTGCAATGGGTCAATTTCAAAGGATGGATTATCTACAAGGGATTTTGGGACATTTTTATTAGGGAGGATTTCTTCACTATCCACAATCATGAGGTCGAGGGATGTCAGTATGTCTTGGGATGAACCATTTCTAAACCTTGGTGATATATGTTGGTCATGCTTTTGAAGAAATTCTTGAGATATGTCCTCTAACTCGTTAGGTGATGTAGAGACATTGTCAACATGATCATTGGTGGATGGATCTTGGTTTATGTCAATAGGATCAAATAACATCAACACTCCTTGAAATAGATCTTTGTAGGAGGGGTCTTGATAATGACTAAAAAATGGCTCTTGATGTATGTTGATTTGATCATCAGATGAGGTGGAAACATCTTCAAGGTGTTCATCGATGGACACATCTCCTAATTCATCATTACATTAATTAATCTTTGATTAAATTAATCTTAAATCATGTTCCATCCTCTCGCTTTTACCACTTACACATGAACATATATTTAATTCATTTATTAAATCTCTATTTTCTCTCAACATGGCATAAAAGGGGAATATTCCCTCAAATTTGAATTCAAATCCAAGTGGACTTAGTCCTTCCAACAAGGAATTTAATGCCTCTTACATGTCTTTAGTCTTGATCCAAGTGACATTAACTCCATTCTTTTCTTCTTCCAACATGTCACTTTCAAATTTCAAATTTGAATCTCATAGCATTTATCAAGCACATTGCTCAAAATCAACTCATTCCTCCTTCAATCACATGTGGACAAGTGGAATTCTCTCATCGGTTGATCTTTTGTCCCAAATTCACCCAAATCCTTTAATCTCCCATTCTTCAAATCTATAAATGAGAGAATCTTCCTCTCATTCTATCATCCACACTTAGAGAAAAGTTACTATCTTCATATTTAGAGCAATGTCATAGCATTTCTTGAGTATTTGTCATCACCTTAGCTAGGTTATTTGGAGGTTTTCTCAAGGAATCACATTGTTCTTCATCATCAAGTGGATAAATCATCAAATCTTACAAAGGATTTGGGAAAGGGCCAATTTCTACACCTAATTGGCACCAATTCCCCCATGGGATTGATAGTTTGTTCATTAAAATAGGATTCATTTACTTTCATTTGTATTGTTCTTCATTTTCTTCCTATGTTAATGTTTCAATCTAATTTCATGGGGAAACCTTGTTCTAACTTGCATATGAACCTAACTATATGTTTAGTTGTTGTGTTTATGTAGGAATAGCATTGGGGTTCACATTTTGACACTAGAAGGAGGTCTCATTTGAAGAAATTCATCACGTTTCTCCAAAATTCCATAGTTTTTGACTTTTTTTTTGTGCTTAGAGACCAGTGGCGCCATAGTGCACCGCTTATAGATCGGCGGTGCTATATTGCACCACTTACAGACTGGCGGTGCTATATTGCACCGATCAAACCTCAAACTCCATCACATTTTCTTTCCCGCCCAAAAATTTCAAATTTGCAAACTTCACCACAGGTTTCCAAACTCCAAACTGCGCCACATTTGGGCTCTCTATTTGTTGTAGAGCACCACACTCAGTCAACATGTGACGCTATATTGTGCCGCTGGATTTCTAAACTGCGTTACATTTGTAGATTAGCCGTTGGATGACAGTGAAATTACAATTTTTTTATTTTTTTAACATGTGCCATTTTGTTTTCAGATTTTTATGTCATTAACTTGTTTGTTGTCTCTGTATTTTCTAGTTTTAATCATTTTGCAAGTTTGGGAAAGGAGGCAAGAAAAAAGGAGGGCTACATTATGACACCAATTTTATCCTATTCCAAGTGTTTTTAAACACTCTAGTGTTGTTTAACACTCTTACAGAGTTCTCAATCTCTCGTAAGAAATTTTTCATCTCTTATGCTTTAGGAAACAATAAATTTCCTTTTGGGCTCTAAAAATAACAATACAAATTTTCTTTAAAAGTTTGCAAATGAAAGTCTTAAAAATAACCTTAGAAACAATTTACTAGGTTTGGTTTAAAGTTAACAATTGAACAAGGAAAACTCCATATTTGATTTGGTGTTATAAAAAGGACGTGCTATCAAAAGGATGTATGCACTTCTCTCACACCTCATGGCGATCTTGAGAATCAAAAGCTCTTTTGGTGATCTTAAGTTGTGTAAAATAATTACACTCACATTTTTCATTTTGGGTTTAAAATTGAACAAAACATCTTGCAAGTGTGAGTAACCTTATTGTGTGTGTTCTCCCTTTTTTCTAAATGAAGTTTGATCAAACTACGAATATGTTTTCTCTCTTTTATTTTTCTTAGCGGGCCTACCTTGTGGGAAAAAGTGCTTACCAAAGGGAACAACCCAATCGGTAACACACTAAGGACAAGTGTATTTCCAGTCAAGATATAAAAGTGGGTACTAGAACAAAAGCTAGTATCATGCAGTTGGCTTTGACGAGAAGTGAAACAATGGTCTCTCACCACAGGGGTCAAATCCTATGAATAAAAAGTCCTAATTAAAACCCTTGTTTAGCAAAGGAAAAAATTCTTAACTATTTTGTTGGTGCAAAAAGTCATGTCCTTTGAAGCCACCCCACGTATACATACGGTTCTATTGTAGAGATGAAAATTATTTCATGGGAGATTCATGGGTACTGATGCTTGATTGACCAAATAAGAGAGTGCACTGTAAAGGGGAGCCTGTGTGGTCAAGCATCTAATCATCTGCACTGAATATGCACAACTATATTTATCCAAGTGGGAACCCAACAAAATATTGTCTCTTCATCCCAGGGTTGTACATGTGCTTGGAATCAAAAAATACATTTCTTGGTCCTCAAAACATTTGAAAACAAACATTAACAAGTAGTTTCAAATTTCAAAACCCTTTGGAGAAAAAAATTATCCTTTAATGAATCTATGTTCTCTTGCTTTCCCTAGGGATTATATCCTGAGATTTTTCTGAGTGCTTGGGTTTAATCATCATTTGTTTTCACTAAAGTCAACCTAGGAAATTGTTCTCTTGAAACCTTTATTTTCACATAATGGACATTGTAGAATGAAAAGGAATGGAGACATAGACATTTAGTTTGAGATCATAATCAAGAATTTTTTTTTTGATAAAAGAAACTCATTAAACAAAGATAAAGAAAATTGGACCTCATGCATGTGTTCTCTCAAATGATTTCCCGTAAAATCAAAATACAAAAGCCAAGGTTCAAAAATATTAGCCCAAAAGCTCATGAGGAGCATCTTGAAACGATTCTTGAAGTTAGAGAAAGATTGGTATATAATTTCTACAATAAGGCCTCAAAGAACAACCCAAGTTTGTATGAGTTCTATTATCAACAAAATCCAACTCTTTTTTCAAAGGTTTGTTTTCCTCACTTAGAAGTATGGCATGTTCTTCAATACTAAGGTCTTATAAGAAAGAGTCTTGTCTAGGTCAAGATTAGGATCAAAAATCAAACACTTCATCCATCCAAACATTTATCAAAATTCCATTTCACCAACAAATTGTTGGGAACTTTGAAAACATCACTTATGCTAGAATTTTAGGAAAAATCAACATCACCTTGTTTGACTTAACATGCTTAGTCAAATTATCAATCTTCTTGAGTGAATTTACCTCTTGGATAACACAAGTTCCTAAGGTTTACAAGTTCAACATCACCTTGTTTGGCTTAACACACCTAGCCAAATTATCCTTTTATGTATGAGTTTACTCTAGGATAACACAACTTCCTAGGGTTTACAAGTTCATTATCCAAAATCATCTTGTTTGACTTAACACACTTAGTCAAATTATCCAATCCGTTACAACCTTGTTTGACTTAACACACATAGTCAGACTATCCTTATCCAAAATCAAAATCAAAACAAGTCCTAAAGTCTAGCATTGATCCAAAGTTCCTAAAATTTTTAAACACCCATATCATTCACCCCTTTCATCCTTCATCCCTTAGAGGTTCATTTTTACAACAAGGTCAAAACACAAGAGGAGAATGGAATATAAAATTGATTCATACATCATGAGTAATCCAAGTCAACCAAACTATTAGGGTCTTACAATAACAATTGATTTTCAAAACTTGCATTTGTACAATCCATACATGGGATCATTATCTCCTCCAAACCTCAAAGGTACAACAAAAGTGAGCATGCCCAATCTAAATTTTGGAACACCTTTCCCTTTGGTAGATTTAAATCAAAGTCTAAACTTACAAATCTATCAACCAAACAATCAAGGCATGAGCCTTCCCCCTTTACCAACCATCAACCAACTGAATCTGAGCAACACCCCCTTCATAAGTCAAAGAATCATATCAAATCGTCCCATTTTTCCATCGATATCGCAACAATAGATGGAAATCATCCAAGCAAGCCCAATGGTCAACACCATTCCCAATCCACCACCACCACCACCAAAACAAAAAATGGAAAATTCATTCTCCATCATGTTGCAAGCTACTCGAAAAGTTGCCCGCCAAAAGGTACTCCATAACTAGCAAGCTGCACAACTAGTTGCTTAGCAAGCACAAGGACAATTAACCTCCCAAAAAACTGCACAAGTTGCACAAGTGGCACAAGCAACCCAACAAGCATAGGCTCAAGCTCAAGCCCAGTACCAGGCTCGACAGGCACAAGCACAATATCGGGCACAAGTGTAAGAAATACATCAACAAGTGTATCAACAAGTAGCTCAACAACAAGCCCAACAACAAAAATTGTTGGCATAGCAACGAAACGACCAACAAAAAGTGTTGTTGGCTCAATAGGCAAATCAACAAGCCTTACTCATGCAACAGGGCTTCCAATAGATTCCCACAAAAATCATCGAAAATGATGATCAAGATCCTTCAACCAATTATCATGTTGAAAATGTCTCTACACCACCTAATGAGTTAAAGGACATATCTCAAGAATTTATTCCAAATCATGATCAACATCTTTCACCAAAGTTTATAAATGGACCTTTCTAAGAAATATTGGCATCCTTTGACCTCATGGTTACAGATATTGAAGAGATCCTTAACTGACCATTTGATCCAAGTCGACTCAAAGCTCAAGTGGATATCTAGCCACTTCCCATTCCTAATAAAGATATCCAAGAACCCTTTGGAAGCAGTCCATCCTTTGAAATTGACCCATGTCAAGAACTTGATCCAAAGCATGTTGAAAGAAATTTTGAAATCATTTGAATTCAAGAATTTGTAACTCCAAGCTACTACAATGATATAATGGACACCCTCCTATCTATACAAGATGATCTCATCCACATAGCACATACTCCTCCATCTACCCATGAGATGCTTTCCTTGAATGGACACATAGATTATCTTCATTCAGAATAGGATTCCTTTACTCTTGAAATTATTACACAAAAAGAGCAGGTAATTGATTCCTACAGTCAAACTAAGTTGTCAACATCAGGATCAGATATATTCAAAATTCAGACTGAGGACATCATGTATGAAGATATCCAACATTATCCACTCAAGGAAATAGGCTAGATAGAACATGATATTCCAAAGTTAGCAGAGCAACAAATTGAAATGATGTCATCTGTAGTGGTCATTTGTTAGAGAATGCACTTTGAACAAGGCATCTCAAAACAAGGAGAATCAAAGAACAAAGGTGCTACTATCACCATACTGGGGGAAACTTCATCTCAAGAAAACATCAACATAGGGGGCATGAAGGATCCTTATGATGAAACCAATGTCAATACTGCAACTAGCCACGTCATGAATCTTCATCCACCCAAGACCCCATCCACGAATTGGGAGAAAAATAAAAATAAATATTTGAATCAAAGCATGAAGAATGTTATCAAAGAAAAAGAATCTAAGAAGCATATCAAACAAATCAAATACATATGGATACCAAAAAATACAAATAAATATGATCCTTATCATACTCCATCAGTCAAAGAAACTATGGGGAAAAATAAAAAAGGGACAAGTATCTATCAAATATGTCCACAAAGGAAAAATAATGCTTCTCAAGTGACCTACAAAGTGTATCAAGCAGGTGGTCCTAATTCCACGCACACTTTCGTATCCACTCGTCATTGCTCATCTTCCCAAGTTTGGAGAATCAAAGGTTCCAAACTATCAACCAATCCATATTTTATTCCTAAATAGAAACCATCCACTCCTCCACACATGATATCCAATTCTCACATTGACAATGTGTTGGAATGACCTTTCATCATAAGGATTTAGAAGGCACTCTATCACGATGTGCACACAAAGACAAAGTTAACTCTGGTATTAGCAAACCAGATTAGGGATCTCAAAAGTTGCATTCCAGTGCATGTATTTTGGCAAAGCAACTTCTTCAAGCAAGATATCAATGGAAAATTATGATAGAAGCATCAACATCAGCACCACTAGGTGTTTCAACATGAGCTTAAAATATTGCAATAAAAAATATAAAAAAGTCCAAAAATATAAAAATCCAAAAATAAAATAAAATAGAAAAATGATTGAAAACAGTAAAGAAAAAAATTGTCCTCTAGTGAAAACCACTATGGTGGCACTTTGGGCAAGTACCATGAAGAAAACCTAGCAAACAGGAATCATGTGTAGAATCGGGCATCTACATGTGCCATTTCAGGAGAAAGCATCTTATCACATCCATAATGAAACTAGCATTCCATCCATATCATCCCTCCATCCACAAACCATTTATCTAGTCCATGTTCATATATATGCATCCATCTTGCAAAGTATCTTGATCTTGACAATTTTTGGTGCACACTTTACACTTGCTTATGGTAAACATCTTGATAAGGGTCATTTTCATTGATCCTATCTTACCCAACGTTATCTGAGCCTTGAAGAACTATCCAAATGAGCACCCTCTATTTGAACACCTTACCTTGTTGCAAGATAATCCTTGGTATCCTTTGCATGATTACTATATCTATCCATCCATACCCCTATCCAAGCATCCACTCGTGTCCTTTCAAAAATTGCTAGACATTGGGGCAGATATTTAAATCTTGCTTCGGGAATAAATCTTGATCTATATCCTCCAACTTATGTTGTGATCTGAACATTGAAAAATGTGAAATCAAATTGGTCAAACATTTATGAGCCAAAATCCAAATCACTAGACAATGGCATATTTTGATGAGATGATGTTCCTTATCAAGCTTTATCTTTCATCAAACATCAATCCAAAAAAATAGTAGCAGTCACATCTAATGCATATGTCAATGTGACATCAAATCATCAATTTTTTTTTTTCCAAATCAAGATTCAAAATCTTGATCAGTCAAATCCAATAATCATTTCGAGATATCCTTCCCAATCCTCAAGTTGCTTAAACACTATCCTTGCATTATTGTGTATTCTCAACAATGTTATCATCATCAATTCGATCAATCAACCTAGCCTGGTTTTCAAAAAAATATCAAAATAGAGCACTGATATCATCACATATCCATATCCAAATTGTCAAAATCATGCAAAAATCCAAAAACATTTAAAAAATCATATCAAAATCCAAAATATGTCAAAAAAAAAAAAAAAGAGTCATCTAACCAAACTACGTCATCTGTGAGCTTGAATGTAGGAAAGGTTCGTCCATCGAGACATTTTAGGTTAGTCCTTTAGGCTTCCATCGCAATGGAAATTCGTTTGTCTATCTATTTCACACCCTAGGTCAGTCCTTTAGGCATCTATGTAATTTGGCAATCTGTTTGCCCATCTATCTCATCATCGAGTTTGTCATCGGTTGAACTATGTGGTCTCTGTAGGCAAGGCCAATCTATGTATCAGCTCCTGAGACCCCTAGGATAGGTCTTTAAGTTAGCATCTTTGTCATAAATCTCAAAATCCAAGAACATTTGTAAAAAATCTCAAAATACCAAAAAAATGAAAAATCCAAAAATCAAAATAGCCTCAAAACATCTAAAAAATCCAAAATGGTACATCCATCTCATCTCGCTTTCACTCGCAATTGTCTCATTCCTAATAAATCTTCATCGCCTTCATCCTTTGGTGAGTCAGTTGGAAGCAAGTCTAACAGGTTCCAAAGTGAACACCCTAATTGTCAAAGTCTCAAGTCTAGGTCAGTAAGCAAGAAAGTTGATCAACTTAGAGTATCAATAGCTCATCAACCAATCAGTCTCACCAAAAACCTGATCACAATATGTCCTAGGATGTATCCTTCCCATGATGAACATAAGCATGAGGTACCTTGTAGTAGTTTAGCCTTGGCTAGCGATATGAAGAACATTAGTTTGTTTATTTACTTTTTTCCTTGGTCTTTGTGACTTATCTTTTTTTTTTGTCATTCCAAGGACCTCTCAATGATGCCTAAACAAAATAGGTTTAGAGAGAAACTTTGTGAATACTTGCTTTGTTAGGTTCGTCCTAGCAAGGTTTATGTATGTCAATTGTGAACAAGAATACTCCTATCTATTTTTTGAGTCAAATTCAATCGCACTAGGTACAACGCCATCCTAATTCTTTATACCATGATGCATCGTACCTACGTGTGTTATCAAACATAAAGTAATTGGCCCTTTGAAAATCCCAACTCCTGGTAAGCAAATCATCATCATCATCATCATCATCATCATCATCATCATAACGTAGTCTTGTTGGATCCTCCTTCCATCCATCTTATTCTTCTTATTCTTCTATCTTTACTAATATTTCTATCTAAAGTAGGTGTGAGATCTCAAAATATACATGAGGCTACCCATGGCTGATGACTGTCTATACATCATCAAAATTGTCTACATCAAATAATTATCTTTCATCCTCTGATCAATAAAACCAATCCTCTCACATTTTATTGTGATCTCAATCGAAAAATTAGTATTTCCACCTGATCTCTCGAGCGGGAAATATACCAGCATAATCCTTTTGTTGGGGCAACAGTGGGGCATTCATAAAATCGATAATTTTTTGAAATTTTGATCACAACAGATTATTCTTTGAACCAATGCAACAAATACATTGCTTTAAAGAGGGGAAAAATTTAGACATGGAAAATTGACCGACGCACTTGATCCCAATTACTAATGTCATTTCTTCATGAATCATACTCTCAGTGTATCATCATTTTTCATCTATTAATTAGATAAATCATTATTTATTTAATTAGGTCTTTCTCCCCTATTGATTAAATTAATCAATTTAATTTGATTAATCCTCTGTCTCTGGTCATTTAAATAATTCATTTTATTTAAATTAAAAATTTAAAGTCCTCTTATTAAATTGAATAGATTAAACCTTTTTTGATTTAATCTAACATTATCCCCTTTAGTTAAATAAATCAAAATATTTATTTAATTAAACCCTTCCTCTCAATTTGATTTAAATCAATGCATAAATTTAAGTCTAAATTGTCACATCTCCTAATTCCTCATTACATTAATTAATCTCTGATTAAATTAATCTTAAATCATGTCCCATCCTTTAGCTTTTACCACTTGCACATGAAAATATATTTAATTCATTTATTAAATCTCTATTTTCTCTCAACATGGCATAAAAGGGGAATATTCTCTCAAATTTCAATTCAAATCCAATTGGACTTAGTCTTCCAACAAGGCATTTAATTCCTCTTACATTTCCTTAGCCTTGAGCCTAGTGAAATTGACTCCATTCTTTTCTCCCTCCAACATGTCACTTTCAAATTTCAAATTTGAATCTCATAGCATTTATCATGCACATTGATCAAAATGTGCTCATTCCTCCTCCAATTACATGTGGAAAAGTGGAATTCCCTCATTGGTTGGTCTTTTGTCCCACTTTCACCCAAATCCTTCAATCTCCCATTCTTCAAATATATAAATGAGAGAGTCTTCCTCTCATTCTATCATCCACACTTAGAGAAAAGTTACTATATTCATATTTAGATCAATGTCATAGCATTTCTTGAGCATTTGTCACCACCATAGCTAGGTTATTTTCAGGTTTTCTCAAGGAACCTCATTGTTCTTCACCATCAAGTGCATAAAATCATCAAAGCTTACAAAGGAGTTTGGAAAGGGCCAATTTCTACAAATAATTGGCACCAATTCCCCCATGGGATTGATAGTTTGTTCATTAATATAGGATTCATTTACTTTCATTTGTATTGTTCTTCATTTTCTTCCTATGTTAATGTTTCAATATAATATCATGGGGAATCTTTTTTTCTAAATTTCATATGAACCTAACTATGTGTTTATTTATTGTGTTTGTGCAGGAATAAGATTGGGGTTTAGAGGAAGAATGAAATTCAAATAATTGAGCCTTTAAAATATATGTGATTTCTAATTTCTATAGAAGTTAGAACAAAATATAGTTACACATAATTTAATAACAATAAAATATTGAGCAATAGCATGATTTTACAAATTCAATGAGCATACTTAGAAATCAATCGAACTAACCATCTTGGTGTGATCTACTCTATATTGTGTTAAGTATTTCCTCATGGCTAGACTCATACACCTTCCACAATTTCTTGTTCGCAGGTCTACCCCCATATTTGATCAAATGAATGTTGTCTATGATGACAAGGTTGGAGTACTGAACAATCTTCTGATGCATATTGAACTCCTCAAACAACCAAACTGAAAAATTCTTAACTAGGTACCTTTTAAGCCATGTTATAGTAAAAATCACCAAACCTTTAGGATATTCAATGTTTTCTCTATCTATAACTAGGGCCTCCAAAAAAAAATTAGCCTCGATATGATACAAGTAATAATATTTCCCTCTTCATTGTCTTCATCTATAATCACTGCATAAAAATTACCTGCATTGATATGTTCATCTAGTTAGATATATTTGATGAATATCATAGTAAAATAACAAAATAAGATAAAATTAGGAGTTTTGTATTAACTAAAACCTATTTAATAGGGGGGTTCCACCTTTTTGGAGATAGAACCTATGGGTTTTGGACCTATTACACTTAGTTTGACTCAAGGAAACCCTAGAGATCTCAATCCAAGGATGGAGTAAAAGAAAGAGATCTGCTAAAGGTTGTACTAGGGTTTGATTAAAGGTAATAAGAAGGTTCACCTCCAATATAGGGCTTGGAAAGACTAGTAATATGATAAACCTAACAATAAAACCTAGTGATATGTAAAACTTAAGCAAATGTCCTAGAGATGAACTCAAATTAAAATAGTAAACTATAAAAGTACAAAGGTGCACTTGGAAAATTGGAGAGGCTTGAATGAAGTCATAGAATCCTAAAAGTGTTGACTTTAATTCACATTGGGACTCATACACTACATTGGGAAATTTAGTCCTAGATTAGGGTTTCTAACAGAAACTAAACTCTAGAACTACTAAATCAAGACCTACAAAAATAGTCTGAAAATGTGTATATAGGGACTCATATGCCACAAGTGGTGTGTTATTCCTAGTATTAGGGTTGATCCAAAACTATTATGTCCTCCAATGATATCCTATATCATCCTTCCTACCAAATCTCTAGGCTTGAATAACTAAATTGCAACCTGTAGGTGACTTTCAGTGATCTTACAAGGTAGATAACAACTTTGAAACTTGACAACTTTTCTCCAATCTTTCTCTTCAATGGATATTCAACCTAAACTAGCTAGATATGTAAATTTTTGTTTTATTAGTTAATAGGGGTTTTCCTTGGTCAAACCTCATTTTGGTAATCAAACCTTGAAATGAAATCAAGTAGAAGGAAGGATTTTGAATGAACAAATAAGCTATGTTGAAACTCACCAAACCCTTGAAAAAGATGCTAAAATTTTTATGTAATGGCTAGCATGAATGTGGATCATGATTCTTGTTTGAATTTTATGGATCCTAACTTGAATTCTTTCTTGAATCATAAAACCCTACATCAGAAATGTTAGCTTTAAAACAAACATGATGCATGATGAATTTGACATGATAATTGATACTTGAATAGTGCTCCAAAATGATTGATAACCACTCTTGAATGCTCTTGTAAACTTTTGTGTAAGCGCTCTTGGTTAAAAAAATTCTATAAGAATGATTCATCAACTTTCCATGTGAAAAATGAGTGAAATAACCTTGTATTTATACTTGTTTATGCCAAATTTCCCAAAATTACAAGTTACAAGCTGACATCAGATTTAGGAGAATAAAATCCCACCAAGAATTTGAATTTAAATTATGTATAAGCTAAGCGAGACTCATACACTATTTGGGGTGTATGAGCACCATTAGGCTCAAATTGGGACACATTTTTCAAGAAATTCTTAGTTTAATGTGAAATTCAGATCTAAGCCTCAAAACCTAGGTGGGACCCATATGACTATGGTGGCGTATGAGTCCCAAATTGCTAAATCTGGGCCATACAATCCAAAATCATTATTTTTTGATTGGTCACTTGATACATGTTGGGATTATCCTTGAAAAGATGCATTAATTAAGGCTTGTGAATGCAAAATAAGGAAAAATAAGGCATAAAGAAGCCTAATTTTAGTAGGGAGGGCTAAAAAAAGTTTGAGAATGTAAAGGGATACATTTTTCTGCACTACCTTAAGTATGTAAGAAGATATATTACTTGGTTATAGTAGATTTGATACATTATCAAAGTTAACTGATGATTGCATCTCCATGATTTCTAAAGCCATCAAGAGGTGATACATGTCAAGTGGGGTTAGACTTCTTACAAACCAATCATAGAACCACTCTTTTGAGTCACAATTATTCCATTCTTGAAGTGTACATGTAGAAAAAAGCATGTCATCTTCCACATATGGATAGTCCATGTACCTACATTGGAGCTTCTAAAAGAGTGTAGCTCACTCGATCTTGTGAGTGTACAAAAATCCTCATATTTTGCAATGTTAGTATTGTCTACAAACCAAAATAATCTACAACCTAGAATTACCTTCATTACTTCGACCCAATGCATGATTGCATCTCTGTACAATTGATTTAGCATCTATCAACTTTTGATTTCCTTTGTATTTTAACTCTTCTCGTGTTAAGGCTCTTTTGATACATACATTTGCACCATCATGCTCCACTTTTCCATGCCCGACCTTTGAGAAATTACACATATGTTGAACACCACTAATCATATGCATCCTGCTCAACTAGTAAAATATTATGGAGTTCTTTAATTGTGATCTAAAATTATCAAACCATATGATATGTTGACTAAATGATATTCGCATACTATCCAAATCAGCATAGAACATTTGAAATCAACCTTGGATAAACTTTATAGAATGTGTGTGATCATCACTGATGTAAAAGTGATACTCCCTCAATACCTTCCTATTATCCACTATACTATCATTTGCATGAATGAATGTTATATGCATAAATATAGCAACCTATGTGAAGTTGTATTATTGTGATTGCACCTCATTCTATGGTTGTAGTGTGTATTTCTCTATGAAGTCAAAAATTAAAATGATGCTATGAAGTTAAAATGTATCCTTGCATAACTTGAACTGTGAGTCCAACCATCAAGCTCTATGTGTATCCCTTGCATACTCATAGACCACATGATCATGAAAAATTTCCATAAATTGATATACTAGAATCTTATAACTAACCAATTCACACGTCTTTTCTTCTTTCCCCTCTTTTAGACTATCAACCACTATCATGTATTTTCCAAATTCTAAAATTTTGTTTCTAACTACATGTGTACTAGCCATGTGTTGGAAAATTGGTAAATTTTCATACCACCACAATTTCATTTCCAACTTCATGTGTACTAGAGATTACATCTATCTAAGGAGAGAGAGAGAGAGGAAGATATAGAGGCTAGCTCACTATGGTAGTAGGAGAGAGTGAGAGATGAAACCAACTCATAACTTTCTAATTTTAAAAGTCTTTACAAGATAAGACTAATTAAGTAAAAGAGAGAGAGAGAAGTATCTAAAGAGAGATAAAGAGAGAGTATATTATTATAGAGTGGGAGATAGGCTAGCTCAATACGATAGAAGGAGAGAGGGAGAGATGAGACAAAAACATAGTTCTTATTTCTTATTTTTTCAAGATAATACTAATAAGATGAAATAGACAAATAAGTATCTAATGATGTAGAGGAATCCTTCACTTAACACAACTTGACACTTTCAAAAGACTTATCCATTTGTAATCATGCCTCGGTGTACTCTAATGCAACTTGGTAAATTTTCTTTGAAGCCTAAAATCCATTCAACAAAGGAAACAACATGAAATAGGGAATACATAGACTGTATAGAGCTCCTCTGATTCATTATAGTGATTTACCATCCAACCATGACCACAAAATACATTGGTTTCATCAAACCCCCTAATAGTTATGATTTTATGTTAGTTTTCAAGAAAATGAGAGCACACTATTATTCTTTCCTCACATGTGCAAAAATTTCAAGGCTTGATCCAAAAATAGTTTTTATATCTCATTAAAACAAAAATTTCTACCAATTTTCATGAACTTTTAATAGTGGCAAACAAAGATATTATTTTTTTTGTGTTTTTAGAAACCCTAGGAAGGGTTTGGACCTATCAATACAAAAATGGTTATAAATTTTGAAAAACTTAATGAAATGATTCCAAACAAAAGGAAAAAATAATTTATTCCACAACTTTATCATCCACATGCCTACCCTTAACTGTACTAGGTTGTACAAAATCATACCAAACAAGTTTCTTGTTGTTTCATAGTAAAAAATTGTACATGGCAGTGTCTAATTTGATCATAACTTTCACAAAATATAATAAATATCAGTCAAACCAAAAGCATTATAATATAACAACATTATCCAACTTTTCCAATTGGTTCTAGGACCATACCAATATGTACAAGTCCTTACAATGTAAATTACAAACTTTTTAAATAGAAAAATGCAAGAATAAATGTGCAAAATGAAGTATTTCTCATTCAAACTCCACTTCAACCCTTGTGCTCAATATTAAATCTCATATTTATCTTCTTACAACCATTCCCAACTGAAAAAATGACCTCTAAATCCTTGGTTAACCAAAATGACAACTTTTACAAGTTTTTTGACAATAATGAAAATATTTTGCAACATTTACAACTTTTGACAACATTGCACCGAAACATTATAAAATGGAATTAAATTACCGCAAATGGTCTTACATGACCTTATTGACCCGAAAAAAACCAAAAATGAAAGTTTAGCAACATGACAACAAAGTGCAAAAATGGTGCATCAAAGGATGCCCCTACATCATCTAAGGATAGATCTAGAGAGAGTAGTTATATATGGAGAGAGAAAGATACAATAGGGTTCTACATGTAAGATAAAAGGAGAGAGGGACACATGAGAGAGGAATATATGAAAAGATATAGAAAGGGTATCAATATGGTCATGCCCCCAAGGTAGAACCTAAGAGAGAGATTGAGGTATTAAAGGTGATAGACAGGGTAGGTATCTAAGGAGAGACAATTTAGCTCACTATGTTAGAAGGATAGAGGGAGAGATTAAACCAATTGATGTCTAGATAATTTCTTAATATAAAATATAATACTAAGAAAATGAAATAGATAGAGAAGTATCTAAAGAGAGATATAGAGAGAGTAGACATATCTAAGGATATAGAGAGAAAGAGGTTAGATCACTATAGTAAAAGGAGTGAAGGGGAGATGAAACAAATCATAGTTCTAATTTATCAATTTATACTAGATAATACTTATAAAATTAAAGAAAGAGAGAACCATTTAAGAAGAGATAGATAGAGTAGGCATATAAGGAGAGAGAAAGACAAGGTATTGTGCTACATGTAAGATATAAGAGAGGAATATATGAGAGGGGTATATAAGCAAAGAGAGAGAGGGTAGCACTATGGTCATGCCTCCAAGATATAACCTAAGAGAGAGATCTTGGTATATAAGGAGATAGGGAGGATAGGTATCTAAGGAGAGAGAGAGAGAGAGTTTAGCTCACTATGTTAGGACATAGGGAGAGATGAAACCAACTCATAGTTAGATAATTTTTCTTAATGTACAAGATAAGACTAATAAAATGAAAGAGATAGAGAGAAGTGTCTAGGGAGATATAGAGATATAATTTAGGTATAGATAAGGATAAAGAGAGAGACAGGTTAACTCACTATACTAGGAGAGAGAGAGAAATGAAACCAACTCATACAGTTAGATAATTAATTAATATACAAGGTAAGAATAATAAAATTAAAGAGAGAGAGATAAAGTATCTAAGGAGAAAGGGAGAGAAGAACTACCTAAGAAGTGATAGAGGGATTTTTTAAAATAACTCATGTAGTTCTAATTTATTAATGTACAAGATAAGGATAAAAAAATGAAAGAGAGAGTTAAGTATCCAAAGAGAGATAGATAGAGTACATATCAAAGGAGAGAAAAATAGAGGGTAGCACTACATATATAATAGAAGGAGAGAGAGAGAGAGATGAAACCAAATCATAGTTTTAATTTTTTAATGTACAAGATAAGAATACTTTAAAATGAAAAGAGAGAGAAGAAATATCTATGAAGAGATGGAGAGAAAAATTGGGTATCTAAGGAGGGAGAGAGCTGGTAGCTCACTTAATGTATGATACGAGAGAGAGAGAGAGAGAGAGAGAGAGAGAGAGAGAGAGAGAGAGAGAGAGGGGGGGATTATGCACTATGGTCATGCCCCCTAGGTAGAACTTGAGATATGGAGAGAGGAGATAGAGAAGAGGCATAATGATTCATGGTAAATTGAACATGGTTTATATTGTTTGCTTTCTTTAAAGAGAAAGCAACTTATCTAGAACTCTATTATCTTGATGTAAGATAATCTAGGTACAAATAAAATGAAAAACATCTTGCTAAGTAGTAGCTTTTACTTTGAAACCTTATTGAATATTTAATTTACATAATTAAAACACATTGAGTCTTCAACGAGCTCTCTCTTTGAGATAGGATGAGAGGGAGAGAGAGATAGGTAGGAAATAAATATACATTCAAAACAACCTAAAATGAGTAAATAATTGAGTAGAAACACATGTAAAACTTTTTAATTAATCAATCACAAGTTGAAAATTAGTGTACTTGAAAATTTAGCTCTTCTACTATCAAAATAAGTCCTTTTATGTATTTTTTTCTATATATTTGAATTGAGAAAAATAAAAAATAAAAAATAATTTATATGGGGGTTTTTAGCTGGAATTATTTTGGCCAACAAACTTACAATTTACATATTTCTAGTCAAGAATGTTTTAGCTGAAACTCTTCTAGTCAGAATATTTCCGGTCGAAAGGTTTTTTGCAGAAACTATCTATGTGGCATCTTTGTTGGCAGCCAACTCATCTTTTTATAGAATTTTCTTAAACTTCAACTCTAACTAAATATTTATTATTTGGAATGATTTAAAACTAAAAAAAAAAATACAATTTTCTAGAGCTCAAAGTTAGGAATCCAAAGATATACTTTGTTCATATTTTGATTAGTTTTAATATTTTTTTCTTAATAATGCAAGTAGGTTGTTATAAAAAAAATTATCCTATATAAAAATTAAAAGAATACTCAACCATATGAAACATTTTTGAAATATATATGGTACAGTGGAGGAGAGAATCTTCCCCAAAAGGGTATAATTTTTTTTTTTGAAATTGATATAAAAATAGATAAAAGTTGACATGAATTGAAAATTACTAGATTTCAATAATTTTGAGACATTATTATGAAAAATTTATGGATTGAATTTCTTTCAATTTTTCCATGCACTAGATACTAAATATACCTATTTGGAAAAAAAATCAAGGAAATTTAAAAAAAATAAATCATTTTTTTTCTTGACATCGATTCGATGTCACTTTTTCTTGAAATATTCAACAAGTAAATCACTACTATTAAATTTTAAAATATATATCAAAATAAGTTTATAAAATTGGAAAATTTAGAAGCATAAAATTAATAAAGATTTATACATTTAATTAGTTTACACCATTTTAAAATTTAAACCTTTAAGAGAAATTTTATGTTGTCGAAGTTGAATTTTTTTATTAATGTTGGTCGATTCTTTTATAAAAATGTGACATGGATTTGTAATTTTACCCTTCTTTTTGCTTGATGGTGGTTATCATGGTTGATTTTATAGGTATCTTTTTGGGGAATGAGAGTATGGTGAAGATTAAGATGGTACATTTTTGGCTAAGGGATGTTATCCATTTTAGTGATCCCTATGGGTGCATTTACAATGTTGATATCAAATGGGAGAATGTTGGGATTAAGGTGCCACCCACCTTGTAAATTATACATGTCATGGTTCAAAAATAATTGTAGAGTGTCTCTAGGAAATTAGGGTTAATTGGAAAAATATTTTGTAATATTAATTCTCACCATTGTTTTTAATATACTCTTAAGGGTTGACGGGTTCCACTAGTAGCGTTAAAGGTGACTTGATAAATATTTAATATTGATTCCCCCACATATATATGAATAGAATGGGATAATAAATGATAAAGGAAAGGATAAGTGAATTATTTTTTGGATTCTCCAAGTGCGTGCTCAAAAAGAGGAAACACATGTCACTTAGTTTTCTATCATTTATTGTATTTAATGTAATGTTTATCTTCTATGTTTGGATGCCCAAATTGGAGGGAAAGTATTAGAGCCAAAATTAGGTGTATTTACTTATTTTTTGAATCATTTCCAAGTGTTAGGTCATTTTGATTGAAGAGTCATCTTTGGACCTCTTCACATATCTATAAAATTAGCTCTTTGGGTGTAGAAAGTATGAGTAATAGTTGAATGTAGTGTTACTCTATACGAAAAATGATAGTTTAATGCATAAAGAGGTTTCTAATGTTGGCAGATGGTCAGTGCTCCCCTCAGGATTCATGACATGGCTTAACCACCTCCCATGGATCCGTTAACTCTCATAGTTTTATCAGGCATTAACACGTCGATCTTTTGGTGCAACAGAAACTATGTTTGCAACAATTGGTATCAGATTCAAAGGTATTTGGTTCAAATCCCCTCGAGTAACACTAAGGGGGAGATTTTTGGCAGATGATAAGCACTCCCCTTAGGATTCATGACATGGATTAACTGCCTCTCGTGGATCTATTAACTCTCACAATTGTATCGGGCATTAACAGGTCAATATTTTGGTGAAATGACAACTGTGTTTCCAAAAGTTGATAGGTACAAAAGTGCTTCCATGGTTTATGCAAAGAGAATAATTTAAGTGATTGTATTTTAATCTCATTTATTTGATGATAAAGCATACTTGGCCTCTCTTCTTGGTGGATTTTTTTTTCCACAAAGGTTTCTCCACATAAATCCTAGGTTATGTGATGCTCTTTTTTTGTTGATTTTCTCTTATTGTTGCTATCTTATTGCATTATTATTATTCATTTATTTATGTTATAATTTCACATAAGGTAAAATTTATAAGCATTTTATGCTGGATTATTTTTGACATCATAAATATGATGCAATTAATTGTGGTATTTCCATATTAAGGCAACTTAATTTTTAGATTCTCATATAAGTTTTATATTTTGTGTTGTTGTGGTTCAAGAATTGTATCTCATCCATTGAAGTCATATTTTCAACAAAACCAATTGATAATTCTTGTGATATACTAGATTACCTAGAAATATTACATGTATTAGGATTTACATGAATTGGGATGCAGTGCATATGAATACATAGGATGTTGAAGGATTTAGGAAAGGAGGATTAAATTTATATTTCATTTACATAGTTGATGTCTTGGAACTAATGAAAAGGGATAATCAATGTTATTGTAAAGGATTAATTAATAGAGTGATTGCTAAGATAAAGTATGTGGGAAAGACTATATGGAGTGGTTTACAATTATATGGATACTTGTTTTGAGGGAACATGAGTATATTGAGTATCATAGAAGGAATCTATTGTGACATGGATAACTAAGGTTAGAGAAATTAGAGGAGATTATAGAGAAATATCCAAGGACTTTGTTCCATAGGAGTCAAATTCCTCATTCCAAATATAATATAGTAGAGTAAGAAGGTTGAAAGAGGGATAAATTATAGATAAAATAAGGATTCTATTATCCAAATCACTCTTGGATATGATGCCCTCATACTTATTAATATTTAAAAGAGGAAGGGAAGATAGATTAGAGAGGATGTGATATGTATTTATATGTACTAGATAGGTTGGAATGATGAAGTAGATAACATTGAAGAAGATTTCCCATAGGTGTAGGGTTCTAGAAAATAGGACAATTATTTTATAGTGTTATCATGGTACTTTTCCAAGCTTAAATGAGAGTGATTTTCACCATTTTCCATCTTTATCTTTTAGTTTTTTATATTTTTTTAATTTTTTGTACCTTTTTTACTTTTATGCTTGTAGGGATTTTAGATTTTGTATGCAATGGATGGAATTGGAGTAAAAGTTGATGATAGATGGATTTGGGATTATTGAAAATGGGGGATATGCATTGAGAAGGACTCAATTGGTTGTTCCTATTGTGAGTCTATCCCTTATTAATTAATTTATTTGACAAATCATGTTGATTATCATTAGATCCATATATTCTCATAGAAACCTTACTGATTTCTAAATTACTTATCTAGAATTTAAACATGGTACAAAAATAAATGGACTAGATTTGTGAATGGTGAATATTTATTTATAAAAAATTTTTTTATTAAAGATATGTGATGGGGGATGTATATTGGATAGAGGATTGAAATTTGAAAATGGATAGATCGAAGAATGGGATAGTGGTGTCATGAGTTAATGATGTGAGACTAATATTTGCACACAATATTATCAAAATTTGATTAAATAATTAGGATGTTATGAACAAGAGGGAGGTATTAATGTTGTAAAATTTATGATTTAGAGACCCTATATTTATTTGGAATTTGGAGCAAATGAATTAGGATGTTTAGATTGTAGTGCCAAAATTTTTCACTCTTGACAATTTCACTAAAAGGAAAGCTAGGTGTAGAAACAACTTCCAAACATGGATATAAGAAGGAGAGAGTTGTAAAAACTTTCCTTCAAATTCTTAACTATTATAGTTTATATGTGCATTCATTTATTTAATTTATTTTTAGATTTAAACACATAAATCAAAATACACAGATTTTACTTGGGAAAACCATTTCCAGAAATCCCACACACCAAAGCATAGATCAATTGTATTATAATAAAAAGAAATTATAATACATTTTCTAGAGTCTATTCTCTTCCAAATGTTACTACACTATGATACAAAGTCTAGAGTGAATCTAATAGTATAATAGCGTCTCTAAAAAATACACTAAGTTTTAATATAACAATGAATGCTAAGGAATTAACATATTTATTCCACTTATGCATGGGTGAACAATATTTCCACGTGTTATTTACACAATCTATACATGTATGAAAACTAAAACTGACAATATATAGGTATCCCAAGTGACCTCAAAAGCAACCAACTCAATATGAAATAACATGCAACCAAATGCAAGGTTTGAAACTATCACAAATTAAGTATCCACACATGCTATGAATCCCCATAGAGAAAATATAGCTCCACTACTGAAATAAAACTTATCTTTGACTCATAGTCACTCCTAGTGACAAATCTCTTTCTATTTAGTAACATTCCTTCAAGAGCATGATTTCACTCCAACTAGTGTCACATGGAATCAAGGCAAAATTCCTGGAAGATTAAATAATGCACAATGGTACATTTCGAACCTAGGTGACAAGTACCACACTTTGTTGCTTCCCTTTCTCCAAAGAAGGAATATCTTCACAAGCGGGCCCTACCAAGTGCTAGCTTCCAAACTCGAGTGCCAAATGTCTCTATGTCACATATTTAAAATGTATAAAAAAATTCCTCTTCCAAAAGGAGTGTCCATGTGATAATTTTCATAGCCTTACACTTTTCACATTGCATGTAGGAAACCAACAAATTATTAGGTCACCCAAAGTTCTTTAGAAACTTGGAAACTTATATTTTTATATTTAATAAACTAAATCAACAACTTATGGGAAAATAAATAAATTATTTTAAAATGGGACTCCCAAGCTTGAGACACCTTAATCCCAAAATTCTCCCACTTGTCGAAGACCTTACAGGAGTCTCTATATCATAATTATTCCACAAGGCTCATTGAATCGACACACTATCTAAAATTATTTATGCTCATTGGCTTTGTCAAGATATCTACAAAATTCACCAAATTATGAACCTTTTCCAGCTCCACCTTTCCATCTTCCACCATATGACAAACAAAGTGAAACTATACATCAATTTTCTTTGATCTAGAATGGAAAGTAGGATCCTTTGCTAAAACAAATTCACTCTAGCTATCACAATAGATAGTAATTTGACCTACATCAAAACCAATACCCAAAAAAACATCTTAATAAAAATGGCTTCTTTGCAAGCATGAATAGCTTCCATTTAATCAACCTCTATAATGGATAAAGAGACTACAACCTATTTCTTACTCATCCAATTTATAGCACTATCAAACATTATGAAAACATAGCCACTAGTGGATCTTATGTTGTCAATGTTAGTTGCCTGATTAGAATCCATATATGCATGAATTCTCACTAAATTTGGATATCCAATAACATAACCATGAAAGAACACCACATGCTTGGAATTTCCCAAAAAATATACAAACACTCTCTTCACCACATCCTAGTGCATCTATCCAAGATTAGCCATAAATCGACTAAGGACTCTCACTACTTGGGAAATGTCTGGCCTCACTACCAACAACACTCACATAAGTTACTCTAGTCATGCCATCCATATTAGTATGATATTTTGGATAATCATCCATAGAAATCTTTGTCCCTTGCATTATAGGAACAACTAATTGTCTACAAGCTATCATGCTTAATCTCTTCAACATTGAATACACATAATTGCTTTGGCATGACCAAAGGTTTTTTTTAGCTTCATCTCTTAAAATATCCATCCCCAAAATATGCCTCATTGCACCTAGATCCTTCATCTTGAACTGTTCTAACAACTAAGACTTCAAATCTGAAATCATACTCTTACCATTCCCAATGAACAACATACCATCCACATAAAGGACTATGATGATAATATAACCATTTTCAATCATTTAATATATGTACAATGACTATATTTGGATCTCATAAATCCCAATGATAACACATAGGTTTCAAACCTTTGGTATCTCATTCTAGGAGATTTCTTTAAGCCATATAGATATTTCTTCAACTTGTATACTAGGTTATCTTTACCTTTCTCAACTAAATGCTCCCGATATAAGATATAGATTTCTTCTTCCAAGTCACCATGAAGGAAAGTTGTCTTCATGTATCCATCTTCTCGACTTCTAAGTCATGAGTTTTTTCGTGTAATAAAAAGAATTGAATTGATTTCAAATTAGCTAAAAGAGATAAAATATCTCCATAATAAATTCCCTCCACCTAGGAATATCCCTTCATAACCAACCTCACCTTATGCTTCTACACAATACCATCTAGACCATTTTTCTTCTCAAAAACCCATCTACAACCAATGATTTTATGTCCAAGAAAAGGTACAAGATCCCTTGTAGCATTATTATTCAATACAACCATCTCTTTTTTCATGGCTTCCATCCATGAAAATATATCATGCATACCTATAGCCTCTCTAATAGTCCTAACCTCATTAGTGTTAGAAATCAAAGAAAATATCCAACTAGAATCCAACATAGAATATCCAAATCTTCTAGTTTTTGCCTAATATCCATAGACTTCCTCAATTGTTGAGATTGAGAATCTTTCTCTTCTTTAAATATTTTAGAGCTGCTTGAGCTCTCCTCATCATTAGGTCTAGTAGGAATGCATATTTTATATTTGTTTATAGTAGGTGAGATTTGAACTACCTCCTTTTCTTGTTACTCTTTTGTCTCTAGATACAAATCAATAGTAGAAGGTTTCAACTCTCAAAAGATCACACTTATACTATAGAGAACCTCCTCTGCAACTAGATCCCAAAGTTTTTAACCCTTCACACTGACACCAAAGCCAATGAAGATACACTTAATTTCCTTGTTCTCCAATTTAGATCATTTTATACTAGGCACATGAGCATATGCCTCATAACCAGAGACACTAAGATGTCTCATCAAGGGATTTTTACTAGACTACACCTCCATGGGTGTATTTTCAGTGAGCACTAAAATGGGATATTGTATGCAATAGATAAAACTTCAGAAATTTTCTATTCATCCTCTCCACAACTCCATTTTTTTCTGGTTGTATGGATTTTTCTTATGTATCTCAATCCCATGGTCCTTATAAAACTTATCAAATTCTAATAAACAAAACTCACCACCTTTATCCATCATCAACCACTTAGTTTTTCTACCAGTTTGGTTTTTAACAAAGGATTTGAATTCCTTAACCAAATTGAAAAATTTAGATTTACTTCTAAGGAAATATACAAATATCCTTCTACTATAATCACCTATGAATGAGACAAAATAAATATATCTAGATAATGAAGGAACATTAACAATACCAAACACCAAAAATGTTTGCATGAATATAATCCAATACCCCAAAAGAGTTATGAGAACTAGAATAAAAAGAAACATGGTGTTGTTTTACATATATAAAATATTTTAAAAAATTGAACTCGAGATTACAAGCATCAATGCCTTCAACAAGGCTCTAAGACCCTTTTCAAAAATATCACCAAGTCTTTGCTGCCATAACATTGTTTTCTTAGTAGGATGTTTCATTTCCAAAGCATTGGCACACTTAGGTACCCTAAAATCATGACCATCAAATGTAGAAACCACATTTTTCTTCGCTACCTAATATGATGGTGAGGATGAAGAATCCAAAGCCCTCTTCTTGGACTCCATAGAAGTACTATTGAATTGAACCATGCATGCATCCAACTTATACAAGGTGCCAATTTAAACACCCTTAGAAAACACCATAGAACCTCTAGTAATCTTACATATATCGCTCAAGAAAACAAAATAAATATGTACATCACTTAGGTTACTTATTGAAATTAGGATCCATGCCAAACTAGGGATATTGAGGACACTATCAATTCCCTTAATTATATTATCAAGGAATAATATATTGAATCTTCCATGATCAACAATCTTCAGGTGAGATTCATCACCGAGATACACCTTGCCACCATCATACTCCTCATACTTTGATAGATAACATCTATGAAAGGTCATGGGTATGTGTAGGATCATGATGGGCCAGAAAGTGGCAATATTTAAGTGATATGATGGCCCATGTGGTTGACGGCTTTTTTTTAACCCAAAATTGATGAAATGAAAAGGTTTTTTAAAGGAGATTCTTAGCTTTCCACCAATATAAATTATTCTTTACTTTGAATTTAATAAATAATTATTATTCATTTTCTATTTGAATTATGACTAAAGTCTTGATTGATAGGCTGATTGAAAAAAATCTATAGATTTCAAATGATATCACATTTTTTGAATCCAAAACATGTGTCACATTCTATAGGATTAAAAAAAAAAAAATTGAATTTCATGAAGTTTTGACCAAGTTAAGGTGGTCAGACATACAAGTTTTATATTTTTAAAAATTTGTAATAAAAAATTCATAATTAATTATTTACTTGGAAAAAAATTACAAAAAAATATGCATCACATCGGTACATGAGTCCCCTACTTATATCTAAAATCTTATAAAAAAATATTATCATTTTATTATGGTTAGGGTGGTCATATAGACACCTACTTCTTATTTTTTCCCTGAAATTTAAGTACTACTACATTGAAATTTCAAATTTTCACCAAATAGATTTAAAAATAAATAAAATAAACTTAGTAGTTTAGAAACTAAATTCAATTTTCTACAGATTCTATTCTTACATATTTTTGAAATAATATAGATAACTTATTCAAATTTTTATGTCAAGTTGCCTAACTCTGATTTACTGAATTTTATTGCAACTTAAGGGCCTATTTTTTCCATGATGATCATGCACATACCCTCATGTGGAAACAAAAAATTGAGTCTAAAACCACACATATTCTAATACATGAATTTATAAGGAATTACAAAAAGCATCTACATCATCTTGAGAGAATTTATCAAATTTAGAATTAGAGAAACACTTCTTATTCTTCTTTTTCTCATGCTTACAATCTTTATGTAAGTGACCATAATTTTTGTAGTTCCAATTATTTTCCTTGGTATTTTTACCAAGATACTTAGATCTCCTAGGAAACTTGGACTTATAATTATTGTCTTTCTTCTTTCCCTTCTCCTTTGATCTTCCATGAATAGTAATGGTCTTCTTGGCCATCTCAGAAGACTTCCTCTACATTTCTTTAAATAATAGTGAAGAAACCACATCATCCATCTTTAAAGTGGTTGTGCATCTAATAGCCAACACTAGGTGACCCCATGAGTCCAGCAAAGAACACAATAGGAGCATGCAATAGTCTTCATCCTCTATTTTCACACCAACAAAACCCAATTATGCAAGAAGCATATTAAAGGTATTGAGATGATCTACAATGGATCCTCCTTCCTTTATGTTTAGAGAATACAACTTATATCATAGGAACAACCTGTTTACCAAGGATTTCCATTGATAAATATCTCCAAGTTTCTTCCAAAGACTTGCTGAAATCTTCTCTTCATGGACATTTAGAAGAACATAATTAGAAAATAGAGTCAAATTAGAATCTTTGATTTTTGATCTATTAGATTCCAATCATCTTGGGAGATTTTGGCTAGTTTTGTATTAGATATAACAACCTATAGATCTCTATCTATGAGAATATCCTCCATTTTGAGTTTCCACAACTCTAAATTGTTGCAATCAAACTTATTCATCTTAGTGTTAGTAGATGTGCTTGCCATATTTGTCTTGTAAGAAGATTATAAATATTTTCTTGCAAAGCTCCCACTAAAACTAAGACCAGTATAAAAAACCCTTTAACCTAGCAACAAAAACAAAGCTACCCAAGATCTAATACCAATTGAAAAGAAATCTAGGTGAAAAAACAACTTCCAAACATAGATATAAGCAAGAGAGGTTTACAAAATCTTTGCTTTAAATTCTTAACTATTACAATTTAGATGCATATTCATTTATTTAATTTATTTTCAGATTTAAAAATATAAACCATAACACATATATTTTACATGAAGAAACCATTTTGAAAAAAAACCCACACATCAATGTACATATCAATTATATTTTGAAAAGCATTACAATACAACTTCGAAAATATATGCTCTTGCAGGTGTTACTACACTATGATACAAATTCTAGAGTGAATTTGGTAGCATAAAAACATCTCAAAGAAATACAATAACTTCTCACAATAAACAAAAGAATTATAAAATTCATTATACTCATACATGGCTACCCAAGATTTCCATGGGTCATTCCCACAATCTCTACATGCATACAAACTAAATATGATAAAATGCACGAGTCCCAGGTGACTTGAGAATCAATCAAATCAACATGAAACAACATCCAAAAACATGTAATTTGTTCAACTCTCAAAAATTAAGTATCCTCACATACAAGTCATCCTCATAGAGAAAATATAGCTCCGCTACCAAAATATAACTTATTTTTGTCTCCTAGTCACTACTAGTGACAACTCTATCTATGTTTACCAAGATTTATTTGTGAGCATGAGTTAACTCCTCAAACTATTTCCACATGGCATTAAGGAACATTTCATTGAATAAAATACAATGCACAATGCTACATTGATTTCCAAAGTGACAAGTGTCACACTCTATTGCTTCCCTTTCTCTAAAGAATGAATGTGCTCATAAGAGGGACCCTCCAAGTTCTAGATTCCAAAGTAGAGTTTTTCATATCACTATCACACACATATAATAGGTATAAACATTTTCCTCTTCCCAAAGGAGCACCCATGTGATAAATTTTGCATTCTTACACTTTACACATTGAATGTAGCAAGCCAACTAATCTATGGATCCCTCAAAGTGCCCTAGCAACTTGGAAGCTTTGTTTTTCATTTAATAAATTATATGAGCAAAGTAAGGGAAAATACATTAATTATGTCAATATGGGACTCTCTATGGTTGAGAAACCTTAATCCCAACATTCATATTAGGTTTAGCTCCCCCCTATGTGATTGAACCTAATTATACATTAATTATTGATTTTACAAGAATCCTCAAAAAAAAAAAAAGGTTTATGAAAAAAATAATTCAATATTTTCCTTGAACACTTTGAGCCTTGAAAAGAATGGTACTAGTCTAGGGTGCACTATACCCTATGTAGACACTTAAAATTGACCTAGGCCTGCGAACTCAATTTTATCATCAATTCTTCTTTACATAATTTAATTGTGTCACTCTAATTAATTCAACTATTTTATATTTTTTTTTATTCAAGGGGTAAACGCTTTTGTCCGGAGTTATGAACCGGAATACAACCATTCAACAATACCACCCCAATGGGGTTTGAACCATGGTGGCAAGAACAACAATGCCACCAATAAACCATCACAGCATGCCAATACCGGCTAATTCAACTATTAATTAAATAATGACTAATTATTTAATTAATTCATCTCTCTTATTTCTCTTGATTATTTAAATAAATTAGTTTTATTTAAATACGTCACTAATGCCTAAAGTCCTCTTTAAATTAAATAAATTATTAAATTTATTTAATCCACTATTCCCTCTTGATTATTTAAATAAATCAATTTTTTAAAATATGTCTCTAACATTAAAGTCCTCTCATAATTAAATAAATCCCCCACAATTTATTTAATTATTAATTCACTTCTTTCACATTTAAATAATTTAAATTAATTTATTAATTGTCGCTCATAATTCATTTATAAATTTAAATAAAAAATCATTTATTTAAATTTATCTCTCCTCAAGTAAATAAAATAATTATTATTTACTATCACATGAATTCACCATTTTGGAATTAATTTCAAAATAGCATTTCTCTCCACAAATTAAGTTATTTTTAAAATAACTTGATTTTCTAACTCATCCTTTTCCACTTACTAATTCTTACCTCACTGTCACAACTATTCTCTTTCCTTGATTTAATTTCTTAAATTAAATCTCATCCACTCAATTTGAATTTTCACTTTAAAGTTGCCCTAACCCTAATTAAGAGGTTATTTTTAATCTTGACCATAGATTCTAGGGAATTTCTTAATCTTTGATATCATTTGTCCATCCAAAATGCCAATTTTGTCCTCATTTTTGACATCTTGAATCTCTTAGCAATCTTGCATTCTTGTGAATTGAGTATTTTAGTTTGTCATTTAGTCATTGCATGTAGGATTGATTTTCTCTTGCATTAGTATTTAAATCCTTCAACACTTGCTTCGGGATAGTCCATTGTTTAGAGTTGCCCATCAAGATTTGAGGGCACTTCATTATTTCAAAAAACTAGAAGGTACAATGGAAGTTAGCCATGGAAGATGAAGGACATGTGTGAGCTCGTTTCATTTATTCCTATGGTTTCCATTGTTTATTATGGATTTATGTGTTTGCATTAAGATTTACTAACATATATCTTGCAAAAATAATCCATAGTTACATTGGTGAACTCAACGCTTTTAAAACATGTTTTTGTAGGTTGTCGTATGATTTTTTTTTATCTTTTTTGTAGGTACAGGTACATAACAACACATTCGATAGTTCCTATGATGCAATCTCTCTGTTGCGCGACATCTTCCATCTCAAGCAACACAACTGCTCTGTCGTAACATATTTGACTCTTGAAATGATGCAACCATTGAACTGAGCCACATTTGACAGAAACTGAGATGCATCTAACACAACCCGATCCACATTCAACATAATGAGCTGCATTTGAAATCCTGAACGATGCATTCATTCTTATGCAAGGCAATCGATTGTAAAAGTGTTTTTTTTAATTTGTTTCTTTTCAGATTTTGGCCTTTTTCTGCTATTCTTAGATAGGGATTTTTTAGCCACTAATCCATGGGTTACAGCATGTGTCAAGTTGGAGTCTAACAAATTTTCCTTGTTGGTTTTATTACAATCATACATTTCACTCATGGGTAAAATAAACACTCACACTTTTGCATCAATTTAAAAAGAACAATCACGCTATTTCATGGGTTTAAAAAGAAATTTTAGTTTTCTCAAACTACAAATGGTTAAAATTAATTCGTGTTTGATGTGGATTGTGTTTTAGTTAATCTATCACACCTTCACACTTTCAATTTGGGTTTAAAAATAAAAACCATGCGAGTGTGAGTCGAACATATTAGTGTGCTCTCTCTTTGTTTTTCAACAAAGATTGATTGAACTACAAATATGTTTGCTTTTTTTTGTTAACCTTAGAAACTAGGCCTACTTTGGTGGGGAAAATTACTCACCCCAAAGAGACCCAAACTAGCAAAAAAGCTCTTTGGTTGAGCTACTCCTAACTAGTATACAAATGTGAATCCTAAGGGAAAGCCTAGGATTACGAGTGCTGATATGTCATACAAACCAAGTAGTACTCCCCAAAACCCTGTTTAGATTAACCTCTTTAGGCTAGAGTGCGTCCTTAATAGAGCTTAATATTTCTCCCCATGTATGACCACTCGAATGGGTGCCCGAATTAAAACACTTGTTTTAGTGTGTGCAAAAAACTTCTATTCTTTGGTGCAACAATGGTCGTTGCCAAGGCAGCCACACCTGTGCAGTTTTTAGTAGAGATGATCAGCCTACCATGGGATATTCATGGGGGTTGGAAGCTTGGTTTCCCTAAGAAGTGAGTGCATTCTAAGGGGGAGCCCATGGGGCCAAGATTCTGGATTCATCCGCTAAGAATATACGATTGGAGTAAAATCTGTGTGGGATCCAAAAGAATACTATCTTTGCAGCCATAAGGATTTGTAAATGTTTTCTATGTGGTTGTTTTTCAATTTCATACTACATCATGTGTTTGCCAAGTGTATTTAGACAACATGAACAAATGAACATCAACCTCAAAATCAGAAACAATAGCCAAGTTGAAACAAATTGCTAACAATTTGCTTAGTTGTTTTCACATCAGTTTCTGTGATGCAATTGCTAAAGTCTGAGCTGCAATCACTCTGTTACAATGCATTTTCAACTTATAACACCATAATTGATTGTCTTTCACCGTATTTTCTCGATAAAATGCTGCAATCACCATTTCGAACCACATCTACTTGCTTAATCACTGCAATCTCCTTTACTACAATGCATCTGATCTATCACAATGCATTTTCCGCAACATATTTTCCAGTGACCCAAACTTTCATTTCATTGTCAAAAAATTCAGATTCAATACTTTTCCATACAAGATTCCAAATGTCTCCCTCTACTATTTCTATGAAACCATATATTGAATTGCTCAACTCCCCTCCTTATTACATTATAGGTAGCATTATTAGGTCACCATAGGATTCGATTGCATTCCCTTCATTTCATTGTTAGGCTTTACCATCCCCTTAGACACTCATTTTTTGTATATTTTAGGAGTAGATTCCTTACCTCCCTTTGTCAAACCTTTGCATTCAAAAGTAGGTTATCATTGGACTCAATCAAACCCTTTTTCTTTAGTCATTACCTTTTGTGAACCATTTCTCACTCATTATTCTAGTGTGGAAATTTCACATTGTCCTTCTTAGTCATTTTACAGTCCATCGATATTCAAAACCTAAAGCATTGCCAAAACTTTGTGTGGTCAAGTTTACATCTCCTTATATTTACCAATAGTGAGTGCATCTTAGTCTCCTTTGAGTTTTCATACCATTAATCTACTCATTTTAGTGTCTTACTATTTGCATTTGCATACCTCTAGTCTCTTTTTAGTCCCATTTACATTTCATAGCATTCCTTTATTTCCAAAATGTCCAAAAAACATAGTGTCATAAATAGTTCCATATTTAGGTCATCCTCCACCATTTCCAAACTTCAGCAAAATTTTTTATGGTTGAAACTAGATTGCAGAGAAAGAGAAGACTCATGGGTTCTTTTGGTCAAGTTGCCAACTTTCCCAATTTCCCCAATGCCATGAATTATATCCCGAATGACATGAATAATTTTCCCAATGACATAGGAAATTATCTTATAAATCAATTTAGTGATATGACCATGCCATCCTCTTCACGTAATCCTTCTAAACAATTTGTTTGTAGAGACCAAAATGGACAATTCTTTGAGGAAGATATACAAGTTGTTGTCCAAAATCCAGAAGTGGCCTCCTTTGTGGAGGAGTTGGTGTTGCATGATTTAGATAGATACCTAGCCATACTGCTTGACCAAGGGGCTAGGCTACCAAAAGGATTTGACATCAACACTTTAAGAGAAACATCTCCTGATCTTACCAATCAATCACACAACAAAACTTCCATGGGAGCCACTTCACAAAACATCATTAACACCATTAATGCTACATCCATTGATCATACTACCACTAGAACCAATGCATCCACTATGATCAACACAACATCTATTAGGGGATCATCAACCCAAACCAACACCACATAACAATCCATCCCCCAACAAACATCCACTATTCCTTCACAAACATTTGGATCAACAATGGGTGCAACCACCTCAAACATCTTTGGGACTTTATCTAGTTACATGATTACATTAGAAAACCTCTTATTAGGTTCTTCAAATGCTATGGAAACCATCTCATCAAACCCTTTTGGGAGGAATAAACGAAGAGTTATCATTCAAGGCACCCAGCCTAATTCCTCACAAGTCAATACCAACATCCCCTTGAGGCAAAATACCAGCATTCCTCAAGGGAATAATTATCTATTTGGGCAAGGAAACCAAGGCACCCAATATTCCACTCCATTTTGGCATCAACATGGTCAAATACAACAAGGCCCTCAAATTCAATCCAACATGGTTGGATCCCATATCCCCACTTATGCTTCTCAAGTCCATACACAACAACACATAACTAATCAAAACATTAATTTCCAACAACTGCCAAATTAGAACACCCAATTTTACCACCAACAAAAAATCCCAAACCAACACATCTCATCACAATAGGTGGGCACTCAATCCATACCTATCACCAACATGTGTGACACTACCAAAAACCCAATTATGGAAGCACTCACACTCAAACTTGCTGCTCTTCAAACACAAGTGGAGACCTTGCAACAGTCAAACATAAAACCTTACATGTCATATGATCTATGCCCATATCCATTTGATACAACCTTGTATATTCCACCATTTCCTCTAGGATATGTGGTCCCACATTTCCCCAAATACAAAAGAAAGAAAAACCTCATTGAAAAAATAAGAGAATTCACCACCAATTTCATGGACATTGCATATGAACAAAATTATCTCATGAGACTCTTCTCTAGAATTCTCACAGGCCATGCACTGGAATGGTTTGCTCAATTTCCTAAAGGGATCAAAACATGGGATGAACTAGCCAAAAGGTTTGTGGAAAACTATGCCTATAACATCGATACAGACATTGGCATCTCATCCTTGTGCAGGATCACTCAAGATGAAATGGGTGAAACCTTCATTCCATTCTTTCAAAGATGGAGAACCCTCGCAAATAGATATCCGGTACAGATAATCGAAAAAGGAGAAAGTCACCATGTTTGTTCAAAATATCCTAGGACCACTAAGGTATGGCTTACAAGTCTATTGTTGTACCACCTTTGTTGACCTTGTTGAAAAAGGTGTGCAACTTGAAAAAACCTTGATCACCAAAGGCGAACTAAAATATGGTGGAAAAAAAATCAACACCACCACGAACACTAACCCAAGTAATTCCAATAAAAAATTCAAATATTGGGTTAAGAATAAACACATCACCAATGAAGGCATGGTCAATGCAAAAACTATTAATGCAACAGGTCATGTACTCACCATCAAAGGAGTTCAAAATCTGAATGCACCTATGACTACACCGATGCCAACTGCCAATGCTATTCAAAACAATCCTGCTTAGTCTAATCAAAGGAAGCCACATCAACCACGACAATCTCAAAAATGCACATACACTACCTTAGGTGAGCCTATTGAAATTGTCTTAAAGAAACTTATCCAAAACGGTGTCATAAATTTGGAAGAACCTAAATTGTATGACCCTGGTCAATTTAAGCCATCATGGTGGGATGATAATGCATTTTGTGATTACCACTATGTCAAAGGGCATAAAACTTCCTCTTACCATCAGTTAAGAAATCTTGTGCAAGACCTTATTGAAACCCATACAATTGAGCTTGGTGGTCAACCATTTGCATCTAATTCAGATCATACAATCCACAAGAACCCATTGTAGGATCATGGTTCTGGTAACCCCTCCTCGTCAAGCATAAAGAATAACAATAATAAAGCCAATTATGTTCACACTACTTTCAACTATTCGGGTGGAACTATTATTAATAATCTTCATGCTACTGATGAAGATAAATGTGTCAATACCATTACTATTAAAAAGGCCCTCGAATGCAATGTTACTACATGCAAAGGAAGAGTCACCATCCCAGGTCCCTCTGCTCATCAAACCAAGATTACCATACCTGGTCCATCTATCAAGTAGCCAAAACCAAAACCATAGTTTAACCTTATCAAGAAATTGAATAAAACACCAGCTAAAATCTCCATGCTTGAATTTCTCCACATTTCACCCACGCATAAGGAAATCTTGGATAAATTCTTGCAAGAGTCTTTCGTTCCAAACAATATTGATGTCAACCATTTTAAAACTATGGTTGAATATTTGACTCCACCTCATCACATTACCTTTTTAGACATTGAGTATTCCTCACCCAAACCATCTCATAATGATGCTCTCTATAATGAGGTTTTTGTCCATAAGCACAAGGTTAGATGAGTTCTAGTAGATGGCAGAGTAGGATTGAACATCTTCTCTTTAAAATTGTTTAAATCTCTTGGCTTCTATGATGCATGTGTAGATGCTACCAAGAGAATTGTGATAAAAGAATATGATGATGAAGAACACACTTCTAAAGGTGTGATCCCTATTCCAATTTGTGTGGGACTAGTTATCATAGACACAACATGCCAAGTCCTAGATTGTGATATACATTACAATATCTTACTTGTTCGCCCATGGATTCATGCCTTAAAGGCCATTCCTTCCACATACCACCAATGCCTCAAATTCCATTTTGATGGTACCAAAATTACTATCCCAGGAGATCCTGATCCATTTCAATACTCTACCAATCTGAGAGCCACTGCTAAGCACCGAGTACCCATCAATCGAGAAGCTTCAGCTTCCACCTCTTCAAAATATATTGACCCATCTACACTCACCAAATGATCCATATCCATTCCATTGACTTCCACCACACCATCCTCCTTAGTTCATACCAAGTAATGACCTTTAGATCCAAGAACTTGGTTGTGAAGAATTCAAATTGAATATGGCTTACTATATCACTACAATACCTAAGCCATCTAAAGTCTATGGTCGACCTTGCTTTGCAGTCGAGCCTAAAACAAATTTCAAGGTTCCACCAAAAAGAGTATTCACACTATGGGGAGACATGAGTAATGAAGCCATTATTGATATAGCTGACTGGATCTACAAAGACCTAGAAGGATTACCTCCACTACCAGTACATATTTATGGAAAAGGCTATGACATATGCAAATCACTAGGTTTTGATGGAACAAGTGGCCTTGGAAAATCCAACAATGGAAGGAGAGAACCTGTCATTATTTTTGCAAGACCAAGGTACATAGGGCTAGGATTTTACCAACTCAAAATTGATGATTAACCTACATATGAAATTTCAAATGAGGACGTAATGGTTCCAAAAAGTGTCGAGACAAGTGAAGAATCCCTTACCAAAACTGACTCTAATGAATGGGAATGGAGATCTAAGAAAACCTTGAGTAACTATGATATTGAAGAACTATTCCTAGAACCCGACCAACTCCCTTTTGAAGAAATATTCTGACAAGAATACAACATTGATCCTATTGACATCTGGTCTAAAAATAAGGAATGGGTAAGCATCCCTTGGGATCCAGAAAAACATAAATTGTCATCAGAAACATCTGAACTATCCCACCCCATTCCCGAACCTACTTTCCATGCCTCTGAACATCCATTGATTAATCATGATACTGATACTTTTATACCCTATTATGACTATGAATACAACTCATCCAAATCTGAATATGGTCCTTCCATTGAATCTGACACAGAAATTGAAATTGACAACTTCGCCTTCACACTTGAGGCTTCCATCTGCATGCTTTCCACATCTTCCCCATTCTTTACCAGCACTGACGATGGGATTTCCCTTGTTTACTCACAACTCATTGACTAGGTAGGACCAACAAGAGCCACCTGCTATGGATATTTTTTAGAATTATGAGTCCATTGCAAAATTCATGGGACTTCGAGAGGGCATACCATGGGGTGATCACAAAGTGGGATTTTCTATTGATCTAGATTGTGTAGCTTACTTTGGGGAGACTGTGCAATTCTCCAGTTGCAAAAATACAAAGAATAAAATAAAAAAGAAATGTGTTTAGGTGAAAGCCGCAAGGTGCCTTTAGACAATACAATAGTAAAAATAAAGGATGTATCTGAAGATGAAAACCTCTCTGAGGCACCTAAGGATGGAGGATTGGACTTTCTTCTCATAACATAGGAAAAATTAGCAATTCTTATTGAAGACACCATAGAAGTTAATATAGCTACACCAGAGAATCCCAAAATGGTTCTCTTGGCCACATCATTAACAGAAGAAGAAAAACCTGAATTCCAAAAATTCTTCACAGAAAGGAAAGTTAACTTCACATGGTCATATGTTGACATTCTAGGTCTGGATCCAGAATTGGTATTGCATCATCTTCCTTTAATTCTAGGCATCAAACTGGTGAAATATTAATTATCAAAAATGCATCCATAGATTTCACTACTTGTAAAGGCTAAACTAAAGAAGTTACTAGATGATGGATTCATAAGATCAATAGACTATGCTAACTGGATTTCCAACATTTTCGCTGTCACAAAGCCAAATGGACAAATCTGTATCTATGCGGATTTTGGAGATTTAAACAAGGCTTGTCCAAAAGATGATTTCCCATTGTTGAATATAGATATGATTGTTTATCTCCTAGTAGGGTACGAGATGCTATCACTCATGGATGGTTTCTCAGGCTATAACCAAATCCGCATTAGACCTGAGGATCAATACAAAATGGCATTTGCGTGCCCATGGGGAACATACTATTGGAATGCCATGTCTTTCAACCTAAAGAATGCAAGCACCACATACCAAAGAGCTATGAAAAAAATATTTCATGACATGATGCATATCCTAATGGAATATTATGTGGATGACCTCTTGGAAAAATCTTTGACATGGAAAGATCATTTCAGGGTCCTAGACAAATTTTTTAGATGCCTAGAAGATTACAAGGTTTGTTTGTACCCAAAAAAATGTGTCTTTGGGGTTACTTCAGGAAAACTATTAGGCTACATAGTATCACAACAAGGCATAGAGGTTGACCCCGCAAAAGTGAAAGAAATATTGGACATGCCTCCACCAAAAGGAATTAGTGAGCTAAGAACACTTCAGGGCAGATTTCAGTCCATCCAACACTTCATCGCACACCTGGTAGACAAGTGTCAACCATTTTAGTACCTGTTACACAAAAGTATCCCCTTTGTATGGACAAAAAAATTTCAAATAGATATCAAGAAAATCAAAGAATATATATTGACACCACCTGTCCTAATGCCGCCCATTGAAGGCAAGTCATTGATCTTGTATGTCTCTGCAACTACCAATCGATTGGGGGCATTATTGGCACAAAATGAATATGTGGAAAAAGAAAGTTCCATATACTATATCAATCACACATTGATAGGATACACACTTAATTATACACTCGTGGAACATGCATGTCTCACAGTTGTCTTTGCAGCATAAAAATTAAGACACTACATGTTGAACCACCAAACATAGTTGATAGCCAAGATTAATCCACTAAAGTATCTCCTAAGTTGAGGAACATTGATAGGACGATTAATGAAGTGGGTCATGATTTGGAGTGAATATGACATAAAATATGTTGAGAGCAACGCAATAAAAGGGAAGGTAATAGTGGATCAACTTGTAGATGCACCCATCCAAGGCACTCATCCACTGATAATTGATTTTCCTGATGAGTTTATCTTTCATGCATAGCCTACATCACCTTGGAAACTGTATTTTGATGGGTCTCACACTGCTCATGGCTTAGGAGCCAGTATCCTTTTCATCATGCACCGTAAGGGGATTCAATTCCCAAGGCGTTCTAGATTGGCTTCCCTTGTACTAGTAACATTGCAGAATATGAAGCACTGGTCACAACACTCAAAATGGCAATTAAATGGAAAATTTAGACACTACTAGTATTCAAAGATTCTCAGCTAGTTATGAACCAAGTGAATGATGATTATGAAACAAAATATGAAAATTTTCTCCCCTATAGGCACATGGTGGATAGCTTCCTGACATATTGCAAACTGATTGACTTTGAACAAATCCCTAGGACACAAAATAAGACAACTGATGCAATGGAAACTATTGGATCTCTTTTAGACATCCTGAATAATGTGTTGCAATTTGAATAATTAGTGGAACAACTGTTGATGCCTCCATATGACATCCCAGAGTCAGAAATGATTTGTGAGATTGTTGGTCCCAGTTCACCTTGGTACAAGGACATCTATGATTATCTTAAGTCCCAAATCCTACCACCCAACCTTTCCAATAACCACATAAAGTCCTTTATATGAAAAGCCACTTGATACACCATCGCCAATTACACCCTCTACCGCCATAGCTTTGACAATACCCTTCTTTGCTTTCTCGACACTGATGAAGCACAAACAAATTTACGAGAGGTACATGAGGGTATTTGCAAATCTCATTCGAGTGGTCCAACTCTAGCTAGAAAAGTCACCAGATTGGGGTATTACTGGCCGAAAATAGAAAAAGACGCACTTGAGTTTGTTAGAACATATTAGAAATTCCAAGTACATAGTGACCTAATACATGCACCGGCATAGGAGCTGAGACCGATCACTTCTCCATGGCCCTTTCGCACAATGGGGACTTGATCTCATGGGAAAAATACATCCATCTTCCTCCAATGGCCATAAGTTCATCATCATAGCCATTGAGTAATTTACTAAGTGGATAGAATTCATCCATCTCACTTACATCACCGATAAGAAAATCTCAAATTTTATCCTTAATTACATCATTTATCGGTATGGTGTTCCACAATCCATCATCACTAATAATGGTCATCCATTCAAAAATTAGGATGTTTGTGAACTCTGTGCGATTCCACATCCAACACCATTTCCCCACACCATATTATCCACAAGGGAATGGTCAAGCTGAGGTGTGAAATCAAAAAATTCTCTACAATCTTAAGAAGACCATCAATGATGCAGGCCAAGATTAGCATTTACAACTCAATCTCGCCTTGTGGGCCTACCGAACCAACATCTGTACACCCACTGGAGAAACTCCATTTGACTTGGTCTACGGATCTGAGGCCATATTGCCCATTGAGGTAAAAATTCCCTCTCTTCGAGTCCCCTTGAAGGGAATGATTGATGACGAACAATACAAATAGTCTCACCTACATGAGTTAGAAATGCTACAAGAAAGAAGACAAAATGCCTTGAACCACTTATAGGCATATCAAAATCATCTCTATAGGAGTTATAAAAAAAGAGTGATGGTCAGAAAAATTTGAAATCGGTGACGTGGTTCTCATGGAGAACCCAAGAAATCAGGATGATCGTGACAAGCCTAGAAATTTTGAGCCTAATTGGCTCGGTCCTTATATCATTACTGCAACATTCGGTTCTAGAGCTTATCAGCTAGCCACATGTGATGGAGAACAGCTAACAAAACCCATCAATAGCGTACATATGTGAAATTTTTACACATAGAATTAAAGAGCTTGGCTATAAAAACCTAAAAAATACAAAAAAAATTAAAAATCAAAAAAATCGTTAACTTGATGAAAACCTAGAAAATAGGCATCTTGGTGACACCAAAAAATTTAAAACATGACAAAAATAGTAAAAATAAATAAATTTGTCCAATATTGAAAATCTAGAAAACAGGCGCTTTGAATAAGTACCATGGTGAAAACCTAGCAAACAAGCACCCTACGTAGTCGATCGTTGCTCCACCATCTACTATTACTCTAATTTGTGTTTACTCGCTTTGAATAATCATGAAAACCCAACACATTCATGACATTTGTCATAAGTCCTATCAATTCCATTCATGGCTAGCATTGGTCGACAACACCCCTTGCATATCCTTGCCTTTTGTCCCGTGTATGCCTTCTTCCATGTCATTCGGCCTAGATAATCCTCAATTTGTCTGGTGGAAAGACCTTTATCATGTAACTACAATGGGTATCACACATGGTCCTACATTGGTAAAAAGTACTGAAAAAAACTCCTAAAAATATGAAAAATCCCTAAGAAAAATCCTAAAATTTTGAAAAATTCCTGAAAAAAGGGTCATAAAAATTTGAAAAAGTCTTGAAAAAAGTCATAAAAATTTGAAAAAGTCTTGAAAAAAGACCTAAAAATTGAAAAATGTCCTTAAAAAAAAATTCATAGAAACATTCGATGAACATCAAAACAAACTCAATGTTTGTCCTATCAGTCAATTCAGTCACATCAGTCAATCTTTATCCTAGTCCAAACTACATTTTCTCTACGCATTTTCTACGCAGGCAAGGTTCATCTTTGAATCCACGAGACATTAGGTTTGTCCTTCTAGGTTTCTAAAAATAAAATCATGGCTCAGTCTTTTGTCCTTTAGACAAAGTCATTGGTCATGTCAAACTACAAAGTCTCTAAGTGCATGACGTGGGCAAGGCCATCAATCAATGAGCCCCTGAGGCGGCACTAGGTCAGTCCATTAGGGTTCATGGTACTACACTTTCACACACATCTAAAAATATTGAAATAAAATCATCTACAACTCTAAACTATGGACTAGCCCTAAGAAAACAATCTGGTAGTAAACAATCTTTTTAATCAACATTTCAATCAAACTTGCATGTCGATGATGAAATGTGATCAAATCTATTATCTAGTCAAACTCTATCAAGACAAATCAACCTGTCAAAATTTTGGGTTCTTCTTCAAGACGTGTCCTTCTAAGAAGCAACTCTCATCATTTATTTATGCTTTTGGATGTGTCCTTCCTAAGAATCATCATCATCATCTAGATTTTTTATGGATTCTCCTAACTCTAAGAATCGATCCTCTTGATATCAACGTCATTCAGGATGTGTCCTTCCTGATTCTAGTATCACTTGGCATTTGGAAAACTAGACTTCTTCAACCTTGGCATTTCAACATCAAAACACTTGACATTTCGTTCACTTAGGAAACACTTGGCAAACACTATATGTCTTTTTGATGGTTATCATGATAGTAGTTCATTACATCAAAGGAACAATGACATATCGTGATGATCATCCTTGTCCTTATCATCATCTTGTTATTAGTTTCTCAAGGATGTCCTAATTTCAAGATTTAGAGGAGCAAGGACATAACATGATGGTAATCTTGTTTGTTATTGAATTTCATGTGGCTATTTTCTTAGGGATGTCCTAACATCAGGATTTACAGAAGCAGCAACATCCCATGAGTAGTTTTGTCTATTTGTGGTTGGTCATGAAAAAATGACTAGGGGCCATTGCATTCCTTGTATGAGTCATGATCATCTTTGTCTACAACTATTGATCTATGTGATGGTTTGACCTTGCACACTATTGATCTATGTTATATCATACTATTTGTTGGCCATTATGAAATTCCATTTAATGATGATTAAGAGCAATAACTAGGATAGTACTATGGCAATTGATGAAGGATTTTTATTTCTGCACTAACATGCATATCTTCTCCACACTAACATGCATATCTTTCTCCAAAATAACATACATCTTCATCTTCTCTTCTCTCATCCTCTGATGATATCCTGTGACATTCAAAAACATAATTGCATACATGATTATATGAGCATCACATTTCACATTTGCATAAATCAAATACCATAATTCACATTGCATGACATTATCATTTACATAAATCCATTGTGCATACATAAAATCATCATTGACATCTACATATAAACATCATAATCATCATTTGCATTAACATATACGAACCATATCATCATACATCACATAATGCATCCATACATAACCATATCCATAATTGCATTTATGACCATAAAAAATGATATCCATACATCTCAAAATACATAAATGCATCACATCACATTAGAGAAAGAATAGAGCATCATAACACATAAAATCATATAGTTCGCATCCAAAAGAATCTCATATATATATATCTCAAAAAGAATATCATGTCATAAGATGAAATTATAGGATATCCCAAAAATGGAGCTCATAGGTTCGAATGTCAAAATATACAATGTCTCATGGAAATAGCAAAGTGAAAATCCTATGTCGTGCCCCCTATGTCCCATGGAGGTGAACCATGAGGTTGCTACTACTCACTGATCACATGAAAGGTAACCTGAATGGGCATAGTGGTTGGATCCTGGCTGTGAGATCCTGAAGGGTCAAGAGTGGGAGGCTGGCTCTGCTCTATCTAGTGTCCTGATGACACCGATCTATGACCATGCCCTGACCTATGGTTGTGATTGGAGGAGTTTCTTTGTGAGCTATGAGATCAATGTTTGAATTACTAACCAGATGAGGTGGACCCCCTAGCACTCATATGACTACTGCTATGTGACCTTCTAGTGTTGTAGGTCTGTGTCCCACTGCTTGTCCTATTGTAGGATCTAGAAAATCATGGTTCACATCTCTCTAGTGGAATGAACTACTCATATAGTAATCTATATCGGCCCTTGCTCTCAGCCATCTTTGCCAACTCTCTGGACATATCCCCTATAATTATTGCACACAACTATGCAAACTCTATCACCCATCTATCAAAATTCTTCCATCGAATAATAGCTTGATCCCTCTCCCCCCTCACAACCTCCAACTCAGCTTCCAAGGCCTTATTCTAATACAAGGCCGCACTCAATCTACTCTGAAGATCTACAATCCTCTGATCCATAGTGGCATCCGCAGAAAAAATGGCTGGCCTATCCCCCTCCTCATCTCCATCTATCATCCGCTCCTGTAGCCTCCTCAGGGTTTCATCCTCCCCCTCCTCCTCCTCCTCCTCCCTCTCCTCCTCCCTCTCCTCATAACTTCTTAACATCGATGTTAAGAGGATGGTGCTCAGAAAAAATATCCTCCTCTCCTAGCTGCTCTCCCTCTCCTCTACCCTCTGCCTCCTCTCTAACCTCCTCCTCTCCTCTAGCCTCTACCTTCTAACTCTCAAACTACTCTCCCTCCTCACCCTCCTCCTAGATGGGTGACAGTGGTGCACCACCCATGCACTGTCTGACTCTCCTGGGCTACTTCCACCCTCTGTGACCCCTCCTCCTCCTCCTCCCACCCTTTCCATCACCACCATCATCTCCACCCTCGCCACCTCCATCATCTCCACCACCTCTCCCTCCATATCCCTAACCACCATCTCTCCCATCATCTCCCCAACCACCATCTCTCCCTCCATCTCTGCCACCCTAACCTCCCCTCCACACCCAAGGAATGACTGATCGGTGATCAATAGGAGCTAGACCATCTGGGTCTATCAATGGAATGGGCCTGTGAACCTGCCACTAGCCGTCATACTCAGCAAATATCCATGCATCAACTAGAACTCCCCTCCAACCCCACTTTTCTGCCACCAAACTATCGATATGCTACTCTGCCACTGCCACTGCTATCAGTGGCCTCCATATGGTCTCTCTAGATGATCATGCATACTCTATTGTACCCACTCGAAAAACCTACTACTCACCAAACTACAATAGTACCCATTGGGGTAGGTACATCTCTATGGTACACTAACTTTGCACTGTCTAGCCAATCAGGTATGTGAACTGTCTGTAGAAGGAAAGATGGTCATCCTCATCTAGCCTCTGGGCACAATTTTTTTATGGCCTCAAGACAAAGCTAAGTAGTGTTTCGATCTGATGTCACCAGTACCTAGTATCTCTTATGCGGGTTGAGCTAACTGAACCAGCATACAATCAAACATGGGGATAACCATCACCCAACTGTTGTATCTGTACTGGAGGGTAGAATATGGGAATGTGCTCCCATGCCTAGATCATCAATAAAGTGGTGCCACAACTGATACTCTATCCCTGCTGATACACAACCTCATGTAACTGATGGTACAACATGGTGAACAAGTAGGGCCCCCAAGCAAACATTGTCCTATGTGCATGCATGCACACTAGTACATCCCCCCATCTTATGGGAAATCCGTGTCCACAATGATCAAGAATCGACACCTCGATAATCAAAGTCATAAGCATGGCATCCCATCATGCATAGTTGTCAGCCACAAAATCCCACTTGATCTCATATCTATGTATGCCTAGACTGGTATCATCTACATCCTCATACATCTCTCTTAGGGTCTATCGCCCTTTGTGTGGATCATATACCACTCTCTCCCTGCTGGTCAAGATGCATAGAATATGATAAACATCTTCCAAAGTAACAGTGGCCTCTCCTATGGGTAAATGAAAAGAACAGGTCTTTGAATTCCATCTCTCATAGAGCGCCATCAGTAATCCCTTGTTTGCCTGAATAATGGGCATGTAAGTGACATAATATAATCCAAGTCTCATCAACCACTGTCTCTCCCTGTCACTTAGTCGATCTTTGAAAGCGTAAGTATCAATTATAAACTCTCGAGTATAGATAGGCACTAATTGTTTTTGCACATGTAGAAAAAAAGGGTTAGCACACATGGATTAGCAGTTCAACACATTACTACTATCTAAGAAACCAAAAATGCATCTGAAAAAAGAGTCTACACTAAGTCAACTTGAGTCAACCCTGGTCAAATACAATTGCATTGTGTTGACTGCAATTGTGTCGCACCAAGCCATATGTGACTCTGCATTTCTCAATTGCATCGCACTTTCGTGAATGCATCATTTCAACTAGAAATTTTGAACCTTTACAATGATTGCATCTTTTGGTATGGAAATTGCGTGATTATATAACATTTACGTCATTTGGCAAGGTGGTTGCATTGCAATATCACACTTGCATCGCTCATCACCTTGCTTGCATTGCATTTTGACACATGTGTCATTTCCCCTATCACTTGCATGCTTTTAAACCTAAACCTGCCCACCCATTGCACTTGCATCACAACACAATCAAATGTGTTGAACGTGATGGAATTTTTAGTTTATGCAATAGAATTTGTGTCACAATGCACTGATGTTACCCCCTAAACCCTATTCAATGTATACAAATCGAAAAAATTAAAATTCGGATAGGGTACATATCGGTGCCTCTGCGCCCTCGGGTCATCAAAATGTCTACATGCGGTAACCATGGTGGTCTATCATGGGAATCACCATCTTCTCTTCGCACTGTGATCTCCAAATTTTTGAATAGCAAAGTTGAAAATGATACTTGGTTTGGCTTTTTCAGCTTATTTAGAGGTTGAAAATGAGGGTTTGACCTGATGGGTTTGTACTGGAGGCTCATCTGACCACCTTTGACTTGCATTTTTTCTAGCTTACAGTCCCTCATTTTCAAAACCGATTGCATCATTAGTTTTCTAGTCATTCATTTAGCTTACCGGGACACTTTCCAAATTTTTCTGACCCTGGGCCAAAATTCAAAAAATTTCCTCAGGGGGCATTGGCACTGTGTACATTCACTGGGGCATATCTTTTACTTGTTTTCTTTTCCATAGTGTGATAAACTACATTATGACAGAGATGGGCAAAATGTAGACACTTAAAATTGACCTAGGCCTGCGAACTCAATTTTATCATCAATTTTTCTATACATATTTTAATTATGTCACTCTAATTAATTCAACTATTAATTAAATAATGACCAATTACTTAATTAATTCATCTCTCTTATTTCTCTTGATTATTTAAATAAATTATTTTTACTTAAATACATCACTAATGCCTAAAGTCCTCTTTAAATTAAATAAATTATTAAATTTATTTAATCCACTATTCCCTCTTGATTATTTAAATAAATCATTTTAAAAAAATATGTCTCTAACATTAAAGTCCTCTCATAATTAAATAAATCCCCCAAAAATTTATTTAATTATTAATTCACTTCTTTCACATTTAAATAATTTAAATTAATTATTTAATTGTCTCTCATAATTCATTTCTAAATTTAAATAAAAAGTCATTTATTTAAATTTATCTCTCCTCAAGTAAATAAAATAATAATTATTTACTGTCACATGAATTCACCATTTTGGAATTAATTTCAAAATATTAATCTCAATATAGCATTTCTCTCCACAAATTAAGTTATTTTTAAAACAACTTGATTTTCTAACTCATCCTTTTCCACTTACTAATTCTTATCTCATTGTCACAACTATTCTCTTTCCTTGATTTAATTTCTTAAATTAAATCTCATCCACTCAATTTGAATTTTCAATCTAAAGTTTCCCTAACCCTAATTAAGAGGTTTTTATTTTGAATCTCGACAATAGATTCTAGGGAATTTCTTAATCTTTGATCTCATCCGTCCATCCAAAATTGCATTTTCTATAAAATGCCAATTTTTGTCCTCATTTTTGACATCTAGGAAATCTTGGAATCTCTTAGCAATCATCCATTCTTTTGAACTAATTATTTTAGTTTTTCATTTAGTCATTGTATGTAGGATTGATTTTCTCTTGCATTTAGTATTTAAATGCTTCAACACTTTCTTAGGGCTATTCCATAGTTTAGAGTTGCTCATCAAGATCTGAGGGCATTTCATTATTTCAACAAACTAGAAGGTACAATGGAAGTTAGCCATGGAGGATGAAGGACATGGGTGAGCTCATTTCATTTATTCCTTTATTTATTCCTATGCTTTTCATTGTTTATTGTGGATTTATGTGTTTGCATTAAGATTTACTAACATATATCTGGAAAAAATTATCCATAGTTGCACTCTATACCTCATCTTTTAGGCTCAAATTCAAACATGTTGGTGTTGGTATTTTATTCTTTGATTTTCCAATTCTAATTGTTAGATATTGATATTTTTATTTGTGAGAAATTAGAAGAATTGCATAAAAGTAGAAAGTATTTTCACCATTTGAAATAAATATAAAATATATTAAGAAAATTTAGCATCTTAACAAGCACTCAAGAGTAGTCAAGAGTATATTTATTAAATTATTTTAGTAGCATTTATTCATGTCAAGCATCAAGAATATTTTTATGCAAGTTTTTTCATGTTTTTTTATCAGTTGTTTTATGAGCACTAACACTTGGAAGACTTCAATCAAGCTATGAAATTCTTCTTGAAGGTGATGACTATATGACTTCAACCCATCAAGGAATGTAAATATAAGTGGTGAGGTACATCATTATTCAGTTCAATACATTTTTATCATTTAGCCGCTATCTTATCAATGGAAAGCTCTCTTTTCATATCATCATAGCCATTATGGAGGTAGCAATACCAAAATAGGGTCCAAATTAGGAAAGACCCTATATGACACAATCCATCCCCCTCTATTATGTGTACAAGATTCAAATTTGAAGATATCTAGAGGAAGATAATGGACTATTTTCTCATTCATGTATTTAAGCCTACAATTCATCAAGATATAGAAAATAATTTTTCTCATGAATAGATGAAGTTTAGATAATACCCCCGAAAGAATAGGAGATACAAATTAGGGGCCTTAGGCCTTTACTTTTAGATCTTACAAAAAAGATCATAGTCTAGGGAACACTTCACACTAGAATAATCAATTGAAGCTCAAATTTATATCCCACATTCCTCTATTTTTTTCCTTTTGTATTTCTAGATTATATTTTTGACCTATTGCATTTGATTTCTTAGAATTTATAAGAGGCTATTACATTTTCATACTTTACATAGTTAGTTCATTTCATGATTAAATATCAATCAATTAACAAGAATAAATCATTATCACATCATCAACACAATAAAAATCACAAGGATTAGCCACCATTCTAACTCTTCCTATTACGTTTTGTAGTTAAGTGGATTTGAGATCATTTCTAATCCTTGAAACAAAATTGAAACAAGTTTGGTTTAGGATTTAGGTCCCTTTCCCCAATCAAAATTTTTGGTGAGCCTAATCATTTCAAACATTTTAAACCTTTTGATATCTGAGTTAGCTTTTAGATTTTTACATTCATCATTAGTGCATACATAATTATCATTAAAATTACTAGAAAAGTAAGAAAGTGCATTGAATTATGCATCCAAAAGACATCTAAGGTTAGTTTTAGCCTTTACAAAGTATATCTACTTCATTTTTGCATTATTAATTCTACATTAGTTCATACAATATCACAAATAAAAGTTTGAAGTCTTCAAAACATTCATTTAGGCATTGGCATGTAGTGAAAAAGAGAAAAAGGTGCATTCCTATTGTTGCAAAAACATGGAAAGTTTTCAATTTCTAGATTTTTAAAGTTAGGATCATTAATTTTATGTAGTTTACAATCTAAAAATTTCATTTTCCGATTGCATTCGTTGGTTAAGATTTATGAAAATGACTTTCATATTTGTCCTTCATATTGTAAAATCACAATTCTATTAAATTCAAGAAATTTTTTCACTCTCAAATTTGAATAGTCACCAAATAGGATACTTAAAAACTATAGAACACATCCATATTTTGAATTCAATAAAAAAACTTTGCAATTATAAGGTACAATACACCTTGGATCAATCAAATTTCACTCAGATTTGGATCACGAGCTTGTCTTTGTGTCTTTTGTGAAGTCCTTCTTTTCTATTTGACACTCTGTTTGGTTTGATGTGACTATCATCTACTTTTCCTTCATAGAAGGCTTATCTAAGTCTTTTGAAACTCATATGAGCTTCATGACTTGGTGGCCTACTGCTAATACTCCTATGATACATAGTTTTACAATTATTGCATCCCACGCTATAACCACATCCTTTGTGGATCATAAGTACCATAACTCTTTCACACAAGGTATTTCCTCCACCTAATCGATTTTGGATTCCATTACTCACCCCACCTATCTATGACTTCCTCACAACCTAACATCTATGTGGAATTTGAGACCACTAAATTTCAAATGTTCTAAAAAATCAAACTAAAATAATTGGATAATGATTTATGTCTTCAATACTTTCTAAGCACTAAAAATTTAGCTAAAGAGATGGTGCCCATTGTATACAACCTTAGGAAGTTGATAAATGATTCTCATGGAATATAAGTATTGTATATTCTATCTCACATAATACATGCTAACATCCCTGCAATAGCTAGTTGTGCTCAAGAATTCACAAACACTAAAACCCAAGGAAGAAAACAAGCTTCCTCTAGAACAACCATACCTTCTATTCCCACATTCACACCTCCAACCATAGCATCGAGCATAGAATATACCAATAACCTAAATCCATGTTTAGGGTTTCCTAGTGTGAATTATAGTTTTGTCACTTCACCTGTATCTCCTTCATGTTCATTGTAGTGTCCCTCCAATTGCTACTATCTATTTTAGTTTGCTAGTCATTTAGTTATTTTGGATAATATATTACATTATTTTAGTTATGACGTAGGTATTATATTAGTTGTTATACTATGTTGATGATACATTAGACATTGTGATCATTTGGCTATGTTCGTGTGATGACATTATGATAGACATTGAGTGTGTTATGGTTTCATGCTATTTCTAAATTTAAATGAGTTTATCATGATGTATTTGATGTTTATGATCTAAGGATGCATGCCAGTCTTGGTGAAGGAGACAGTGTAGCATTACTCACTCATGAGTACCCTGCTACACTATGAATCTCCTTCATGGTGTGATTGTTGATATATGTTGATATGTTTGACAGTGTCATTTTATGTAGTTTATAGGTATAGGCATCAAATCCACCTACTTCGTTAGGTCTAAGCATGTCATGACCCAATGGAAAAATATGTTGTTTGGAGATAATGCCAGGTCCTCTATCTTAAGCCATCATTCTTGATAGAATGAGTATATGTTTCTTACCCTTTTTGTTGTATGCCATTCGTTCTATCATGTCATTTGTGTGTTCATCATGTTTGGAAATTAAATTATTTTAATTAGTTAAATGATTGGATTTATAAGTATTTGGATTTAATTACAATGTTAGATTAAAATAATTATGTTAGATTAATGTATAATTAAAGTTTGATTAAATGTTTAAAAGATTTGTATAAATTAAAATTATTAAATAGAATTCTAATTAAAAGTAATTGCTGATTGATTGTGCAACTTGAATTCTTTTAAAATATATATTTTTAAAGAGTTGTTTTAATAGTTTACTAAAAATATTTGAAAACATGATTCAAAATTAGAAAATGTTTTCTTGAGTTATTGTTTAATTTCAACTTATTTATTGATTTCGTTCACATGTAGACTATCAGTTAAGATTTGTGATTGTAATTTAATTGAAAATTAATTAAAAGGCAAGGTTATGCAATTTGGTGCACAACAGTTGGGTTTTTCTAAAAAGTTGTTTTTTCACGACAGTATTGTTTTGGAAAAAAAAATTGTTTCTCTATGTGATCTGATTGAAAAGTTTTGAAGATTGTGAATTCGATGGCGTGCGTGTGATGGAAGGTATCTAGATTTAGTTTGTTTGCACCTTTCTTTGTTCTTCGTCGAAATTCGAGGAAGTGCACTAGGTTTTCTTCTGTATTTCTATTTTTCTTTTTGAATTCATAACTTTTAAATGACGTTATAGGATTTGATTTACTTTATGTTGAACTTGATGCTGAATAACATGCACAAACATCAAAAAATGAAAACATTATTAGTTTAGTTTTAAAGAATTGAAGAAAATAATAGGAAACAAAAAGCAATATAGAAACCCAATTGTAATGAAATTGAGACTTTACGATTATTTCTTCTCCTTCTCAAAAAAATGTTTTTAATATCTTTATTAAACTATCGATTTGTTTGTGTTCTTTGTTCATCTATTCATATATTTATTTTTCCTCTGGTGTATACTTGGTTTTTCATTCCCAATGGCATTCTTTGAATTCAAATAGGATTTAATTGCATTGTATTGGAAAGTTGCATGTTTATTGTTTTGGCTCATCTTTCCTTATTTGGTAAAGTCTTGGTAAACTATCTCCCTGTAGTTCGATAGTCCCAGATTATGTTTGTATCTTTTTCAATGTCTTATTTCCTTTTCATGGTACCCAAGATTTGTGTAGATGCATGCAACTCGATGAACTCCCCATCAGATCTAGTTTTGATAAGATTGCAAGGCTTACATCCACTCCTCAATGATTTTGTTGACTTGAGTTTGGTTGATATATTTATTTATGCATTAAAGAAAGGTTGTTTAGTGGTCATTGTCATTCAATCATGAATCACAAAGATTCTATAGTTTAAATTTAAAGTAATGGGTCGATTACCTATATGAGGAGTTGTAGACTTAATTTTCCCAGCCTGCCAAGGTCGATATCTTAGCCCTATGCTAGATTTGTTGTGCTTCTCTTGGCGGTATCTACAAATATTTAGTATGTCATAACTTTGAGCATGTATTTATTTTTTATTTCCTGGTCCTTCTCTCCCATTCGCGTGTTTTCTATGTTCAACTAGGAATTTCTAGCACTGTATTTATATTTGTCATTTTCTTCCTTTGATTGTTGGTTGCCTTGAGCCTTGATTACACTTCTTGAAGCTATACATAGGTTGGGTAGTTATTCCTAATGTCCTTTTTCCATTCTATTTACTCATGTTGTGCAACCAACTTATGTTATCTTTTGATTTATCTACTTAGTGGTCTGGGCATAGTAATCTTTTCTTATTGTCCATTTTATTCTTTCCCTTTCATATTTTGTTTCGAGTTGCCTGCACTGCAATCTCCCCAATTTGTGTATGGCCCTTGAGTTGCATACTTCTTATTCATAGGTCTTGGCCTTGGGCTGCATTTTATTCATGTGCTATGTATTGTAAACCTTTCCTAATCATAAACTTTGAATGAACCAAAGTAATTCCTCAGCATAAATTTGATTCTGACATGGTAATGGATTCGCTTTATCTGTTGTTAAATTGCATGTATTGAAGTCTCATGCACTATCTAATATATATCGAATGCATTTAACCAAGAATATTTACGTTAAATTGTATTGCAATCTATGCATTCTTTTGTCTTCTTTTCATTAGTCATCTGATGTTTAATTTATGTTGCCTCCTATTATTTGATCAAAGGTTGTTTTGAGAACGCATGTTCTCCTCTTGTGCCTTATCCTTGAGGATTTATCTTCCTTTGAAATTTATGCATGCACACTTGACTAGTCCTATCTTTGTATGGTGACTATTTATATGGGAAAATATTCATTGATTTGAATGCATGTATACCGTTTCTTTATCAGTGGAGTGGAAATCAAATTGAAAGTACTGTTTTGATTTATACTTTTAGTCTAGATCTATATATATAGTTTTGTGATGTGAATCGATAGACTCTTACCTTAGATAAACTATTTTAATTTAAATCTATATTTATATATGGGTATGTGCAGGATCATGATGGGCCAAAAAGTGGTGATATGTAAGTGATATGATGGCCCATGTGGCTGACAACTTTTTTTTAACCCAAAATTGATGAAACAAAAAGGGTTTTTAAAGGATATTCTCAACTTTCCACCAATATAAATTATGCTTTACTTTAAATTTAATAAATAATTATTATTTATTTTCTATTTGAATTATGACTAAAGTCTTGATTGATAGGTTGTTTGAAAAACATCTATAGCTTTCAAATGGTATCACATTTTTTGAATCTGAAACATGCGTCACATTCTATGCTTCACATAATATAGGATTAAAAAAAAAGAATTGAATTTCATGAAGTTTTGACCAAGTTAAGGTGGTCAGACATACAAGTTTTTATATTTTTAAAAATTTGTAATAAAAAATTCATAATTAATTATTTACTTGGAAAAAAATTACAAAAAAATATGCATCACATCGAGACATGAGTCTACTTATATATAAAATATTATAAACAAGTATTGTCATTTTATTGTGGTTAGGGTGGTTAGACAAACAACTACTTCTTATTTTTTTCCTAAAATTTAAGTACTACTACATTGAAATTTCAAATTCTCACCAAATAGATTTTTTTTTTTGAAAAATAAAGCCTAGTAGTTTAGAAACTACATTCAATTTACTATAGATTCTATTCTTACATATTTTTGAAATAATATAGATAAATTATTCAATTTTTTACGTCAAGTAGCCTAACTCTGATTTTCTAAATTTTCATCGCCACTTAAGGGCCTGTTTTTTCCATGATGATCCTGCACATACCCATATTTATGTATATATATATATATTATAATGTAAACAAATTTAAATACATATACCTTAATGAGAATTGATCAGCTATGGTAATTAGAGATTGAATGTAACTAAATATATATATATATTTCTATAAAAGAATGACTACGTTATTTGTTTAAATAAAACAAAATCTATAAGACATTTCAATTATGTCTAGGTGAAATATTTTATAATATTTTAGATCAATAAGATTAGATAGATGTTACGTTGGGTAAGATTATAGTGTAAATAAATTTAGTTTTGAATTTTATAATTCAATACTATTGGTGGGTATGTCCATATCAAATATATTTATATAATAGAAATGAATGATTTGTTTATGGTAGGTTAATAAGTCTAAGAGTTTATTTTACTTTCTAAAATAAAATAAAGAGTGATTGCTATGTTATTTTGATTAAATTGAAACAAATATAAAACATATTAAATATGTCAATAAGTTATCATTTAAATGAGCTTTAGAACATGATGATTTTGATTATATATATATTAATTCATAATCTTTATTGTGTATGTGTATATATATTTATATTTGTGTATTCCTTATAGTTGTGTAAAAGCATAGTGTTGAATGCAATATGATGAGTATAGTGAAAGGAACACTGCCTTAATTTTATGGTGATAATATTATAGTTATAAATTAAAGTGAGGGAAAATTATATAGAAGGAATTTGATTTAACAAGAGAAAGAATAGTTCCTTAGATTAAGGAAAAATAAGTAATAAATGGCTTGTATAATTGTCTCGCATATGTCAGATATGTCTTTAAGTGAGACAACGTATGATAAAAGTGAAATTATTGATTGCATGTTTTTTCGGTGATTTTGACCTTGTGCATAATAATGGTAATCATGAGTTGGTACTCTATATACATAAAGAGGATTTTGGATTTTTGCTAATGTTTAGGATGTTGAAAACCCTTATGGATTGGTGGTTTAATTTGTTTGAGTATTTAGATTATGGCTCCTGTATATATGTTTATGTTGGGTTTCAATATCTATCTATATATATATACGGATGTTTATGTATGTATGTAAATATTTTTACTTTTTATTCTATAGCTAGAAATATTGTATTTGAATTTTATAAGTTGACCTATGTCTAATAATTATTTGTTTATGAGGATAAACATATTGAAGGACTTAGTGAATGATTGTTGGAAATTAAACAAACGAAATCATTTATTATATGAAGATAATGGAAGGAGAATACCTTGTTTGTGTTGATCATTTGGTGACTTGATTTGATTGTTTCGTATACTCACTCTTGTATTTATTCTTCTTTTAGTGTTTGGATTTTTTCTTGTGAAACAAGTGTATATATGTAATTGGAAATGAAAAGTGGATTTTTGTCCATGTTTAGATGTCTTGTGAAATTAATTTTAGGAATCCTCCAGAGGCTAGGAAATATAAGTTTGTATGATTAAGCTTTTAATACTTGTACTATATTTCCTTATTGTGATGATTTAATTTGGTACTTAGCCATGCACGATTGTTTTAACCTTGGTGGAATTTTGATAGTTAGATGACTTATGTCATGGCTGAGATATATTTTTTCATGATTTTGTATGATGTGCATAATGGCTATCCTTAGTACTTGGGATTGAGTTATGTAATTAGGGAGAGTGGCTTTCGATAGGGGTCGAAACCCTTACAGGTTACCAGGGTAACCTATCGGGAGCTTTTAATTTAGTGAAAACCTTAATAAATATACTGGGGGGTTGGTGGTGTTCATAAATAATTTAGATAATTTAATGCCTCACCTTATATCTTAGTTCTTGTATAGATTAAGGGTAGGTTGAGATGGCCTGAAATGACATGATCATCTAATTTTTCTTCTTGAATAGTAGATTGATTCTACACAATTTTTTTTAGGGGCCAAGAATCGGTAGAGATTTCTAGGTTAACTCAGGATGAGGGCCGATAATCTAGGAAGGAGGTTCACTAGGGTAACCTAAAGAAACTATGTGATGACACTCTTATCCTAATACACTTTATGTGGTCTCTTGTGTAGAGTCACCGTTTGTTGTGATTTTTCCTCTGTGAGATTTGTATGTAATCTTGTGGTTTAGATGTTGTTTTGTTGTTATGTCATTTCATGATTTTCAAGCCATGTGATGTTATGTTCTTTCTTCATGTATGTTGGTATTTTCGACCTGATATTATCTCCTAACATGGGGGGTGGACTTTCGAGTTCCACATGGTTGGGAGGAATGTGCTATATCCTCCATTGGGTCCCCTTGCAAGTGATGTAGTATGAGATGATATTATTCTTGAGAGGTTCTTGATTTCATATTGTTCGATGAGTTGGACATTGAGTGTGCTCTTGGAAAAGTGTGATAGTTGTACATAATCATCATATTTATTGTATCCATACATGATGATTATATGAGACCTCATTGTATTATTATTTTGATGTATCAAGATTTTTCACAATCTCATTTAATGTATCTAGAACATGTAACTTACCATTGTATAATTATGAAATGGGATTATTCATCAGTGATATGATATATTCGTATGTTTTATTTATATGGTATTTTGATGTGTTATTATTCTAGTGTATGTTTAAGTAGTGTTGTTGTGGAACCCTGAGAATATTTGTGTATATGTTACTCTGTCACATGTTGTAGTTGGATGTTTAAAAAAATTGTTTGGTTATTTAGCTACATTATGTGTTGTTCTTTGGGTTCCATGATGGGGTGTTGCATTCATCACCTCTCTGAAATATACAACATACTAACTCATTGGTCACTCACTCTTGTTCAACATATTCAACAAACTCTTAAAACATGTCACCTAATGATCCAATCATAAACCAACTTTTACAAAACATGGCATCACTCCAATAAAAGATATCAACCTTAAACCAAAATGAAAATGGTAAACCTCCATAATACCTCACATGAAATCCTTTATTTTTTTCATTCTCAACACACCCATACCTCCAAAAATTTGGGTACCCTAGATTGAGAAATATAATGGTAAGGGAGATCATAACAACTATGTGTCAACTGTTATAGCATTATGTAGTGATTTTATTTTTGAAGATGCGATCTTGTAAAAAGATTCCTAGAATATTGAAAGACATGGCCTTGGAATGATCTTTCTCATTTACAAACAACTCAATCACCTCATTCACATAGCTTGTTATTGTATTTCTCCAATATTTTTGTGAAAAAATTGGTCATCAAGTAACATTAACAAACATAGTGCATTGTAAACAAGTACCTAAGGAAAAGATAACAAACTTCATAAGATGATACCAATCGCTTTACTAAAAAATCTCTTATATTTTTCTCGATAATGACATTAAAAGAGTATTTAAATAGGAAAATTGTAACCTAGTATTTGAGAAAATATTTTATTGGGGAGGTAGCAATCCTTTATACACATGTGTATGACCCTTCATGATAATCAATTTTTTTTTGTAAATATGAAAAAACACCTTTGTTGACTCCTACTGATCAATCTGCATCCATACCTTAAAATATTTTCACATTACTTAAAACTAAAATAAAAACTTTATTAAGATAAACACTTCCCAAACCACTAATAACATTGAAATCCATGTTGACAGTACAAGTAACACAACTTATCAATTTCGGCCAAGAGATATAAAATTCACACAATTTCTCAATTATCTTCATATGATACATTACAATTATGAAATAAGAACATAATTAAACTCCCTATGATTAGGCTTGTTGAAACAAGTAAACCTTTACGACTAAAATTTAATGCAAAATAATTTGGTCAATATCCTCATACACTTAGAAAAGATACACCATAATGTATGCATTTTAAGAACCAAGTTCAAAAGCTAATATATTCTAATCAAATCCAATTAGCTTGTGTTAATGAAAAAATAAATAAATTACTCTCACTTCCTAACCAAAACTTACCAATATTTAGCAAAAAATTACCGGGTCATTCATCTAAATTTATGTAATATAGTCATAATTACCAAGAAGATGATAATATTTTTGTCATGATAAACATAATAGAAGTTAAAACCCATAAGGGCCAAACCACTTTGTTTCTTGGAATTAATTTTATACATATTGATGCATCCATATATATATGATGGTCCTCTTCATATCACTGACCATATTAATGACAAACCTGCAAGGGGAAAACTCATTAATCCTAAGTGTTTAGAGAACATGATGATGAATAATTTTTTATTTGTGCATGAACTACACAAATATAATTTTAAATAATCAAAAGCATGGATACAAATTTATGATGGTTTTCTTTTCCCTATGATAGGTTTCAAAACTCTACGACTCAATATCTGACCAAAAGAGTTGGTTGTTTCATTCAAAATTATCTAGACATTAGACCAATTTCATTTCAAATTAGGTTCTCCATGGAAATTATTAGTGAACATGATCAAGTTCACTATCCTCAAGTGCATAAAGTTCCTCTTTGAGAATGAAATACACAAATTTTATCATAGTGGGTTTAAATATTTGTCTTCCCACGTAAACATTACATCAAATTATTTTTGGCTCACACCTATTGAACCTATAAAACCTCATGAAGATTACTTTCTCATATCATATAAAATGTTTAAAGAAAAACTATAGTGAATTTATCTCTTGGTAATATCCCACTTGAGGTTCCTCAACCCATTATTAATTTTATGGATATCTCTCCTACCTTAAAGGTAGTGGATTAACCCAAGTCCAAACCAAGTATCCTACCTCGACCACCTAACATGTATGTTGTGTTTCTACCTTTTTTGTCTTGCAAGATACCAAGGGATAATTTTATAATCAAATTTGTGCCTCTAAAGGGAAAATTAATATATGTACCTTAATATATAGTGGTCTCCCAACCAACATGATCACTTTAGTTCCTCTTGTAAAGGAAGAAAAGATACCTATGTTGGGAAATAACTTGGTTAACCTTTCACAAGCTAAAATTCATTCAAGAAGAAATAGAAGTGTAAAGGAGTGTAAACATGGACATTATTCCATATTTCATCAACATGCTGAAAAGAATCCAACCTTACCTAATGACCAACTATGCATCCAAATAAACTTTGGTAAACTACCTCCTATTCACCCATCCTCATCATCACCTGATTCCACTATACCACCCTATCCAAAACATTAAATTAAACCATATCAATCCCAACCTAGGAAAATAATGAAGAATGGACATGTTGATGGTTTTATACATAGGTTGTTCCTATTGTGATAAATTTGGATAGTGGAGATGAAGAAGATAAGATAGAAGAATAATTGCATAATGAATTATCTCTTTTATTTTCACATCTATGGATTTCAATGGGGACAACCATGAAGATCCTCCTACTAAGAGTTATTCACCATTTTTTGAACTCAGAGCTAATCCTTGCACACCTGTTGCTATCATCCCTTTAGAATATTTTTCACTTTCCATTTATGTTGAGAAAGATTGGGATTCAAATTATTTGTATTAGATCATCTCACATGTGTAGTACCCTTTGTGTATTTTTTAATATTTTTGCTTGCATGTGATGTCATCTCTTGTTTTGTGTTACTTGGTGTGTCTTTATGCTTGTTATTTTTTTTTCATAACCCTTATTGTTCTTGTTGGCACAAGGATATAAAGGAAATGAATATATTTTAGCATCCATCTATTTGTATCTCTATTCTTCTTTAAGTCATTTTGTAATGTTTATCTTCCTTTTGGGGATGATACAAGTCATTGAGTCATGTAGGTCTCTTCCACATTCACCCATGAACCGAAGGAAATAGGGTGCTCTACCTTTTAGGAAATAGAACACATAAGGAGGGGGGATCCTCTTTCTATTTCACTCTTATTTCATTAAAGTAATCCCTACAGACCTCAAGCTAATGATTTAATTAGGAAAATAGATGGCTAAAAGGTCTCCTTGGGTGTGATTAACAAGGGGGTTCACCACTAAGAAAATTCTTAGAAAGAAGGAAATGAATGCACTATATAAATCTAGCTATGTAACCTAACAAATGGAACTTGAAATAAGAATGGAAAATTGAGGATAAACAAAATAGTTCTTGCAGAATTGAAGATGCTTGAAATAAGGTCCATAATCTTAAAATATTGAATTTTTATGTGAACTAAGAATCATATGCCAAGCTAGGTGATTTAGTCCTAGTTTAGGGTTTTACTAAATCTCGAATCTACAACTGGAAAACCAGGATCTATAGAAAATTTTGAAAAGTGGTATACTCTGACTCATACACCCATGGTGGTGATATAGTCCCAATACCAATGTTTTTCTGAAACTCTAATATACTCAAGTGATCTTCTGTAGCTTCTCTCCCTTCTGATTTCTGAGTCTAAAACTTTGAATTCTACCCTGTAGGTGAGTTTCCATGAAGATGAAAAATTCTTAACAACTTTGACAACATTGTTCAATCTTTCAACTTAGTCTTCAAAGGATCTTCAAACCTCAAAACACCTAGATCTGCAATCACACATGTAGAGGGAGAAAAATGTTGATCTACTAGTGGATTTGGGTTTACCTTGGTCAAACCCCATTTGGGTAATCAAAAATTGAAATAGAATCAAGGAATGATGAATGGAAAAATATGAAATGTTGTAACTCACCAAACCCTTGTAACAAAGGGTGAAATCTTGTATGAAATGGATAGCATGAATGTACGTCTTGACACTTGATTGAATTTTATGAATCTTGACTTGAATGCTTGCTTGAATCATGAAAACATACATCACAAATGTTAGGTCAAAAACAAAAATGATACATAATGACTTTGACATGATGCTTGAATCTTGAATGCTTCTAAAAATTCTTGATAATATGTTCTTGGATGGTCTTGCATTGCTAGAATGCTTGAATTCTTAGATCACACTTACTCATAAAAATTGCTAGATGGCTTGTAAACTTGAAATTGCTAGGAGAAATTATGTGAAATAAGCTTGTATTTATACCTGTTTATGCCAAATTTCAAAAAATTACAACACAAGCTGACATAAGATCTAGGAGAATAAAATCCCATCAAGAATTGAAATCAAAATATGTCCAACCTAAAGTGGGACTCATACATTAGTTGGGGTGTATGAGTCCTTGTAGCCAAAGCTTGTGATACTAATTTCAAGAAATATTAAGTTTTATGCCAAATTCAGGATCATGCCCAAAAATTTGAGTGGGGCCCATATGCTAAAGGTGGTGTATGAGTCCCAGATCACTAGATCTAGAACACACAACCCAAAATCATGAATTATGATTGGTCATTATTTAAGTGTCGGGATTATCATTGGAAAGCTACATCAAATAAGGCTTGTGGATTCAAAATAGGACCAAATAAGGAATAAAGAAGCCCAATTTTAGCAAGGAGAGCCCATAAAAGTTTTAAAATGTAAAGGGATACATTTTTATACACTACATTTAGCCTCCACTTTAGCTAGAGGGGGAACTTGCTTCAAAATCACACTAAAGTAGACAAACTCACATCGAGAGGGGTTCAAATGTATGAATGATAGTGAGATGGGATAAAAATGATCATGAGGGTAGTTCCATCCCCTAGCATCAAGATCATATTGAAAACCAACATAGAGACAAACAAACACACATAAAAATGATGTAAAAAGCAACAAAAAGGAACAAGCATACACTGCTAAAGACATAAAGAGAGAAAAAGAAAAAGAAGGGTGAATCAAGCCTCGATGATTTGTCCAATTCAATGTGGATTAGATCTAAGTTGTTTGTCCAAAAACATTTGTGAGTGGAACACAATGTCCACTATGCAAACCAAACACATGCTCCCAAGGGCTAGTGGAACCTCATGTCGTTGACTAGGTGAGCCCATAGAGATGCACACACATGGCCAATATGTGCTCACACAGAGAAGTGGCCATGGTAAATTCATGCCTAAATTTGACTCACATACACTAACCATACCAAAGCTATACCTCTTGATAAATTTGATAAGGTGCCACACAACATGAACACCAAGATTCATGAAGCAAGAAAAGCTTTGTATGCTTGATACTCATGAATAAAAAAGATGGCTCCATAGGCAAGCAAAGTGTGTTATGCAAGGTTTTCATATACCGGATATTATAAATGAAAAATAGTGTAAGGTACCTTCAAAGGAGTTTTTCTTGGTTCATGTTAGGTCTTAACTTAGGAAAAATCGTGCATAATGTCTCCAAGAGAGGACCAAATGAAGAATAGAAGATTCAAAACTTAGGGGATGTAGTGTGTCACATTAAGCAACTAAGAGGAATATAATATGCTAAGAGATATCATGCCCTTGAAGGAAGTCAAACCCAATATCAACACCAAGAGAAATATGCATCACATGAAGTAACAAGACTACAAAATGAAATATGAATTGAAATTGAAATACAACATAATAATGCCAATGTATTCACCCACTTTAAAGAAATTTTAAAACACCATGCTCTGAGAAATTACTTTAAATTAGAAAATGACAAATTCTAAAAATAAAGAGGACATGAGAGCTTATTTGGAAATCCCTATGCCAAATCATATGTTTCCAAATGAAGCTATGTCATGAAAAGGGGTTGCCGCCAAAATGAAATACAAAAAACACATAAGGGACCTATGGATTTGAGGTCAATATATCTTTGCTACAATGTTATTAAAGAGCTCAAAACTGTCATCATTCCTGAAATACTCATGGAATAGGAAGAATGACATAAAGAGAGGGAAAACAAAGAGAAACTTTTTGGTCAACATGGAAGAGACCTAAATGTCTCGACACCTTTTTTCATCCCCAAAAATAAAACATGAGACAAATGAAAAGATAAAGGAAAATATTTTGGGCCAACATTAAAGAGACCTAAATGTCTTGACATCTTTTTTCATTCCCAAAAGGAAAAAAAAAGACAAATTTAAAATGTTTATGACATAGAGAAGAATGTAGATACAAATAGAGGAATGTCACAAAGAGAGATACATCAGGAAAAACAATACTTGGGGATCACATTACACATATGTAATCACACACATAAGATGAAAAATAAAATAATGAAAAATACTAGTAAGGCACATGTAAGCAACCTATTTCTAGGTCATCCACATCCCAATCTTTTTCATCATATATAGAAGGTAGATAAATACCCAAAGGGACAACAACAAGTGCAAAAATAGGGTTAGCACCAAGTTCAACAATCTTCTTAGGAGAATTTTCATTTAATTCCAGAGAAGAGGAAAAAAATGTATTCAACTCATTATGCACTTCCTTGTCAATTTTATCAATCTCATCATCATCATCCAAGTTAATCACAAGAGGAGGTTGAATGATAATCTCAAAAAAAATATTTAGCTCTTGTTGTGGTTGTGATATAGGATCTTTTTGTTGTGGGAAAGAGGGAGAATTATTGTGTATTGCTTCACTTAAGTTTGGATGTTGATTTTGTTTGTTTCAACTTTAAGCAATAGCATGAAATCTATGCCTGCACTATCCATAATTTCTATTTCTTTTGGTACAGTTTTCAAGTTGTGTTTGTGTAGGAGCGGGTCTATCAACCATAGGTTTCTTTTCTTCCTTAAGGGGAGGAATAGAAGGAACCATTGGAGGTTATTCAACCACTTTCTCTTTAGCTTTGTAGACTTTTTTTTATCTTAGGAGGTGTTACAAAATTGTTCTGGTTGTCTCTTGGTCATTTGTATGAGATAGGAAAAGGATACATCTTAGGTTTGTCTTGGTTATTTTTAAGGTCTTTTGGTTCAATCATAGTTTTTTCAAGGATAATAGGGTCAATCATCGGTTGAGGCATGTTTCTAAGGGATAGTTTTTCTATGCATTTCACTTTAAACTTTGATATGATTTGGAAAAGAATTCCTCAAAAGGTTTAATAGGTTCAATAGCTTTGGTCCAAAAGAACTCCAATGAAAATTTCTAAGTTCCCACGAGAAGAAACAGGATTAAAGACACTACGATACACAATAAAGATTTCATTGTTAAAGGGAAAATTTAAACATTTATGCATGACCCACGAGATGGCTTCCATGGAGCATGGCCATGGATAACCAAGCTTCAAACATAATTGATCCAACATCAAGATGATGGAGAATGAGACATCTAGTTGTTTTATTCTAACTCTTAGAGGAAGGGTGATCGATCCTATCGTAGGGATTAACCAAAACCATTATGTGCTTTTTTCCATTATTTTGGTTTATCATATGTTTCTTGATAGATTTCATGCAAAAATAAGAATTATTCAGTGATAAAATTCTCTCCATAGACAAGAGAAATTCATATCCCACTAGTGGGCTTGTCATTGATTCGATCCACTATTTATAGAGGACCATCAGGTGCATTTATAATTATATCTTTAGATGAGAAAGATGTTGGGGATACGATATGGGTCTGTCATCATAGAACAGATGTCTAAGACACCAGTGCCTTAGTGATTTTCATTTTATCACTTCAAAGACAAAAACAACTATGCCACAAAGCAGAAACAGTTGTAGTAAATCCCCCATTGATCCTCTAAAAAAATTAAATGCTTAACATATAATAGATTCAACACAAGCATATATTCAAGAATACAGAATCCGAAAACCATGAAAGAAAAATATTTAGACACACAAATTTACATGGGGAAAACCCTTTTAGGTAAAAAACCCCACCCTCCAAAACACTCAGCTCATTTGTATTATTCAGTAAAAAAGCAGTTACAATACAAAATCAGAGCAATGCTCTTCAGGAGATAACATCTTGGCCATCTGGAGAAATATACAAGCAACACAAAAATATAGAACCTCACATAGTTACAATGTCTTCAATAGACATACCATGTAGATTCCCTTCACTGAGTTGAATCTCTCAGCCAGCCTCATGGCTAGCCCAGTCACTTGGCCTTTGTAGGTTCACATCTTTTCAAAACTAAGAGACTAAGTGTTCACGCTTACAACAATATACAAAAACCGTTGGAACTCACTCACTGTCTCTCTCTCTATTCACTCATCAGGTTAACCATCACCTTTTAGTTTACATATAAAAATAATGTAATCGATTGTCAAGTCCTACACTTCAATTTACACATCTCATCCAATCCCATGACTCAGTCCATGTTGCAATGTCGATTCAAACAAGTAATTGATCTGTACAGATTGCATCGAGCCACCCAGGCAATAAATTCATGCCTTAATTGGGTTCTGTCTCCAACAAGAATTTGGCTTGCACTAACTTCCTTTCACTATTTTAGTCTTTGGCCAACCAGACTACTATCAAACTACCACATGTCCATCTACCATTTTCTAGTCGCTATGACCATCTTGTCCAGCTCGGTTAACTCATCTTTGAGCTCATCCGAGCTCTTACCGCACTATCGCCAAGCTCGCCGACTTGCCTCATGGTATGGAGGTGAGCTCAGTCGAGCTCACCCAAGTCTTCAATGATCCTAGACCCACCACCCTATGCTATCGCTACCCCATTTGAGTCGACCCATGATGTGGCGGTAGCCATTGGGCAAACCACTGGTGGTCATATCGTGATACCGCAAGGGCCACCAAGCCACCCTGCAGTAGGGCAGTAACCTCTAAGCTGACTGCTAGCGGTATCACTGTGGACACCATGGTGAGAGGAACCACCACCTAAGGTATGGTGGTAACCACCGAGCCCACCATTGGTGGTCTCACTGTGGACACCACAGTGAGAGGAATGACCACTTGCAGTACGGTAGTAATTGTCAGGCCCACCATTGGCGGTCTCACCGCGAAGAGAAGAACTACCACCTACAATATGGCGGTGATTGCTGAGCCAGGCCGTTGGTAGCCTTACTTCACCACCACGGTGAGAGAACTCACCACATGTGATAAGGCAGTAACTACCAGTGTAGGCTACATGCGGCCTTACTGCACCATTGTGGTGAGTGAACTCACCACCAACAATAAGGTGGTAACTGCCTAGACAGTCATCGTGGTACCGCCAGGGGATGATGACACAACTGCGGTAAAGTAGTTAAGGCCAGCTACATGGAGAAAATGCCAAGTCCAAAAGAATATCAAGCCAGAAAGTTGAGGCAGATTTCCCAATAATATCCCACTTGATGAAGACTTTCAGGCTTCTTCTAGGAAAAACCTGAACAAGAACCAAACCAAGCCTTCACACTCCAACCAAGATACCTGCAATGACATCCAAAAATGTCCACCGTCTCAAGAAACAACCCCAAACATAGGAACATGCCAAGGCAAAAAATACACCAGTCTCAGGAATGCAAACATCTGATCCTTCAAGTGGAAAAGGCACCACAACAACAACAACAAAAACAAAGCACAATGCAAACATAGAACAAGAAACATTCTCTAGAAAAATAAAAAATGTACTAGCGAGGACTACAACCAGAAGAACTGACTACCACCATCCAACCGATCAAACCCAGGTGGCTAAAAAATAGCAAACACAACTCATGGTAAAACATCCAATCACCCATACCTCAAAGGTATGACCATCAATAAACTCATGCCATCACATAACCACCCATCGACAACAATAGCAAGCACCATGTGTCAACTAGTCAAAAGACCAAATGCGTCTAGGTACTCCCACTGTAAGGGTACTATCAAGATGAATGCAAACAAAGCATCATCATAAGTGATCTAGGCATACTAAGTCCACCAATCACCTGCACAAAGAAATGAGGAACCATGTAGTTTCAAGGAATAGTCACACTAATATGCACCACCTGCAACCACCTCCTACAAGAAAAATTTCTCTCAACTGTCTTCTAGAGCTCTTCCAAGAAAACCTCCATATCTGACTGAAAAAAGAGGTACAAGAACCTTTGTGTCATCACCCAAGTGACAACACATGACCTCAAATTGTGACCAACTCGACTCCACAAAAGCATCTCACATCTAAATTCATATGAAAACAAACATACAGGGAGAAAAGACTAGATTAGAGAGAAACTGCAAATCAAAACATGTAGCATCCTCCTACAAACATTTCTAAATGCCAGTTGTGTCAAGAATGATCTTCTTCACATCCCAAAGCGAAAAGCCATAACAAAACCTAACAGTTCCATGGATGTAAGAACCTCAAAGAAGATTAGACTAACCCATATAATGATCTCCTATCAGTCCTCAAAAGCACAAGGAGATCAACTATGTTGTCCACCTTTCATTATGAATCCTCCAGAATATTTAAACAACTCAAGATTCATATCCTGAAAGCAAGCATAAAACCTATCTAAAAGTTATAATGGGAAAATACCTTTCAAATAAACCTTACTACCAAGTAGACCAAGAATAAGAGAAAAGATGCTCCTCCAAGATATACAAGCCATCATGACTTACCCAAGAGAATTCTCCTTCATGGTCTCTATTGAACTCTTATTCAACTAAGGTGCAGGCTACTTGGACTTTCAGCTATAACAACATTCTCAAAATAATTTCAGCCTCACCTTATTCTCTATGCATCCATGAGCACCAGAAACCGATCATCTCATGCTAACTCCAAAATGCATTACTACACTTATCATGAAGTCCTCCAGTATATGAACAATGTACTCAAAACATAGAGAAACCAAACCACTGTCAAAGCTCTAAACTAGCTGAACTAGGAGCTTATCATGACACCATGATCTAACCATCCCCCTTAGGAGATACCATGCTTCAAGTGAAAAAACTATGGTCTCAAGAGAAATGCAACATGCCAAAAATCTAATGCACAAGGAAGAGTATAGCATGGCATAAAGCAAACAAAGCTCTAAACCAACATCACTTGTCACGCACCAACAACATCTCAACCAAAAAACTAACAATTTCCTCCATGGCTCCAAGATGCTGCACATCTTCAAATATTGACCATGTAGATATGAAAGAAATCCTTTGCAACAACAGGATCTAAGAGTCCCCAAGAAGCATCTACAACACCAAAGAAGATCATTCACCACCAAGTGATTAATCCAAAGTCACTGCTAAAGATCTCAGTGAACCATGACACCGAACTTTCCAAACATCATGACCAACTGCCTGCTGATCCAGACAACCTTCAGGTACAACTGAAAGCATGCCCATCAAATAACAATGTTGAACAACACCAAGATTCCCAGATTGCATAGACAACACCATCACTATCAAAATCTTAACAAGCTCTCCATGAAATTGTGATTCTCATGCTACAGGTCCCCATATCTGACTATTCAGATACTCAAAGTGCCATACACCTTCTCATCTTAAAACAACCATGCCAATGCACAAGTGAGCACAGAGAAGGTCAGCTAACAGATCTGCAACAACATAGAAGCAATCTTATGGATATTGAAAGTCCACATCTGAGTTGTCCCACTGCACCCAATGGGTAGCTAATCCATCAAATGCACAACTCGGGAATCCACTTCAAAAAACCTACAAATCTATCATTGCACTGGAAACTGTAAAACTAGGATCATTAAAGAGAACAACCACGTAGATGAACATGACTCAAGCACCAGATTAACAATAGATCCGATTTGCCAATAATGTCCACAACTCAAGCACCATAGTCAAAGAAACTAGTAAGCACACACCACAAGAATTTTGAATGAGTAAAACACATAGCCAGCACTCCCATGTAGAGAAGACAACAAAAATCCTCAAAACCATGTCAAAGTACAACTATCTCATCCAATAACACCCCAAAAGCCAGGGTCTAGAAAATAGTAGAACAATAGCTCCACACAAAACATAAGTTTTCCTTGACCGTGCAAAACATGCAAAACCACAGTGTTTGTAAAACACCCATGCATCTCCATATGCACTTCTCATCTGGATGACTTAGGAGTCTTCACACAACAAGCATGGTTAACCAGAACAATGAAAAAAAAATGAATATACATCAAGACTTGTTAGGAAAATCTACAAAAAACCTCGAAAGCCAAAGACATGAAATTGAACCATGCGAGTGAAAGAAACATGTAAGCAAGACCAATAGGTCCATTTCAGACAAGTTTCATAAACCACAGTCATGCACAAGCATACGAGAGATCCATGCTAGACAGAAGTTGCAGACCACCAGGATCAGCTTCATGTATCCTCCATGCAATCAAAGCAATAGAGAAACCTCCTTCAGTGCTAAATCAGAACACCCAACACAAGTACAATGCTCCATGGTTGAACATCAACACAAGCAACTCCATACCACTAGGGAGCCTCTCACATAGACACCCAATATGAACACCACACTCTACTGCAACACAACCATAAGTATACCTCACGCCCTTTGCACCAGGAAAATTTGATAAGAGTCAGGAGCGTCAGACCATATTACAACAATATGATCAACTCCATTCATCTCCAACATCTTTCAAACCTGCATGTTGAATGAAAGAAGCATGAAATTCCACTCATCAAATGATCAATCACCAACCGATTCCTCTAGATTTCCTCAAGCTTTCTAGGCTAAGAAATCACCATAGGAGAAATTCCCAGAACTTCAGTAACCAGGAGAAGGCTTTGGCACCACTTGTTGGTATCATCAAGCCTCCACCTCCTTCAATCAACTCTGATACCACTTGTTGGGGATACAATATGGGTCTTTCATCATAGAACGAATGTCTAAGACAATAGTGCCTTAGTGATTTTTATTTTATCACTTCAAAGAAACAAACAACTATGCCATAAAAAGGAAATAGGCAAAATAAATTCCCCATTGATCCTCTAAGAAAATTAAATGCTTAACATATAACAAATTCAACACAAGATTCAAGAATATAGAATCAGACAACCATGAAAGACAAATATGTAGACACATAGATTTACATGGGGAAAACCCTTTTGGGTAAAAAACCCACCCTCCAAAAAACTCAACTCATTTGTATTATTCAGTAACAAAGTAGTTACAATACAAAATTAGAGCAATGCTCTTGAGGAGATAACATCTTGTCCATCTGGAAAAATATATAGGCAACACAAAAATAAAGAACCTCACATAGTTACAATGTCTTCAACAAACATACCATGCAGATTCCCTTTAGATCCTTAGTTGACTATCTCAGCCAGCCTCATGGCCAGCCCAGTCACTTAGCCTTCATAGGTTCACATATTTTAAGAACTCTGAGACTAAGTGTTCACAATTACAGTAATATGCAAAAACCACTCAAACTCACTCACTATCTCTCTCTCTATTCACTCATCAGGTCAACCATCACCTTTTAGTTTACATATAAAAATAATGTAATCGACTATCAAGTCTTACATTTGCATTTACACATCTCAAACAATCCCATGACTTGGTCCATGCTGCAATGTCCATTCAAACAAGTAACCGATCTACACAGATTTCATCGAGCCACCTAGGCAATAAATTCATGCTTTAATTAGGTTTTGTCTCCAGCAAGAAGTTGGCCTGCAATAACTACCTTTCACTATTTCGGTCTTTGGCCAACTAGACTACTGTCAAACTGCTACGTGTCCATATGGCATTCATTGATCGCTACAACTATCTTGTCCAATTCAGTTGACTGAGCTCCGAGCTCGTCTGACCTCTTACTGCACTATCGCCTAGCTGACCGACTCACCTCACAGTATGGTGGTGAGCTTAGCTGAGCTCACCAAAGTCTTCACCAAGCCCAAACCCACCACCTCGCACTACCGCTGCCCGGTTTGAGTCGACCCATGGTGTGGTAGTAGCCTCTAGGAAAACCACTTGCAGTCATACCACACTACCATGAGGGCTTCCAGGCCACCTTGCAGTAGGGTAGTAACTGCTAGGCCGATCGCTTGCAGTCTCACGACGGACACTATAGTGAGAGGAACCACAACCTATGGTATGGCGGTAACCACCGAGCCCAATGCTGGCTATCTCACCGTGTACACCACAATGAGAGGAACCACCACCTATGGTATGGTGGTAACCACCAAGCCCACCACTAGTGGTCTCACCGTGGACATCACAGTGAGAGGAACCACCACTTGCAGTATGGCAGCCTTACCGAGCGCAATAAGGTGGTAACCGCCAGCATAGGCTACAGGCGACCTTACTGCACCACCATGATGAGGGAACTCACTGCATGCGATAAGGTGGTAACAACCTAGATAGTCACCATGGTACCACCATGGGATGATGAAACAGCCCCAGTAAAGCGGGTGAGGTGAGTTACATGGAGAAAATTTCAAGTCCAAAAGAATATCAAGCCAGAAAGTTGAGGCAAATTTCCCAACAAAAGAAATATGTCGAGAAGATTTTTAGTTTGACCCTTATGAGGTTGTGTTTTAATCAATGCAACTATATCATCCATCATACCTTTTTTATCAGTATGTATAGGACCTTATTCAATAGTATCCATAGTATTGGTGTTTTTTCTAGAAATCCCCAATTCTAAGGAAAAACACAATGCCTAAAGAAAGGGATCAAGAGGTTAAGATAAATATCTTGCACTATCAACAAATCAAGGACAAGAAAGTCCAATGAACAAGGCTATAATAAATATTTTTCACTTTGAGCTCCACAAAACTTAGGAGGGTGATCCTATTCAAAGATCTACACATTTAATGTAACTTGCACTAAACAACACATTGCAAATTTCTAACATGTGGATGGTTCTCAAATAAATCTGTAAGGGATGTTATAAATCTCATTACATTTAGACATAATTCCTTTACACCTTCAATCAACACTAAGAATAGATAAATTAAGAGACATCTTCAATTCAAATAGACAAAGAAGTTACAAGAGAATCATTGTCAATCATAACACCTTTGTTCTTTAATCTCCATGAAGATACAAAAAAACAATAAATTAGACTTGAAAATGGAAAATATTCACTGATATTTTATATGGTGATTCCTTCTAGGGTTTTCACAAAAGAAAACACTAGACTAGTGCCTTGTCCATAATAGAGTCAAAATGAAATACCCATTTAGTAATAGCCCAAACACAAAACTAGTGACCGCTAAGCCATTACTACATTACAATAATGAGGTATCTTAAGGACATCTTTGCAACATTCTTATAAGTCTTGAATGTAATACAATATACTCAATAGTTGACTGAAAACATATTTAATATGTTCTTTGAATCAAATCCATCAATCCAACATTTATTGCAGAAAATGTGCAAAAAACCAATTATAATCGTTGATTACTTTGATTAAAAATATAATGCATACATTCTGGAGATATTATAGTATAAAATTTTTCATTATTTTCAAACTAATTTTCTTTCTATTAATAAAAATGAATTACACCATTGGAACTCTGAAATTTAAGAAACTCCTAACCTTGAGATAGTCCTATACAAAAGTTACAATATTTTCAACCTGGAGAAAACTAGAACCTCTCCAAATGAAACCAAAAATTATAGTTTAAGAGAAAATAGAAGAGAAGATAGCAACCCTAAATAGAATCCTCTATTGACACATGGCATCTCCAACTCCCTTGATTCTGAAATAGAATGGCATTTAGAAAATGCCTCTTTACTCAACATTTTCCCTCTTCTTTATCTTCATTTTCAAATCCCCTACATCATTTTAACTACTTGTAAAAGCATGTTTTCTTGGCTTCATTTTCACTTTGCAAGTGAAAAATTTACTTTTGGATAAAAACCCACTTACGGGTGATCCCACAATATTGGTTTACAATTTCTCGGAAAACTCGACACTTAACTGATTTTTTTTAACTAAATATTCACTTTCGGGCTCCTATAGTAGTTAAACTGTGACGAATTTGAAGATGATGCAAACCAGGAAAAACTTTTGTGGCGAATCTTTGCCAATTGGCGAATAATAGAAATCAGGAGCTCCAAAAGCGGTGAATAATACAAGCTAAAAGGGAGACTGAATCACCAGGTTTTTACAAAAAAAAAATTTCATCTCGATTAATTCACCATGTAAATGATGCATCATTGGAATTGATTCACCAGTAGTTTATATAGTAATTAAAAATATTAATAATATTCACTAGTAATATTGTGTAATTCTATAGAATCAAGAAGGGAATCTACTATATTTATGCCAAGCTCCTGGAAAGATGTCTGATCAAAGCTCTGTTTGATCTCCGTCATTCATTGTTGCCAATAGTTCATGACATACGTCATCATTGTTGTACTGGCAGGACATCCCTAAGTGTCCCACCGATGATGTTCACTCATGCTGATAAGGCTTCCATACTACACCTGGGGTCCACCAAGGCACAGGTACACCACTTGTATAATTCAAGAAAATCATGAAGGGAATCTAAAATATTCATGCCAAGCTCCTAGAAAGACATCTGATCAAAGCTTTGTTTGATCTCAACTGTTCATTGTTTCCAATATTTCATGACATATATCATCATCGTTGTATTGATGAGACATCCCTAAGTGTCCCACCGATGATGTTCACTCACGCCGATATTCGCTCACAGAATGAACTTGCAGCCGTCTGATTTAAAAGTTAATCGATGGTAAAATTTTCAAGTTTCATGTAGTCTTACTTTTCAAGTGATATTTTTTAAAAACACTTCATCCGTGTGTGCTCCAATGCATTTTCAATAATGAATTTATGCTTGGTGGTGAGGGGCTCTGCCCCTTGACCCCGCCTATATCGCGACAGGAGCACATCGGGGCTGCTGTCTCTGGACCTTGTGAAGGGGCGTTGCCCCCTTGACCCTCGCAAGGGGCGCTGCCCCTTGACCCCACTAGTGGCTTCCACCCTCGGGCCTCTACTTCAATATTAAAAAAAACAAAAAAATATATGGGGCAACTGTGTTGACCAACTATGCAAATTTATAAAGGAGAGATTCACCATTGTAATTAATCTTTTTAGTGATTATTCACTAGGATTCACCACTATGATTATTAATTTTACCCAATTATTCATTAAGATTCACCCAGATTCACCATGATTTTACACCTTTGCCGAGGGGGGGGTTTCTTAAAGTTATCCCTAATGCAAAATAGTGATTTGTGAAGTTTTTTCTATAGATTCTAAATATATTTTTTTCAAAATGTTTGGAATCAGATTGCACTTTTTTTTCATCTATGTCAAAAACTAGTTTTTATCAGTAAACAACATTTTTAAGGAGTGATGCTCACCGTATATAAACCATAGCTTTTTCTTGTATGATGGATAAAATTCAATTTTTTTCAAATTTAGATTTGTAACTACGATATCTAACCAGTTCATTTGGTTTCATAGTGTTTTATTCAATATTTTTTCCTTAATCAAGTTTTGAAGTCAAACCAATTACAATTTAGACATAGGCGAACTATATACAACATAATTTTTTATGTATGTATCAAAATTTAATTTTATTTATTTTTAATGGATCAAGAACATCAATACCTAGCCTGAATATATATATATTTGATAATCTTCTATTTTTTCACATGTGCAGAACAAAGAGCTTGATTTTTGGTGAAAAACCTACATTCACAAGAAATAAAAAATAAATTTAATAATTAAATTAAATTTAATTAAAATTATACTTTTTTGGAAGCTTATAATAAGGACTACATACTTACAATTTTCTTTTTTTAAATGAATTCATTTGATCCCCCAAAAGGTAAATCAAAAGTGGTTTTTTATCAACATTTTGATAGGTGTAAAGGAGACTCTATTATAAGTATGGTTTAAAAATAGTGGGGTTCTATCCAAGGGGGCTTGGTATAAGGTGGTTTGATCAAAACCTCTTCAATTGGAATCCTTTAAATAGAATGTTTCAAGGCTTAAATCATTATATTTTCTAAAAATATGTGATTTTAGAAAAAATTAGGATCTCCGAGAAAGTGTAAACCACTATTGTGGAAGCATCGTTACCCATAGCCTTTTTCTTTTTTCAAGTAAATTTTTTTTCTCAATATGCAAATATTTCACCACTGGCATTTGAAACAAGATTTAAAACACACATTTCAACAATCTGGGGCCTTCAATTGAATCTATATATAGTTTGACATTTTTTCAAACATTTGGTTTGTTATCCACCTTCTTTATACTTTGATCCTCACAAATTTTATCTCTATGTAGGTTACTCCTATTGGCACTAATAAAAAAATCACAACATTGAGAAAATCAATTCTTGACAAAATAAAATCACTTTGTTATATTTTGCAGGAGAGAGAAGCAGTCTTATGTGAGCCATAGCAAAAGAGCTATGTGCAGGTCATTTTTATTGCATTTGGGTCTTTTCCTTGCTTACTAACAGTCCACAAAAGCTTGAAATTTTGTAAATATGCTCCCAATAAATAAATAATGCATTGGGATAGCTTTTGGATGAAGAAAGAACTATATTGAACTTGCAATCAGTCTAAAAATTTGTTCCAAATGCAAAAAAAGTTATTAAATATTTTTGTTCATTCCACAAACTTAAAACAACCTCTTCATTGTGAAAAATACATTGCAAAACACATGGAAACAACAAAAAAGGATTTCCAAACCAAATTCTCCCCTAAATACTGCCTCTTAGCTCACTTCCTTGATTCCCCATGAGCTTCCTCTAGCGAAAACAATCCTCCAATGGGTTGTCGAGAAAATCATTCTCCTGAAGCAAAACAATTTGCAACAGTTTAATAAAGAATTTGAAATGCTTAATAAATACTTTAACATTTACTATGACCTTAATAAAACATTTAATAATTATCCCAGCAAGCTTCCTCACTTCCCTGTGAAGTTCCTATGATGCCAGCTCATCCTCTCTTGGGCTGGTGGGGAAATAATAAAAATATCATATAAAATAATTTTCTACCATCCAAAGTTTGAAAGAAGTCATTAAAAATTTATTTAGTTTATCTCCATGCTTTAAGAACCTCTCCTTCTCCTCTCCCCGCTTGCCTGCTAGTTTGTGCTACTATCAGCATTACTTCTCATGGGAAAGTGGGGAAAGCTTCCTTTAATAAATTTTTTAACTTTATAAAGTTCAAAACAGACATTAAAGTTTCCCTAAGATTTCATATGCATGTGAACTTCAATTTATAACATTTAAAATACTTAAAGTATTTTAAATATTGTATTTTAAAACTCTAGGAATTTGGTAAATTTTAATTGCACCTGCTAACCAAATAAAGAAAATTCACCACATACAAATCAAGACACCTGGAGCCATGATTTTTGCGAGCAACCATAAACAATTATTTAAAATATGTGTTTCAAATCATATTTTTCCCAAGCATTAGAATTTAGGTACCTCCTTTGTAAACTAACCTATAGAACATGTTCACCACAATCAATAAGCATTAAAATAATGCTTCATGTGACCTCTATTTTTTATGAAAATGGAGCTAGAGATGTTTTAGACAAAAATGAGAAATGAGTTTCCCTTAGAATTATGAAATTTAAAACTTTTTAGAACATTGCAATAAAAAAAAATTAAATAACACATCAAAACTCATCTTGGGGGTCTAAAATTGAGCAAGAATGTTATCATATGTACCAAAAAATATTCTACCAAGTAGATTTTTAATATGAGCGTTGATTTGAAAAATATCAATCGACAAAGAGGCCTTCGGGGTAGATTTGACAAGATGCAAGTGTAGGCTTTGTTTATGCACTAAAGAGGAATATCCACTTCAAAATTGAAAAATTTGAAAGTGCCATCAATGGCTCATGTTTAGGGATGCATGCCCCCTATGAGCATGGCAAGATTCTAGATATCTGGGGAGTATACTAGGTATCAACTCCATTAGTTGCTCAATAATTACTCCTTATGTTCCATTTTTTCAAACCTCATTTGATGGCCCGAGACCACCAAATGGAAAAGGGAAGTTGATATTCACCCCTATGAAACACCAATCTATTAAAGGAGCTTATCTCTTTCAATCCATACTTGCCTCTATCAGACCACAAAAACATGAATAACTTCTTTCCCACAAAAACAAGTGTCCAACTACGATTGAAAAAGTGAGAACTTGATCCTTGTTTAGCCTTATTGTCACATGGCCACCAAATGACATAGGTTGTATCACTATCACAAATTTCATTTTATGATTCTGTGGTAAGTGAAAAAACATGAGGATAATGATCATGACTATATGAAGACATAGTCTTATCATATTTACTAACTCCCTCATAATGATTAATCTTAGAAAAGATATCATGCCTCTGAAATAGTTTGCAATCTTCTTGTGTATTAGGAAAAGAATACTCACGCCTTTGTAATTCCTTCAGTTGAATTGCATCAAAGATGAGTTTATCATCATCCCAACTACATAGCCCAATCACATTATCATATGTCTCAAGGTTCAAAAAACATGAATTATTAGCATCCACAAGTCCATTGTCCACATTCAAATCATAACATTTAGAAAAGGCATTAGCATTCCAAATAAAGTTTGCCACTTCAGGTTCATAAAAATATTGTTAGCATTTGTAATGTTATTGCACAAAAACACTTCAAGTGCATGTTCATATAACTCACAATTTACTTCTGCAACAAATTTCTCACAATGAGTGTTCATAACACATTTACCATTGCAAGGAGTATCATACTCAACATTACCCCATGTTGCATCAACATGACAATTAGAAGCATATTGCTCATAAGGAAAAATATGATTTGTAGATCCATAAAAGAGGTCCTCATATGCATCTGTGTGATTGACACAATCACATTATTCAAGTGCATACTCATCATAAAGAGCTTCATTAGTTGTACCAATATTTGTCTCTACACTTTCACTTTCATGTACAACTACATCTATGCTGTCATCATTTAAATAGTGAGTAATATCTTCTAAATCAGAAAAAGGAGTGGAAGAAGGTGAAGAATCAAACAAGAAAGGAGTTCCATGTTCACCATTTATATTAGAATAATACATATGCTTTCCACAATCACCTACTTGAAATGTTTCATTTATTAAATCTCTTGCATGCATATCCTTTTCTTCATTCATGATGCTACAATAATCAATAGGTTCATATTCTTCATTTTCAATCTAAAAACCAACATTTATTTCTTCATTGCAACTACTTCTGGATGATCTCTCCAATTGAAATTCATTGCACACTTTATCATTTTCATATGATATACCACCATTCTCAAAATAATTCCTCTAATTAACATGATCCTTTCTCTTTTCATCATGGAATCTTGTATCAATGCCATACTCAATACTTGTAGAAGAGGCAGGACCAAGTGTACCATAGCACTATTGATCACACATCTCCTATTCAATTTTTTTTTCAATTCATATCCACTATCTTGTTCTTAGGAGGCTTCAAAAATGTTATCATCATTTTCTTTGTTGAAACACTTTCCACTCAAAGAGATTAATTATGCTTCCTTCTCTTGAAAGATTCATAGTTACTAAGGCTACAAAAATAATTGTAATCATCACAATGACTAGGATAAGAATGCTTCTCACCCGCTTGTATATTTACATCCACAACACTATTGTTATCACCATGAAAATATGAAACTTTAGAATAAACACAATCTTCAACTGTATATTCAAAGTCCATAGAGGAGAAAATACATTTAGTGTCATTTCCATCATTGAAGCCTTCTTTTGATACAAAAAATTGACTCCCCACCTCCATATTTTAAAGGAAAATAGGAGTGACCTCAAATGCTTCATCATGTCTCACATCTTCAACATTATGGCTGCAATATTATTTTTCATACACCTTCTCCATGGGTTTTTCAAAAAGAAAATCCTCACCGTTAAATGATGCATTATCATTATCTTCTACTACACTATCCAGATCTATTTAATTAACTCTAGAAAAAGTACCATCATATAAATGAGTTAGGAGATTAATTCCATATTTCTCTATCATTTCTTCAATCACTAAAATACATCGATATATGCATTTAAGGCTAGGGGGCCTCAAGTGAGCTAGAATGGTACTCAGACCTAGCTCACAATTCTCATAGAACAAATCAATGTGAAATGATTCATTAGGTCTTTTAGATTCTAGTATAGCAAGCAGAACTTTCATGAATCTATCATGATATTCATAGAAGGATTCACCCTCAAATCTTTCTATATCACACAATGGATCAATATATGACACAGGTTCAACCTTTTTTCAAAATTTTCTTCAAATTATTCTTGGGTATGTAGATTTATCTCGTTAGATGAGCATTCATTATTGACTTCACAAAACTAATCCATGAATAGTATTTCAAGCTCTTTCCATGAACATATGGAATGCATTAGAAAACTAGAAAACCAATATTCAGTAGTATCTTCTAAAGTATTTTAAAAAAACCTCATGATAGCATCCTCTTCTATTATTTGGTAGTCTTCTATCAAATCAAGAAAACCTTGTACATGTTGTGATGCTAACTTTTCAAGATCTCTCTAAACTTAGGTAAATACTCATTAATTCTTCTTGACATAGATTGTGGATAACCTTGGATTTTACTAAAATATAGAGGGTTATGGGTAAAAGAAAAAAATTGTGTCACACATTCGGCCAAATAAATAGTTCTGAGTGAAATATTTTTGACTAAATAGGTTTCAACCGAAACCACGTGGCCTATACGTAACACACAAGGTTTTGGTTGAATCCAAAATTTTCAATTTTTTCTTTCTCTATTTGAAATTCGATTCAATTGGATTTTTTTTAATGTGTAAGGTTTCTATAGAAAGGGTTTCGGTCGGAACCCTTTCTATCAAAACTATCTACGTGGCATCCTAGTTGGTAGCGAACTTAATTTTTTTCAAAATTTTCTGAAACTTTCAACTTTAACAGAGTATTTTTTCGGTCGGAATGATTACAAAAAATGAAAAATACCCTTTTCTAGAGCTTAGAGTGGTGAATCTAAATATGTAATTTTTTTAAATATTTGGATTAGTTTTAATATATATATTTTTTATTAGTTTTAATATATTTTATTTTTAAAATAATAAAAGTAGGTTGTTAAAGTTAAAAAAAAGGTTGATTAAAAATTAAAAAAGAAATAGTAAAACATTTTTTTTTTATAAAAAAATATGGTGCACTAGAGGAGAGAGTCTAATTTTTTTTTGAAAATGATTAAAAAAATAGATAGTAGCTGAAGTCTCATGAAAATTTTCAAATTATGACAAGTTTGACTGTAAAATATTATTATGGGAAAAATATACATCAAAATTTATTTATTTTTCCATGCACTAGATATTGAAGTTACCTATTTGGAGAAAAAAATTTAGGGAGAAATGAAGTATTTATCAATTTGTTTCATGATGTCTCGTGAGGTCACTTTTTCTAAAATTTTCAACATTCATAAATTAGCTCTTAAATTGATAAAAACAAATAATGAAAACTAGTTTTTAAAAAATCTAAAAAATTACAAGAATAAACTTCATCAAAAGTTCTACATTTCATTAGTTTACATCATTCCGAAATTCAAAACATAAAGACCACTTTTATGTGGTCGAAGTTCAGAATTTTGTTGTTGTTGGCCGATTCCTTTATAAAGTGTGACACAGGTTTATGGTTTTACCCTTATATCTTTCACTAGTGAACACCTTTCTTTGAGAAAATGGTTGTGTTTTAGGCGTGACATTACAAATTGTACATGGAGAACTAGGATAATAATACATATTTGAAAATAAAATTTATTCCCTCTACAACTATTCAATTCTCAATATCCCTTTATTATAGTGCTCAATTTCACTAAATAAGGGGACCAAAGTTTTCTAGGACCTTCAATCTAGGTCTTCATATATAGATTTATGCTTCTTGAAAACTAAAATAAGATAAATACTTGGGTATGTTGCAATTGCTGCAAATTCTTCTTCCTGACTAAAACCATTTATGGATCTGAAAATTTCTTCACATCTTCATCAAGTTCTTTTAACAGAGTCACCACCTCTCTTCATAGAGGACTGCACTGCAAGCTATATGAAGCTCTTTCAAAGATGAATTTCATTCTCGATCTTCCCGAAGAACAGAGTCGCACATAGATTCTCTGAAATCTACTACAAAACAACCACTTCTAGGTCTGGAAAATTCTCAATATTTGAACTAGATATTTAGGTTCACCAAATTCTTAAATTTATGCAAATGAATATTCTTCTAATTTTTCACAACAGAGTCACTAATCTGTTGGTGTTTTTCCTGCAACCCCCAATTCTAAGGAAAAACACAATGCCTAAACCAATGGATCAAGAGGCTGAGATGAAGGTCTTTCACTATCAACAAATCAGGGACAAGAAAGGCCAGTAAACAAGGCTATAATCATCCTTCTTCACTTTGAGCTCCACAAATCTCAGGAGAGTGTTCCTATTCAAAGATTTGTATATTTAATGGAACTTGCACTAAGCAAGACATTGCATATTTCTAACATGTGGTTGGTTCTCAAATAAATGTATAAAAGATGTTATACATTTCATTACATTCAAATATAATCCCTCTACACCTTCAATCCACACTGAGAATAGATAAATTAAGAGACATCTTCAATTCAAATACACAAAGAAGTTACAAAAGAATCATTTTCAATCATAACCCATGTGTTCTTTAATCTCTATGAAGATACAAAAAACCTAATAAATTAGAATTGAAATTGGAAAAGATTCATTGATACTTTAAATGGTGATTCCTTCTATGGTTTGCACAAAATAAAACACTAGACCAGTGCCTTGTCTATAACAAAGTAAAAATGAAATACCCATCTAGTAATAGCTCAAACAAAAAATCAATGACTATTAATCCATTACTGCATTACAATAATGAGGTCTCTTAAGGACATATCTACAACATCTTATAAATCTTGAATACTATACAATATACTCAACATTTGACTTAACACATATTTAATCTGTTCTTTGTTCAAAATCCATCAATATAAACATTTATTGTAGAAATATATGCAACAAAAACTATTATAGTCCTTGATTTCATTGATTAAAAATATAATGCATACATTGTAGAGACATTACAGTATGACATTGTTCATGATTTGCAAGCTGATTTGCTTGCCATTAAGAAAAATGAATTACACCATTGTAACTCTAAAATTTAAAGAACTCCTAACCTAAAGATAATCTTATACAAAAATTACAATATCTTCAACCTAGATAAAACTAGAACCTCTCTAGATGAAACCAAAAATTACATTTGAAGAAAAAAGAGAAGAGAAGATAGAAGCCCTCAAAAGAATCCATCGTTGACACATGGCATCTTTAGCTCCCTCAATTCTACAACATAATGCACTTATAAAATACCTCTTTACTCTCCATTTTCCCTCTTCTTTGTCTTCATTTATAAATCATGTGCATCATTTTACTTGCTTATAAAAACATGTTTTCTTGGATTCATTTTCACTTTGCAAATGAAAAATACTACTTTAGGGTAAAAACCCACTTATCTATGTGCCTTTTTCTTTTTGCAAGTAAAAAAAATTTCCCAATATGCAAATATTTCACCACTGGCATTTGAAACAAGATTTAAAACACACATTTCAACTATCTGGGGCCTTCAATTGAATTTGTATTTAGTTTGATATTTTTTTAAACAATTGGTTTGTAACCCACCATAGTTATACTTTGATCCTCAAAAATTCTATCTCTATGTAGCTTACTCCTATTGATGCTAAGAAAACAATCAAAACATTGATAAAATCAATGCTTGACAAAAGAAAATCACTTCCATATATTTTGCAGTAGAGAGAAGACAATATTATTGTAGCTATAGCGAAAGAACTATGTGTAGGTCGTTTCTATTGCATTAGGGTCTTTTCCTTTCTTACTAACAATCCATGGAAGCTTGAAATGCTGAAAATATTCTCCCAAGAGATAGGGAATACATTGGGAAAGCTTCTGGATGAAGAAATAATTGTATTTATCTTGCAATCACTCTGAAAATTTGCTCGAAATGCAAAAAAGGTGATTAAATGTTATCTGCTCATTCCATAAACTAAAAACCACCTCTTCACAGTAAAAAATACATTGCAAAACACAAGCAAACAATAGCAAGGAGTGCTCAACCAAATTCTCCCCCAAATACTACCTCTCATCTCACTTCCTCTAGCGGCAACAATCCTCTAATGGGTTGTCGAGAAAAGGATTCTCATGAAGTAAAAAAAATAGCAACAGTTAAATAAAGCATTTTAAATGCTGAATAAAAACTTTAACATTTATTGTGGCCTCAATAAAACATTAATAATTCTCATAGAAAGCTTCCCCGCTTCCCCATGAATTTCCTGTGACGTCAACTCATACTCCCCTTGGCTGGTGGGAAAACAATAAAAAGAGAATATAAAATAATTTTCTTCCATCCAAAGTTTATTAAAAATTTATTTAATTTATCTCCATGCTTGATGCACCTCTCCTCCTCTCTTCGCTTCCCCGTCAGTTTTTTCCAATTTATAACATTTTACAAATTTTAATTTCACCTATGGACCAAATGGAGAAAACTCACCTTGTGCAAACCAGGACACCTAGAGCCATGATTTTTTGTGAGTGACCATAAGAAAATATTTAAAACATGGGTTTCAAGTCATATTTTTCTCAACCATTAAAATCTTGGTACCTCCTTTGTAAACTGACATGTAAGACGTGTTCATAGCAACCACAAACATTAAAATAATGCATCATATGACCTCCTTATTTTATGAAAATTTATCTAGAGATGTTTTAGACCAAAATGCGAAATGGGTTGCCCTTAGAATTGTGAAATTTACAATTTTTCAAAACACCAATTTTAGTCCAATTGCGATCAAAAAACAATTAAATAACCCATCAAAACTCATCCTGGAGGCCTCAAACTAAGCAAGCATGTTACCATATGTACCAAAAGACATAGAATATTTTCAATATGAGCTTTGAGTTGCAGAATATTAATAAAAAAAGAGGTCCTTCAAGGTAGATTTGACAAGCCTAAGCTATGTCGATGCATTAAAGAGGTATATCCACTTCATGTTTACAAAATACTAGTGCCATCACACAGGACCTTGTTCAATAGTATCCATTTTTTCATCATTTGTGTCAAAATTCATCAAATCATTCTTCCTAGTTTCACTAGCTTTGACAAATTAAATAGTATGATTCGACATGGTGTTGGTAAATATTTTAAAAAATTGGTTGGTAGTGTTGCAAGTATGGATGTGTTTGGTGGTGTTTTCATTAATGTTGTCATTGATGTAAACATAGTTCAGATTGAGCATAGATGGTATTTGTATAGTTGATATACTGTAGAAGTGCTTAGATTACATGGAGCTATATTTATGAAGCTATAGTTGTGTTTTTGCCAAGTGATTTTGAGAAAGTTCTAGAAATAATGAAAGCAATGTTAAAGTGTGTTTTGAGTGTGCTCTGGTATTGTTCTATAGGTTTCTTCTATGTTAATCTTATGTTTGTGTGGATCTATAATTATGTTCATAATCTTCAATGGATCGTATATCCTGAGTTTTAACTTTTGGGTTGATGAAGAGTAGAAGACGAGTTCACTGGCATGTGAACTGGTTTGACATAATTATTTGTTTGTGGACTAGGAGAAATGTTTTGGATCCACAGTCTTCTGATATTTGGTTTCAAATCTTGTGGATTTGGGAGATGACTCTTTCTAATGGTTTCTATGTTTTGACAAATTTTCTTGTGGTTTGGCGCTCTAGAAGACCTGCTCCAAAGCTCCAGTGTTTTTTTTGGTTGGTAGGGATGGACTAGTGAAGAGTTCTCTATGAATGAAGTTTGTTGTAATTGTTGTGGATGTACCTAGGTCATTTATAGAGATGGTAAAATGTCCAGTGAACCGTGTTGAGAGATCCACCTATGATTATCTTGCTGGAGATGTGTGTACTTCAAAGATCATTGGTGTTTTCATTAGGTTTGGCTGACCTGGTGTCTACACGTTACATTAATATTTTGCATGAACTTAAGAGAGTGTGTTCTTGATTCAAGATTTTGATTGCATCCTAAATTAAATATGTAATTGGTCCTCTCTCATTCTTATCCACCACTAGAATTTTGAGTAATCGACCTAGTTTGAATTTGTAATTTTGAAATTGTTAGCTAACCTTGGTGAATGTTTCTAAGGTTGAAGATGGTATAAAAGAATATCAAGTTGTGGGGAATTTCATATCCATCATCCACAAATCAAGAAACTAAGTGAAGTGTACAAACACATGTGAAAAATAGAGAGTGGAAGAGCGAATTGAGGCAAGAGTAATTTAAGGTGTTAAATTCCTGAAAAACAGTGAGTTGATAGCATCTACAATCTTCTGATTAGGTTGCGAATGTGTGGAACCCTAGTGGTGGATCTTCCTTTATCTCTTTTTATTTTTTCTGTAGGTAGCAAGCCTCCTATCTAAATAGTGATTCCTTTAAAGGCAGTGAGCCCTTGCATTTGGGTAGTGAGCCTTTGTATTTGGTATTGGATTACTAATATATTGTGAGTTAATCCTCACCATTTTTTTTCTCTCATTGGGTTTTCCACGTAAATTTGGTGTCTCTCATGTTTTCTTTTTGTTAATTGCATTTCATGTTCACAATTAATAATAGATTGAAATTAAGGTGAAAAGATTAAGTTTATAAATAAATTTATTTGATACAATAGATTCACCCCCCTCTTAGTTGTCTTCTGAATTTCAAAAGATTGGTATCAAAGCTTTGGTTCCTCAGTGAAAATCTTAATCGCTTGAGGTAGATCAAATGGTGCACAAGTTGCAAATTCCTATTTTTGATGAAGTTGATTATAGTGATTGGAAAGAATAGATGAGAAGTTATCTAATTTCACTTATTTTCAATACCTAGAAAGTTGTGGAGACAGTACGTGATACCAACAACTAGTGCTTCCTTTGCTGATGATATTACAGCTTTTAAAGAGAATGAAAGAGCAAGGTATGGTATCTATAGTGCTTTATCTAAAACTAAAAGAAAAAAAGTTATTTCTCTAGCTATTGCTCATGAATTATGGAAAAAATTGAAATACATATATGAAGGGAATGATAGAGTAAAGTTGTCAAATAAACTAACTGCCAATTAAAAATTTGAGAACTTGAGAATGAAAGATGGAGAAAACATTCCAAGCTATTATCAAAGAGTTGAACTTATAGAAACATAAATCACAAATCAAGGTGGTACCATGATAGATGAAGATATAATTGAGAATATCTTGATGACCTTACCATATAATTATAGTGACAAATTATCTGCTCTTGAAGAAAAATATGATCTAAAGACAATTACTAAAGACCATCTATTTGGTGTCCTGACTACATTTGAAATGAGAAAATTTGCAAGAGATAAGGTAATACAGTCATGGTAGGAGGGTCCTCAAAGAGAAAATTATAGACCATGCAGTAAGAGTTACACAAAATAAGCCACACATAATATGGAGGAAAATGCATATTCAAACATTCTTATTATCATAAATTTCAATTACAATTAACCAACAACATTCGGTTTCATAGATTAGGCTCACAGGCCTGATATGACATGTTAAGAATACAATATTCCTATATGCTCCTTATTGTGAGCCAAAAACATACATATCAAATCCAATATTCAATTCTACTTCTTATCCTAATGATCTATTACAATAATTTATATCACACCCGAGATCTCGAATCATTAATGTCGGCCAAAGATCATTACAATCTCCGATGAAGGAAATGTAATGTGCATGAAATAGGTCATCCTTCAATTTGAATTTCTCCTTGGAAGGTGAATATGATGAAGTGTGGACCTAAATTAAGGTCAAGGACACTCCACAGAACAATTTGAAACACAACACGAGGATTCACAAGTTACGAGAAGGATCCATAAGAGATCAAATTAGTCATTAAGCTCGAAACTGCTTCGGTGCTCTGTTCCAGAAACTATCACTTAATGTGTAAGCGATATCTTGCTAGAAAAAGATCCAATTATTCAAAAATATTGGAATAAGGAAAATGAATATTTCCATGATGAAAACATAGATCCACAGGGTTTGGTGAGCAAATATGATGAAATACTAAATCTTCCAACTTGAATTGAACAAAAACTGAACAAGAACAAAACTTAAATGAAAATATTTTTGGTTGATGCAAGATTGCAAAGAACCAATGATGCTCCTACATCAGACATCTAGGGTTATTTGAAAATTGAGTCCCTCACTTTTCTAGGGCTAAAGGAAAACCAATATGGTATACCTCAACCTGAGAAATCCAAGAAGAATCCTCCACTGTTCCGCCTTTCCACTTTACAAGATATTATTTGTACTATCTTCCACGCATTTTACTTCCATCTCTAATCTCCAAGATCTCTTCTATCTCATTTGATTGTTGTTTAAGAAACTATTTCTCCAATTTTGCTTTACTATTTTCACTGAATTCCACTTCATGGTACTGATGTAGGTCTACCATTTTGAATATAGGTGATATACCCATTCCATCAGGTAACTCTACTTCATATACATTTCTTGAATCAAATTTATTCAAAATCTTATAGGGTCCAAACTTCCTCATTTCGAGATTATTGTATGTGTCAACTAGAAATCTTTCCTTCCTCAAATATACCATCACTTCATATCCAAATTTGATCTCCTTATGTCTCCTATTTTCATCTACTCGCTCCTTATACTTATAGTTCATATCTTCCAATTGTTATTTTACTTGAGTATGCACTTTCTTCATATGTTCTACAAATTCCTCTACTTCTACACTCCTTTTATCTTCCTTATTGATGTCTCGCAACTCTGATATACCTCTAGGATGAACTCCAATAACAATCTCAAAAGGTGTATTTCTAATACTCCTATTCATTGAATTATTGTAAGAAAACTCTACTTATGCAAGGACTAAATCCCAACTCCCGATCTTCTCCCCAACCAAACATCTCAGCAAATTCCCCAAACTCCTATTTACTACCTTTTTTTTTCCATGAATTTGTGGGTGAAAAGTAGAACTAAACTTTAAATTTGTCTTTAACTTCTTCCAAAGTGTCCTCCAAAAGTAACCAGCAAACTTTGTATCTCTTTCTGAAACAATACTCCTAGGTAATCCATGCAATCTGACTACTTCCTTGAAAAAAGGTTCTGCTACATATACTATATATGTTGTCTTCTTACAAGGTATGAAATGTTTGATTTTAGAAAATCTATACACCACCACAAATATAGAATCATTACCTCTCTTTTTCTTCGACAAAGCAAGTATGAAATCCATACTGATATCCTCCCAAGGTCTCTCTAGAACTGTCAAAGTCTTATACAAACCAACATCCTAACTTCTCCCTTTTGTAGCTGGACAAACTCTACAACTTTGCATAAGTTTCCTAACATCCTTATGAATTTGTGGCCAAAATTAATTCTCACTTACCAATGCTACTAAATTATCAATTCCAAAGTATCTTGCTAATTATCCATTATGTTTTTATTTCACCAAAATATCCCTCATTGAACTCTAGGGTATACACAATTGATTCCCTTTGAACACCATATCCTCCTGAATGAAATAATCCAACCACTAATTGGTATCCTCTAAGACTGGTTCTTTACAAGCTCTCCAAGGTTCTGCAAAATTAGGGTCTTCCTCAAACAAGTTCTTCAATTCATCAAAGCCTAATACCTCCACTATTATTTCTACTAGTAAATTCCTTTTCCCACTCAAAGCATCAACAAATCTATTTGACTTCCCACTCCTATGTTTCAAAACAAAAGTATAGATCTGCAAGAATTCCACCCATGTCATGTGTCTCTGATTCAACTTACCTTGACTATTCAAATACTACAATGCCCAATGATGTGTATACAACATAAAGTCCTTAGGAAACAAGTAATGTCTCCAATTCTACAAGGCTTGAACTATGGCATAAAAATCTTGTTCATACACTGAATACCTTTTCCTAGCATCATTCAATTTCTCACTGAAATAAGAAATGGGTTTCCCTTCTTGACTCAATACATCTCAAATTACATTTCCGCTTGCATCATAGTCTACTTGAAATACCTTATTAAATTTTGCTAAATCCAACACAGGCTGCTTAATCGCCTTCTATTTCAATAGCTCAAAACTATGATCTGCTCCAGATGTCCACCTAAAATATTTCTTATCCCCTCTCATTGTTTCTATAATAGGACTTCAAATACAACTAAAATTCCCAATGAAATTTCAGTAGAAACTAGCCAATCTATGAAATTATCTTACATCTCCAATTCTTTCCAATGTAGGCCATTCAACAATTACTCTTACCATCTTAGGATCCATCTCTAATCCATCAACATATATCACAAATCCTAGATATACCAATTATTTCTTCATGAAACTACACTTCTTAATGTTTATCAACAACTGCTCTTCTCTCAACCTCTACAAATCTTAACTTATATGCAAGAAGTATTCTTCTCTATTCTCACTTAAAATCAAGATTTCATCCAAATAGACAATCACAACTTACCCAAGAATTTCTTCAATACCTCATTCATCAGCCTCATGAAAGTACTCGGTGCATTTGTTAGTCCAAAACACATGACCAACCACTCATACAATCCTTCATTTGTCTTCAATGTTTTCTTCCACTCATCCCCTTCTGTGATTCTGATATGATTTTATCCACTCTTCAAATCTATCTTTGTAAAGTATTTAGCTCCACTCAAAAAATCCATAATGTCATCCATCCAAGGAAAAGAAAATCTATACTTCACTATGATTTTGTTTATGGCTCTAGAGTCTGTACACATCCTCCATTATCCATCCTTCTTAGGTTCTAGCACAATAGGTATTGCACAAGGACTTGAGATTTCTATGATCAAACCCTTCCTCAACAACTATTGCACTTGTCTATTCAACTCTTCACTCTCTTTCGATGTCATCCATTGTGCTGCTTTATTAGGAAAAATAACTCTAGGAATCAAATCCATACAATGAATAATACTCCTCATAAGTGGCAATCCATAAAGTATATTATCTGAAATGATAGCTTCATATTCTTCCAGAAACTCCTTTATCTCCTTCGATTTTTGTTTTGCATGCTTCAAATCTTCAACCTTCTTACGAATCAAGGCATAGCACGTGTTCTCATGTTTCAGTCCATCAAGAAATCTCCTTCCGTCAACTAGACAAATTCAAGCATTCATACAAACCTCAACTTTGGGAACATACTCCAATGGAAATAGATTCTACTTCATTCCATTAGCAACAATGGTATAGGTATTCTTATTTCCATCATGAATAGCCTATCTATCATACTACCAAATCCTTCCCAACAAAACATGGCATACATCCATAGGCATGATATCAAAAAAAACTTCATCATGATAATTTCCTATCTTCAATTTCACCAAACATTATTCACATACCAATATCTTATGCTCATCTTAAATCCATTCTATCAAATAGGGCTTCGGTTGTTTCAATATTTCCAGCTTCAATTTGGTCACCATTTCTTCAAAAATGAGGTTTTCAAAGCTTCCACTGTCAATAATCACTCAACAACATTTACCAGCTACCTTGCATCTAGTTCAAAACAAATTCTTTCTCTGCAACAATTTATGCTCCATGTCACTTTGACACAATACTCTTCTATTGACCAACACTTCTCCCTCTTCCAGTTTATTAGATGATCCGATATGATCCTCTTGAGCAAAGTTTGTTCTTCTACTATTCTCTATGTTTTTGTTTGTCTCTCCCAAATTACATTCAAATGCTCTATGTCCTCCACCACACTTAAAACAAGTTTCCCTAAATACTCTTTTCTCCTACCCTCTATCACCTTTTCTATAACCCTCATTCTGGTAACCACCATATCCTCCTCTCTAGTAAGAGTTTCCATCATCTCTATGGTATAGATTATCATTCTTGCTGACTTCCTTATCTTTATTCTGATCTATGAAAGATCATCTTCCTCCTCCAATAAAAAATCATCCTCTCTGGAATCTTCCACCTCTTCCTCTTTGTCTCTTCTCATGTCTTTTATTCATCTTCTCTTCTTCTTTTAGGGAACATTGATATGCCTCCTCTACACTCAACAACTTATTCAAACTGATCTCATCTTGTATAGATGGCTTCAAACCATTCACATATCTAGCTAATTGCTTGGTCTCATCCTACAAATGTCTAGATTTGATATTGAACTTGTAGAAATCCTCAATATACTATTTCACACTTGACTCCTTCTGCTTCAAATTCTGCAACTTTTGGAACAAATTGGTCTGATAGTCTACGGGCATAAAATTTGTCTTTAACTTAATCACCATCTGATCCCATGATTTTACCTTCTCCTTCCTTATTCTTTTCCTATTTTTCTACAAATTTTCCCACCAAAGGGATTCATTTCCTTTCAAATTTGTACAATAAAATTTCACCTTCTTGTCTTTGGTGGTACCTTCAAAATCAAAATCCTTCTCCATCTCCATTATCCAACCAAGCAATTCCTTTGAATCCAACTTACCACTATAATCTGGTGGATTGAAATGTGGTTTAGTATTTACTCTGGTTACAAATCTTATGAACCTCTCTTCTCCCTGATTGAGGCTAAGTTGATTTTCTCTTTCCCCTTCTTCCTATTCTTCTACCTCTTCATCACTCACATTATCAACTGATCGAACTCTCCTCTGGGTCATTTCGACTGCTTCTAATCTAGCAACAATTCCTCTCAACATTGTCGTTATAGCTGGGTCTACATTTCTATGCACTTCATATCCTCTACCATTTCTTCTTCCTGCCATGATTACACAAGTCCTCTATAGTTGGAAGTTGGATCCTCATTCCACCACCTCAGAACAAATATTCAATAGGACTTCACAAACTCTGACGATACCTCACAGAAAAAATCTTGCTTTGATACCAATTTGGTGCAATCACGGTAGGAGGGTCCTCAAAGAAAATAGTCCAAACCATGCAACAAGAGTTACACAATAAAAGACACTTAGAATATGGAGGAAAATTAAGATTCGAACATTCTTAGTATCATAAATTTCAATTACAATCAACCAACAACATTTGGGTTCACAGATTGGACTCACACACCTGATATGACATGTTCAAAATATAATATTCCTATATGCTCCTTATTTCATGATGAAGTATTACATATCGAATTCAATATTAAATTATACTTCCTATCCTAATGATCTATTACAATGATTTATATCAGACCCGTGATCTAGAATCATCTGCATCGGCCAAAGATCATTACAATCTCTGATGAAGGAAACATAACATGCATGAAATAGGTCAGCCTTGAATTTGAAGTTCTCGTTGGTAGGTGCATATGATGTAGTGTAGACCTAAATTAAGTCGGGGACACTCCATGGAACAATTTGAAACACAATGCAAGGATCCGCAATTTACAAAAAGGATCCACAACAGATCAAATTAGTCGTTAGGCTCGAAACTATTTTATGTTATGTTCCAAAAATTATCACTAATCTGAAAGTGATGTCTTGCCGAAAAAAGATTCAATCATTCAAAAATCTTGGAATAAGGGAAATGAACTTTTTTGCAATGAAAACATAGATCCACAGGGTATAGTGAGAAAATATGATTAAATACTTAATCTACCAACTTGAATAGAACAAGAACTAAACAAGAATAAAACTGAAATGAAAATATTTTTGGTTGAAATAGGAATGCAAAGAACCAAGGATGCTCTTGCATCATAAGGAGAAGACTAAAACAACCTTTACAACACTGAATATAGGAGATGATTCAAATGATGATGATGCAGAATATTTGGAAGCAAATTTCATAAGGAGATTGAAGAAAGGTACTGGTATATACAAAGGTAAGTTGCCTTTTATGTGTTTGAATTGTGGAAATATTGGTCATTATGCACCAAGATGTCCTAATAGAGCTAAACAAAAGAAGAATGAGGATAATAATAACAATCAAAAACAAAAAAAGGATAGGAAGCTCCAAAAATTGTATTATGTTAAAGAAGATGCAGGAATTTTTGATGATGAATCTAATTTTGAGGAAGATAAAGATGATTTTTTTTTTCTAGCCCTAGACAATAAATTTGTATCTACTAACCATGGAATATATATGAAGGAATCTAGTCCAGAGAGAAAGAACGATGAAATAGAAGGTACTCTAGTGACTGCTTTTCATGCCAGACAAGATGAATACTTTTGGGTAATTGATAGTTGATGTTCAAATCATATGACTAGAGATAAGAGTAATTTTACTAAACTTGAGAAGTATGATGGAGGAATAGTCATGTTTGGAGATGACTCTGGTGCTAACATTGTTGGTAAGGGAACAATTATCTTTTATGGAAAACATAATACTGACAATGATTATTATGTAAATGACTTAAGGAATAATCTCTTAAGTGTTCGACAAATGTGCAACAAAGGTTTTAAGCTTGTGTTTCAGGATAACACTTGTGAGATTAGAAAAAGATCCAAAACTGTGGTAGTAGCTAGAAGAAGAACTCGTGAAAACATCTATGAGCTTAAGTGTGGTGATGGGACATGTGTATTTTGATAATTTGATTAGGATCAATTCTAGGGAAGTTGTTAGAGATCTTCCTAGAATCATAAAGCCTTGAAATTCAATTTGCAGAAGTTGCCAGATGGGACAAAAAAAAACAATTTTAAATGAAAGGATCAATCATCTACCAGAATGCTAGAATTAATCCATATAGACCTCTATGGTCCTACAAGAACAACAAGCCTAAATGGTGAGAGGTACTTTATTCTCTTGATTGATGATTACTCTAGGATGACATGGGTTACATTTCTTAAAGAAAAGGCTCATGCTCTTGATAGATTCAAAGTGTTTAGGGAAAGAGTAGAAATTAGGAAAACTTGAGAATTAAATGTTTAAGGTCTGATAGAGGTGGAGAATTTACATTTGGTGAGTTCAATTCATTTTGTGAAGAGCATGGAATAAAAATACATTATTATGTTCCTAGAGCCCCTCAACAGAATTGAGTTGTGGAAAGAAAGAACCAAATTGTTCAAGAGGCTACTAGAACTATAATGAAAGAAGGAAATATTCTTAATGTGTATTGGAGAGAAGAAATCCACACTATTTTTTACATTCTTAACAAAGTTCAGATCAGAGGTAACAACACTAAGACTCCTTATGAGTTATTGACTAGTAAGACTCCTACTATGATATACTTTAAGGTGTTTGGAAGTAGATTTTATATTAGAAGAGATTAATAAAATCTTGGAAATTCAAATAACAACAAGGCTTACAGATGTTTTAAAAAGAGATTGGGGAAAATAATTGAAAGTCCTAATTTAAAGGTTGATGAATCTATGTATAGACTAGTGGAAATAAATTAAGTTGAACCTAATGATCCTATCTATGTACAAATACAAGAAGAAGAAAAGGAAGAGACTCTAGAACATGCACCTAAGACTCCTAAATATGTTTAGATAAATCATCTGATGGAATAGATAATTGGAGACAAAAGTGAAGGAGTGAAGACAAGAAGCAAAGTGGTTGACATAAACTTGTGTTTACTTTCTAAGATAGAACCTAAAAATGTGAGTGAAGCATGTAATGATGAAAGCTATGTTAGGGTAATGAAAGAGGAACTACAATAGATAGAGAAGAATGAGACATGGAAACTAGTTCCTAGACCTGCAAACAAGAATGTAATTTTTTCAAAATGTGTATTCAGAAACAAGAAAAATGAAGATAGTGAAGTGGTAAGAAATAGAGAAAGACTTGTATGTAAAGGATATTCATAGGTTGAAGGAATATATTTCGAAGAAATTTTTTCACCTGTAGTAAGAATGGAGGCCATTTATTTGTTCTTGGCATTTTCAGCTCATAAAAACTTGAAAGTATATAATATGGATGTCAAGTCTGCATTTCTGAATGGAGAACTGGAAGAAGAAGTATATATGGAGCAACCAAAAGGTTTTCAATTTTTTGACAAACCGAAAGGGTTTGTAAGTTAAATAATGCATTATATGAACTTAAACAAGCTCCTAGAGATTGGTATGCAAGATTGGATAGATACTTGACAAAGAAAGGATTTAACAAAGGGTCCACAAATAGCAATCTTTACTTCAAGGTTGAGAAAGGAAAGATACTTATAGTTGTGGTATATGTTGATGGCATCATGTTTTGTGGAAATTAAGGTATGTGTAAGATATTTTCTGAAGAGATGCAAAAAGAATTTGAAATGTCTATGGTTGGTGAACTGAATTTCTTCCTTGGACTTCAAGTAAACCAAACTGACAAAGGGATATTCATCTCACAATCCAAGTATGTTAAAAAACTGATAAAGAAGTTTTGAATGGATGAATCCAAACCGGTTTGTACCCCTATGGTATTTGGATGTATGTTGAGTAAGGATGATCAATATGCTAAAGTTGATGAGAATGTATAGATCCATGATTGGTGGATTGTTGTATCTTACTATTACTAGACCTGATATCATGCATGTAGTATGTTTAGTTGCAATATTTCAAGAAGAACCTAAGGAAGCACATGTTACACCTATGAAGAGGATATTCAAATATCTTAAAGGAACTCTAGATTATGGGCTATGGTATCCAAAGGATAATGATTTCACATTGAATGCCTACACTAATGTAGATTGGGTTGGTTGTGTAGATGACCAGAAGAGTACAAGTGGTATTGAATTCTTCCTTGGAGGAAGATTAGTTTCATGATTGAGCAAGAAACATGATTCATTTTCTATATCCATTATAGAATTAGATTATATTGCAGCAACATCCTATTGTACACGGGTACTTTGGATGATGCAAACCTTGATGGAAATAGGTGTGGTGAGTGATGAACCTATCTCTATATTTTGTAACAATACAAGTGTTATAAACATTTTAAAGAATCAAGTGATGAATTCTAGAAAAAAGCACATATCTATCAAGTATCACTTCTTGAGGGAGAAGGTATTGAAGAATGAAGTTAGACTTGAATATGTACCTACCAAAGAACAAGTTTCAAACATATTCAGTAAGGCCCTTCTGAAGCATAGTTTCTAGTATCTTAGAGGGAAGTTAGGGGTTACTACCCCTCCTTTAAACTAAGTGCACATAGAGGTGCACCAGTCTAGTGGATTGACAGACTCTTTTGTTTTGGACTGATGATTGAGCTCTACTCCTCAGGAAGAGTAGAGAAGTACATTGTTATACTATGTGATGTGGGTGTACTCCTTAGGGCAAGTGAACAGAGCTTTATATGGAAATAATTTCCTTTGTCATTGATGTCAAAGGGGAAGAGAGAATCATGTGAAAATTTTATGCTTGGCAAGCTGTCACTTCTGGAAATCATGTATGATGTCTTTGATGGTTTTTGCACATCATGTGTTCCCATCAATGACAAAGGGGGAGATTGCTCCAAGTATGGATGTGTTTTGTGGTTTTTTCACTAATGATGTCATTGATGTCAACAAATTTCAGATTGCGTACATATGGTATTTGTATAGTTGAGATACTGTAGAAGTGCTTAGAGTACATGGAGCTATATTTATGAAGTTGTAGTTGTGTTTTTTCCAAGTGCTTTTGAGAAAATTTGAGAAATAATGAAAGCAACATTAAAGTGTGTTTTGTTTGTTCTCTGGTATTGTGCTCCATATTTATTTTGTGTTAATGCTATGCCTATGTAGATCTATAAGTATGTTCATAAGCTTCAATGGATCGTATATCTTGATTTTTAGCTTTTGGGTTGATGGAGAGTAGAAGATGAGTTCATCGACATGTGAACTGCTTTGATAGAACTATTTGTTTGTGGAATACGAGAAATGTTTTGGCTCCATAGTCTTTTGATATATTTTTTTAGATCTTGCGGATCTGGGAGATGAATCTTTCTAATGGTTTCTGTGTTTTGACAAATTTTCTTATGGTTTGGCGCTCTAGAAGACCTACTCCAGAGCTCCTATTTTTTTTCTGGTTGGTCTAGATGGACTCGGGAAGAGTTCTATGTGAATGAAGTTTGTTGTAATTTTTGTGGATGTACTTGAGGTATTCGCAGAGATGGTAAGTTTTTTGGTGTAGTGTGTTGATGGATCCATGTGTGGTTATCTTGTTGGAGATGCATGTACTTCAAAGATCATTGGTGTTTTCATTAGGTTTGGCCGACTTGGTGTCTACACATTACATTAAGATTTTACATCGACTTAAGAAAGAATGTGCATGATCCAAGATTTTGATTGGGTACTAAATTAAATATGTAATTTTTCCTCTCTTATTCTTATCCACCATGGGAATGTTGAGTTACTAACATAGTTTAAATTTGTAATTTGAAATTGTATAGCCGACCTTGGTGAATGTTTCTAAGGTTGAAGATGGTATAAAATAAAATAAAGTTGTGGGGAATTTCATATCCATCATCATGAATTGACAAAGTGAGTGTAGTGTACAAACAAGTGTTAAAAGGAGAGAGTGGAAGAGATAATTGAGGAAACAATACTTTAAGGTATTAGATTTGTGAAAGTAGTGAGCTTATTGCATCTACAATATTTAGATTAGGTTGTGAATGTGTGGAACCCTAGTGGTGGATCTTTATTTATTATTATTTTTTTTCTATAGGCAGTGAGCTTGCTTTCTAGATAGTAATTCCTTTCAAGGTAGTGAGCCCTTGCATTTGGGCAGTGAGCCTTTTGTATCTTGGAAGTGAGCCCTCTAGCAATGAGCCTTTGTATCTAGTATTGCATTTTTACTATATTGTGAGTTAATCCTCACTTTTTTTTTCCCTCATGGGGTTTTCCACATAAATCCAGTGTCTCTAGTGTTTTCTTTCTATTATTTGCATTTCATGTTCATAATTAATAATAGATTGAAGTTAAAGTGAAAATATTAAGTTTATAAATAAAGTGATTTAATACAATTGATTCACCACCCCTTCTTAGTTGTCTTTTGCATCTCAATAGGGAGGGGCAACAAAAGTATTTCCTTGACCATTAACACCTCCAATTTGAATTCAACTAGAATCAATGAGGTCTTGCACAAGATGTTTAATATTCTTACAGTATATTTTATTATGTCCATTTCTTTGGTGATAATGGCAATAGGAATTTGATCTAAAGTTTAGAGGTAAAGGCTCATTAGGATCAACTATTTTAATGGGAGGTAAGTAGATCATTTTATGTTCTAGAAGTTGTAACATTGAGTTATGGAGGGTATCAGGTAAGGGAGTAAACTGTCTTCTTTATATTAGCTACTTGGGTATCAACATGTTGAGTCGGTTGAGGTGGATTTAGTTGAAGGAGGCCTTTATTCTTGAACCAAACATAAAATAGGGGAGGGGATACCTTCCTATTCTATCTAGGTCATTCAAATATGTCCTAAGAACCCTAATGAGATTGACTATCAACCTATCAAGGTGAGTCAATACACAATTAGGAAGACTTGGGAGGGGGCCTTTATTCTTGAACTGAAGATAAAATAGGGGAGGGGATACCTTCCTATTCTATCTAGGTCATTCAAATATGTCCTAAGAACCCTAATGAGATTGACTATCAACCTATCAAGGTGAGTCAATACACAATTAGGAAGACTTAGGAGGTGGTTCTTTTAAAATTATAGGGGTTCACCAACAAGCAAATACTTGGAAAAGACAATGTTTAAAAACACACTATGATATGTAAAACACTTAAAATGAGCTAAATAAAGCTTACAAATACTGAAAATGAGAAACTCCAAGTTAGGGTGTGTCTATCTAGGAAGCCTCGAGATGCAAATAGGATTCTAAAAATTCAAACAAATTGCCAAAATATGCCTTGGAGAACTAAGAAGCCCAAGATGGCATTTTAGTCTAACTGTTGTTTTTTGGGGCAAACACAAAATCTTCAAATAATGGAATAGAATCTCAAAGAAACTCTAAAATATTGCACTTGGATGACTAAGATTCTCTTGCTATAATCTTAGTCCCAATTTAAATTTCTAGAAATTTTGCATGTTCTCTTGAGCTCCTAGATCTACAATCGCTTCCTCTCAAATCTTAGGTTCTGAAACAACCGGATCTAACCTGTAGGTGAGTTGCTATGAAGATGAAAAATTTACAATACCAATTTTCAACTTTGAAAACTTTTCACTCTAAGTAATCTTTAAATATTCAACCTATATCTGCAAACGCAAATGGATAAGATGGGAAAAACTTGTTGATTGTTAATGAATGTGGGTTTGCCTTGGTCAAACCCCTTGTTGGTAATTAAACCTTGAAATGAAATAGAAATGATGAAGGAAATGGTGAATGAAAAACATGAAATTCTACAACTCACCAAACCCTTGCAAAGGCTGCAAACTTGTGTGAAATTATTGCAATGGATATGGATCTTGAAATGCTTGAAAGATCTTGAATTGTGTACTTGCATAGATCAAAACCCTACATCATAAATGTTAGCACAACGAAACACATGATGCAATAAAATAATTTGACATGATGCTTGAATCTTTATGACCGCTCCAAATTCTTGATGACTTTCTCTTGATTGCTCTTCATCTCATAAATTTTCCTTAGGAATCAATACATGAATGCTTAGTATTGAAATGAATGAATGAACCTTGTATGTATACATGTCTATGCTTAATATCCTAAAATTGTATCACACCAAGCAGACATATGAATTCATTGAATGAAGGCTAAATCCTACCAAAATTTGAAATTAAATCTTGAAAATGACCTAAGGAGGACTAAGATGCTATAGGTGGTGTCTTAGTCCCAAGTGATGAAACTTGGGGCACATACACGAAAAAGGGGCCCAAATAATATACCTCAAAATTAGGGTCCCAGTACCTCATGTGGAAAAATATTCCTTTAGTGGCATTTTATTCCTGACCAAAAATTAGGGACACACCAATTAGAGTGATTAGAAGATCACATATGCATTCATGAATGTCAGGATTAACCAGAAAAATGTATCATTCATATGGCTTGTTGATATAAAATATGGCCAATTAAGCCATAAAAAAAGGATAAATAAAGCAATGAAGGCCCAAACATGTGTGAAAATGCAATTTTATGCATTTTACCACACTAGATTTAGCCCCCACTTTAATGAGAGGATGAACTTACTTCAAACTCGTACTAAAGTTGTCAACCATACAATCAAGATGAGTTCAAATGTACAAATGTTAGTAAGATAGGATGAAAATGATCACAAGGGTGACCAAGCCCCCCAAGATTATGATCTTATGACAGTACAACATAGGAACAAAGGAAAATTCTTGTGGATGATATATGAAGCCAACACCAAATCACAAACATACACCATCAAAGATGAGAAGAAAGGAAAAAGGAAAATAACTACAATAGATCAAGCTTCGACTGATCATCCAACGTGGTGAATCAAGTCTAGGTTTGAAGAGGGTTTACAAGTGGAACATTTTGTCCACTATGCAAACAAAAAATACCCTCATGGGGGATAGTGGGAGCTAGTTGTCCACTAGGTTAGCCCCAAGAGGTTTATATCAAAGCCATACCTCCATGGATTTCATAAGGACAAATAGAAAAATGCACGCTCACATGGGCTAGTGAAGCTATTTGTTCACTAGGTGAGCCCCAAGAATTCCATATCAAAGCCATACCTCCATGAATTTAATAGGAACAAAAGGAAAAATGCACACTCACATGGACTAGTGAAGCTAGTTGTCCACTAGGTGAGCCCTAGGAAGTCCATATCAAAGCCATACCTCCATGACATTAATAGGGACAAAGGAAAAAGCAACAAAAAAAGAAATAAAAAGGATGTTCAAAGGGAATTTTCTTAGTTCATGTGAGGTCTGACTCTTAGTGGACATTGCTCCTATTGTCTCCAAGAGATGACCAGTCAAAGTATAAAAGACTCACCACATAGGGGGTGTAGTGCATCACACCACCACTAAGGGGAATATAATATGCTAAGATAGGTCATGCTCTTGAAAGAAATTACTCATAATGTTATGAAAAATAGGAAGACACATTGTATGAAGGAAGAAAATCACATCAAGGGACATGGAAAAGGAAAAATGAAATCAAAATAATGCCAACGTATGCCCCCACTTTAAATAAATTGCTAACACCATACAATGAGAAATTAATTTAAAGTAGACAAACATGGAAAAGAAAATAGAAAAGAGGGTTTCCCCCAAGAAACACATAAGGGATCTATAGATTCAGGGTCAGTATCTATCTTTTGTCTATTGATATTAGAGAGCTTGGAACTGTCACCAATCCCCAAATACACACAAAACTAGAAGAATGACAAAAAGAGAGTGAAAAAAAATTAAAATTATTTCAAGTCAACATGGAAAAGATATAGGGTTTCTCAATGCCTTGCATCATCCCCAAAAGGAAAACACAAGACAATAGAAAAATAAGAAGAAAAATATTTTGGGTCAACACGGAGGAGACATAGGGTATCTCAATGCCTTGGATCATCCCCAAAAGGAAAAACCAAGACAAAAGGAAAAAGATAAATGAAAAGAAAAAGTCTTACGACATGGAGAAGAATGAAGATACAAATAGAGGAATGCACAAAGAGAGAGAAACATCAAAAATAATATCATGGGGGATTACAATATGCACATGCAAATGAAAGTGAAAAGGAAAAGAAAAAGACTAGTAAGATACATGTAAATCAACCATCTAGAAGGTTATCTACATCCCAATCTTTTTCAATGTATGTGGAATGCAGATCACTAGCAAGAGGGATCAAATCAAGTGCAGTACTAGGAGAGTCACCAGGTTCAACACATGGTGAATCACTTTGTTTAGGAGGATCGTCATGGTTTTTATCATTTAAACTCATGGATGAGGAAAATAACCAATTCAAGTCATTATGCAGTTCCTCATCGATTTTCATTGTTTCCTCATCATCATCTAGGTTAAGCATAATTGGAGGAAAAATGATAGTATCCATAGAAGGTTTTGATCCTTGTTGTGTTGGATTTACAGTTTCTGGTAAGAGAGGAGGCCCATCATTTATTGCTTATGTCAAGTTTGGATTTTGATTTTCAATGTTTTTCTCGTTATTCATCTTTTGAGAAATAGCACGATGCTTATGCCTATGCTCTCTAGTATTGCGATTTATTTTATTATGATTTTAATTTTTTGTAGGAGTGGGTGAATCAACCATAGGTTCTTGTTTGACCAATTTCTCTTTTTCTTTATAAATTTTCTTAGGCAAAAAATTAGAACTTGTTTGGTTTTCTCTAGGTCTATTGTAGGAAATAGGTAAGGGTGTGTTTATGGATGGGTCTTGGTTTGTTGGAAGGGATTTAGGCTCAACATTATCTTGTTTAGGTGGTTGACGTTCAAGCATGGGTGGAGGCAAGTTTTCAAGGGATAGTCTTCTTATGCATTTTGCATTGAAATTTTCATAGGATAGGAAAATGAAGTCTTCATTTTGTCTTATAGGTTCCATGGGCTAAGGCCAAAAATAGTTTAAGGAGAAATTTCCATGGGAAGACGGGGGTCTAAAGCCACTATGATTTATCTTGAATATTTCATTGCTGACTAGAAAATTTAAGAACTTATGGAAAATGGATGGGACCACATTCATGGAGAAAATTCATTTGTCACCTAACTTCACACGAAATTGGTCTGAATTAGAGATAATAGAGAATGATACATTTGATTTCTTCGGTCCTATTTGTAAAGGGAGTGTGATCGAGCCCATCGTAACATGAGAAAAACCATCATCTATTTTGATCCATGCTTTTGGTTTATCATATCTATCTTGAGTGAGTTCATGCAAATATAAGAGTTCTTATGTGATCACATTCTCTCCACATATGAGATAAATTAAAATCCTAGGAATGGCTTATTATAGATTTTTTCGACTATGTAAATAGGACCATTAAGTGCATATTTAATTGTTTCTTCTAAAGAGAAAGTAATATCAATGGTTTTCTATTTATGAGGCTCGATGTCAGACACTCCTATCATTGTACCAATAGGAATATTTTCATCAGTATCCATAAGGTTTTTTTCATCATCATCTATAGGATTTCTCTCTTGAGTGCTCATATCTTCATCATTTTTGTCAACATTCATCACATCAGGTTTAGTTTCACTAGCCTTAACAAATGAAATATTATGGTTGGGCATGGGATTGGTAAACATTTGCAAGTTTTGGTTGGGAGGAGATAAAAAATTGTTACCTTTATCATTCACACCTCCAATTAGGATATGATTTTGGTATTTTGGTTTGAAGTTTCATAATTTTCAAGACGAGTAGAGTTAGATTTTGGTTCACTAACACTTATAGAATTTTGATAATATTTGACTATAGTGCATAGGTGCATGAAGGAAGGAAATTTCATAATTATGAGCTTCTCCCTTTTTTTTTTTTGTACGAGTTTTATGAAAATCTTTTGCAGATGAAAATCAGGGACCTTCACACTGATTTGGGAATAAAGTGACTGATAGTGTGAAATAAAGTTAGCAACTTTTTCACCTTCATTTTTCTTTTATTGCATCAAATTAGCCAATGTCATCTTGGTAACCATGTTCAATTGGAAATGGTTAATAAAGGCCTCAACAAGTTCATTGAATGAACAAATTGAGTTATATGGAAATGTAGAAAACTAGTCTAAGGCCATGTCTTTCAAGGATCGAGGAAAGAGTTTAGCCAAAAGTTTTTCCTCAAGGATAAAGTCACTACACAAAGAAGTGAAAGAATTAACATCATAAGTAGGATCTCCCTTTCCTCCATATTTCTCAAATCTAGGGATATATATACCTTCTGGAACTGAAGTTCTCAATATCTCCAAGGATAATGGATTACTAATGACATCATATGAAAGTGGACCATTTTGATTTTAATTTATGGTAGAAAATTGGTGTTGAAGGTATGAAAATATTTTTAAAAGGTGGTTAATTATGGGATCATTTCTTGTGGTGTGAGATGGAGGTGAATATGGTGGTGGTGTGTATGAATTGGAAATGTATGGGTTGCTTGTGGGAGGAGGTATGAGATTAGATGTCACATAAGTATAAGGAGCACTAGTGGAAATGTGTGAGGTAGGAGGGATATTACTAGTTGGTTGCATGGGTATGTGCAGGATCATGATGGGCCAAAAATTGGCGATATGTAAGTGATATGACGGCCCATGTGGCTGATGATTTTTTTTTACCCAAAATTAATGAAATGAAAAGGTTTTTTAAAGGAGATTCTTAGCTTTCCACCAATATAAATTATGTTTTACTTTTAATTTAATAAATAATTATTATTCATTTTCTATTTGAATTAAGACTAAAGTCTAGATTGATAGGCTGATTGAAAAACATCTATAGCTTTCAAACGATATCATAGTTTTTAAATCTGAAATATGTGTCACGTTCTACGCTTTTTATACTATACGATTAAAAAAATAAAAATTGAATTTCATGAATTTTTGACCAAGTTAAGGTGGTTAGACATACGAGATTTTATATTTTTTTTAAACTTGTAATAAAAAAATCATAATTAATTATTTACCTGGACAAAAATTACAAAAAAATATGCATCACATTGGGACATGATTCCTCTACTTATATATAAAAAATTATAAAAAATAATTATCATTTTATTGTGGTTAGGGTGGTCAGACAAATGCCTACTTCTTATTTTTTCCCTGAAATTTTACTAATACTGCATTGAAATTTCAAATTTTCACCAAATATATTTAAAAATAAATAAAATAAACCTAGTAGTTTAGAGACTACATTCAATTTTCTATAGATTCTACTCTTAGATATTTTTGAAATAATATATATAACTTATTCAAATTTTTATGTGAAGTTGCCTAAGTCTGATTTTCTGAATTTTCATCACCACTTAAGGGCCTATTTTTTCCATGATGATCCTACACATACCCACATCACTGTGGTCACTTGAGGAGTTGTGTAGGTGGGAATCGATGCTATGGTTGGAGAGAGAGGAGTTTGATTTCATCCTTGCACATTGTTCAAAGTTTGAGCACCATTAGTGGTGGAAGGAAGATGTTTTCCAAAGATATGAGCTATGTTAAGCACAACTTCTAGTCCTTAATTTATTTCCATCATGTGGTGAATGCTATCTATGGTAGCTATAATAGTGTTGGAAATTTTTTTAGTACTCACACTATCTTGTAAATGGGCTAGGTCTTCATGCATTTTCATTATGTTTTATTGAGGAATATGATAAACCATTGAAAACTTGGCATAATAATTGTAGGTAAGGTGGGGATGGCAAAGGCGGTGTCAAAGGTATGGTTCATACCTAGTGTACTAGTTCCAATACCAAAAGTAAGAAAGCTTCATAACCCAAGATCCATAATGAGTGTTTTATCATGGGATTCCAGGAGTCTCGCACTTTGTCTAACCACAATAGCAGTAGTAGGACACCAACTAATACAGCTCATATAAGGAATAAAATATGAAAAATTCAATGAAAACAATCTCCTATGTTTGCAGATACACTTGAAATAAAAGAAACAATGATAAAAAAATTCTAAAAACTAAAAACAACAAACTGAAAGAAGCCCATAAAAACATAGAAAAGGAATTTTAGACCCTAAAAATCGGAGAGTCAAAGTCAACAAGGACTAACACTCTAGTAAGGGTGTTTTAGTCCTCCTGATGAGATTCTAAAGTTCCAGAGGGTGAAATAGGTAGCAAACAATAGAGATGATTCTGAGTAGAAAAACTTGAGAGGGACTAAGATGCCAAGAAGGGTGTTTTAGTCCTAGCAGAGATTTTCCTAAGAGAAACAACAAATTTTGGCTTGATAAAAACTTTCTCAAGTTGTCTACCTAGGGACCTGATGTTTGGAAACATAAAATGATGCAAATGGATGTAAATAAAAACAATGACTAAGAAGCAATTGAATGCAAGATTGAAATGTAGGTTTTCAATTTTCAATGCAATAAGAATGTTTCTAAATGCAATTAAGAGAATGAACAATACACTTTTCAGATTTTCAATGAAATGTAATGATGCAAGAAAGGAAAAATTCAACCTATATGCACTTTCACTAATACAAAAATAGGAAACACTAAATGAAATTTCACTAATGCAAGATGCAAGAAACCATAGATTCACAATGCAATGAATGCAATCTAGATCTAAGACTCTAAAGGATTCCAAATGAGAAAAGGAAATGTGCTTAATCAAAGTCAGGTTCACCAAAATGAACTGAAGATAAAATAGGGGAGGGGATACCTTCCTATTCTATCTAATTGATTAAACTTTAAAGGGTTCACCACAAATAAAATGCTTGGAAAAGACAATGTTTTAAAACACACTATGATGTGAAAAACACTTAAAATGAGCTAAATGAAGCTTACAATTATTGAAAATGAGTAACTCCAAGTTAGGGTATTTGTTCCTAGGAAGCTTGGAGATGCAAATAGGATTTTGGAAATGCAAATAGACTACCAAAATTTTACTTAGAGGAGTAAGATGTAGGATTTGAGAAATGTAAATCCACAGACCCCGATTAATACCTGCATGCAAAAGACTTGTCATAGAGAAAGAGACAGATCAAGACAAGGGTTTGTCTCTCACAATATGCAAGATGTATTCCAGAAAAATGAAATAGAGCATGAATGAAATACAAGAGATCGATCCTTATAAAAGGAGATCAAAACCTAAAAGGAAAACCTAACCCTAAAGGTGAGTGCATTTAATAATTAATATTAATTATTAAATGGCTAATATGTGTGCAAGGCGAAATCTTAAGAGGAGAGTAAAGTTAATTAATTACTTTACTCTAACACCCCCCCTTAAGATAAGCAAGAGTGCAGCTACAGACTAGTGCAAGAAAGCAAAAGAACTACAGTGCAAGAAAGTAAAATTGGGTCCCGGCAACTAGGCCTGATCAGGTACCCAAGTACAAGGAAATCTCTATGAAACGGAGAAAAGGAGAAAACCCAGTGGGAAAAAACTCCTCTCCAAAAAGAGATGCAAAAAGAAAGTACAAATGAAATGTCTCAAGAGACTCTCTCAAGAACATATGCAGATATACAATCAGATACCCCCCCATGAGAGAGAGTGGAGACTCCAAAGCCCCCCCAGAATGAGAGAACCCCTGTGCCAATGATCAAACCAATGTGTCACCCCGGAGGAAGAAACAGATCCAACGGTCGAAGAAGAGGAAATCCCTGGAAGTGAGGTGAAAATGGAAGTCCTGGATGATGCTCATTGAAGAACTGAACTGGAGAATGAGTGTTTGAGTAATAGAATGGTGAATCAAACAACTCAAGATGATCCTGAAATGTAATCTCCAATGAAGAAGGGATAACAGGTGTGCTGAATCTATCATTTGTGAGGAAAGGAATATCCTCAGATATGGCCTCAACAATTGCACTTAATGGCTCGATGAGTGGAGCAACAATGTCAGTCACAACTGAAGAGGTATCCTGCTGAACAAATGTGATCTCAACAGGAGGAAGAGGTGTAGAAGTCTCAACACTAGTCTCATGAACAGATGGAAGAACACATAAGTTCAAGTGACCAAACTTCTTCTCTGATACTGCATGCTCTATTTTAGAAAGAGAGGGAGATGGTGGACCAAAGTGTGTGAATGCATACAATCGGGAAGAATGATCAACTGTCCCTGTTGCAACAATGTTGCCAGTCTGAATGTCTCTGATGTGCATTGAATCAGGTGTGAATTCAACTGTCTTCCCTGTCCCACTGTGAGCAATCTGATAGATGGAGAGAAGGTTAGTGGACAAAGATGGAACACATAGTACATCATTGAATGTATCGTCATCAATATCGATAGAACCTTTCCCACATACACTCATATAAGTGTTATTACCCATCAATATGTGTGGTGAGGACGCAGCCTCGAAAGATGAGAACATGTCCTGAGAAGATGCCATATGGTGTGAAGCACCTGAATCCAGTAGCCATCTAGATGAATGTGAACTGGTGGTTGCACATAATGCATGACCCTTATGTGGGGCCTGTCCATCTATCTGGAATGATGGTGAAGAAGAAGACCCGCCTGAAGTAGATGAAGAAGAGTGATGAATATGGTTCTTCTCAAGAAGAGCTGTCAAATCTGAAACCTGTTTTGCATATCCATCTATCTTCTTCTCATAACACTTGGAATCATCATGTCCTAGCTTAGTGCAATAAGCACACTTAGGTCTATCTTTCTTCGATGATTCCCCCTTAGGAGAAGGTGAATCAGAAGTCTTCTGTGAACTAGAATCCTTCCAATGCTCTGTGGTCTGTGGTTTTTGTTTCTGCTTCTGCTTCTGCTTCCCCTGATATGACTGTGCTACCAATGCTTGGTGCGGTGATCCTGTGAGAGCATCCAACTGTGATATCTTAGCCTGCTCTCGTGTCAAACGATCACAAAACACCTCAAAAGAAGGCATGGTAAAATGTGCACCCAAGGCATCCATAGTGGAATGGAAGGTAGATGAGAATATCTGAAAGTTCCCATGAAGTTTTGACAAAATCAGGTAAATACACTCTGTATCAGTCTTAACCTTACCACAACCCTGTAGAAGAGATCTTTGTTGTTTGAATTTCGTCAGAAAGTCCTCAATGGAGGGAAAAGAATCAGGTACAAGTGAAGTCAACTCTGCCTCAATCTGCAATGCTCTAAACTCGTTGATAGTGCCAAAAAGTCCCTCAAACTTGGTCCAATAGGCCCTAGGTGTGAGACACCCTTCAAGATGAAACAGGAGACTGTCTGAAATGTGCAAAGCAATCAATCCCATAGCCTGATCCATATTGTTCCTGTGCTGCATAACCTCAAAGGCGCGAGTCAATGGAGGTTGAACCGCATCCAAACAGGACCATAACCCTCGAGACTGAAGAAGTGTCATCATGCGACCCTTCCAAGTGTGATAATTATGCGGTGTGAGAAGCTCAATAGATCTGTCGGCCATGCTGTGAACTGTGCCTCAACTGCTCTGAATGTGTTTTTTTTTTTATTATTATTTAGTGGTCTTTCAGAACTAGACAGAAGATGCAGAAGGGGTTTGTTTGTTTTGTTTTGGTGTTTATAGATTCTGGTTTTCTGATGTAGATGACAGAAAGCAAGAAAAAAACACCCCCCCACAATGCAAAAATCCAATCCCCAGTACAAACTGAAAGCCAGAAAACAATAAAAAGCAGTAATTGGTATGAGACAAATCTCTGAGTACCTGAAGAATTTTCTGGTGAAATAAACTATAGATCTGGAAAGAGCACAGAACCACCTTTCTGACGCCTATTTGTTTTCGAAAAACGGAGCAACATTGAGCAAGTTATGCCCCTCGGAGTGCAAAAATATCATCTGAATTTGACTGCGAAAAACTGCATGCAAACTGAATATTTTTGAAGAAATTCATACACCATCAGAACGGGCTCGGAACCAGCTTTCCGAAAATATTTTATTTTTGAAAAACCGAGTTCGTATGCAAAAGTTATGACCAAAATACCAAAACTGCTCCAAAAAGGTTTGAAGGTTAAGCCTGGTGGTCAGGCTAACCGCTAGCATTAACCGCTAGCATTACCCGCTAGTTTTTAACCGCTAGCGGTTAACTGACGGCGGCGCCCATAACTCTGTGATTTTTAAATTTTTTTTTCGGATTGCGTGCCGTACCAGGCCGTACGACCCAGAAATGAAAAAATTTTGCCTCCCGGAGTCACTGTGTCCGATTTCGACGATTTGACAGTCGATTTAGGGGTTTTTGGGCGCTTTGAATGTGATGGTGAGGTCCGTTTGGGTTGAAATTGCTCCAAAATTGCAGGTACGCTCTGGATCAGGAACCCTCAAAAAAACATCAAACCCTCGTAGATCTAACACCGTGAAGCCAAATTTGATGAATTTTATATCAAAATAGGGGTTTTTGGATGCTGCGAGCTCAACGGTGAGGTCCGTTTGAGCTCAAAGTGCACCAAAAAAATAAACCCCCTATTCCAAATAAAAACTAGAAAACAAACACAGATCTGATGCAACCAAACCTAGATATCTAATCCTTTCAAAAACTGAACAAGCTGCAGCAGATCTAGCTCTGATACCATGTAGGATTTGAGAAATGCAAATTCACAGACCCCGATTAATACCTGCATGCAAAAGACTTGTCACAGAGAAAGAGACAGATCAAGACAAGGGTTTGGCTCTCACAATATGCAAGATGTATTCCAGAAAAATGAAATAGAGCATGAATGAAATACAAGAGATCGATCCTTATAAAAGGAGATCAAAACCTAAAAGGAAAACCTAACCCTAAAGGTGAGTGCATTTAATAATTAATATTAATTATTAAATGGCTAATATGTGTGCAAGGCGAAATCTTAAGAGGAGAGTAAAGTTAATTAATTACTTTACTCTAACATAAGACACCCAAGATGGCATTTTAGTCATGCAACTATTTTTCAGGGAAAACACAAAATCTTCGGATAACAGAATAGAATCTTGAAGAATATCTGAAATATTCCACTTGGAGGACTAAGATTCCCTTGCTACCATCTTAGTCTTGATCTAAATTTCTAAAAAAATTTAATGTGTTCTTGAGCTCCCAAATATAAAATTGCTTCCTCTCGGATCTCAAGTTCTAAAACAATGGGATTTGACTTGTAGGTGAGTTTCCATGAAGATGAAAAAATTTCAATGCAACTTTGCAACTTTGACAACTTTTCACTCCAATTGATCTTCAAATATTCAACCTAGATCTGCAAATACAAATGGACATGATGGAAAAAACTTGTTGATTGTTAGTGAATGTGGGTTTTCTTTGGTCAAACCCCTTGTTGGTAATTAAACCTTGAAATAAAATGGAAATGATGAAGTAAATGGTGAATGAACAACATGAAATGCTACAACTCAGCAAAACCTTGCAAAGTCTACAAACTTGTGTGAAATGGCTGCAATGGATATGGATCTATATAGGAGTGAATTTGCACCCCTAATGCAAATTCCCCTTTTACCCCTCTCCACTTTAGGAAACAAAACTTGGATGCTTAATTCCACATAAGGCCACTATTCATAATACATTTGATTCCTTCTTTGTGTGTTGGTGGAGGTTTTTTTGTTAGGGATGCCCATACGGTGTGAAGACATCCACGCGACATGCTTACATCCCCGATAGATTCCTACAATTGAAGTCTGTAGAGATGTTACACTTCCTATTGGAAGTGGAAGTGTAATGAATCCCTTCAACTAGCCAACCTGAATATGGTCATTTATTGACCTCCTTTCTTCATATTCATCATTGATTCATCCATCTTCAAGATTCACAAGATCTTCTTCACAATTTTACACAATCTCTCCACACTATGAGCATTCACCACAAGCTTTGCAGCATCATTTCACACTTCATAGCAGCAATCTATCACTCCATCACTTCGATAGAGCAAGGGCGGGAGAGAATCTATTATAGTAGAGGCTTGAGATCCTCTCATATTTCCCCTCCACTAGCCTTGACTGCTTTGGATGAAGGTAGTAATCTCCTCTCATATTCTCTATTGTTTGGCTGAGTTAGCACATACTATTTTTTAGTGTTTTTGGTGTACTTTTCTTGTATTTCCTTCTTTATCACTTTATTTCTACATCGTTTCAATCTTGGCTATCCATGGAGGTGGAAACACCAAAACAGGGGTCTAACTAAGGTAAACCCCTCAACAACCCCCGAATATTTTCCCTCTTTTCTATGTGTAGCTAGATAGATCTTAGAGCAAGCTAGCAAAAATATTATTGTGTGAGTTCATCTTTTTCACCCTTGTGGTAATCTACCTTATTTATCATGTGTGTCTTTAAATTTTGTATTCCATTGTCTTATTCTGCACCTTCAAAAACTCATGAATTGGTTATTAGTCCACTTTTTAGAGGTTAGACCTTGTCTATGTGGTTTTCTGGCCATATGGATGCCAGTGCACCTGAGAGATGCCAGTGTGTTGCATTATCGTCCTAGAACCATGCTTTTGTCCTCTGACAAAGAGCTATATGACATACAAAGTCGACCCTAAAAATTGACTCACCTAGTCTACTTTCAATTCTCATGTTTGTAGAGTGATCGATGGAACTTGTAGTCCTCATCATTCTCATCATGTCTATCCTAACACTCTTGCAAACTGAGGTATGTTAGGGCAACCATACTGCTCTCGGCCTTTTGTGACTTGGGGCCTTGTAGTGGTTGGTGCCCCTCTCTTACATTTTTGTTTAACCTGATGCAAACCATTTTTCATTTCATTTTTCAATACTAAAAGTACCTTTCCTCGTGTCATAGGAGTGTTGTAGGTGTGAGCATTGTGAGGCTTTCACCTTGCAACCCAACTTGTGACCCCTAGTAGGCATAGTTGGAAGGTTCTGACAGTGTTGTGCAATGAAACCTTACTTGGGTCAGTGACTTATACCATAAACCTTAGGAGGCTCTATAGAAGTACTATTTGGTGTGCATGATGGCCTCTTTCTTAAACCAACCTATTCCCTTTGTGCAGACTATGAGTAGTGGTACTAGCATAACCTTTAGTTCACAGAACTTGTTGATGGGCTTTAATAGGGAACCATCTCCACTTTACATTCCTATGAGGATAAATGGGAATATTGTAGCGGGTGTTCTTGTTGATCTAACATCTCAAGTGAATATCATAACCCAAGAGATCATGCTAATAAAATTCCTACATAAAGATGGATATGATGCACCTGAAAGTATCGTTCGTACACATGACAAAATTTTCGTACCCCCTATAGGGAGTACTATCCTATCATTCCTCATTGGACCTAAATCTATGAACCTTAAGTTCAACATCATCCCAAGGTTTGAACTCTTCAGAGTGAAGTTAGGTATCCCCTAGCTGGTAGCTATGAATGTGGTTCCCTTGGTTGTGCACAAGGGTCTAAAATTCATTCATGGAGGTTTAGTACATGTTGTCCTTGACACCAATTATAGACCACTGGTTGCAAGTGGTAGCTATACCTTAGATTACTTTTGGCCTGCACCTATTGGCCCTCTCCTAGCTAGGAAGGACCTCCTGTATCCCACATATCAAAACTATAAGAAAGGGCACTCTAAGATGAAAGCAAGATACCCACCTTCACCTTATGTTGTTTCACATAGGGATTTCCTACAACCTGATGGTGATGTTACCAAGGCACGTAGAAGAGAAGAAGAGAAGTGGTCCTAAGATTCTCCTTCTTCATCTTTCATTGTTTAGCCTGATGCTTCCCCTCTCTCTTGTGGTACCATCTACTTTTGTCTCGCGTTTGTGAGAGAATACCATGGTTCCCGTTTAGTGAAAGGCCAAGCATGTTGTGTTTGAGCTTTGTATCTTACCCATGGAGCTTAGTCTCATTCAATATGGTAGATAGAAAGAACCCCATGGAGAGTCCTCTATGTCTTGACCTTCATGGCCTCTTATGATTCTTGCTCCTAAAATAGTGAATGGGAAGAGGCCCACTACCGAAGCATTGGAGTTGACTCCTCGTGCTCCCATCTAGGATCCTATCCCTCCAATGGAATCAACTATGGAGGATACTCCCATGGCTGGGCAGGAGTCCTCCACTCCTTCGCCACCTCGAGCTTTTGGTTTGAAGATTCATAGAAACTGCCTTGTGCATGAGAGCAAGCACCAGCAAAAGGCTCTTCTAGCTGAGAAAACTTCCTTATAGAAGAAGGAAGAGGAGATGATCAATCCTGTATCAAGACCCTCTACCATGTCCTCCTCTCTCCTCCCTTCTGCTTCTATCCAAACAAGCTTTGTATCACTTGTTTCTTTCACTATGATCATACATGTGCCTAGAAAGGTGTAGATATTCATCGCTCCTTCCATGGACCTTCCTCTACTAACATTTGTTCTAGATGTATCACCTTTCCCAAATCTCATAGATATGATTAACACTTCAATGGTATCTATTATAGTTCTTTCTTCTTCTCCCTCTATCCATCTTGATTCATCTATGGGAGTTCACCTCCTTTGATGAAAAATAAGGTAGATAATGGTCACTCTAGTAATGGAGGATGTAAGAGGAGTCAAACTTCTCTGAAAGTTGGTCTTGTGCTGACCTATTCTATCCTAGTGATAGAACTAGTCCAAGCCTCCCCTAAGTTTTTCATCGCTCCTAAATCACTCAATGAGCTTAGTGGAGAACCTCGAGTGCAAACTCCTTTCTCCGTCAAGGTGAAACATGACACTCTTATTAAGTGTATGTTTAACTCGATGGATTAAATTTTGACCTTGTCAGTAATCTTTGCAATTTCGCTGACCTTAGACCCATAAGAGTTGAGCGATAGAGACCTCATTGGTCCTTCTGTCTTAGCCCTTGTCACAGGAGGTTCAAAAGCTCCTCCCATTAACATGACACCATTGTAGGCTCATCATCCTTCCCCCTATCATGATCTAGAGTGGGAAGCTAATGACCTCCTAGTTGACTAGAGTTAGGGGGAGACCCTCTTCTTCATCTTTAGATTAGGTGTGTGTGTGTGTGTTGTGATGTGTTCCTCCATGATCGTGCTATGTTTTCCTAGAGAATCCTTGTCACCCCTATTTGTGCTTGGATATAGGCATGGCATTTGTGTTGTAAAACTTCTTCTATGTATATCATCATTCTTCCATGTTTTTATTGACTTTCAACAAATTGGGGATGATGCAAAGCTTTGGGGGCATTTAGGCTTCCTTCCATGTTGACCAATTTTTTATTTTTACTTTGTCTTCTCTTGCATTCCTCAGATGGCCTAATATAGTATGGGGTTGATGACAATTCATTTATATACTATTATTATACTTATATATATTTATGAGCAGTTCTGACCCTAAAATATTGGGCTACCCCTATGCCCTTTGTTCGTGTTGTCTTTTCTTTTGATTTTTCTTTATCTTTCTCTCTTCTTTGCTTGATTTTTCCCTTTCATGTGTGAAAATTCCACTTCCATATTACTTGATATTTAGAAAATGATTTTTTTTCCAAAAAAATCTTTTCTCAAAGACCCCTCCACACACTTCTTTATTAGAATTGTATTCTTGACTTGAAACCCTAACAAAACTTGTTTCCTCCATCATGTGTTCATAAAGAAAGGACTTGGAAACCTTCCTCAAAAGTGAGAACACCTTTTATATTTTCCTTGTGTGGGGGGATATCCTTCCTTTCGAATTCCTTGATGAAGTGAACATATTTTAAAAGGATTCCTTGATGAGGAATCGATTCAAGAAAGAATACATTAGCTTTTGAACAATACGTCCCTTGAGCGGACCCTTTCCTTTCACATTGGGTTCTTAAGGGATGTCTTCAAAAAATTTATCTCTAATGAGTTCTATGGAATCTAGCTTGGGGGTAGCTCAACTAGACCAGTTTCAAATATTTATGTCTAGCTTGGGGGTAGCTTGACTAGACCTACTTCAAATCATTGCATCTACCTTGGGGGTAGCCTAACTAGACTTCACTTTTCAAATAGTGTTTCCCTTGAGTGGAAACCTCTTCCTCTTGAAGGGTTCCTAAGGGACCCCTCTAAAAGTATTCCAACTTGACAGTCTACTTGAGTGTCTAATTATTGGCCAGTGCGGTCACTTCTTGATGTGTTCTATCTAAGGGTAAACATGTCTCCACTTTCTAACTCTACAAATTCCCCTTTTCTTGGTCTCCCTCATGTGAGAGCTCTTTGTGGATACCTTCCTTGTAGGTCTATGGGTCTATGAGGTTCTTTTTGGGTTCCTTCATGTGATATTTCTTTAAGGATACCTCCCTTGTAGGTCTCTAGGCTTGTAAGGCACTTTCGTTCTTCAGCTTCATAGTTCTACGTAACTATGAAGTCCTTTCCCACACTTTCGGGTTCGCCATACCATAATATCCTTCCTCAATGGTTCAGGTATACATCTCTAACCTTTTTTCTCCTTTGATCTACTTTACTAAAGCACTCACTAGTATTCATGCTCGCTAAAGTGGGGGCAAAATGTATAGGAGTGAATTTGAACCCCTAATGAAAATTCCCCTTTTACCCCTCTCCACTTTAGGAAACCAAACTCAAAGGATTAATTCCACATAAGCCCATTGTTCGTAATACACTTGGAACCTTCTTTGTGTGTTTGTGTAGTTTTTTCTGTTAAGGATGCTCACATGGCACGTAGACATCCGCACAATGTTCTTACATCCTTGGCAGGTTCCTGCAACTAGAGTCTGTAGAGACATTACACTTCCTATTGGAATTTTAAGTGTAATTCCTCCCTTTGGTTGGACGACCCAAATATATCCATTTCTTGACCTCCTTTCCTCATATTCTTCATTGATTCATCCATCTTCAAGCTTTACAAGATCTTCTTCACAAGTTTACACAATCTCTCCACACTATGAGCATTCACCACAAGATTTGTAGCAGTATTTCACACTTCATAGTAGAAATATATCACTCCATCACTTCAATAAAGCAAGCACAAGAAAAAATCCATTATAGCAGAGGCTTGAGCTCCTCTCATCTTTCTACTCCACTACTCTTGAGTGATTTGGACAAAGGTGGTAAGATTTTCTCATCTTCTATATTGTTTGGTTGAGTTAGTGCATACTATTTTGTAGTTTTCTTGGTGTACTTTTCTTGTATTTCCTTCTTTATCGCTTTATTTCTAAAATGGGGGTCTGATTGAGGTAGACCCCTAAACAGCCCCCCAACATTTTCGCTCTTTTCTCTATGTAGGTGGAGAGATCTTGGAGCAAGCTAGTGAAAAGATGATTGTGTGATATCATCTTCATCACCCTTGCAGTAATCTACCTTTATCACATTTGTCTTTACATTTTGCATTTCATTTTATTATTCTTCACCTTTGGAAACTCATGACTCGACTATTAGTCCACTTTTTAGATGTTATACCTTGTCTCTATGGTTTTCTAGCCATCTGGATGCCAACACATCTTAGAGACCCCAAGGCAACATGTTTTTGTCTTAGAACCACACTTTTGTCCTGTGACAAAGAGTTATCTGAGATACAGAGTTGACCCTAAAAACTGACTCGCCTAGCCTCCTTTCAATTCTCAAGTTTGCAGAGTGATCAAAGGACCTTGTAGTCATCATTCTCATCCCATCTATCCTAACACTCTTGCAAACTGAGTTAAGTTAGGGCATCCATACTTCTCTCATCCTTTCATGACCTGGGGCCTTGTAGTGGTTGGTCCCCCTCTCACAGGATCTTTAAATTCTTGATAGATCTTGAATTTCTTGCTTGCTTAGATAAAAACCCTACATCAAAATTGTTAGCACAACAACACACATGATGCAAGAAAATAATTTGACATGATTTTTGAATCTTGATGATGGCTCCAAATGCTTGATGATTTTCTCTTGAATTCTCTCGATCTCATAAATGTTCCTTAGGAATCAATACTTGAATGCTTAGGATTGAAATGAATGAATGAACCTTGAATTTATACTTGGCTATTCTTAATATCCTAAAATCATATCACGCCAAGATGACATATGAATTCATTAAATGAAGGAGGTTAAATACTACCAAAATTTGAAATTAAATCCTAAAAATGACTCAAGGAGGACTAAGACATTCTAGGTGGTGTCTTAGTCCCAAGTGATGAAACTTGGGGCATAGAACCCAGAAAGGGGCACAAATAAGATACCTAAAAATTAGGTTCTTAGGACCTTGGGGGGACAAAGATTCCCTTAGTGGAATTTTAGTCATGACCAAAAATCAAGGACACACCAATTAGAGTCATGAGGAGATCACATATACATTGGAGAATGTCAAGACTAACCAGAAAAATGTATCATTCATAGGGCTTGTGGACATAAAATAGGGCCAATTAAGCCATAAAGAAGGATAAATAAAGAAGGGCATGCCCAAACAAGTGTGAAAATGCAAGCGTATGCATTTTACTGCACTAGAATTTTTTTTCCCAAAAGGTTACTAATTGTTTTGATTTGTAGATACATACTTTTTAGGATGGCTAGAGGTGGGTTTTGTTTCACAACTACTAACTGAGTTTTGATAATCATGAAGGGTAGTACACAAGTGTACGAGGGAAGGGAACTTCATCATGCCAAGCTTATCTTGTATCTTAGCTTGCAAGTTCTCAATTAACATCTACTAAAGGTGACAATCAAGAATATTTACGTTGATTTGGGAATAAATCATTTGGTACCATGAAATAAAGTCAGTAACCTTTTCATCATCGAGGAGTCATGTGTACTTTTGAATGGTTAATAAAGACCTCAACAAGTTCATTGAATGAATGAATTGAGTTGTTTGGTAATAAGTAAAACAATTCTAAAGTGGTATCTTTCAAGGACCTAGGGAAAATCTTAGCCAAGAGCTTATCCTCAAGGAAAAAATAATATATAAGGCGGTATAAGAAAAAACATGGTTGGAGGGGTCACCTTTTCCTCCATATTTGATAAACATAGGAATATTTATACCTCATGGTATTGGCGTTCTTAATATATTCAAGGATAGGGTTTTCTTTTGACATAGTATGAAGGTTGGAAATTTTGATTCTAGTTTATGGTGAAAATTTTCTTTTGAATGGATGAAACATTTTGCAAAAGTTGGTTAAGGACGGTGTCATTGGTTGTATTTTGAGATGGAGGTGAATATGGTGGAGGTGTATATGTGTTTGAGGGGGAATTGAATGGAATTATTGTGGGATTTAAAGTTGTAGGATATGTGACATGAGATGCCACAAGGGTACTAGGATTTCTAGTGGAAATACCAAAGGTAGTAAACACATTACTAGTAGGTTGCATCCTTGTTATAACTTGAGGGTTGGTATAGGTAGGAATAGAGGAAATGGTTTTAGGAGGATGAATTTGAGCTCCTCTTTGACTTTGGAAATTGTTTGAAGGTTCAACACAACTAGTGGTTGAGTTAAGATTTTTTCCAAAAATTTCAGTTGGATTACACACAAGTTCTATTCCTTGTTGACTTTCAATTATGTGGTGTATGATATCTATGGTAGGGATAGAAGTGTTGGAAATATTTTTTAGTACTCACTTGATATTGTAGTGTTCCTAATTCTTCATGTATTTGTAAATTTATGTTTTCTTTAGGGATACTAGAAACCATAGTTTCAACACTTGTCATGCTACTTGAAGGTAAATATTTGTTAAGGGTATGATCCATACCTAGTGAACTAGTGTCAACACTATGAGTGAAAGAGCTAGATAACCCAAGATCCATAACAAGTGTGCTATTGCAAGATGACATGAGTTGCGAACTATGTCTCACTATAGTATTAGGAAACCAAGTTGTAAATCTCATACAAGGGACAATAAGTGAATGCAACATAAATGCAATGAACACAAGATAACTTATATGCTTTTAATTATGATTCTAATGTTTACAAATTTAGTTGAAATAAAACCAAATTAAGCTAGATCTAATGAAATGAATGAAATAGAAACTCAACAATTTGAAACAAAGATCTAAAAAAAGAAAACAAAAACATACAAGCAAGGTTTTTAGTGATGTAAAATGTAGATTAAGACATGATACAAGACTAAATCACCCAAAGAGGCGTATGAGTCACAATAAGGGTTTTTAAAAGGTTGAAATTCCAAACAAGACACAACACAAAATTCCCAGAAATAAGGTAAAACAACCTGTACTAGGTCTAAATTTCCCAAAGGGGAAAATGAGTTCTAGATGAGGTTTTGACACTAAATTCAGCAAATTCTAAGTGATGTTAAAGATTCTAACTTAAATTTTGACTTACTATGTGTAATTACAAATGTCAAATAATATTCAATGATGCAAGTGCAATGATGAAAATTATACTCCCTTCTTGGAGATGGTACAATTTCTCATTTAATTTGGACCTATTTTAATACCCTTGCATTAAATACCCTTTAAATAATTGTTTTTGAAAAGTTAAACAACATTTACAGGGCGTTGTACCGTTCACAACGAGCCACAAGGGCCAAAAAAGGACAAGACTAAATAACTAACATAAAAAGGAAAGAAAAAACACAGAAATAGCCCAAAGGCAGCGTAGCAACAACTGATAAACAACCGACAAACATACACCAAGAGAAACTAACTAGCATCGTACTAGTTTTTAAATCATTGTTAATAGGCTCGTAAGGCTTATTTTGACTAGAAACCCAAAAAAAACATCAAAAACATTAAAATTTCTAACAGCCCATCCTGAAAACCTAAGGTGGGATGCATATGCCACCCTGGGCATATGAGGCCCCCTAGGTGGGACCCATACACCAGAGTGGCATATGAGTCCCATTGACCCCTTTTTATGTTTAGAGTTAAAATTACAAGTTTCTAATTTGATTTTTTTGTTGATGTTGGATTTTGAGATCTAAATAACGATAAACTAGGTGTATTGCCTATATAAACAAGCTTCAAATTCATTATTTTAAATCTAGAAGAGAAATTTGAAGATACAAGCATTAAAAAAACACTCAAGAATTCTTTCACAAGAGAATTCAAGAGCAATTAACAAGAAAAGTTGAAGTCTTGGAGAAGCATTATTGTGTTTTTGTAGGTCTTCAAGATCACTTTCATTCAAGATCTAGCTTTGTCAATGATTGATTATGGTTACCTATAGTGAATCATGATGGATTCTAGGTTGGGGAGATGCAAGTAGCCATCAAGCCCAGCTTAATGACTTGTTTTCTAAGTGATTCCATCCTCCATTATCATTCTAAATTAAGACTAAGTAAGGTACATGCATTATTAGGGCTCATTTGGGTGACTACGGATCTCTGAGAGTGAGTCATTCATTTTCATGTTTTATTCATGCATCTCATTCTAGTACAATATAATAGGGTTGCATTGCATTTTGGATTTCCTAATCTTAGATACACTTAAGGTTAGGGTGTATGTTCACATTTCCATTCAAGATCCATTTTTTCCATCAAGGTTTATTTACTAAACTACGGGTTTGATCGAGGCAAACCCCTCACAAGAGAATAAACACTATATGTTGTTTTGTAGTTCTCTTTATAGGTTCAGATCCAAAAAATAGGTTAGGAAGGAAGAGAAAATATTGGAGAGTAGACCTTGACATTGAATTTCTGAAAAAGCAGAACATGACCAATACACCAGAAGTGGTGTATGAGTCGCACCACAGGAAAATCTCTAGATTTTTGAAGATCTTGAGTCTACACTACTAGATTCTTTTTCCAATCCAAAAACCCTAGACTTGGACTAATACACCAAAAGTGGCATATGAGTCCTAGTGTGCCTTTAGTCTAGATTTTCTTGCATCTCAAATCTTGTCTCATGCCTCTATAGATTTTGAGGTGCATAGTTTTGGTTTCTTGAGTTTTTGTTTTTTTTTATAGTCATTTCTTGGCTTTTTATTCAAGTCATGCATATCAGTAAGGTTCATAATTAGGTCTTGCATATTAATTTTCCTTCCAAGCCCTAGCTTCTTGTTGAACCCCCTTTTTATCCTCTAATCATAACCTAGGATTCCTTTAAGCAAATCTCTCTCTTTCATTCTATCATTGGATTAAGATCTCTAGGGCTTCCTTGAATATAATAATAGTGAAATACAACATCCCCCTTCTAGTTCATCTCTTAAGAGGTGGAGCACCCTATTTTAATCATTAAATTTTGGTGAACCTGCATTTGGAATATCTTAATTTTAATTTGGAGTGCATCATCATCCTAGATCTATCTTACATTAACATTGTATTAGGGTTTTCATTAGATAATTGGCATATAGGGTTTCTAAATCTTGCATTAGTGAAAGTGCATATAGGTTACATTTTTGTCTCTTGGATCATTAAAATTGACTCAAAATCTACATTTTCGCCTAGTTTATACATCATACAAACCAAAAAGCATAACTTTCACTTGGAAGTTTTGGAAATTTGTACAAAAACTTTCATTTGGGACTCATATGCCCCTCTAGGAAATTTATTCCTAGTATAGGTGATTTTACCTAATTTTTGGGTATTTTGTCATGATTTTCATTCAACACTCAAACCTCTAATAAACCTTCTTTAGGACTCATACTCCCCTCTGAGTGATTTAGTCAAATTTAAGATTTTAAACTATATTTTACAACACTAAATTGGCTGCTTTTGTGTTTCTATTTTCTGTTGTTAGTTACCTATTTTAGTTTGCAAAGTTTTTGTTACATTAATTTCATTAGAATAAGATCATTTTACACTCATTTAAATTGTAGATAGAGTTAGGTTATTTTACTTTTCATTTCCAACATTAATTCATAGTTTAATTAGATCATATTACATTTTTTATTCATTAGAAAATGAAACAACACCTATAAACTTGATGAACCACTTGGATAAATCATAGTTATTTCAATATGAAAAATCTCTTTTTCCAAGTTAACCTAACCCTTAATCCTTTTAGTATTGATGAATTTGACATGTTAGATGAAGCCTTTGAGGAATCCATCTCACAAGGTTCATCAACTAAGACTTATTATGACAAACCAAAACCAAGAGAAGTTAATGTAATCCAACCTCAACTTATCCTTTATGCACCTTCACAAAAACCTCAAACTCAAAAAAAACCCATTTTCACCCTTGAACCACATAACAACAATTTTTTGCATGATCAATCAACTTTTAATACCATTGCTCATACATATAACACTAAAAATAATTTTCTACCAAGACAAACAACCTCAACATCCTCATCTTTTCCTAACTCTATCTTGCCGAGTGCCCCTTGTTTCCCTTAAAATATTGGAAAGGAGTATGATCTTGTTGAATAACTTAAGAATACTCCTACAAAAATATCCCTATGGGATCTGATTCAAAGTTCACCTAGTTATCAAACTATGCTTCAAACCGCCTTGCAACAAGTTGTGGTTTTCTCTAGTACAAATGAAAATTATGTAATAGCTCTTATTCAATTAATGAATGTGATTAACATAGACATTACTTTTCATCAATTCATGAGATTCCTCCTTTGGAAGTAAGAAATACAAATGATGCATTCCTGATAATAGTCACTTGTGATGGGTGGGGAATAAAAATAACCCTTGTTGACAATGGCTCCACCCTTAATATGTGTAGTTTAACCCTTATACATAAAATAGGCATAGATAAATCAAGAATTCAAACCATTCATTGTCCATTCAAGGATTTGATAATATAGGAAAGAAAACACTTGCTGTGATTACTTTGGCTATTACAGTTGGAAAGGCTACCTTAAAAAATCCTATTCATGTCATGCCCAATAACCGCTCATACAATCTTCCTTTAGGGTGACCTTGGATTCATTACATGCATGCAATTCCTTTAAATCTTCACCGTATAATGAAGTATGTCTATAACAATAAAGTATACCAAATTGAGATAAACCTTGAGCCTTGAAAGTTACTTACAAGCTGAAAAAGGAATGAAAATTCATCTAAATACATTAATCCCAACATCAAACATTGAACCAATAGAATAAGAAAAATAATAAATAGAATTTTTTTTTAAGTTATTGGAAGATGGTTGGGGTTACTTAGAGTTCACATTGTCATTTATGGGATAATACATAAAAAAAATAAAACAAGATGAAAAACAAAAGCAACCAAGGCTAATGTCAACACAAAACTCGGAAGAAAACTCAGAAGCATCTACCTCATCTACTCTAGAAGAAGATATAAGTTATACAAACAAATTCAATGAGAGATTATCAACAACCACCAAACTTGAAAGAAATGGAGAAACTTTAAGGAAGAGTTGAGCTTATAAAACAGCTAGGTTATAGAAGAAAATAATGTGGGAAAAAAGAACAAGGCATCCCTATTCCTCTAAAACCTAACACGCAAGAAACAAAAAGTGGTTTGGGATATTGTCATTCTAAGATAAAGTAAGAAAACAAAGACCCTCATTGAACATAAATTCCATCATGTGCAAACCTAAAATAACTCTCATATTGAAGCACATGGAATTTCTCTATATGACTTGTGAACCATCATCGGAATACTTTGAAGATGATGAAGACTTGAAAGAAATGTAAGGATTTTATGACAAGCCATCTACTTCTCCTAAAAATAAATGGGTTACATGTGCTATGATTAGTGCTAAGCAAGAAGACATATAAAATAAATGTAATGAGATTGATAATGAAGAATACAACTCTAAATTTTTGAAACAAGGTGCACTTCCTTTAGGAGACACAATTGACATACTAATGGATATTAACAATAAATAAAAAGTGATTAAGATATGAAAGTTCCTTGGAAAATATGAATAAGAAGACCATTCAACATTGCTTCATGACTTTCCCAAACTTTTTCCTTGGACTTATTTAGATATGTCGAGAATAGATGCTAAGATAGTGATGCACAACATAATCCTTGTTGAAAATTCTAAACCAATAAGACAAAAGGTACAAAATATGAATCGTGAGATAGCCTTAATAGTTAAGGGTTAGATTGAGAAGCTTCTCAAAGTTGGGTTTATACATCCTATAGATTATTCTCCTTGGATCTTGAACATTGTCGCAGTCACGAAACTTGATAATCACATTAGTGGGTAAGTTCACCAATCTATGACACAATTTTGATGCTAAATTGGAAAAATTCACAAAATGGTCCAAATTGATAATTTAGTGCAAGACAAATTTGGCGAGCACCAAACTTGGTGGATGCAAAATGACTTTAAGTCATTTGGAATGCACATTGTTAGGTCTCAAAAATGTAGGTTTGAACCACGAGAGGTTGCCAATCTCTCACATCGCTTTTGGCCAATGTACAAGGCCAACCAGTACAGTTGAACCTTCTACTCTTAAGGCTCTGCTAAACCTAGGTGGGTGTACCTATATGAATGCTACAGACTTTGAAATATGCTTCATACTTGACCAAACTATCCACAATGGAAATTTTATAGTGGAGAGATATGATCTAAATTTGGTATAAATAGTATAAGAAATATCAAGGTGAAGCTTGGTATGTTCAGTTAATATATGTTAAATGAAATGAATAAGATTAAATAATGAATAATGGAAGACCAGTGCCTTGTTGGGTAAAACGGAGTCAAATTAAAGTCTTAGATGAGTGGTTCCTATCTAGAAAGTTCTCTAATTGTTTGGCATACACATATGAGTTTATAACTGGTATAAACATGCAAGAATGTGATTAAAATACCCTACTCGAGGTAGAATATCAATCCTAACTATTTGATTCTTCTTAATGATCTGAATAGCATTCCCAGATTACTATAATTGACTAAAAGGAATTTAATTCTTCTTTAAATAACCCAATTAATCAAATCACATAGATACATCATATGTGCAGTGATAAATTGAACATATACTTGATATTTCAACTTAAATAATCAAGAAACATCAAATTGGAGACAATCAAATAATTGCAGAAATCGAATAAACAACTGATACTAGAATGAAGCCACAAAATCAAAAGTCTATCATTATCTTCCTCAAATCTGACATATGCAACATAGTCTTTTTGAATGCAAACATTATGAAAATATTATTTTTGCTGCAATATATCCCTATTCTAATTATTACTTCTAATTCTAATAATTCTATCGCTACAAAAAATGGATACTTATACATCCACTATTGAAAGGATGCATCCTTTCAGAGATATCTTGAGTATGAAACAACAATAAGATAACATAAGGATTAGGCTCTATTAGGCAATAATTGGACTCTCGACATGTGATCCACGTAGTCTCAATTCTCATGCATATATGCATCTCCTAATGCATCATGGATCATGATCTCCATCTTAATCATCTTCTCATTCAGTTCACAAGCTTCATCCAGGGTTGCATCTTTTGCAGTAGCTGCATTTAGAATCTCCTACAATATCAATTCACTTTCATTTTTCCACATAGCCATTTCTTTCAATTTTCCTATATCATCAAGGAATGTAGCCAAACCACTTTTGGTGGCTTCTATCAACCCTTGCGCATCCCCTTATAACTCTTCAAGGAATTCTCGATGTACATCCATAAAAAAATTAGCGCCCTCAATTGCCGCATCATCAGGTGTACCCCTTTGTTTTATTTCCTTGAGCTTTTCTTGAATTCTACCTTCCATTCTTTTGTGTTCTTTTAATGCATCAAGGTTCAATGAATATTTTCCCCAAAATTTGTTCAACCAAATGACTACACTGGCTTGCCTCCTTTTGATTATTGTTGTAAGTGTGTCATATTTCCCTTGAGAGTATGCACTTGATCCTCCTAATGGTCCTTTTTTTGTGAACTTTTACCCTGGGTGAGCAGCTTTGTTGGCCCTATTGTAACACCTACTAAGTCTTTCAGACGCTCATTTTCTTTAAGAATTCTTTCATTATTTTTTTTGTACATCTCCTTTTCTCTGATCAATTCCTATATTTGGGATTTATTATATTTCACTACCTTAATCCCAATTTATGTTGTTGTAACTAGATCAACCTCGTCAACCTTGAAAGTCATGACATGTCCAAATGCTTTCTTAGTATCAATGACAAGTGACTTCTTGTGAGGTGGATACAGGGCCCAAATCATTAATGTCTCCTCATCTTGGTTGTATCTTGATCCAACGTAAAATTTTGTCACCTTTTCTAAGCTGAGCTTGTGTGTAGTGTTATTGTCCTTCAAGAAACTGTCGAAGAATAGTGTAGAATTGAGGTCTAATATTGGGAAAACCATGACATCGGCCTTTTCTAACATTTCCCTCCCTTTCTCAGAGGTCATATCTATCATTTCTTTCTCTACATCATCTCTCAAATTTTCCAACAATTGTTCATTTCATGGTGTGACATTGTCAACTAGTTCTCTTATTTCTTTTCTTTTTTTATTGTATAAAAATGTTTTAAATTCTGAAGTTTTTACAAACTCATCATCTGCTATAAAATATTTGTATTCCTCATGTCTTTCATCTGTATCTACACTTTCCTCAATATTTATTTCTCTAGCAGAATAGGTTTAATCCTGAGTTCTTGTCCTTCATACCTTACCAAGTTGAACTTGTGACATATTAGCCTCTAATGCTTCTTCGCTTGAGGACAACAACTCTATATCTAGCAACTCCTGATTATGTCACTCAATCACCATCTCTGCCTCTTCTACTTCCAAGCTTTTTATCATATCATCAAACTCATAGGGCACATGATGATATCCTCCAAAGTTTATCCTTTGTTTAGCAGAGTGAATATACCCTTCTGGATCGAAATTTTTCTCAACAGCCCTCTTTTCATGTTATACTATAATAACCTATCAAGAATCAGGTTATACCCTTCCTTTGCTAACATAGTAAATTCATTGAAACATAGTGTACAAGGCATAAAATCCCGCTTTCCAAAAGAATTTAAATTCATAACACTGGAGAAATCCATTTGCCTAACTATTTCCAAGTATACAATCCGGTTTGGAATTGTTCTAGGCAAAATAAATGGGGCATCTTCAAATCCATAAACCCTAATCATGGTGGCATTCTCTAAACAATACCAATCCCCCCAATTGTGGTTGATTGGTACATTAAAATCTTTAGGTCTGAGAAACCTTTTTATCTCATCAGACAAGGAATAGTCACATGGATGATTATAGAATTTATACAAGGGTTTCCCAAAGTTTTCCTCAAAATGTACAAAACTCGCATTACCAAACCTACTATCCCAAATCATAGTCCATGATTGAATAGGCAATGACTTACCTTCATTGTCAAATTGTGAAATTCCCAGCTCTTGGGGCCACAACCCTATTTCTTGTCTAAAGTATAACACCAAGTGCATCAATGATGAGTAATTCTTGAGGTGCCGGAAAAAGTCTCCATTTTTTATTGTCATCAACCCAGCATCAAGTTCCTTAAACACCATATGAGGCATAATCAAAAGGCCTGGAGTTATGATATTGAATATCTGTTGCAACCACCATGGGCACAATTTCCATATACTCTAAGACTTTCATTCCCAATAATTGTCCTACCATAAACTAGGTGTACTTCATATAAGGCTCGAAGAGATCTACATGGAATGGTGGTCCTTCATTGTATTCCATCGGAATTGGTTTGCCACCATGCCTAATTCTATGTAGGGGTAATCTCCAACCCCTATAAATGGTATCCATCCTTCCAAATTCAATCTCGATCTCTTCACCTACAATTCTCTTGTTGCACATCCCTTCCAATCTAAAGACTTCACTTATTTCATTTTGTGACAAATGTATAAATGGGTTCCTAGATAGATCACATATGGGCTTATGTTTCAGATTATAATGAGTAGCCAACAATTTCACCAGTTTGACATCGACAAAAACATTAGGGAAAACCAATTTACTTATATTAAGCCTCCATGGGTTACATACTGGCTCAAAATGATTCCTCTGATAGTAATGGAAGCTGAATAGTTAATAGCCTCTAATTGGGGTCCAAACATCTCCTATGAATTTGCATTTATCATCTAATTTATCCACTTCTTCCATAAGCTATGCAGAGCATCTAGATTTAGGTCCAGAACAAGGTAGCTAGTCTATGAGATCTTGGTTCAATTTCCGTTCAGTACCTTCGAACTAAATTTCAATTTTTTGCCTTTTTCCCTTTGATTGACAACTTCCCCATGTTTTCTACATTTTGATTTTTCTGAACTAGAGGTTTCCATTTTTTGGAATTTGCAAGGTTTCAAGAATGAGGAATTTACTATATTTTTCTTTAGATTTCAAGTTGAAAGAACTCCCAATCCTTTGCTCGCTCTTCTACTTTCCTCTGCTGTCAATTCCGCAAAAAATGTCTCAACTGTATTCGTTTTAATTCACAAAATTATTCATGCTTCATGGAATCATTAATGTCTTGGTTGTGACATGAATGGAGCAGGCATTTTAAAATTATCATTGTCACATCATGTAGCATATTGGCAAGACATTTTTAAATCTTGGCTGATCCTCCCATTCAAATATTTACCAACGTACATACACCTGCTGGGACATCCTGTAGTTCCCCCGACACCTCTAGTCTCACCGAAAATTTTCTTTTTAGTTTTCAAGTCACAAAAACTCCTAACAAAGCAAGCCCATCGCCATGACTTATCGAATTGGTCATAAAATCCTTTATTCTATTCCTAAGGTATGTATCTCACCAAGATGTTCCTTTAGTCAATCCACATCGCTGAAACATAATGGTTATCCTGTTGATGGAGCTATACTCATTATGACCGATGTATTTCTTTATTCGGTAGGACAATGAACATTGTCCCCTTGACAATTCTTTTCTCCAGACATACTATCACATCCAATCCTGTTGGTATACCACGGAAGGTCGGAAAGAATCCCCGAACTCTTCCTGGTATCATTGTCTCATCGACTGAGTTCTCCTTTGGTTTATTAGCAAGACCGGTGAATGTCTGGGGCTGTCTTTTTGAACCTCACTCTAATGACTTTAGTCTAGATGATACATGTTCTTGTGCTCTGAGTGGAAAGACATATTTGATCTCGATATGAACTCACACCATCATGCCGATATCCATTGTCCTACTTATAGAAACTATGAACCCATGTACTCCCAACTTGTGTCCTCATTGGCATGACACAATTGATTTCTTGTTGATATACTAAAAAAGATGTGCATTAGTATCGGTGAGACCTGCATTATCCTATGCCGATATGTTTGATATATCAAATATTCAGGGTTAGATAAATTTTATGTGATCATATGATAAAAATTGACCCGAACCTTGGTGAGTAGGTTATGTGAAGAAAACTTTAGGGATAATTGGGAAACTAATGAGCATGAATGGCCAATGAGATTTTTTCCAAATTTTACAGTTCTAATAGTGGATCCGTCTAGGGATGAATTATTGTGAGATCATTGCAATGATCCAAATTGTTGGGTGAGCAAACCAATATTTTCAGGGTTATGGATTATTGAGAAGGAAAGAATGAAAACAAGTGGAGATGAAGATGATCCTATACTACTATACATGGAGAAAATTTTAAAAAGGATTTTTAGGATTGTCCATGTATTGGTAATTCCTATACCTGTTATTTCCTAAACTACTGTGCATGGAAAATTTTTGATAGTTTTGTCAAGAGTTGTCCATGCACTGACAACCCTTAATTTTGTGTATCCCTTAAGAGAAAAAGTTCTTTAAAAATTCCTTGTGTACAGGCAACTCCTGTTCTTCACCACTCATGTTTTGTAAATAATACGAATCCTCTCCTCTTTTACCAACAACAACAAAAGGTCACAACCACAAAGCTTCAAATTTTCCATGTTTTCCTTTCTCCTGGCACCTAGCATTCCACATCAATACCAGATCATTTTATTCAAATTTTCTATCTTTTTCCTTTTTATCAAATAAATACTTCATATTCTGGTTTTGAGCTAGTCTTCTCATCTCATCAAGCTCTACCAATTGTTCCATTCTCTCCTCCATCGGTTCTAGAACCTCTATGTCTTCTTGAAGGATAAATTTGTAAACTAGCAACAAATTTTGTAAAGGCATTCAAGTTTGTGTTCCATATACTAGTTCAAATTGGGATTTTCCAATTGCCTTTTTTTAAAGTAATCCTATCAGCCCATACAACCATTTTTAATTTTTAATCCCATACCTTTTTACTTCTTACTAGCATTCTCCTTATGATTTTTAGAAGGATTTTGTTGCTAGACTCTGCCTGACCATTAGCTTGTGGGTGGTAAGGAGCAACATAAGAAATAGTAATACCATGCATAGTGTAGAAATTCTTAAACTCATCAGATCTGAAACACATCCCATTGTCTATAATTAATCTTATTGGTGTACCAAACCTAGTAATAATGTTATCCATCAAAATATTGATCACAAATTTACTCGTTGCTTGCTTGGTTGGGATTGCTTCTACCCATTTGGTGAAGTAATCAGTGGCTACCGGTATCCATTTGTGTCCTTCGCTTGATTTCTCTTGTATCTCCCGAATAAAATCAATCCCCCATTGATGAAAATGGGCTTCAACCTACATAGGTCTAAGTGGTAATGCTCCTTGATATTTCTTTTTGCCTGAAAAAATTCTGACATGCCTCACACTTTCTTACATATGAAAATGACTCATTAAAGAATTTTGGCCAGTAATAACCTACCCTGAGAATCTTATGTGCAGTTATCTTTGTAGAGTAATGGCCACCATAGACCCCTTCATGAATTTATTTTAAAACATGTTTAGCTTGTGACTCAGCTAAACATAATAGCAACATCCCATCCATGTTCTTCCAAAATAAATCACCTTATATGAATACATATTTATATGCTTGTAGTTTCAAAGTTCTTTTCTGGTTATCATTAAATTTTTCAAGGCACTTCATGTTTATGAGGTAATACATGATGTTTGTGTACCAAGGTGTATTTTAATAGTTGCAATTGCATTTCCTTCATCTTCTACATTGCAAATTTGGTTTGCTTCAATTTTTCTTCTCCGATTAACTTGTCCAAACCTTGGCCTCTTACCAATTTTGTAATTTGTATTTCCATATCAAATTCCTAGATTTTATTAATCCACCTTTATCTCTTCCCTATTACTTCTGACGATGTTAAAATGTCTTTAATAGCTATGTGAGGAACATAAGCAATCACTTTGGCTCCAACAAGATACAGTCTATAAGATTTTGTGGCTTTTACTAGTGCGAAGGCTTGTTTTTCCATTATATCATATTTCAATTATAATCCTTGCAATGATTTAATAAAGAAGGACATAGGCTACTCATGATGATCCTCATTTTTTTGTAACATAACAACAACTATAGTGTGCAAGGAAGGAAACAAAAATATTTGAAAAGGTTTTGTAAAATCAAGAGATTTGAGAATAGGGGCCTCTTTGATGGCCCTTTTGATGGATACAAAAGCTTCAAATGATTCTATAGTTCATTCCTTTTTTTGTCCCTTCCTTAGCATTTTTTATATGGGTTTAACAATTTCAGAAAAGTTAGACACAAATCTCCTAACAAAGTTGATCTGTCCAAAAAATGATTGAATGGATTTGACAGTTTTAGGAATAGGCACCTTATCTATGGCCTCAACCTTGTCAGGATCTATTCTAACTCCTTCTTTTGATACAATATGTCCTAAGAGTTTTCCCTCTGTGACAAAAAAATGATAATTTTTAGGGTTCAAACTAATGCCATACTCTAAAGCTTTAATAAATATTTTTTCCAGATGTTCTACATGATTTTCAGCCCTTTTTAAGTAAGCAGTAAGGTCATCATGATACACTACCATTATAGAATTAATCAAGTCTGCAAATGCTAGGTCCATAGCTCTTTGAAATATTTATCCTACATTTGTGAGACCAAATGGCATTCTCACATAGTCATATGTTCCCCATGGGGTTGTAAAAGTTGTCTTGTATTGCTTAGATTCCCTGACTTTAACCTGATTATAAATAGAGAAACCATCAATCATAGATAACAACTCACACCCTGTTACTTTATGCAGTATGCCCTCCATTTAGGTAGAGGGTAATTATCTTTGAGGGATGCCACATTTAAATTTTTGAAGTCCACACATAGTTTGATATCTCTGTTCTTCTTTCTCATAGGAACTAGCTTCGACACCCATGTTGAATGTTTGACCGGTTTAATGATTCCCCCATCTCTAAGCTTTTCCAATTCCTCTTGCATTTTTGGTTCCAATGTAGGGTTAATAGGTCTTTGTTTCTACCTAAATGACTTTGCATCTAGTTTCAATGTAATTTAATGTTGAAATAGGTCCTCCCTATATGCTTTGAGATCTTCATAAGACTAGGAAAACACATGTTTATATTTTCTTAGTAATGAAATCAACATTCTCTGAACTCTTAGGCTTATTTTCTTTCCAATATATACTTTTCTTGGTGCCAGTTCAGTCCCTAAATTTACCTCTTCAATATCTTCTTTCTCGAATGGTGTATGTTTCATGAGGGACTGATCATTTCCATCATATACCCTCTCCAATGCTACTATTCCTCTGGGGAGTTTATTAGTTCTAATTTGTAAGACCTTCTTCCCGAATACTGGTTGCTCTCCATCTATTTCTTCTACAAAGGCATTAAAGTCAATTTCTTAAGCCTCATATTGGTCTATACAGTGAAGAAACTTTAGGAGGTTAGTGTCCTCATTAAAAACCTGTGAACTGTATATATTATCAAGCACAATGGGTCTTGTCTTGAACTCAATTTGAGACACTCCTGCCAGTGTGATGTCATATTTTCTTAATGCTACATTGGCTAGGAAGTCTGCTATTATATTTTTCAACCTATCCACCCAATCAATGTAGAAAGCATCAAATAGCTCGATTGTATCCCATATAGCATTCCTGTATTGCTTCAGCCTCTTTTTCTTTGCAACATATTTTGATCTGACCTATGACACAACCAGCTCAGAGTCTCCAAAGATAGTTAATAGTTTAATCTTGTGCTTGACAACCATGTTCAAACCAATTAACAAGGCTTCATACTCTGCCACATTGTTTGTGCATTCAAATTCCAACAAAAATGAATATTTAAATGTTGTACCTTTAGGAGATATGAAAACTACCCCAGCTCCATTACCTTCTTGGCTACATGCCCCACCAAAGTATATTTTCCATACCCCTTGTTGATTTTCAGAAATATGTTTATCAATTGGGTCTTTGTTCACTAATTCAGGCTGCTATAATTCTACTCTAAAACTCCCTAAATCTACATCAAAGAAGAAATTAATTTTCTCTTGAGGAACACACTCAAAATTTTGATTCATTCTTGGATCCTTGTATAACTTTACCTCTTCACCGTCTACTGGTATAGTGGCATATAATAAATTGAACTACACATTACCTCCTACTGTTGTCCATTGTCCTGACAAGAAAATTCCAAAATAAGGAGGTGTGTCAATTATGGTTATATCAATATTGTAGTCAGCTTGAGGGTAAGTTGCTAATCTTACTTCCACATTCTTGATTACTTCCACAATCGGAATAGGCCTACTATCCATGGTGTAGAATTTACCTCCTTCCACATCTACCCACATACCAAGTTGTTTCATTACTCCTACTCGCATAATATTCATGGAAGCATTTGAATCTATCATGGAATTTCTCACTAACTTTCCACTTATGAGCAGGGTGGTAAAAAATGGGTCAATTTGTGGTGTATTCATTAAGCAAGCTTCTAGAAATTTTATCTCTTTCCTCTTATTAGTGATTTCAGGGACCTCCTTATTTTCAATGTTTATATTTTGATTCCCATTAGACATCAATTGAATGACACCTTCCCTATATTACTTAATATTCATCATTTCAAGTAATGGGACAAACATTTTTAATTGAGATAAAGTTTGTATGAAAGTACATCCTTTTGATTCCCATTATACATCAATTGAATGACACCTTCCCTATATTACTTAATATTCATCATTTCAAGTAATGGGACAAACATTTTTAATTGAGAAGTTTGTATGAAATCAAAGGATGTACTTTCAGTTCTGATCACCTTCTTTGGTACTATCAATTCTCCTTTGTTTTCTTCCTTTTCCCCTTTCCATTTTTGACTTGGCTTTTGTTTATCCATGGGGACTTATTTACCTTCTTCTTTAGGGGCCCACTTCTGTTATTTTTTGTCAAATTGCTTATCATCTATCCTCTTTGATATCTCATTCGATACATTTTTATTTTTTACAAACATTCCTCTTGAGACACCCTCATCTTCATTCACTATTTTGTTCCTCAACATATATTTTATTCTAGCTTCCTCCACCGTTGCAATAGTCAACCTTTTTATCTCTTCTTCACTCGATCTCCTTATACTACATCTATTAGTCTGACATGATGCAATAGGGGGGTCTTGCTCATTTTCACTTCCTTCATAGAGAGAAAAAACCTATTGCTCTGCCATATGAATATTGTATTTTTAATTATCAACATCATACTCATATCCTTCCTCCTCTAAAGATGAATACTCCAGCTCCAAATAATTAAGAGTGTGGGAAGTTAAATAGATATTATGGTCTTTACAACCATCATTTTCCAATATGTCTTCTTCTGGTATTGATTGAGTTGTAACACAATGCTCCAAGGAGTGTGGTGTGTAAGAAACTGAGCACCAAGGACTCCTATCTACCATATATGCTCCTTTCTTTTTTAATGGATCCTATGTTTCTTTATTCCTTCATCTATCAATTACCGGCTTCCCATCCTTCTAGTTTTTATTATAGGGCATGTCATGTAACCTTGGTCTGTCATTCCTATATGTATTCTCTTGTCTATTTGGGGTAGCATATGGGGGAGCCCTAGGGTTTTCCCTTTTAGCAATCATCCTTGCAGCCTTCCTGTTATTCTCAATTGTGAGTGCTATCTTTTGACTTTCAACCAAATTCCTAGGATCTATGTTCTTAACCTCATATCTTGTCTTGGGATCAAAATCCTTCAAGTAGATGCTCAATGTAGCAAGATCAACCAACTGGGATCCAAGAGGTATCTTATTATGTAGTTTGTAAAACCTCTGATTAAAATCATAAGCTGACTCATTTTGATTCTTTTGAATAGTTACCAATTCATGCAAAGAAAACTCTGGTGCACATTGATTCCCATACTGCTAGAGAAACTGCTCATAAAATATACGAATGGAATCAATGGATGTTGTTGGTAAACTATTAAACCAGTCCTTGACATCTTCAATCAGCGACATCATAAATAATCTCATATGCACATCCTCATATTGCATATCCAGGTCTTGAATGAATGCATTAAAGCTTCACAAATGTTCCTTAGCCGTGACTACACCACTTCTTGTGAACTTAGGGACAAAGATTCTCCAATTGTTGGCCATAGGATAAGGGTATATCTAAACTCCGACCAAATCAAACTGTCTAATCATGGTGGTATATTATGGAGGAGGATTTTGGTAATGCTGATGCTGGTACAATGTATTACTATTTTCCACATATTCCTTACCTTGTGGCGATATGTGTTGCTAATAAGGAGGCGGTTCAACACTCTTATGTTGTGGTGGAGCATTTTGATGTCCACATTGGTTCCTTGGCTAATTTCGGTGGGCTTGTGGGGAATCTGATAGTCTTACATTGTTATTTTTATGAGGGGGCACATATTTGGGTGAGTCAGCCTTTGATGTTTTAATATGAGCCTTTTGCAACTTCAATTTCTCAAATTCTTTCATTGCCCAAAGCCTTTGTTCATATTCTACCCTTGATCTTTATGTTTCTTGCCTCATGCATTCCCACTATGCATCTGTCTCATTTTGGGTCATAAGTTCATGATTTTCTTTAGATGTTGCTTCATATTCAAATCCATCCTCAAAAAGTGTTGCTTTATGAACATATTCAAACTCTCTCCTGTTTTTAGCTTCAAAATCAGCCATGTACTCATCAACCTTCTCAGGGTATATTTTCCAGAGGGGGTTTCTCCTCTGGAGTGTGAAGTTCTTTAGACAGGTTGTTTTCATTTGTTAGTGCATCATATGAATTATGTGTTTCCACCAGTGGTTTTGATGTTTTTTTTTTAGTTGTTGGGCCTAGGTCATCAAACACTTTCTTTCCTTGATCCTTTTTGTAAGTCCACTTAGTTTTATCATCAGGACCATCACTACCTTTGTACAAAGATCTTCTTCCCTGCATGTTGTGAGTAATCATGATATTCTGAGCTCTAGGATGATTTCTTTCTGATCTGTATTTTATTTTATCAGTCTCAAAGCACTTGTTCATTCAGAGTTGCCACCCACTTTTTTTTTAAAGTGAAAAAAATAAAAATGTTATTTTTCACCCAGCGGAGTCAATTTTTTTTATTTTTTATTTTACTATGAATCTCTTCAATGACTCTATATAGAAAGGTTGCCTGCCACCAGAATTTTCTCAAGTTAGTCCCTAGTAGAGTCACCAATTTGTCAGGTCCCAAAAATTCAGGTTTGAATCACGAGAGGTTGCCAAGCTCTCACAATGATTTTTTCCAACGTACAAGGCCAACCAGTACAGTTGAACCTTCTACTCTTAAGGATCGGCTAAACCTAGGAGGGTATACCTATATGAATGTTGCAGACTCTGAACTATGCTTCCTACTTGACCAAACTATGCACAATGGAAATTTGATAGTGGAGAGATATGATCTAAATTTGGTATAAATAGTATAAGCAATATCAGGGTGAAGCCTGATATGTTCAGTTAATAGATGTTAAATGAAATGAATAAAATTAAATAATGAAATATGGAAGACCAGGGCCTTGTTGGGTAAAACAGAGTCAAATGAAAGTCTTAGATGAGTGGTTCCTATCTAGAAAGCTCTCTAATTGTTTGGCATACACATAGGAGTTTATAACTAGTATAAACATGCAAGAATGTGATTGAGAGACCCTACTTGAGGGAGAATATCAATCCTAACTATTTGATTCTTCTGAATGATCCGAATAAAATTCCCAGATTACTATAATGGACTGAAAGGAATTTAATTCTTCTTTAAAGAACCCAATTAATAAAATCACAAAGATACAAAAAATGTGCATTGATAAATTGAACATATATTTGATATTTCAACTTAAATAATAAAGAAACATGAGATGAGAGACAATCAAATAATTGCAGAAATCCAACAAACAATTGATACCAGAATGAAGCCACCAAATCAATAGTCTTTCATTATCTTCCTCAAATGTGACATATGCAACATAGTTTTTTTGAATGCAAACATTCTAAAAATATTATGCTTGCCACAATCTATCCCTATTCTAATTATTCTACTACTTCTAATTCTAATAATTCTATTGCTACAAAAAATGGATACTTATACGTCCACTACTAAAAGGACACATCCTTTCAAAGATATATTGAGTATGAAACAACAATAAGATAACAAAAGGATTAGGCTCTATTAAGCCATAAGTGGACTCTCATCAAATAATGTTTAGTCCATTAAAATCTTTAGTTTTGAGAAACCTTTTTATCTCATCAGACAAGGAATAGTCACATGGATGATTATAGAATTTATAAAAGGGTTTCACAAAGTTTTCCTCAAAATATACAAAACTAGCATTAGAAAACCTACTATCCCAAATGGAATTCAATGATTGAATAGGCAATAGCTTACCTTCTTTGTCAAATTGTGAAATTATCAGCTCCAGGGGCCACAACCCTATTTCTTATTTGAAGTATAACACCAAGTGCATCAATAATGAATAATTCCTGAGGTGTAAGACAAAGGCTCCATATTTTAATGTCATCAACCCAACATCAAGTTCCTTAAACACATATGAGGCATAATCAAAAGGTGTGGAGTTATGATATTGAATATCTACTGCAACCACCATGGGCACAATTGTTGTATACTCCAGGACTTCCATTCCCAATACTTGTCCTACCAAAAAATAGGTGTACTTCATATAAGGCTCAAAGAGATCTACATGGAATGGTGGACCTTCATTGTCTTCCATCGGAATTGGTTTGCTACCATGTCTAATTTTGTGCAGGGGTAATCTCTAACCCCTATAAATGGTATCCATCCTTCTTAATTCACTCTCGAGCTCTTCACCTACAATTCTCTCATTGCACATCCCTTCCAATTTAAATACTTCACTTATTGCATTTTCTCACAAATGTATCAATGGGTTCCCAGATAGATCACATATGGCCTTATGTTTTTGATTATAATGATTGGCCAACAATTTCACCAATTTCCCTAGATTAAGCCTCCATGGGTTACATACTGGATCAAAATGATTCCTCTGATAGTAATGGAGGTTGAATAGTTCATAGCCTCTAATTGGGGTCCAAACATATCCTATGAATTTGCATTTATCATCTAATTTATCCACTTCTGCCCTAACTTGTGTAGAGCATCTAGCTTTAGGTCTAGAACCAGGTAGTTGGTCTATGAGACCTTGGTTCAATTTTCATTCGGTACCCTTCGACTGAGTTTCAATTTTCTGCCTTTTTTCCCTTTGATTGACCAATTTCCCCATGTTTTATACCTTTTGATTTTTCTGAACTAGAGGTTTCCATTCTTTAGAATTTGCAAGGTTTAAGGAATGAGGAACTTACTATATTTCGCCTGAGATTTCAAGCTAAAAGAACGCCCCAATCCTTTGCTCGCTCTTCTGCTTTCCTCTATTGTCAATTCTGCAAAAATGCTCTGAATTGGATTCGTTTTAATTCACAAAATTATTCATGTTTCATGGCACCATTAATGTCTTGGTTGTGACATGAATGAAGCAGGATTTTCAAAATTCTCATTGTCACATCATGTAGCATATCAGCAAGACATTTTAAAATCTTGGCCGATCCTCCCGATCAAATCTTTACCAACATACATACACCCGCTGAGACATCTTGTAGTTCCCTCGACACCTCTAGTCTCATCGACAACTTTCTTTTTAGTTTTTCAGGTCACCACAACTCCTACCGAAGCAAGTCCGTCACCATGACTTATTAGATCGGTCAGATAATCCTTTATTCTATTCTAAAGGTATTTATCTCGCTGAGATATTCCTTTAGTCCATCCATGTCACTGAGACATAATAGTTATCCTCTCGATGGAGCTATGCTTATCTCGGCCTTTCTATATCTCCCTAATAAGGTTTATCTAACTAATCTATTTCTTTATTCGGAAGGACCATGAACATTTTTCCCCTGACAATTATTTTCTCTAGACATACTGTCATGTCCAATCTTGTCAGTATACCACGGAAGGTTGGCAAGACTCCCCAAACTCTTCCCGGTATCATTGTCTCATTGATTGAATTCTCCTTTGCTTTATTTGCAAGACCGGTGAATGTCTCGGGCTATCTTTTAGAACCTCACTCCGATGACTTTAGTCTAGCCGATACATGTTCTTGTGCTCTAGCAATGAGACGTATATGATCTCAATATGACCTCACACCATCATGTCGATAGCCATTGTCCTGCCAATAGAAACTATGAACCCGTGTACACCCGACTTGTGTCCTCATTGGCATGACACAACTGATTTCTTGTCGATATACTGAAAAATATGTGCATTAGTATCAATGAGATCAGAATTATCTTATGTCGATATGTTTCATATATCAAATATTCAGGGGTAGATAAATTTTATGTGATCATATGATAAAAATTGACCCAGACCTTGGTGAGTAGGTTATGTGAAGAAAAATTTAGGGCTCTTTGGGAAACTAATGAGCATGAATGGCCAATGATATTTTTTCAAAATTTTATAGTTCTAACACACATAATGCAAAAGTTAAGTAAAAGTAAGAAACACACTTCAAATCTCATTTTCATTTCAACCTATGGCTTGGCATGGAGGTTTTCAGCTCTACAACTCACATGCACCAAATCTCTTCCATTTTTAAGACTCTTAGCTTGTAATTCTTCACAAGGATACCACCAACACATCAAAGAGGTTGAAGATCAAGAAGAGGTATGTATTATTATTTTTAATATTTTGAATTTTATTTAGAATGTAGATTGACATAGGTTTTTTTAATATAACTTTGTTCTAATTCTTAGGGAAACAATCTCCACCTCTAAACATTGAGAATTAAAAATCACCCCCTCACAAAGAGCCTCCTATACAAGAACAACTTGGAACCCCTCCATCAATTCATAGGCATCCTCAAGAAATACAAGAAAATATCCTAAATCAAATTGAAAATAATTAAAGAGACATTGAACAATTAATTGGAAGATTCACCAAGCATGTTGAAACCCACCCTTATAGGTGAGGGATTTCTTAATCATTGAAGTCAATTGTATCTCATGTAGGACAAATGAGTAAGAAAATAATTGTTTTTTTCAAATAAGAGGCATGAGATGAAACAATTTCATGCTAGTGGTTTGTTATATGTAGATGTGAAAAAATAAAAAAAATAGCAAAGTTGACTTTCGTTCCCTACTTATAGACCCAAGAACCAATGCACCTTTGTCTCATGCATGCAGGAGGTTCCCCATCCATTGGTGCCACCATGAGTTAATTAAAAATAAATTTTGGAGATGGTATTTGACCAACCTCCATGCAATAACCATGAGGTACCACAATACTTTATGAGGAAACACTATTGTGAGTTTGTCCTCAATAAGATGCCAAATTATTTTGACATATTATACTTTTAGGGCAGAGGTCAAGGCTCCACACATTATAGTCATGTTACATGACATAATACATAGTTGGAATTGTGGCCCTTAGCCAAAGCCATGGTGGAGCATGTCGTCGTTCCTTCCATTATTAAGGACAATGTAGAGGCAGACATACTAGACTCAATTAGCTCACTTACCAAGACCATTATATAGTGTGTGAGGCCTCTAGTAGAGCCTGAATTGGAGGAGACATGTAGGAACTCAGCTCCACCCCACTATTGTGGTTCTTGTGGTGTTGTTTGCATGCATGATTATCAGAGTGCTAGAGATGCAGCTACACAACCACATCAATTATAGAGGCAATGAATTTCATAGATTATTTGCTGAATAATACACTCAATATTGACACTTAGGTAAAATTCAGCAAGTTCATTTAATTTGTTTATTAAATAATATTTTGAAATTTAATAATAACTAAATTAGTAGAATATCGATATGATGAAATTTTAGGGTCAGAGTGTTCATGAGATGTGCTTCATTCTTGTAGACCCTTATTCATTCTTGATGTTGAGTCGATGGGTATGCAACTAGTATTAACTATATTATTAATGCATTTGAATGTTTGTCTTAGAACATGCTTTGGATGTCAAACAGTTTCCTTGTGGACCTTTGACCTCCACACCTCACAATTCATGTCCTCAAACAACTTTCACTCAGGTAGCCTTTATTCAGTAATGGTTTTGTAAAACAATGTTATCTTTTCATAATTTTTCATATATGAAACTAAAAGATTGACGAGAAACACAAACATTGGTTGGTCTTGTGAGATCCTAATTATATTTACCATTCAATGTCCATATTATTCTTCCATTCCTTTAATAATCCATATTTTAATGATTTTATCACATAGTAATCCTTACTTCATTCATGTGAACTTCATTGTGGGACTATTACTATGTTGACAACATGCACTCAATAACATTAGTTCATCAACATATGCAATACAAATCTCAATGATCACTAAACTTTGGAATTTTCAAGAGTTTAGAATATCCTAGTGGACTTATTACTTTCACCATTATGTGATCTATGAGAAATACACTATAGTATCAACTAAGTCCAACCATTTACTCTTTCAATTATGATAGTTATAAATGGACTACCTGAAATTCTTTATATTGTTGTTAGATATGTTGTTTCATTGGTAGTTGTTGACATCAAACATCCCTGGTGATGTTGGTGGCATGATGGACCATAGAGTTACTACAAAAATATCTAGTTCTATTCCATTGAGAGAGGTATGCAATAGATTAGTCAATTTGACATTATATTTTCTCTTTTATGGTCTATTATAGAAATTTTTCATGATACTTTTATGTAGTTTAATTTCTATCTTGATGGTTGCTATAGGTGGTTGTCACTCCAGATCATGTACGTGGTAATGCTATAAATGTGCATGATGACTATATGTATGCAGTAGTGATTATATTTATTTATATGTCATTCCATAATTCAATTTCTATGTATTAACATCTTTACTTTTTATTACACCAATTGAAGGTCTAGAGTAAAGATAGGAGGAATAGTGAGCATGTTCAAAAGACAAGAGAATGAACAGGAACTCCATCCAACCAAATTTCAAAGGTAGGATGGGATATTTTTCCTTCCCCTAGAGGGAAATGACTGTATTATGGTCATTTGTTGTATTACTATGTGGAATTTTGAAACATATGTTTTGTACTATCGCTATATACATGACATTTTATGTCCATATGGCTCTTTTGTACTAAGAATGTACGGAGTTTTTGGATATATTGTATATACTTTTATCAATATATATCATTGTATAGCTCTGTACACTTTTTTGATGAAATAAAATCTTATTTTGCTACTACCATTATTGAATGATGTTATCATGCGTATTGTGTAACTTGTATGCTTGAATGTTGTAGGCATGGATTTTGTTTACATCTAATTCTTAATTAATTACTATTGATTTCTCAATAAGCTCCATCTAATGTGTATTGTGTAAATAATCTTCATTCTTGGTGGTTTGTATCCTTTTCAATGCTTCAATTACTTGTTCCTCACTTATTCACGTGTATGATTCACTTATTCATGTGTATAATTAATATATATTATTTTTATTCATGTGTATGTTTCATGCTTCCAATGTATAATTCATGTGTATACTTCATGTATTTGCATGTATAGTCCATGATTTTTGAGTTCTATTGTTGCCTAGTGGCAAGGACTTTAGCACCAAAAGGTTTCAAATGAACTGTAAGAGCTCTTTCCCATAAAAAAAGTATAATAGAAAAATGTATTACTTTTAATTCATGGCTGAGATTGGCATCCAACAACTAATGGTTCTGATTCTAAAGCTTGGAAATCATTGCATTTACATCTATAGAATAATTTGATGTTTCAAACCTTGTGGGAATATATATACCTATATGAAATTGTATAAACATGCATCAAAACACATGATAGTTGTTGATCTAACCAACAAAGTTTATTTGTATCTACTAATATCACAACACTTGACATCTCATTAAATGAAATCAATGCACAACTCATTTTTAATGATATTCTAAATATATTAGATATGTATGAACAACAATATAATCTTGATTTCTAAATGCATCACCCATGTGCAGTTATCAAATTTCTCCCATATTCATGATTTAAATAAGTTTAAAATCCTCCTTCCATTTTCTATGTGTGAAATAACATGAAAAATCATTGAGAAACATGGTCCTATAACTATCAAGCTACGTCATGTTTTATAACTCTAGAGAATGAAAAATATTACATTATGGATATTGAATATCCAAATCCAATGTTTCACTAGTAGGTTGTGTTTTGCATCTCAATAAAGGTGCACTACCGGTAACAACAATTTTAGTTTGGACTCTTAAGGGATTCAATCAGTTGAATTAATCTCAGAGTGATTTGACATGTTTGGATGTGAAAGAAGACCATTCTTAGCATAAATGTACCCACTCAGACACATCAAAACAATTCATTTGGGAACATGAGTTGTAGAACAAAAATTGCACCACTTTACAACTTTGCACTACTTGCATTTGACAACTTTTTCCCCAAGAAAAAAGTGGCCACCACAAGAAAATGCCTCTAGGATAGAAAAAAATAAGAGATGTTACTATAGAGGGGCTCAACATGAACCCATAGACTTAGATGAGAATTTTCTAAGCATCATAGTATCTGAGTAACATCATGGTGAAGTTTGCAGCCATTGTGCACTTTGGACTGTTATGGGATTCAAGCAGTTGAATGTAGCTCAAAATAATTCAATGTGTTTGGTTGTGAAAGAGGACCATTCCTATCATAAACGTACCCATCCAGATGTGTTGGAAAAATTGGTTTGGTCAAATGAGTTTTTGAATGAAATTTGCACCACTTTGCAACTTTCAACTACTTGCATTTGAACACTTTTTCTCCAAGTGAAATTTTTCCACCACGAGAAAAGGCCTCCGAGATAGAAAAAACCAAGAGAGATTATTGTAGAGGGGCCCAAAACAATCCCATAGACTTTGATGAGAATTTTATAAGAATCACAATGTCTGAGTGACAATATGTTGTAGATTGAAGCCATTTTGCATTTTAGACTCATAAGGGATCCAACCTGTTGAATGTAGTTCAGAGCGATTCGGCGTGTTTGAGTGCAAAAAAATACCATGCCTAGCATAAACGTACCCACCTAAACATGTTGGAATATTTTTTTTGGTTGCATGAGTAGCAAAATGAAAGTAACAACACTTTTCAACTTTCAACTACTTGCATTTGATAACTTTTTCCCAAAGTGAAAAGTCGCCACCATAGGAAAATGCCTATGATATAACAAAAACCGAGAGATTTTATTGTAGAGGCGCCTAGTGCAAACCCATAGGATTAGATAATAGGTTTCTAAGCATCACGGTATCTAAGTAACAACATTTTGAAGTTTGTATCCATTTTTTACTTTTGATTCTTTAGGGATTCTATCGGTTGAATGTAGTCCTAAGTGATTCAACATGTTTCGATGTGAAATATTACCATACCTAGTGTAAACATACCCACCTAGATGCATTGGAATAGTTCATTTGGTCACATGGGTTGCAAATCAAAATTTGCACCACCTTGCAACTTTCAACTACTTGCATTTGACAACTTTTCCCCCAAGTGAAAATTCACTACCACGGAAAAATGCCTTCGAGATAGAAAAAAACCAAGAGATATTATTATAGAGGGACCCAACATGATCCCATAGGATTAGATAAAAAATTTATAAGCATCACGATATCCGAGTAACAACATGTTGAAGTTTGTAGCCATTTTGCACTTTTGACTCTTAAGGGATTTTTCCAGTTGAGTGTAGCTCAAAGTGATTTAGCATGTTTGGGTGCAAAAGAGGACCATACCTAATGTAAACATTCCCACTTTCATGCATCGAAATATTTCATTTGGTCACACGAGTTATAGAATGAAAGTTGCACCACTTTGCAACTTTCAACTACTTGCATTTGACAACTTTTTCCCCAAGTGAAAATCCACCACCACAAGAAGAGACCTTCAAGATAGCAAAAACCAAGAGAATTTGTTGTAGAGGGGCCCAAATTTATCCCATAGGCTCAGACAATAAGTTTCTAAGTGTCACGATATTCGAGTAACAACATGCTACTGTTCATAGCCATTTTACACTTTAGACTTAAGAGATTATGTTGGTTGAATGTAGTTTGAAGTAATTCAGTGTGTTTGGGTGCAAAAGAGGACCATGTCTAGTGTAAACATTCCTATTCATATTTTTTGGAATAGTTCATTTGGTCACACGAGTTGCAGAATCAAAGTTGTACCACTTTGCAACTTTCAACTACTTGCATTTGACAATTTTTTCTCCAAGTTAAAATTTGCCACCACAAAAAAAAGCCTCTGAAATAGAAAAAACTAAAAGTGTTTATTGCAGAGGGGCCCAACACAACCCTATATCATCAAAGTGTATTAGTATCCAATTAATAGAATGCTAAAGTTTCCAACCATTTTGCACTTTGGACTCTTAAGGGATTCTATCTGTTGAATGTAGCTCAGAATGATTCAACATGCTTGGGTATGAAATATTACCATTCCTAATATAAACATATCCACTCGGATGTGTTGGAACAGTTCATTTTGTCACATGAGTAATAGAACAAAATTTACACTACTTTACAACTTTCAACTACTTACATTTGACAACTTTTTCCCCAAGTGAAAATTTGCCACAACAAGAAAAGGCCTCTGAGATAGAAAAAAATAGGAGAGATTATTATAGAGGGTCCCAATGTGATCCCATAGGCTCTAACAATAGTTTTATAAGTGTTAGGGTATATGAGTAACATGTTGAAGTTTGTAGCCATTTTTCACTTTAGACTCTTAAGGGATTATGTCAGTTGAATGTAGCTCAAAGTGATTCAGCATGTTTGGGTTTGCAAGAGGTCCGTGACTAGCATAAAATTACCCATTCAGATGTGTCAGAATGGTTCAATTGTTCACACGAGTTGTAGAAAAAAATCTGCATCACTATGCAACTTTAAACTACTCGCATTTGACAATTGTTTCCCCAAGTAAAAATTTGTCACCACAGGAAAAAGAATTCAATATATCAAAAATAGAGAGAGGTTATTATAGAGGTTCCCAACATGATCCCATCAGCCCAAATGAGAAGTTTCTAAGCGTTACAATATCTAACGAAACATACTAAATTTTACAGTCATTTTGCACTTTGGACTCTTTAGGGATTTTGTCAGTTGAATGTAGCTCAGAATGATTCAACATGTTTGGGTGCAAAAGAGGACCATGCCTAGCATAAATATACCCACTGGGATTCATAGGAATATTTCATTTGGTCACATAAGCTGCAGAATAAAAGTTGCACCACTTTGCAACTTTCAACTACTTGTATTTGACAACGTTTTTCATAAGTGAAAATTCACCACCAGAGGAAAAGCCCTCTAAGATAGCAAAAATTGGGAGAGGTTATTGTATAGGGGCCCAACACAATTCCATAGGATTAGACTAGAATTTTTTAAGCATAAAGGTGTCTAAGTTACAACATGCTCAGAGCGAATCAGGGTGTTTGGGTGTGAAAGAGGACCATTCCCATCATAAACATACCCACTAAAATGTGTCTGAACAATTTGTTTGGTCACATGAGTTGTAGAATGGAAGTTGCATCACTTTGCAACTTTCAACTAGTATTTGACAACTTTTTCCCCAATTAAAAATTTTCCACCATGGAAGAGGCATTCAAGATAGTGAAAATCAAGAGAGCTTATTGTAGAGAGGCCCAATGTGATCCCATAGATGAGAATTTTATAAGCATCATGGTGTCCAAGTAACAACATGCTGAAGATTGCAATCATTTTGCACTTTGGACTCATGAGGGATTCAGTTGGTTGAAAGTAGCTTGGAGTGATTCGGTATGTTTGGGTGTAAAATAGGACCATTCTTAGTGTAAATGTAACCATCTGGATGCACTGAAATATTTTTTTTGGTCACACAAGTTGTAGAATGAATGTTGCACCACTTTTCAAGTTTACACTACTTGCATTTGACATGTTTTTTCCCAAATGAGATATCACCCCCACAGGAAAAGGCCTCCAAGATAGCAAAAAATAAAAAAGGTTATTGTAGAGGGGCCCAACACAATCCTATAGCCTTACACTATAATTTTCTAAACATCACGGTGTCCAAGTAACAAGATGCTAAAGATTACATCCATTTTACACTTCAGACTCATAAGGGATTTAACCGATTGAATGTATCTTAGAGTAATTCAATGTGTTTGGGAGTGAAAGAGGACCATTTCTTGCATAAATGTGCCCATTTTGGATGTGTTGGAATATTCTATTTGGTCACATGAGTTGCAAAATGAAATTTGTACCATGTTGCAACTTTACACTACTTGCATTTGACACTTTTTCCATCAAATGAAAATTGGACACCATGAAAAAATGACTCAAAGATTAAAAAACCGAGAGAGGTTATTGTAGAGGGGCCCAATGCAACCCCATAGTCTAAGATAGAGAGTTCGTAAGTTTCATGGTTTTTGAGTAATAGCCCCTTAATTATTGCTGTTTTTTTGCACTTTGGACCCTTAAGGGATCGAGCTGGTTGAAAGTAACTCAGATTGATTCAATATGTTTAGGTGTGAAAAAGGATAATGCCTAAAGTAAACGTACCCATCCAGATGCATTGGAATAGTCTATTTGATCACATGAGTTACCAAAAAAAAGTTGCACCACTTTGCAACTATACATTGCTTGTAATTAACACTTTTTGCATCAAGTCAAAATTATACACCATATAAAAACATTTCTGAGATAACAAAAACAAAGAGAGGTTATTGTAGAGATGTCCTACATGATAAGAACCAAAAAGAGGCTAATACCCATGTGTTTCCAAGGGAGTATAGGATGTACATGTTTTGAAGCATTTTAGAATCCAAATAATTGGGCCACCTGAGGTGGATTGGAGAAAAAAAACTAGGCAACAACTCCTTTCATTTCTTCTTGTACCATATATTTCATGATCTAGACTACAAATAGGATGGTTATTTCCATACATGTATTACTGTGAGTATTGAGAAATGTGAGGATTTTCAATATGTTCTTCCATCACTATTGTAATATTTGTTATTGACTTAGTGTATTTTTTGATATACAAAAATTATGAGAAATTAATACATGCAAATGTGTTTATTCTTTAATATATGCCTCAAGTAAACATGTAAATTACATTTAAAGTTAGTTGTAATGGTTTATGGTTTATATTTCAAGTTTTTTTGAAGAAAAATCATGTGGATTTATGATGAAATCTCAAAAAATGTCTTATATTATGCAAAGGTATATTTTCTTGCTCTTCTATAAACCTTAGACCTCCTTCTATCATTATGAGACATATGCTTCCCCTACTTTATCAACCCTACCAAATTGGAAAGCTAGTGAGCTCACTAGCTTTCCAATTCAGTAGGGTGGAAAAGGTAGGGGCAACGTATGCCTCATAGAAATGGGGTGTCACGATGATGTACATCATCATGAGACCCCACTTCTATGAGGCGCACACTGCCCCTACCTTGTCAACCCTATCAAATTGGTAGGCCAATGAGCTCACTAGCTTGCCAATTCGATAGGGTTAACAAGCTAGGGCCAACATATGCCTCATAGAAATAGGGTCCCACAATACCATGAGACCCCATTTCTATTAGGCATATGCTACCCCTACCTTGTCAACCTTACCAAATTATCAAGCTAGTGATCTTGGCAATGAGACCCCATTTGTATGAGGCATATGTTGCCTCTACCTTGTCAACCCTACTGAATTGGTAATCTAGTGAGCTTGGAAAGGTAGTGAGTTCACTAGCTTCCCAATTTAATAGGGTTGACAAGGTAGGGGCAGCATATGCCTCAAAAAAATGGGGACTCATTGTGATGGCAAGGTTGAAAAGTTAGGGGCAACATATGCATCATAGAAATGGGGTCTCACGGTGATGTAAATCACCATGTGTCCCCATTTCTATGAGGCATACATTGCTCCTACCTTGTTAATGCTACCAAATTGGCAAGCTAGTGAGCTCACTAGCCTACTAATTCAGTAGAATTAACAAAGTAGGGGTAGTGTATGCCTCATAGAAATGGGGTCTCATGGTGATGTAAATCACTGTGACACGCCATTTCTATGAGGCATAAGATGGACCTACATTTCCAACCCTACTAAATTTACAAGCTAGTGAGCTTTGAAATTTAGTAGGGTTGACAAGGTAGGGGCAACATATGCCTCATAGAAATGGGGACTATCTTTCCAATTTAATAGGGTTGACAAGGTAGGGGTAGTGTATGCCTCATAGAAATGGGGTGTCAGTTATTTAAATAACCATGAGACCCCATTTCTATGAAGCATATGTTAACCCTCCCTTGTCAACACTACCAAATTGGAAAACTACTGAGCTCACTAGCTTCCCAATTCGGTAGGGTTGACAAGGTAGGGGCAGTATATGCCTCATAATGATGGAAAGAGTTCTAGGGTTTATAGAAGAGCAAGAAAATATGCCTTTTTATTATATAAGGCATTGTTTAAGATTTTTTCATAAATCCACATGATTTTCATTCAAGACAAGTTGAAATTTAAACCATAAAACATTACAAATAAATTTAAATGTAATTCACATATTTAATTGAGGCATGTATTAAGGAATATACACATTTGCATGTATTAATTTCTCATAATTTTTGTATATCAGAAAATACACTAAGTCAATAACAAATATTACAATAGTGATGGAAGAAAATATTGAAAATCCTCCCATTTCTCAATACTTGTAGCAATACATGCAAGGAAATAATAATTCCATTTGTAGCCCAGATCATGAAATATATTTTACAAGAAGAAACAAAAGGAGTTGCTGCCCAGTTTGTTTTTTCCAATCCACCTCATGTGGCCTAGTTATTTGCATTAAAAAATGATTCAAAACATGTACATTCCCTGCTCCCTTGGAAACACATGGGTAGTAGCCTCTCCATGGTTGTGTACTCTCACTAGAATCTGGTCCAAAAAAACCTTGCAAAAGCCTAACAATTTTAGACATGGACCCGCATAAAAATCATTAAAATACTAATAATTGAATAATCTCAGACATACACCTTCTGAAAATATCTATTATCGCCTTTGTGCATGTTATAAGTAGATTGATTGAAGGTCCTAAAATGGTGATGTGGCCCATATTTCTCTACTTTCTCATACCACTAAACACTTGCACCAATAACTGATATTGTTCTTTTCTTAAGTTGACAATATTAAGTATAACCTATAGTGACAAATTCATCAATGATAGTGCTAAATGTATATGACATAAAACACCAATAGAGAATATAAACTTAAAGGTATTCAATAGAGAGTAGCATATAATTATCATTTTATAAATTATCTATAATGCAATTTTGCAAACTCTTATACAATCAAACTTAAACGCTTCAAAGAAAGCATTGATCAATAACATGACTTTACAAATTCAATGTGCATGTACTTACAAATAAATCTATGAAACCATCTAAGTCTTCTCTACTCTCTATTGTGTCAAGTATTGCCTCGTGGTCACACTCACACACTTTCCACAAGTTCTTGTTTGCAGGTCTTCCCTTATATTTGATCAAATGAACATTGGTTATGACTACAAGGTTCGAGTAGTGAAGAATCTTTCAATGCATTTTGAAGTCCTCAAACAACAAAACTACAAAATTCTTAATTGGGTACCTTCTAAACCATGTTCCCATAACAACCACTAAACCTATAGGATATTCTATGTTTTTTCCATCTATAACTATTGCCTCTGATTTATTTTTGGCCTCAATACAATGACATAGGTAATAATATGTACCCTCTTCATTACCTTCAAATACAATCACCGCATTAACATGTCCTGGATTGATATGTTCATCTTCTTAAATTTATTTAATGAACATCAAAATAAAACCTAGAATTAAGATATATTACCTAGTTATAGTAGGTCTGATGCATGATCAAAGTCAATGAATGATTGAATTTTCATGATTTGTAGAGCTGTTGAGAGATGATAAGTGTCAAGTGGGGTTATACTTCTTATAAACCATGTGTCAACCCACTCTATCGATTCGTAATAATTCCATGCTTGAACTTTACATGTAGAAAAAAGGCATGCCATATTCCATGTATGGATATTCCATGTACTTTCATTGGAGCTTCTAAAAGAGTGTATCTCGCTCAATCCTGTTAGTGTACAAAAATAGTCATATTTTGCAATGTTAGTATCATCTACTAAATGAAAATCTATTAAATAAAGAATTACCTTTACTACTTGGACCCATTGCATGATTCAACTACTCGACAATTGATCTTGCATTTGTCAACTTTACAGTGTCTTTGTACTTTAACTCTTCCTATGTTAAGGCTCTTTTGATACATGCACCTGCTCCATCATGCTCCCCCTTTCCATGCCTGACCTCTGAGAATATCCACATATGGGGAACACCATTGATCCTATGCATCCTGCTCAACCAGTAAGATATTCTAGAGTTCTTGAATTGTGATGCACAATTATTTGACCATATGATATGCTAATTGAATGATATTCCCCTGTTAGCTAGATTATCATAGAACATCTAAAAGAAACCCTGCACAAACTCTATAGAATGTGTGTGATCATCACTAGTGTAAAAGTGATACTCCCTCAATAATTTCTTGTTATCCTTTGTACTATCATTTGCATGAATGAATTCTATATGCACAAATATAACAACCTAAATGGAGTTGTAGTACTGTGATTGCACCTCATCTTGTGCTTGTACTATGTAGTTCTCCATGAAGTCGACAACTAAAATGATGTTATGAAGTGGAAACATGTCATTGCATAACTTGAATTTCGAGTCCAACCATCGAGCTCTATGTGTATGTATTGCATACTCATAGACCACCTAATCATGTAAAATTCCCATAAACTAATACACTAGAATCTTATCACTGACCAATTCACACTTCTTTGCTTCTTACCCATCTTTTAGATTGTAGGACACTATCTTGTATTTTCCAAATTCCAAAATTTCATCTCCAATAGTGTGTGTACTAGCCATGTGTTAAAAATTTTGAAAATGTTGCATAGCACCACAATGATCAAATGTGCCATCCAAACATGACTTCTTGTAAAAAAATTTACCATCCACTCTTTCACACAAAATGGAAGATAAGAATTCCCTTGAGGATTTAGGTGGAGGCCTTATGTTACATTGATGCAAAAAATTGTTAGTATGCATATCTACACATATACGTTGATAAACATCATAATGGTTAGTAAATTCAATATGTAGTATACAACAAGAAGTAGTGTGTGTGTGATTTATTTTAACATAAAAATTCTTTAGAATTTCAAAATACCTTCGACATATTTTAATTTCAGGAATCTTTCATATAAAATCAACAAAATATTGGATTTTAATGGTATCCAAATAATTCTTTGGATGTGGCTCATGGATTTTACTACCAATTCTCCTTCTTACAACATATCTTTGATTGGGAGAGGTCCTTGTATTATCCTTCCAATAATATACTATTATAGATCTCCAAGGTTGAGCAATTCTTTTATCTTTCCATGGTACTCTACTCGAGAATTCCCATAACTCATTGCTATTTGGATCTTTCACTCTTTCACACCTTCCTTTGGCTCTCATTAGAGATGATCTACTTATTTTAAAAGACTTACTTGTCTTTGTAATGTTCACCTTGTTCCTTGTTTGACTGCTTAACAATGTTGTCACCACACATCATGTGACACAACTATCCTTCGTGCACGAGGTAGAACCCACATTCTCATATGCACTCATCAAGTTGTTTAAAATGGAATTTTAACTTGACTCATTCAAAACTATTAGCCCAAGAGCCTTCATGGTGGGCCTCAATTTGAGTTTCCTCATGATTTGAATAAATCATTGGCATCTTCCACCCTCACTTAGCTTCACAAAAAATAAACTCCATATCCTCTATGCATATCTTTGACATGAATGTTTTTAAATCTTAATAGGCATCCATTTCAAACAATTGGAATCAATATCAATCAAAAATGTAGGTTTTCTATGCATGACTCTACGAGTTCTCAAATGTAAATTTGTGTCAACATTAGGGATAGATCACGTACCTTCAATCAGAGGTGCACTTGATTACATACCTTGAGATTGAAATGTAAACGATGTTGTACCTCCAACTTGCAATGTCATTTGTGGAGTTACTTCAAATAGAGATGTGTTTGCCGATGTACTTTCAAAATGAAATATTGTTGATGGCGTGTCTTCAATTGGAGATGTGTTTTTTGATGAACTTGGAAAAACATATGTTGTTGTTGGTGTGTCTTCAACTGGAGATGTGAATTGAACTTAACCCATGGTTTATGATGTTCCCCCTACTTTGGTATCCATTTGTTTCCTTCCACAAAATTTGTTCATTCATGCCCGTTGTTTTTCCAATTGGACATCTCTCTTAGATTGCATGAGATGTTTTGGCTTTATGGGCTACAATTCCTTTGCTTCATGAGCTACAATGTTTTATTCTCTTCTCCTTGCATTTTTAACTACATGTTCTTCTGGTGTTAGATCCTTTGGTCATTTCCTTGGCATGATGGTGAATGCTACATGTTCACAAACACACATAGAACAAAAGTAAGTAATTCTTTTTATGAAACATTCTTATATTGTTGATTACATTTCATTTTATGAAAGAAGGCAGCAAGCTATTTGGAATTATCAAAAATGTCTATGCTACAAAAAAATTCATGCATACATCTACCTCCATACCACAAGAAAAGTAAGTAATGCATAACTTTTCAAACATATCCATACTTCTGATTAAATTGCATTTTATGAAACATATTGATACCACTTATTACATTGCATTTTATATCTCTAAAACTCAAAGCATTACTTTACATTGCATAACTAATGTGACTTATCAAACATTGTTGTCCCCAACCTGGGGTTTATAGAGAGCTTAAAAAAACCAATAAATTTTGATGTGTCTGATGAAAATATATGAAACTTGGTACTAATTTTTTTTATGCCTATATGCATGTGCTTACAAAATGAGGGTTGCTAAATCATCATTTGGTGTGAATTATTGAGGACAATTTTTTTTCTTTTTGCAACTATACTATGTACAACCTAGTACTTTGAGGGATTTGTACTAAAATTGCTTCATGTAAGCATTGATCAATGTAAAGACCTAGGTTTGTGGGGAGTATTTGGAGTGTGGATAAGTTCTTAGGAGGAAAGAAGTGTCAAACCCAGGGTATAAGTTTCTGCCATCTTTGGAAACTAGAGAATCTTGTGTTTATTGTTGTCAAAACCACATTGTGATTGTCAACAAAGCCATGAAGAACATTAATTCAAAGAAGGGTTTGTGATCCTATATCTTAGAATTATTCACTATTTATTTGGCAATGAGGTATCTTAGAAAGACAATAATCATTTTCAATTGCATAAAATTTTCCATTTTTATTTCTTAGAAAGGTAAATGGTATGAATGAATGGAAAATTGCATTAACAACTATGCCAAGCCACTTGAATTTATCTAAGCACATGATGAAGGTGATTTTTTTACGGAAAAAAATTTTTAATGGAAACTTGGATTAACATTGATGAAAGATCTTAGGTTTTCCAAATTAGTTAAAAATATTTTTTTCCGACAACTGTTGGGTATGTGCAGGATCATGATGGGCCAAAAAATGGTGATATCTAAGTGGTATGATGGCCCATGTGGTTGACAAAATTTTTTTTACCCAAAATTGATGAAACGAAAAAGGGTTTTTAAAGGAAATTCTCAGCTTTCTACCAATATAAATTATGCTTTACTTTGAATTTAATAAATTATTATTATTCATTTTCTATTTGAATTATGACTAAAGTCCTGATTGATAGGCTGATTGAAAAATCTATAGCTTTCAAACGGTATCAAATTTTTTGAATCCAAAACATGCATCACATTCTATGCTTCACATATTATAGGATTACAAAAAAAGAATTGAATTTCATGAATTTTTGACCAAGTTAAGGTGGTCAGACATACGAGTTTTTTATATTTTTTAAAAGTTGTAATAAAAAAATCATAATTAATTATTTACTTGGAAAAAATTACAAACAAATATGCATCACATCAAGACACGAGTCCCCTACTTATAGCTAAAATATTATAAAAAAATGTTATCATTTTATTGTGGTTAGGGTGGTCAGACAAACACCTACTTCTTATTTTTTCCCTGAAATTTAAGTACTACTGCATTGAAATTTCAAATTTTCACCAAATAGAATTTTTTTTTTTTAAATAAACCTAGTAGAACTTTTAGAAACTAAATTCAATTTTCTATAGATTCTATTATTACATATTTTTGAAATTATATAGATAACTTATTCAAATTTTAATGTCAAGTTTCCTAACTCTGATTTTCTGAATTTTATTGCCACTTAAGGCCCTATTTTTTCCATGATGATCCTACACATAGCCCATTACTAATAATGAATTTGAATCTATTATGTCATGTTTCCATTTTATATGTTCAAGCTCCTAAAAATTAAACTGTTACATGTAACATCCATCTAATTTAATGTTTTATTCTATGTGTAACAATGAAGATTGATAAAATCATCAAATGAATGGTCTATAAATTGTCAAAACAAAATAAAAAACCTCAATATAAACATCCACCTAAAATGAAATAGAGATAATTCCACTAGCCATGCTAGAAATGGACTACTATAAGCAATGCAAATAGAATTCATAAGAAAAATTGTGTTAAGTTGATATTGTTTATATAAGTTTAAACATGAATTTATCTAAATTATGTCATGTTTTTCATTTTTTTCTTCAAACTCATAAAAACTAAACTTTTTTATGCAACTCCCATCTAATTCAATGTTGAATTCTAAGTCCAATTGTTATGATTAATAAAACCATGAAAGGAATTTACTTTATATTGTAAAAACAAACAAATATACTAAATATAAATATTTTAATATTACCAAAATGCGTATATTACTTAAGATAATGTAAAATGATGTAGAAACTTTAAAATGTCTTCTTTTATGTTGTCTAGCATGCAAATTGGTGGTAAAAAGGTGATGGATCAATCATAGATTGGTACAAAAATGGAGTCAACTACATTAAAAAGATGTTTTTGATTCAGATAAAGTGTTAAAGCAAACAAATGTAGAAGCATGTGGGCCAAAATCATGGGGTCAACCACTATTTTACAGTTTCAAGGTAAAACACATTTAGTGCTCACCAAATTCAAAGAGTGCCAAATTTGTCCCATGCCAAATTTAGATAGAGCCAAATTTGGAACATGCCAAATTTGGAGAGCACCAAATTTGGCACACGCTAAATTCAGAGAGCACAAAATTCAGAGAGAGCCAAATTTCACACATGCCAAATTCAGAGAGTGCCAAATTTTGAGCACACCAAATTTGGAGAGCGCCAAATTTGGTGCACGCCAAATTCAGAGAGCACTAAATTTGGTTCACGCCAAATTTGGAGAGCACCAAATTTGGTGCACACCAGATTTTAGAGAGCACCAAATCTGGCACAAGCCAAAATTTATTTTTTTGAAATGTTCACCTTGCATAGAGAGGAAGGTAGTGATACTTGAGATGGAGAGATGTGATATGAGTGAGAGATATTAGTGTAGGTAGTATGGTAGGGACTAAGACCTAAGAGTGATAGAGACTTGAGAGGGATATAGAGTTGTCTAGTTAGGGTGGGGGGAAATACTTGACAATGAGAGAGGGGTTGGGAGGGATGAGACTTGCGAGATACAAAAAGACCAAAGGGAGAGAGAGAGAGGGAGTGTGGGAGAGGGGGTTAGACTGAAATATATATTTTTAGATAGGATGGGAGGTATGTGAGACTTGACAGAAAAGGAGTGTGAGAGAGGGCATTGGAGTAAGATAAATTATTCTAAGTGCTATGGGAGGGAGTGAGACTTGAGAGAGAGACTTGAGAGGGAGAGAGAGATTTATTCAGTTAGGGTGGGGGGAAGACCTCAGAGAGGGAGTGAGAGAGAAAGTGAGTGGGAGATAGAGGGATGGGAGATGTAAACCCTCAACCCTAAAATGTTAAGACCAAACCCTTAAGTCCTCTACCCTCTACCCTCAACCCTCAACCCTCAACCCTTAACCCTCAACCCTCAACTTGCAACCCTTAAATTATAAACCCTAAACCCTCTACCCTCTACCCCTAACCCTTAAACACTAAACCCTTAAATACTTTACCATCTACCCTCAACCCTCTACCCTCTCTCTCTCACTCTACCCTCTACCCTCTACACTCTACCCTCAACCCTCAATCCTCAACCCTTAAACACTTTTGACCCCAACTAAAATCTCTACCCTCATCCCTCAACCATTACCCCTTAATCCCTCAACCCTTAAACCCTTAATCCTCTACCCTCTACCCTCAAACCTCTACCCTCTACCCTCAACCCTTAACCCTCAACCCTCAACCCTCAACTCTTAAACTGTAGCGTGTAAACACTAAACTCTCTACCCTCAACCCTCAACCCTCTACCCTCAACCCTAAACCCTTTTTAACCCAACTAAACTCTCTACGCTAATCCCTCAACCCTTAAACCCTCTACCCTCTACCCTCTACCCTCAACCCTCAACCCTCAACCCTTAAACCATAAACTGTAAACCCTCTACCCTCTACTCTTAACCCCTAAACCCTAAACCCTCCACACTCTACCCTTAAAACATAAACTCTAAACCCTCTACCCTTAACCCTCAACCCTCTACCCTCTACCCTCATCCATCAACCTTTAAACCCTAAAACCCTCAACTCTCAACCCTCTACCCTAAACCCTTAAACTCTAAGCTATAAATTGTAAACTATAAACCCTTAAACCCTTAACCCTTAACCCTCTACCCTTAACAATGAACCCTCAACCCTCAAACCTCAACCCTCAACCCTCAACCCTCAACCCTTAAATTGTACACCCTAAAATTGATATACCCTAAACGATAAACCCTTCAACCCTAAACCCTTAAACTATCTACCTTGTACCCTTAAACCCAATTCCCTCTACCCTAAACCCTTAAACCATTTGAAACCCAACTAAACTCTCTACCCTAATCCCTCAACCCTCAACCCTTAAAACCTGAACCCTCTACCCTCTACCCTCTACCCTCAACCCTTAAACTCTAAACCCTAAACCCTAAACCCTCTACCCTTAACCCTTAAACCCTAAATGCTAAAGCCCTAAATCCTCTACCCTAAATCCTTAAACCCTCTACACTTAAACCATAAACCCTCTACCCTCTACCCTTAACCCTTAATCCCCAAACCCTAAAACCTAAACACTCTACCCTTAACCCTCAACCCTCAACCCTCAACCATCAACCCTCTACCCTCGACCGAAAACTATTAAACCCTCTAACCTCTACTGTTAACCCTCTACCCTCTACCCTCAAACCTCAAACCTTAAACCCAAAACCTTAAACTCGCAACCGCAAACCCTCTATTCTTAACCATTAAACCCTCCATACCCTTAAACTATAAACCCTAAACCCTAAACCTAAAACCCTCTACCCTCTACCCTCAACCCTAAAATATCAACTCCTCCTTCCCTCTCTCTCTCTTATTTTTCTATGTTGGGGGGAAGACCTGAGAGCGGGAGTGGGAGAGAGAGGGAGTGGGAGATAGAGGGATGGGATACCTAAACCCTCAACCCTAAACCTTGAAAACCAAACCCTTAAACCATCTACCCTCTACCCTCTACCCTCTACCCTCAACCCTAAACCCTCAATCCCCCTCTCTCTCATCCCTACACCCTCTACACTTAAATAGTAAATTGTAATCCCTAAACCCTAAACCCTCAATCCTCCTCTCTCTCTCTCATCCCTACACCCTCTACACTTAAACAATAAACTATAATCCCTAAACCCTAAACTCTAAACCCTCTACCCTTCACCCTTAATCCCTAAAACCTAAACCCTCTACCCTCTACCCTCTACCCTCAACCCTCAACCCTCAACCCTCAACCCTTAAACCCTAACACCTTCAACCCTCAACACTCTACCCTCTACCCTCTACCCTAACCCTTAAAACCTGAACCCTTAAACCCTCTAACCTTAAATTGTAAACCCTATACCCTAAACCCTTAAACTTTATACCCTCTAACCTTAAACCCAATACCCTCTACCCTCAACCCTTAAACCCTTTTCAACCCAACTAAAATATCTACCCTAATTCCTCAACCCTCAACCCTTAATCCCTCATCCCTTAAACCATAAACCTTAAACCCTCTACCCTCTACCCTCAAACCTCTACCCTCTACACTCAACCCTTAAACCATAAACCCTAAACACTCTACCCTCTACCCTTAATCCTTAAAGAATCTACCATATACTATAAATGCTTAAACCCTCTACCCTTAAACCATAAACCATAAACCCTAAACCCTCTACCCTCTACCCTTAACACTCTACCCTCTCTACCCTCAACTCCCCCCTCTCTCTCTATCAACCCTACACCCTCTACCCTTAAACCATAAACCATAAACCATAAACCATAATCACTAAACCATAAAACCTGTACCCTTAACTCTTAATCCCTAAGCCCTAACCCCTCAACCCTCAACCCTCAACCCTCAACCCTCTACCCTTAGCTCTTAAACCATGAACCCTTTAACCCTCTACCCTTAAACTATAAACCTTAAACCCTATTCCCTAATCCACAAACCCTTAAACTATCTACCCTCTACCCTTAAATTTTCAACCCTCAACCCTATGCCCTCAATTATCAATCCTCTAACCTAAACATTGGTTTGTGAACCCTCATATATCTTTGTCCCTCCCTCCTCTTCTCTTCTTCTCTCTATCACACTTCTCCCTCCATCTATCCTTCCATCCATTCCTCCCTATCTACCCTAATCCCTCAAACCTATACTCTCAACCCTTAAACCCTTACACACTCAACCCTAAACCCTAAACCCTAAACCCTCAACCCTTAAACCCTCAATCCTCTACCCTCAACCAAAAACCCTCTACTCTCAAACCTAATCCCTCAACCCTTAAACACTCAACACTGAACACTCAACCCTCTTTCTATCTCAAACTCCCTCTCTCTCTCTCAATTCTATCCCTCCTACCTTAGAGAGGGGGAGAGAGAGAGGGAGTGGGAGATACAGGGATGGGAGAGAGATAGAGGGAGTGAGATATTTATGGAGAGATAGAGGGAGTGATAGAGAGAGACGAAGTGAGAGAGAGGGAGTGGGATAGAGATAGAGGGAGTCAGTGAGAGAGAGATTGAGAGAGAGACCTAAGAAAGGGGGAGGAGGTAGAAGAGAGAGACTTGAGAGAGAGAGAGAGGGAGGGAGGAGGTGGGATGGATATACCTAAGAGAGAGGGAGAGACATAGAGATAGGAAGAGATAGAGAGAGTGATATAGAGAGGGAGTGGGAGAGAGAGGGGGGGGATGGAGAAGGGGGTGGTAGGGAGAAACCTAAGATAGACAAAGAGGGAGAGAGGGTAAGAGGTTGAGAGCTGATAGAGAGGGGTTGGAGGGAGAGACTTGAGAGAATAGGAGAGAGAGGGAGTGGGAGATAGAGGGATGGGAGAGATATGGAGGGAGTGAGAGAGAGATGGAGATAGATAGAGAGAGAGAGGGGGTTGGGGGAGATACCTGAGAGAGAGATAGGAGGTGGGAGGGAGATACTTGAGAGATAAGGGGGAGAGAGAGAGGGAGAGATATAGAGGGAGTGAGAGAGAGAGAGGGTGTGGGAGAGAGAAGAGGGAGTGAGTGAGTGATAGAGATAGAGAGAAAATCGAGAGAGGGATAGAGGGTAGGAGGGAGGGACTTGAGAGAGAGAGGGAGAGGGGTTGGGAGGGAGAGAGAGTGAGAGAGAGATAAGAGGGCATGAGAGAGAGAGGAACCTAAGAGAGAGAGGGAGAGGGAGAGAGATAGAGGGAGTGAGAGATGGAGGGAGTGGGAGAGAGATAGAGGGAGTGATTGGGAGAAGGGGAGGGGGTGGGAGGGGAGACTTAACAAAGAGAGAGAGGGAGAGGGGGTAGAAGAGAGATACTTGAGAGAGAGAGGGAGAGACCTGAGAGAGGGAGATAGGAAGAGTGGGAGAGAGATAGAGGGAGTGAGAGAAAGAAAGGGGATTGGGAGAGGGGTTGGGAGGAGAGAGAGGAAGGTGGGAGGGAGATACTTGAGAGAGAGGGAGAGAGAGGGAGATATATATATATATATAGAGGGATTTAGAGAGAGATAGAAGATGTGGTAGAAAAAAGAGGGAGTGAGTTAGAGAGATAGAGAGATACCTGGGAGAGGGATAGAGGGTAGGAGACAAATACTTGAGAGAGGGATAGGGAGGGAGAGGGGGTGGGAGGGAGATACTCGAGAGAGAGGGAGAGGGAGAGAGGTAAGAGGGTGTGAGAGAGAGAGGGACCTAAGAGAGAGAGGGAGAGGTGGTGGGAGATAGATACTTGAGAGAGAGGGAGAGGGAGAGGGAGAGATATAGAGGGAGTGAGAGAGGGAGGGAGAGGGAGGGAGTGGGAGAGAGATAAACAAAGTGATTGTGAGATGAAAAGGGGGTAGGAGGGGTGACTTGACAAAGAGGGAGAGGGAGAAGGGGTAGGAGGGAGATACTTGAGAGAGAGAGAGGGAGATACTTGAGAGAGAGGGAGAGAGGAAGAGTGGGAGATAGATAGAAGGAGTGAGATAGAGAGAGGGAGTGGGAGAGAGAGAGAGAGAGGAGGTGGAAGGAAGATACTTGAGAGAGAGGGACATGTAGAGATAAGAGGGAGTGAGTGAGAGAGATAGTGAGAGACCTCAAAGAGGGATAGAGCGTAGGAGGGAGAGACTTGAGAGAGAGAGGGATGAAAAGGGGGTGGGAGGAAGATACTTGAGAGAGAAGGAGAGGGAGAGGGAGAGAGATAGAGGAAGTGAGAGAGGGAGGGAGTGGGAGAGAGATAGAGGGAGTGATTGTGAGAGGGAGAGGGGGTAGGAGGGGATTCTTGAAAAAGAGAGAGGGGGAGAAGGGGTGGGAGGGAGAGACCTAAGAGAGAGGGATAGAGGAAGAGTGGGAGATAGATAAAGGGAGAGAGAGAAATAGAGGGAGTGGGAGAGAGAGATGGGAGGGGTTGGAAAGGAGGGAGAGAGGTGAGAGAGGGAGAGAGAGTGGGAGACAAATAGAGGGAGTGAGAATGAGAGGAATTGTGAGAGAGGGGGTGTGTGAGAGAGAGAAAGATAGGGGGGACTGAGATACCTAAGAGAGAGTGAGGGAGAGAGATAGAGTCAGTGAGAGAGAGAGGGAGTGGGAGAGAGATAGAGGGAGTTAGTGAGAGACCTAAGACATGGAGAAGGGGTAGGACAAAGAGACTTGAGAGAGAGAGACTAGGAGAGAATGATGATGACCTAAGAGAGGGAGATGGAGTGAGAGACAAAAATACCAGAGGGGGAGACAGAGGGGTAGAGGGAGAAAGGGGATTGGAGTGAGATAGATTTATCTAGATAGGGTGGGAGGGAATGAGACTTGAGATAGGGGATTGCAGTGAAAGAGAGTAGTCTAGGTAGTGTGGGAGGGAGTGAGACCAAGGAGAGAGAGATAAACTTCAGAGGGATATAGAGCTATCTAGTTAGGGTAACAAGGTAGAGAGTGTATGAAAGGTAAAACCTCAACTATCCATCTACGATCATAAAATATGCACTCTAAGCATTATCAAAGTGGTTGACCAAAGAGAGGGGAAAGTAATATTTTATTCAAAGTAGGGCATTTGGCGAGTGCCAAATTTAGTGCTTGCTAAATAACACATCACATTTGGCGCTCACCAAATATGATGTGACATTTGATGCACACCAAATGACCTACTTTGGACGTATTAATTAACTAAATTTTCCAAATTTCCTCATATTTTTGTTTGTGCTCACCTTCACATTTGTACATCTTTCAATTCAAGTTTATAAAAAATCATGATGGAATTAACCTCTCTCTTAGCTATCTAAATATACAATTATTTTTTCATTTTGATTCAGTTAAGGTTTTTATCTATAGCTTCTATTGTGAATGCCTCCATTTTTGGTCAAAAACCAACATGTGCTAGTTTTAGGATATATTTTTACTCGTTCATCAAAATGTGAAAAAAATTACATTTTTAAAATTATACTCCATTCTACACATGATGAATTTTTTAAAATTTTTTGATTAGTTTTCAAAAAATTTAGGGGGGAGCACGCTCAAATTTCAGCTTTCAGGATGTGTCCGCTTTCAAAATTCAAAAAATATTATATATACATTAAAAAAAGTATCTGAAAGAATGAGGATAAGCTACCAAGTGTTAGCTAATTTCTCAGTGTTGGGATTTTTGAAATTCTAAAAAAAAATTAATCAAAAAGGGGGGAGCCCTTAGGAATAATGTTATTTTATTTGATAAAAGCAAGACCTATTTCCCCTCCCCCATTTTTGAGACACTTAATCTTCAATAATTTAAAAAAGAATTGGTGGCTTAGAAACTAGACTTGGAGAACTTCAACTTTTTTTCTTGCTACATCTTGAAATTTTTAGCGTAACTATCTTCATTTTCTTGTGCAAATCAGATTTTTCGATTTCAAAAAAAAGTGGCATCTTAAGAGAAAAAATTGTATCAGATATCCATGCACTTACCCTAGGATGTGTACCAAATTTTTGTATTTAAATAAAGCATCTCTAAAGGATTATTTCCCCTTCCTAATATCAACATGATAGTGGGCTCGATTGTAGGACATTCTTTGTTGACATTCATGGATGGATTCTCAGGATATAATCAAAATGTTTATTAGCCCTCAAGATCAATACAAAACAACATTTAATATAGTTTGGGGAGCATTATGCTGGGTATTCATACCTTTTGGATTAAAGAATTTAGGCACAACATATCAACGAGCTATGACATTGATATTTCATGATTACATGTACATAAGATATTGGAATATTGTATTGATGAAATTCTAGCCAAATCTTCAACTTGACAAGACAATGTGAATATTCTTCAAAATATTTTTGAGTGAATGTGAAAATACAACATGAGATTGAATCCAGAAATATGTGTCTTTAGCATAGATAGTGGAAAATTTTTAAGTTTAATTATATCTTACAGAGGCATTGAAGTAGACATAAAGAAAATTTATGCTATAGTTAATATGCCACCTCATAGAAATATTTCTCAATTACACACTTTACAAGGAAAAATTTAGGCTATACATCATTTTTTCGTATCTCTAGCAAAGTGCACATTAACCTTCACACATCCCCTTAGGAAAGAGGTTCCATTTAAGTGGAATGATGATTCTAAATAGGCATTTGAGAGTTTGAAAGATTACCTTGCTACTCCACTTAGTTTACAGCCCACTATGCAAGACAAGTCATTCATCCTTTACATAGCATCATCATCCCATGCCCTCATAGCATTGTTGAACCAACAAGATGAAAGTGGCAAGAAACATCATGTTTATTACATTATCCAAACTTTGATTGATTATGAGACATGATACACTATGATCGAGAAACAATTTTTGGCCCTCGTATTCACTACTAGTAAATTGAGAGATTATTTACTAAATGTTGAAATACATGTCATGAAAAAATTTGATCCTCTGAAACATCTCTTCACCAAAACGTATTTATCTTGATGATTACCTAAGTGGGTTATGTTGTTGACCAAGTTTGACCTTAATTTTGATTTAGAAAAAGAAATTAAAGGACAAGACATAACCAACCACTTAGTGGATGTTCCTTCTACCCTAGCATTACATAATATAGAAGCATTTCCTGATGAGAATGTGTTGACTATTCAAAAAGATGAAGGAATGTGAGAATTATACTTTGATAGCTCTGAGTGTAGAACTTGCTCCAATGTAGGAGTTATAATAATTATTCCTAGAGTTGTCTTGTCCTATTTTTTAAACTTCCTACGTACAAACAACACTATGGAATATGAAGAATTAATTGTTGGCTTGCATGTTTTTTAACTCTGGGCACTAGACACATTAAGATAATTGGTGATTCACAATTAGTCATTAAGAAAATAAACAAAACATATCAAGAAAAACATGAAAAAATTATCAAAATATAAGGATCGCACAATGAATTTGTTAGAAATATTTTATTCATTCACCATTGATAACATCCCACATAAAGATAATTGACACGTGGATGCAATGGTGAGTGCAGCTTCTCTAATATCTAGTCAAGATCCTTAAAATAAATTCACATTTATTATGAATGCAATTATGCAACCATTGATAGAATCTAAAGTAGAAGAAGTGCTATCAACAATCATCGAAAGCTCTAGTGAATGGTACACACCAATATTTGATTATTTTAAAAATGATACTATTCCTGAGATAACAACTAAGAACACTTGAGCTCACCTTATAAAACTTGTGTCTAAATATATCATTCTTGCTAATTTGTTGTATTGTAGGTCCTTTCATGGTCTCTTACTTAGATTCCTTAAAAATCCTAAATCCCCATAAAACTTGAGGAAGCCCATGCAAGTACTTGTGAGGGGTATTTTGGAGGAAGATCATTAGTTCAAAAGCTAATCGGTATAGGATATTATTGGAGGAATATGGAACAAGATTTCTTTGCATATATTAATAAATATCACAAATTCCAAGAGCATAGAAAATTGATCCACGCTCTTGCTTTTGAGCTTCGCACACGTCCCTATTTGGAATTTCTCAATATGGGTCTTGGATTTTATTGGAAAATTCTCACCACCCTCCTCCACAGGACATACCTTTATAATTACTATAAGAGATTATTTCACAAACCGGGTGGAATCTATTCCACTTCATTCAACAACCACTAACGTAATATGTCATTTCATATTGGAACACATAATTAATTTCTTTAGACTTCCTTCCACTTTAGTTTCAGACAATAAGACACCATTTAAGAATAAGGATGCGAAGAAGTTCTTAGATATATTTAACATTCAACATCATTTTTCAACATCCTACTACCCACAATCTAATGGCCAAGTTGAATCAAGTAATATAACCCTCAAACAAATCTTGAGGAAAATTGTTAGCAAACATAATAAGGATTGGCACACATAGCTAACATATGAATTATGGGCTTATCACACAAATATTAGAGCATCAATTAGGAATACCCCTTATAACCTCATCTATGGGACCGAAGAAATAATGGCCTTAGAGTTAGAGATTCCTTCACTAAGAATCACTCTTTAAGGGCTTATTGATGATAATACTTATAGGGAACAATGATTGCATCAACTTGAAATGCTTGAAGAATAGTGCATTAATGCTTTTGAGCACCTTCAAAGCTTATTCTAAATGAATGGGTGATCCCACAATAGTGGTTTACAATTTTTGGCCAAACTGGACACTGAAATTATTATTATTTAACTAAATCTTCACACTCGGGCACCCATAGTGGCTAAACCGTGAGAAATTTGAAGATGATGCGAACTAGAGTCTCGTCACATTTTGTCTGTAGATTCTAAAAAAAAAAAAAATTTCAAATTTTTTGGCATCAGATTCCACTTATTTTTCCATCTCCCACAATTGTCTTTTTTCAAAAAACAACATTTTTAAAAAGTGATGCACACCGTATAACGCATAACTTTTTTACCATGAATGATAAAATTCTAATTCTTTCGAATTTAGATTTTTAACTCTGATATCTAGTGCTTCCACTTGGTTATATAGTTTTTTGTTAAATATTTTTTCTTTAATCAAGTTTTGAAGTCAAACCAATTACAATTCAGACATAGCGCAACCATATAAGGCATAACATTTTTTGTATATATCAAAAAAAAAAAAATTGTTGTATCAAGGACTTCAATATCTAGTGCACTCATATTTTTCAATTTTTTTTTTGATAATCTTTTATTTTCCCACATGTGCAGAACAAAGACCTTCATTTTCGATGAAAAACCTATGTTTAATAAAACTAAAAAAACAAATACATAATAAAACCAAAACATATTAAAATTATATTTTTTGGATAGCTCATTCTGAGGACTACCATAATCATTTAAAATAAATTTAAAATAAATTCATTTGATCCCCCAAAAGGTAAATCAAAAGTGATTTTTTATCAGCATTTTGATAGGTGTAAAGTAGACTCATTTATAGGTATGGTTTACAACTAACGAGGTTCTATCCAAGGGGGTTTGATCTAAGGTGGTTTTATCAAACCCTCTTCAATTGAAATCCTTAAAATGGAACTTATTAAGGCTTAAATCATTATATTTTTTGAAAATATGTGATTTCAGCAATAATCAGTTCCTCTCATAAATTGTAAACCAGCTTTGTGGGATCACCTGAATGTAGCGAAGTCACAATGATAACATAATCCATCAATTATTTTATAAAGGTGACTTTATGTTATGCAAAAATCAACATAACGTCAATGTGGCTCGAGCTAAAAAAGGAAAATTTAGCCCTAATTTATTAGGATGTTATAGAATTGATGAAAATTTTAGGTCTAAAGCATATATGTTAAAGAAAATGTATGGTAGACCTCTTAAAGAACATTAATGATGCACACATGCACCAGTATTATATCTAACCTTCTTGAATAGTATGAATAATAAAGTAGTGGTGTTAGAGTCAATAGATAGTATTCTATGTTCTGTTGCATTCCTTCATTCATGACAAACAATCATTTGGCTATCTTGATACTAATGTAATCATTTAAATTAATTTTTAATAGTTTACTTTAGTTTTTATATTGTTCAATATAATTTGGTATGTGGTGCTAGATTAGATCCTTATATGCATTTAATTTTCTATAATTAGATCATAGGTGCATTTAATTTAGCATAACGTACTCATTCACAATGTTGTATTTAAAAGAAACTAAATAGTTTTAATTACATCACATAAAGAATTTTAAACCATAGAGACATTTATTAAATAGTCTTAGAAATATTATTTGATAAATCACATTTCCATTTAACATAAAACACATAAACATAAATAATCAAAAATCAAATGGTCATATATATATCAAAGTTGTAAGTAAATGTCATCAAATATACAATGCTATGGTGCGTTCTGGCTACTAGATCCCTTGGGATCTAGTGATCGCATCTATCTAGATATAGTCTATCGAGAGACGGTAGTGTGTGATCATGATCATGAACTTATAAGAGCATCCAAAGTATACTATAGACCCTATGCTCATCCAACATCTATGGTCTCTCTTCGAACAAACTCTAAACACTCTTGTTCTATGTGATCTTTTTCTACCTATAGCCTAGCTACCTCTACATGAAGTCTCTCGACCTCCAATGGATCTTGAGATGACTGAATCTCTTGATAGGTAGCCTTGGCTTGGTCAGTACACCTCAGTGCACCCTCATATGCTGCCCTTAGTCTGACATAAGTCTTAAACAACTTTGGGTCCTGATCCATGATGGGTGGGGGCACATAGTCCATACTAGTAGCCTGATCGAAGATTTACTGAGGCACTATCTCTATAGATACATGTCGATAGAGGTCATGTAAATCTATCATACCTCTTGTAAGATAGAAATCATAAATATAATTAGTACACATCATGATATATCTATATAAATTTAAAGCATAAGCATAACAATAAATAAAATATCATCACCGATATCCCTACCTGGTTGTGTAAAGACAACCGCATCCTATGTAGGATCCATGGAGGATGTGCTAGCCTCTCAATGGCCGTAGGTGATAGTATGTGTTGTAGCTACTAAATGTGATCTAGTGATACACGTGGGAGCTGAATCTCTCCACTCATGGCCAACTAGATCCTCATCCACTATATCATCACCCTCCCTCATCAGCTACTCCTCCGCTCCCTCATAATCCAATTTTGCATCCTCGTTGTATTCCTCATCTATCTCATCTACAAATAGGTTTGAAAATTTGAACCCTATCTCCTCAACTCTCTCCTCCTCCTAATCCCTCTAATCTATATGTGGTCCTACAAATCCTATAGGTTGATCCATCAAGAATATAGGAGTTGGTCATGTTATTTCCCACCACTCCTCATATTGATTTGTGGCACTAATGTAATTAGTGTCAAAGACTAAGGGCCTACCATGATCATCATCATCCAAGTCACTATAGATGACATAATAGAAGTAAATCATCTCTAATCTTAAGGCCTCTAAGAAGTTCACATTGATCACCTATAGAAGGGTCATACTACTAGTGGTACCTATATTTTCCCCAACTATCACATGACACAATCATAGTAGAATGGTCTTACTACACATTCATCTCTTCCTAGTAGAAATCTATCCATCTATATTCTTCTCAACTAACAGGTCTCATTTGACCACTATGGTATCAACTGGTACAATCTCCACAAGATCTCCTCCTAATCTAGTCAGTTGAATTTGACCGTCCAAAAGTGTAAATCCCCATATTTCCATAACTCCCTCAGTGGATAATTAAATTTTCATGGATATCCTAAGGTTGATATAGATGGAAACCTATCATCTTAGTACATGTGATATGCTCCAACCACCAAACCTGCAGTAGTGTACAATGTACCATACTGTTGACCTCATGGTATGCAAACTACCCTAGATCATAATACAAATGTGCAAGGATGTTGTGGCCCAAGGCATATACAATCCTCTATTGTAAAATACATTATGCCATGTAAAGTAGTCTTCCATCTAGATGTGCTCCCCAACCATCAAGGATGAGTACTAGTGCCACTATGAAAATAATGATCCGTATCAAAAGTGATGCTCACGAGTAGAGTAGCCATGATAACTCAATGTGTGGCCCCATAATCTCATCCTAAACTAGACCTCCAAGGTAGAACTATATATCATATTTCATCTCACGAAGTGACCAATCCCTTGAAAAATGGACTCTCTCACCTCGAATCAAAACTCAAAGTATGTAGTGTACGTCCTCTAGGGTGATCATCATCTCACCTATAAGAAGATGAAATGTATAGGTGTCTGCATCCCATCTCTCTACTAGTGTCATCAACATAGCATCATGGTACCTCATGGGAGGCATGAAGTATGCCCAATATATTCTGGTAGTCAATAATTTTTGAGTTTCTACCTCTGATAATGTCGAGACTAGGTCTCATAGGTGACATATTTTTTTGTCGCTGAGATGCTGTCGTGATTGGGGTGGAATCTAACCAAAGAAAACTTGTCTTATAAGCATTCTAAAATCTTAAACCTATACATCAACAATCAAAAAGTGTACTAAATATATTCTAGTGTACTTTCATAAGGGTCCTAGACACTATATTTCCCTTTTGGGGCACTTCATGAAGAAATGAGACACTTTGCAAAAAAGTGGGACACTTTGTGACAAAACGGGACACTTTGTGACAAAAGGGGACAATTTGTGAAAAAAAGGGATGCTTTGCAAAATTTTCTTCTAGGGTCCTAAATCTACCTAGAAATGCATAAAAAGATAAATTATGTGTAAGGACAAAGCTAAGGTACACAAAAATCAACTCACCTGATGCTGCAACTCACCTCGGGCTACCTCCTCCTGTAGGACCTTGAGTCTTGGAGGCACGTACTCTTGTCGTCTTTGTATCTTCAATAACTCTCCAAAAAAGTCAAGTTGCAAGAAGGTAAATGACAAAATGATTATAAATTACTTGAATTTTTACTCTTATATGTTTAAAAGTAGGTTTTTACTATATTAGGGTTAAAATTACATTCTTTCATTCAAAATAGCATATTGGGGGATAGAAAACTCCATTATTGACATTTTTTGTTGCATTGGAATCATGGTTCTTCTCTCATTCTCATCAACTATCTATCACCATGTGGTATGGTAATTGGAAATACCCTATATATGACTTCTCTAATTCGATGTGGTTAGACTGCTACCTTCATTCCACCTCCATAAACCAAGCATAATCAAAGGGGGAATACCTCTACCCTCAAATTTTATTTATATATGAAATTAGGTAGGAGCATTTTTTAACAATAATGAATCATTGTTGCAAGATGCATTTCCTAACATTGTCGTTTTATAGATAGCTATAGTGAGGACTCCACTCTCTTGTATTATGATTAAATCCATATGAGTATCCTTTTATGAAATGAAGTTTATTGTTTGGATTCCTTTAGCTTGTATATGCATGTAGAGTCATATAGGTGCTAAAGTGGGGGTGATGTAATAACAAAAATTGTACTCCCTTCTTTGAGATGGTACAATTTCTCATTTAATCTTAACCTATTTGAGTACCCTTTCATTAAATACCCTTTAAATCACCATTAATAGGCCCCTAAGCCCCTTTATTTTAGATCTCAAGGATTATTTTTACCAAAAACATGAAAAAAACATCAAAAGCATTAAATTTCTAACAACCCATCCCTAAAAACTAGGGTGGCACTCATATTCCACCTTGGGCATATGAGTCACCTAGGTGGGACCCATATGCTAGAAGTGGTGTATGAGTTCCATTTGGCCCCTTTTTAGGGTTTGACTAGGAAATTCAAGTTTTTAATTCAAATTTTTGGTTTATGTCAGCTTTTGAGATATAAATAATCATAAATTAGGTGTATTTCCTATATAAACAAGCTTCTAATTCATTATTTTAAATCTAGAAGAGCAATTTCAATATCTAAGCATTAAAAAAAAACTCAAGCATTCTTGCACAAGAGAATTCAAGAGAAAGTAGCAAGAAAAGTTGATGTATTGGAGTAGCATTATTGTGTTTTTATAGGTCTTCACACTCACTATAATTCAAGATCTAGCATTATCAAGGATTGATTGTCATTACCTATGGTGAATCATGATGGATTCTAGGTTGGGGAGATACAACTAGCCATCAAGCCAAGCCCAATGAATTGTTTCCTAAGCGATTCCTTCCTCCATTATCATTCTACATTCAGCCTAAGGAAGGTACATGCATTATTAGGGCTCATTTGGGTTATTAAGGAGCTCTCAAAGTGATTCATTCATTTTCATGTTTCATTCATGCATCTCATTCTTGCATTGTAGAATAGGGTTGCATTGCATTTTGTATTTCCTAATCTTAAATAAACTTAAGGTTAGGGTTTATGTTCACATTTCCATTCAATATCCATTGTTTTCATCAAGGTTTAATTACTGAACTAGGGATTTGACTAAGGCAAACCCCCCATAAGAAAATTAACACTATATTATTTTTTGTAGGTCTCTTTACATGTTTAAATTTGAAAAGGAAGTTAGGAAGGAAGAGTAGAGATTGAAGACAAGATCTGGACTTTGACTTTCTAAAAAAGTGAAAAGGAATTGATATGCTAGAAGTGGTGTATGAGTCCAACCACGAGAAAATTTCTAGATTTTTGAAGATCCCAAGTCTACACTGCCAGATTCCTATTCCAATCTAGAAACCCTAGACTAGGATTGACAGGCTACAAGTGGCATATGCATCCCACTATTCCCTAAATCTATATTTTTTGAGCATCTCAGATCTTGTTTCATGGCTCTATAGATTTCCAGGTGTAGAATTCTAGTTTCTCAGCTTTTTGGTCTGATTTATAGTCATTTCTAGGATTTTTATTCAATTCTTACATAACATTAAGGTTCATAATTAGGTCTTGCATATCACTTATCTTTCCAAGCCATCACTTGGTGCTGAGCTCCCCTTTTAGCCTCTAATCATTCCATTGGACACCCTTTAGTAGATCTCTCTTTCATTCCATCATCAGATTGAGATCTCTAGGGTTTCCTTGAATGTAATAATAGAAAAATAGGACATTTTCCCTTGTGCTTCATATCCTCAAAGGTGGAGAACCCTATTTCCATCATTACAATGAGATTGAAAAATTGAACATATATGCACTTTCACTAATGCAAGATTTAGAAGACCTACATGAAAATTAACTAATGCAAGACCTAATGCAAAGTTAATGTAATCTAGATCTAGAGCTAAGATGGAATCCAAATCATAAATAAAGGGTTTGAAGGTTAGGTTCACCAAAATGAACCAAAGGTTCAAATAGAGTACTCCTCCTTTTACACTTGATGGAACACTCAAGGAGTGGTGGGATCCTCTTCCTATTTCACTCTTGGTTCCTTCAAGGAAACCCTAGAGATCTCAACCTTATGATTGAATTAGGAAAAGAGATGGCTAGAAGGTCTCATTGGGTGTGATTAACAAGGGGGTTCACCACTAAGAAAATTATTAGAAACAATGAAATGAATGCAATATGTAAATATAAATATGTATCCTAAGAAATGGAACCTGAAATCATAATGGAAAACTGAGGTTAAACAAAAAATTACTTGGAGAACTAAAGATTCCTAAGAAAAGGTCTATAATCCTAAAATTTTGACATTTGATGTGAACACGGACTCAAATGCTAGGGTGGGTGATTTAGTCCTAGTTTAGGTTTTTTGGTTGAATATGGAATCTACAACTGAAAAACCAAAACCTACAGAAAATGCTAAAAAGGTCGTATATTGGGACTCATATGCCCAAAGTGGTGATTAAGTCCTAGTATAAGGATTTTTTTTTGAGTCTAATATCCTTGAGTGATCTTCTATAGATTCTCTCCCTTCCTATCTCTGAGTCTAAATATTTCAATTCTACCTTATAGGTGAGTTTCATGAAGATCAATTGTTTTTGACAACTTTGACAACTTTCTTCAATCTTACAACTTAGTCTTCAAAGGATCTTCAAACCTCAAAACACCTACATCTACAAACATACATGTAGAGGGGGGAAAATGTTGATCTATTAGTAGATAGGGGTTTTCCTTGGTCAAACCCAATTTGGGTAATCAAAACTTAAAATGAAATGAAATAGAGTGAAGGAATGATGAATGAACAAATATGCAATGTTGCAAGTCACCAAACCCTTGCAACAAAGGCTACAATCTTGTATGAAATGGCTAGCATGAATGTAGATCTTGACACTTGATTGAATGTTATGAATCTTGACTTGAATGATTGCTTGAATCATGAAAACCTAAATCACAAATGTTATCTCAAAAAAACACATGATGCATAATGTCTTTGACATGAGGCCTGAATATTGAATGCTGCTCCAAATGCTTGATAATAAACTCTTCAATGCTCTTGAATTTCTTGAATTATTGAATTCTTAGATCACACTTGATCATAAATATTTCTTGATGGCTTGTAAACTTCAAATTGGTAGGAGAAATTATGTGATATAAGCTTGTATTTATACTTGTTTATGCAAAATTTCCTGAAATTACAACACTACAAGTTGACATCAGATTGAGGAGAATAAAATCCCACCAAGAATTGAATTCAAAATAGGTCTAATCTAAAGTAGGACTCATATGCTAGTTTGGGTGCATGAGTCACAATAGCCTAAGATGAGGACACAAATTTAAATAAATGTTAAGTTCTATTCCAAATTTAGGATTAGGCCCCGAAAACTATTTGGGACCCATATACCCAAGGTGGCGTATGAGTACCTAATCACCAGATCTAGAACACATAACCCAAAATAATGAATTGTGATTTTCCATTAGTTAAATTTCAATATTATCCTCAGACCAAAAAAGACATAAAGAAGCCCAATTTTAGTAAGGAGGGCCCAAACAAGTGTGAAAATGTAAAGGGATACATTTTTATAAACTACAACCTAAAAGGTCTATTTTGTAATCTATATATGTCCTTTTTCCATTGTGTCCCTATTTCCATGATTATCTGGGGGAATGATGTCAAATCCAAGCATAATCATATTATATATTTCAAATTTTTATATTGACCTTGGATCCATGGATCTCTTATCTCATATCATTTAGTTTTCTATGTAGCTTTGTCTTGGGGCAAACCCCTTGTCATGAGTCACCTTTATTGAGACATTATCATTGGCATAGGGTTTTATAATAAGATCTCATGACCATATCATCTTTCATATATGATTTTACCTCTACCTTAAATAAATTTCTAATAGTTGTGGTTTAGCAATTACTTTAAGGTGAGGGCTTATATTTCATTATGTGCTTTACTTTTCTAGCACATGCTAGACTTGGTAATGCATTGGTTTGGTACTTTGATAATTTTTTGTAGAACCTTATCAAAGTTATTGGTACTATAACTATTGGTTTGGTTGACAAGGGATCACACCTTGTAAAATTCAATGATCACTATTCCTTGAGTGTTTCTCATTTACTACTTTTAGAAAGCTCAACTAGTGAATATCAGACCTCACTAGATTGTAATGCTTTGGTTCATGGTTTACCTAATAATTATCACACTTTTTAAACTTGTGAATCATGAGAATCTTGGATATGGATCCTATTAGGATTCCTACTTATCTTACTAGTCTATGATTGTCATATCCCATTACACTATATTTGCATTATGTTTTCATGATGTTTGTATTATTTTGGCATTTTGTTTATATCTTGTTTTCACTATATTTTTTATTTATTTTCATTTTATGTTATGTGTGGTGTCTTTGTCATGTTTGCTTCATGTTTATCATGTTTAATTCCTCTTCACATGTGTTTTACTTTGTCCTCATGGTGTCTTTCCATAGGATTTTGAATCATGGAGGCTAACATATCCCCTCTATTCACCACCAGGATATCTCTCCAATATTTGGATAATTGAAACCCTATTGACATATTCTTACTTTAGTGTGAGTCTGAGTGTAAGTTCATACTCTTAATAAATTGGGGGATAAATTTAGCATAAAAAAATTTCACCCTCGATAATTTCACATTAGGTTTAGCTCCTACCTATGTGCTTGGACCTAATTATGCATTAATTATCTATTTCACAAACACCCTTTGGAAATTAAATAAAGGAAAATAAAAAACAAGCATTCAATATTTTTCCCTGACACTTTTGGCTCACAAAATAATGGACCTAGTCTAAGGCACACTAAATTGTAGACCACCTCTTTTGGGTACAAATTCAAATATGTCAATTCCAATAGTTTACTATTTAAATTTCAAATTTTAATTGTTGGCTATTGACATTTGATTTTTGAGAAATTAGAAGAATTGAATATAAATATAAATTATTTTCACCATTTGAAAAAACTAGAAAATATATTGAGAAAATTGACCATCTTGACAAGTACTTAAGAGAAATCAAGAGTAGATTTATCATTATTTTAGCAACATTTATTCATGTCAAGAATCATGTCTGTATAAACATAAAAATGGTCTGGAGCAAAAATGAATTAAATCCTAGTTATTTAATTAATGAATCTTAATTCCTCTACTTATAAATAAATTGCCAAATTTATTTATATAGTCCATTTATTAATTATTCCCATCTAAAATCATTTTCCTCTAGATTTAACTAAATAAAAAAAATTGACTAATTTGTTTTATTGGATTAATTCCCCTCTCAATTAAAATTGAATTTTTTCATGCAATTTTGTCACATTTCTACATATTCTTCTAACTTCCTTTCGCCTCACCTACCACCTCACCATGTGTCACATGAATTTAAATATTTCTAATTTTGTAAAATGAGAATTTCCATCAACAACCTACAACAAATTTGAAATGAGCTTGGACACATGGCTTCTCCTTCCCTTTGATTCTCTTCAACACTTGGCAAAGTGTTCTATTAAAGGGAACCACCTCCATGATTCTCTCCAACTTCTTCTTCCTCCACCATCAATTTCTCTAGATCATAATCCCGACCGTTGAATTGTTCCACATCACAATCTTCCTTGGAAATATTATAAATATAGTTCCTTGCTCCAACTTTTGAGAGGAAATCTTGAAGTAAACTTACTTTGCAGAAATCATTTGACAACATTAGAGAATTTTGAGAACATTTAGAATTTTGGTTATCATGTTAGTTTAGAATCATGTCTTAGTGTAGTAATTGCATTTCCATTATCATACTAGCTTCCTTACAATAGCCATATTAGATAATTTACAGCATATCATCATGGCATTTAATCATATAGTTGATCAAACCATGTAGGAATTAGGATTCTTACATTTTATAGCATCAATTCTCTAGGTTGTCATTCTGCAACATCATAATGCTAGAAATTTTTTAGAGCCATTGTGATACAAAGAATCCTTAGAGATAGGAAACAATGGAACATCTTTAGGAATTGATTGTGCTTTGAATCTAGTTAATTCTGTAATTTGATTTATAATGTAATATGTCTCATTGCTTGTGTTTTTTCATTATTCATTTTTCTCACATATTTACAACACACATATATTTGGTGCCCACCATGGGGAATAGCCCCTTTCATTAACTTTTTCTAGAAAATTTTGTTTTATAGGTCTGGACGTGAAATATTTTAGCGCGATCGTGAATTATTTTGACACATACAAAAATTTTTCTCAGTGATAAATGTGAAAATGTTGGTAATCACAAGGGGCCTTACAAATGAACAATGTTGGAAGTGATCTTTCATCAAGTGTGACAAGATGATGACGCTTTCAATCCTAAAACTAACCTAGATCCAAAATAAAAAACAAAAGTGATAAGGGTTTAAGAGAGATCCTAAAATTAAAATTACTCCTAAGATCAATCACAACAATGATGAATGCTCAAAGTGGACAAATCTCCAACAAAACCAATCTCTGCTTAATCAAGGGAAAGCCTACAACTCCACAGAAATGGTGCAATTTTCTAAGGAAACTAAAGATTTTCAGACTATGAACATTCATCCACATACCCAGTAAATGGCGCAAAGTAAACAAGCATCCAGAATTGAACTTAGCACAAAATAAGGCCCAGACTAACTTTACATAGCAACTTACAATAAACAAATTGCTAAAAGGATGGACCAAAGATCAACCAACATCATCAACATTTCACCATTATCATGAAAGAACTCAAAACTAACACCTAACATCTAGTTTGCATTCAAGATTTCAAAGTAGTTTGGATAGATAGAATAACAAGAACCATGCAAGATAAATTGATCCAAGAGAGGCCACCAAAGCACAATATCTTCAATTGTATTGAATTCATCCAATAGTAGCCAAAATTCTAGGATCCTGTATTACAGCACTTGCTTCGAAATAAAAAAACTTCTAATTATAACTTTCTACTCTATTTCCTAACTCCGCTTCAAAATCTAATCCTCTAGTCCTATCTCTATATCTTGAAATAAGGCAAAATTCCATACTTATAGATATTACATCATGGGTCTGCACAAGTTAGGGCTACAAAGAGGGTTGGCCCCAAAAATAGGTCAACCAAGAAAAGAAAACCTTAAAATGAAACATGATATTACCTTAAATGTTTGAGGCTCCTTCCCATGTCGGTCTGAGATCTCCAATGCATGTAAAAAATGAAGGAAGAATATTAGGAAGCACAAATTTTGATGTAGAACTGCATTAAATGTTTCCCCTTTGTATTTTATCTCACCCCATTTTAAACTCTCCTCAAGGTCGGCCCTAAAAAACAGGTCGGCCAAAGGTGAAACATTTAATATTTTGAATCTTCCATTTAATATTTAATCTCTTCCCTTGATTTCCTAATGACCTTATACCATTCCACCCTTAGGGTTTGACACTTCTCCATGATTGCAACAACCCTTCAATGGATTGCCTGTTTGCTGCCCCTTTTTTTATGAATCTTCCTTAAAACCTTTTGATTAACTTGTAGTAAGTCATACCATCTCTAGGGCTTTGAAACCGTTTCAAGAAGGCAGGATCTCATCATTCCCCAACTTTTCTCTATATACCTCATGATTATCCTCAAAATTTGCAAGATGAGGCATGTGTTAGCTTTATCTTTCTCCACTACCACAGAGGGCTCAAAATCTACATTATGCTCTGGAGGGACTTCTTCACCTTTTTTTTCTTCTTCATTCCCCCTCTTTTGAATTTCTTCCTGATCTAGTGTTTCTGCCATAACTTGGATGGGAGAGGGAATTATTTCCCGTGCCATTCCTTTTCTGTACGTATTATCCCTCTGTCTTTGACTAGTGAATCATCATAGAACACCGAGGAGTGCAGGGTATTTCCAATCTCTGCCTCTACATTATAGAGGTCTCCATTATGAATTTATTCTGCTTCCTCATCTGGGTGATCACTAACCTCCGCCTATCGCTCTTGTAGGAATAGCCTTGCTTGATTCAACCTGCATTCAAGAGACCATAATCAATATCCATCATAGCATAAGAATCCAAGTTAGTTCATTACAAATAAAATATCCATCCTTTAAAAAAATCCCATGATGAACAAAAATCCCTAGAATCTCATAAGAATTACTCATTTCAAAGTTCGGGTTTTAGTCCTCTCACAAAATTTGGGCTAGAGGGGAATTTCAAGAAATTCTGGACCAGACGGAATCCAATGAAACAAGCACAAAGAAACTTCCAACCACCATTTAATCAACCAAATGAGACCAGGAAACAACATGACACATCCTAAAATAACTCAAATTCATCATAAAATGCATAGTCATCAACCAATAGATCATGCTATCTCTCAATTCTTCATTTTCAACAAGATTTTGGGGAACTCCACCGAGGATAGAAACCCGAGAAAATGGAGATAGTTTACAAACTCTGGGAAAATGAAGGGACAAAGAAATTTAGGTAAAATCTCGAAGAAATGAAATTTCACAAAGTCAGCGCAATTTTTATATTTTAATCCTTGAAATGATCAAAATCCTAAAATCTTTGACTTCATCAAGATTTTGCCCAAATTGATCGAACGATCACAAATTTGGGATTCAAGCTCGGATTCAACTCACTTCAAACCGATAATCGACAAATTTAACTTTCAGACTCTCCCAAGGGTGATCTAATAGCATTGGTAATCAATTCATGATCAAGCCCTAGGGTTTAATGATGAACACGCAATTACAAACTCATTCCACTCGCTCTATCAAATGTAGGGAGAACCAAGATCAAGACTCTAGGCAAACAAAATTATGCTCAAGACCAGGGTTAAGAAATTTAGAACTAGTAGAGAATGGGGGGAAAGCAAATCACCAACCCAACAAGGATGGCCCCATCGATTTCAAAGGATGAATCATAAGAACAAAGGGCATAACCCTAATTTAACTATAGACCCTCAATATGCTGAAATATAGATTAAAAGTATATTCAAAACACCCGAGAACTATTGATAATCACCAATTGAAAGCAAAGGGGTTGTAAACGTACCATGAATGCAAAACAAGTCGAAATAGAAACAATCAAAAAACAAGGATGCCAAGAAAATCACTACCAAATCCAAGAATCCAAAGGTCCAATCACCACACCAAGTAAAGCACTCAAGATCAAGCTTATCCAAATTCAATCATAGCATAAAAAACCTTCCTGAACTTCATTAAAACCAGCTATAGAACCCATACATGAAACATGCATGCAATGACATAAAAATCCAAAACAAGTTTCGGAATCCGAGGTGGAAAAGGAATTTCAGGAAAATTCAATCGACATGAAATCCCCAAAAATAGTGTGAAAATAACCTCCATCGGGTTTTCAAGGCAACTGGGGAGATTTGTCATAGGAGGAAAATCCCGAAACCAAGGAAAAACCCAAAATTGACCCAAACTCAGGATTTTCAAAGTGCTTAGGAGCATGCAAGGTGACCAAAATTCCATGACCAAAGACAAGGCCGAAGATAAGAATGAAAAGACCAAGCAAAGAGGGTCCTTGCTTCAGTGGGGCGTGTGTGTGAAAACTGCACAACAGGTCCTCAAAGAGAACAATTCGGACCATGCAACTAGAGTAACACAATAGAAGAAACATATAACGTGGAGGAAAATTCAAATACAAATATTCTTATTATCAGAAATATCGATTATATATAGTCAACCACATCTAGGCTTACAGATTCGGCTCACAGGCCTGATACAACATGCTCAAAAATATAGTGCTCATACATGCGAGTGAAAATATTATAGATTGAATTCTACGTACATCTCACTCTACTTGATCTTGATTCATTTCCATTCTCATGATTCATTAAAAGCTTTATATCATATATATAGGTCAAGAAACATCCGCATCGGCCCAATATCATTACGATCTCCGATGAAGGAAGCATAACATGTGCAAGAATAGGTCAGCCTCAAATTTGAATTTCTTCCATGGTAGATGTGCATGATGAAGTGTTGACCTAAGATCAAGGTTGAGAAAAATCAATGGTACAATTCGAAACACACCATGTTGATCATCAAGTCACGGGAAGGATCCACAATCGATCAAACTAGCCATTAGGTTTTGAAATTATTCTAGGGCTAGTTCCAAAACTGTCACTCAATCCCGAAGCAATAACTTTTTGGAAAATGATCCAATCGAATTGAAAACTTAAAGTAAGGAAATTGAACATTTCCATGATGAAACCATAGGTACATGAGGTATGGTGAGCAAACATGAAGAAATACCAAATCTACCAACTTGAACAAGAACAAGAACAAAACTAAATGATTTTTTCTTTTGGTTGATGAAAGATTGCCAAGAACCAAGGATGCTCCTGCATCAGAAAAGACCCTAGTTGATACAACAGTACCAAATGATTTAAAATTTTGCACTTTCCAAGCCATGGTGGGGCATTTGGTTACATCTCATTGCTTATCCTTTTTATAAAATGATGGTGTATACATCACCCATCCTCATAATGTAGGCCTTCATATTAAGGTCCTAATACACAAAAGTCATGTCAAGCATGTCCTGATATATGAAAGATTTCATCTTAATATATGTACTCTAAAGCTTGTTCGCACACTAGGATTCTCTAAAATTCAATAGATGCAAGGAAAAAGATCACCATAAAAGCCTATGATGATGATGAAAGAGATTCAAAAGGATTGATTATATTGCCAATTCAGGTAGGGCCAATTCTTAAAGATGCGATTTTCCAAATTTTAGATAAAGAATTTACATATAATATACTTTTGGTTCATCCTTGGATCCACAAAATGTAGGCAGTCCCCTCAATATATCATCAATGTCCAAAATTTACTTGCAATGGGCAAGAGATTACCATTCCTACAAACATTATTAGTCCCCAATATTGCAATACCCTTAAGTTAGTCCAAGATGTCCTTGTGCCTCACAATAGGGAAGTGCTTGCCTCCACATCTAATATCCCTAGTAATTCAAGTCAATCCAATCCCTTACCAAAACTTCTAGCCACATCCCCAAATGAAGGAGGTCAACCAAGTTCCTTTTCTAAATAGCCAAATAAAAAGGAAGAAGCTACCCCTTCGGAATTCACCTATCTGAAAGCCCAACTCAACACTTTTTCAAATAAATTTGAGAAAAAATTCCAAGTCAAAGACAAAGGTGTGGGTGAATATAGCATTGAACAATCCCTATGTATTTCATAGTTATCTTAACCAAATTCCTATGGTCAACCATCAACCTCATCACAAGCATCCTCACAACCTGTCACACTTTTTCATGGTTGATTCATAAAAGAAAGCACCCAAGCCAAAGAATATGATGACAAGGATATTCTAAAATAGCTCTACAAGGATGAAAATGCATCTCAAGAGCAATGGTTATTGTACAAACCACATAGTATGGAAAAGGATACTCAATCTTGGAAAAGATGGTGTATGAAGGACAAGGACCTCTTGGAAAAAAGAAAGAAGGCATTGTGGAACCCATCCAACCTATCATAACCAATCCAAAAAACAAGATGGGGTTGGGATATAAAGAGCATCAAAGGGACGAAGAAACAAAGGAAGACTTAAAACAAAAGTTTGTTGAACGGATCCTACAACTACAAGCTAGTGATCACTATGAAATTGATTCCAATGAATATGAGTGGGATTCCATATTAGAAGAGTCCTGTCATGATAAGGCCATTGATATGGTACACAAGGATACACTTGCACTTGAGGAGGGACCAAGTTTAGGATTAAGACCATTTGAATTTGGATCACAACCTATCGATCGCTCGAGCGAAGATGATCAAACTCCTAGAAAGATAGATCATTTGGAGGAGAGTGACATCGTAGACCTAAACCTTGCCATATTATTTCTTGATGATGATGTCACCATTAGGACCCTTATGAGCTCTGACCTTAACCCATTTGTTGATTACCTACCATTGGTACTATAGACACTAAAATTTGGTCTAAGATTGTGACTTCAATTCCTTCATAATTCGTATTTTCATAGTCATGATTAAATAATGTCAATTATTTAATTACTTGCTAAAGTCCTTTCTCATCTATTAATTAAATAAATTTTAATTATTTAATTAATTTACTCTAACATTTATTCATCTATTAATTAAATAATCTTAATTATTTAATTAATTCACATTGTCTTTATTTCTATCCTCATTAATTAAATAAATTTTCTTTATTTAATTACATCATTAATTAACTTTACCCTCCTTAAATTAAATAAATTCAATTTATTTAATTTAATCCTTAAATGTTGAATTTTGAATTAAATAAATCATTTAATTCATAAAACTCTATTTTTAACATATTCCTCTATATTTAGATAATTGTTTAAGTTATCTAAGTATTCATTCTCACTCGACTTGAGATCTATTTGAATCAACTAGTTATCTCGTGATTCAACATTTGATCGTCTCTGCGAAGAGACCCTTTGTCATAACTAGCTAGTTATCTAGTTCTAACTCATAGGAATGAACATATTTATTAATTATATATTATTATTCAATTAATTAATTCATGTATGCATTCAAACAGATCATTGTCTAAATTCTATCTTTATCCTTTTCATTCAAACTCATATTATTCTAATTTTCAAATACTTTTAACTTAAGATTAAATCATTTATTTAATCTTGGTCTCTTATTCTTTCAATTTTAGAATAGTCTTCACATCAGATTAAATTATTATTTAATTTAATCTTTATCCTACAGACTTTCCAACTCACATTCTAACTGACACAAATCTCACATCGCATGGCATTGATTAGTCTTGATCGTTGATCTCTCTTTTGAATTTGAGCCAATCGTTTGAAAACCAATTTTATATAAATTGGCATCATCTTCATCATTTCAACTCCTCCCAAAATAAATATACTTTTTGAAGTGACTTGTTAATCTTTGATATTTTTCTAGAATCACATACATCAAGGCTATACTTGCACACATACTCAAAATTTGAGGGCAAGAATACTATCACGGCAAGATGGAGAAGGACAATAGAGATAATTCAAAGGAGTGTAAAAATATTTGGTGAGAGTGTTTCAATTATCATTTTGTTTATTTATTTTGTGCTTTGTTGTTTAATTTAGGCTAGTTTTATTTGTATATTCTTTAACTAGCTAGTTTCTAGTATTTTTCCTATGTTACATTTTGTGAACCCAACGTGAAGACATGATCTTCACACGAAATGACGCATCTGATAGATGAAACTACGCAAATAATATCACAAACCACAACTGATGAATACAACGATGCATTTGACAAAATTTGATGCATTTATGGCTTATAGTGACGTAATTGACTGATGAAACCCGCAATCCACCTACTGCTATGAATGACACATCTGACTGGTAATATTTCTGAGTTTAATTTCTGATTTCCGATTTATGATTTTTTGTTTTGTTTTTATTTTAGCTAACTTTCAGTTTGCAACGTTTATTTTAGGCGATTAACATAGTGTTTGTAGGACGTAGCATAGAAGACATAAATTCAAAACTTTTTCTGCAGGACGAGTGACGAAGACAAACAAGAAATTGAAAACTACTAAAATTGTGTTTTTGTAGAACCATCGACAACGACGGATGTATAAATTTTGGTAGATTGCACAAATTTTATTTTGGGCTTAAAATTAACCAGTGTCTTTCATGCTTGTTCTTTTTTAGATTAGATCCCAATTTAGTATACAAAATTATCCTCTCCCCTTGTGCATTCGTGTGATCTTCGGCATAAGAGAAACTATTACTGAATCTAGAGCCTGCATTGGTGGATAAGAGTAACCAACACGACTCAAATCAGTGACGAGATTTTTCACTGAGCCACTCCCAACTAGTATAGAAATTCTAATGCTTGAGGAAACTTAGTATTACAAAGATCCCAATAGACCAACTATTTATTCCCTAGTACCCTAGTGGTGCGTGATCGAAACATATAGAGCATAACCTCTGCATAATGGGATAATATTGCCTCTTGCATGGCTTTGTGAATGGGTGTCCATACTAAAAATCCAACTTGTTTTAGTTTAAGCCAAAAACCTTCTATTTGTCGGTGCAGCAAGTCAGACCTATGAAGTTGTCTCATGTTTTTATGGTTCATTATAGAGATGAGAAGTATGTCATGGGATTTTCATGGGTATTGTAGCTTGGTTGCCTAGAGAAGTGTGTGCCATGGAGGGGAGCCAGTGGGGTCAACCTACTAGTCATCCACCTTGAATATACATAGTTGGGGAAACCCAAGTTAGAACTAAGTAAATATTGTCACTATCAGCCTTAGGAATTGTACATGTTTTCTAGTTTTTAACATATTCATACACATTGAAATTGAAACACAATGTTTTTTTGTTTGTCTTAAATTGCCAAAAGTTGATCACGAAACTAAGTCAGTCAGAAAACCTATCATCAAAACACTACAATTTTAAGTCGCATCTATTAAACAAAAAATTGCATTTGTTAGGATAAGTTGCATTTTCCTATCAAAAACCGAAACTAGTTTTCATCAGAGGGTTGTATATGCAATATGCAATGTATCTATCAATTTATGTGATGCATTTGAAAACTGAACTGCAATTGACTATCAACAAATATCTTGAAATTGCAATCACAGACTGAAAAAAAACTCTCATTTTAATCTTTGTTTCTCATAGTCAACCTTGGACAAAAACCAAAAGATATCTCAAAAACTTGCATTGTTCATTTTTAGGTGTCATTTAAGTTTTAGAGATAGATGTCTTAGTAACAAAACTTAGGAATATTCATATCTTAGAATATGTCAACTTTTCACATTACTGGAAAAATCCATGTCTCGACAGTCTAAGTCATTGAACCTAGTCATTTTGTCTTACTAGGGAATCCTTCTAGCTCATTAGTCTAGTTTGGAAATTCACCTTATCATTTGGTCCTCGTCCTACATCAGATTCCTTGATAAAGTTAATTCATAGCCTTGGTCACTCCATAGGTAGAAGGTAGTATCCTCTTAGAATGATTTACAATTATTTTTCATATTGTCATTCTAGCATACACCATTTTAGACATCCTTTATTTGTTAAGAAAATACCAAAAAAATAGTAGCATCCATTATATTCAGAAAATCCCAAAAATATAGACTAGATCATATCATTTTAGGCATAGTTTGCATTGCCTCATCTTGAGAAACATTTTCATGGTTGAAAAAAGGTCTAGAAAGAAACATAGAGAGATGGCAGACTCATAGGACTTCATCAATCCTTTCGGAAACCAACCATCAGGGACAAAGAGACCACACAAAACTTTTCTTGAAAAATTTATTACTAGATACACACATGGAAAAAAATATGTAGAAGATGTAGACACTGCTATCAAAGATCTTGAATTTGCATCCTTTATGGATGAGTGTTTGGAAAATGATCCTCAAAGATATCTGGAAAAGCTGCTAGTAGAATATGCCACACTACCTCCAGGATTCAACATCCAAAAAATACAACCTTCATCTATGCAGCCAACACAAACCATGACATTGAGTGTCTCTATTCCTCATATTATTGCAGCAATACCAACTGGCATAACCACTCAAATTGCCTCAATTGTAAACACAACACCATTTGGTATAAAATAGGGCCTAACATCGACTACGGGAGCATCCTCATCAAACCCCTTTGGCACAAACACCACTTGTAAAAGACCAAAAATTCGCATGAACACAACATGGGCTATACCCCATATCAACACTAGTACTTCCATTCCACATATAGGGGCTACACAAACAAGAAATATTCCTATACCCAACTAGAATACTCAAACATGACATATTCCCTCACTAAATCACCATCTGTCACAGAATATTGCATTTCAGAACACTTAGATCGATCCAAACAACGCAACCAACATACAAGTAGATGTTCTCTAAAACCAAATGCAATCTCTCCAATAGAAAATGGACACTATGTCAATGTCAGGAATATGAACTATCTCAGTGCACGATTTATGTCCATGTCCTTTTGAAAAAGCACTATACATGACACCCTTCCCACATAGATACATTATATCGACTTTGCATAAGTATAATGGGAAGAGGAATCCTCTAGAACACATCAAAGAATTTTCCACAATATGCATGGACATCTCATATGACCCCACATACATTATGAGACTTTTTCTGTGAACCCTTGTCGGGATAGCATTGGAATGGTTCTATAAACTTTCATATGCAATAAGATCATGGGGAAAATTAGCTGAGAATTTTGTGGAACAATTTTCTTTCAACATAGAAAATGAAATCATGATATCTACCTTGTGTCATACCACACAAGAAGATGAAGAAAACTTCATCAACTTCTTCCAAAGATTGAAGAGTTTAGCTAGTCACTGTCCTATTGAGATACCAGAGAAAAAAAGTCACGATATCCCTTGAAAATTTTCACCTAAAACTATGAAGTGACTTAAGGGTGAATTGTTGTACCTCTTTTCTAGACTTGGTACAAAAAGGAATTATACTTGAAAAGGGCCTTATTAACAAAGGATAAATTAAGACACCAAGTAGGAATCCAATTGTTTAACACCAAAAATCTCCCAATGATAGAAAATTTTTTGGTCTAGGAACAAAAACTTAACAAATGATGGTATTGTTGATGATAAGACCCTACATGAAGGACTTGCATCACACTTAGAGGTTACAACCACTCCCATGAAATGCTTAATGATGCTGATCAAACCGCCAACTTTGTCAAAAATTTGCAACAACAATGACCATAGAGGAGATTTCCTAAACATGAGTTTACCCCCTTGGGGGAACCAATCAAGAAAGTTTTCTAAGAGTAGATTAAGTATAACCTCATAAAACCTCTGGAGCCAAAATAGTATGATCAATGATAGTTTAAACCCTCATGGTGGGATGACAATGCCTATTGTGAGTACCATCAAACAAAGGGACATAATCTACATCAATGTTGACAACTGAAGAACTCCATACAAGATTTTGTTGAAGACAAAACCATAGAAGTCAATGGGTAGAAACATACCAAAAACAATGATCACAAGGTCTTCACAGACCCATTACATGACCATGGGAAAGGAAAGGCCTCCAGTTTGGGAATTACAAATAATACCTCGACCAATTATAATAGTGCTAAGTATGACTATAAACCAGGTACCATCATCAATCATATTTCACATACTAATGAAAATATCCATACCATTACCATAAAGAAGCATCCAAAATGTGTTGTCAATACATGAATAACTAAGATAACCCTTTCAGGTCCTTCAATAGAACCACAAACACAGTCTTCCTAACTTAAATATAATTCTCTTGACTAGTTGGGGAAGACCCCAACACAGATATCCATCTTGGATCTGTTGACTATATCACTAGATCACCGAGCCATTCTTGAAAAATCCATGCAAAGCACAATAGTCCCTACCAACATAGGGGTATGTGCAAGATCATGATGGGCCAAAAAGTTGCAATATGATGGGTATGTGTAGGGTATGTGGTTGATGACTTTTTTTTACCCAAAATTGATGAAACGAAAAGGGTTTTTAATGGAGAATCTCAAATTTCCACCAATATAAATTATTCTTTACTTTGAATTTAATAAATAGTTATAATTTATTTTTTATTTGAACTATGACTAAAGTCCTGATTGATAGGCTGATTGAAAAGCATCTATAGCTTTCAAACAGTATCACATTTTTTGAATCTGAAACATGTGTCACATTCTATGCTTTGCATACTATAGGATTAAAAAAAAATTGAATTTCATGAATTTTTGACCAAGTTAAGGTGGTTAGACATACGCGTTTTTTTATTTTTTAAAATTTTTAATAACAAAATCATAATTAATCATTTAATTGGAAACAAATTACAAAAAAAAGATGCATCACATCGGGGCATGAGTCCTATACTTAATATAAAATCTAATAAAAAATAATTATCATTTTATTGTGGTTAGGGTGGTCAGACAAACACATACTTTTTATTTTTTCATGAAATTTAAGTGCTACTACGTTGAAATTTCAAAATTTCACCAAATAGATTTAAAAAACAAAAAAAAAACCTTGTAGTTTAGAAACTACATTCAATTTTCTATAGATTCTATTCTTATATATTTTTGAAATAATATAGATAACTTATTCAAATTTTTACGTCAAGTTGCCTAACTCTGATTTTTTTGATTTTTTTGCCACTTAAGGGCCTATTTTTTCCATGATGATCCTGAACATAACCATAGATGTGAATCATTTCAAAGAAATGGTAGGATACTTAGCCAATTCCCGTCATGCCACATTCTCTCAACAAGATTATTCAACTAAGAAGACTAGACATAACAACCCATTACACCTTTATGTTCTTGTCCATCAAACCAAAGTCAGACGACTCTTGATAGACAGAGGAGCAGGGTTGAACCTCTACACCTTGAAATCGGTTAAGGCATTAGGTTTCTTAGAAGCATGCATGGACACCACTAAGAGTATAGTCATTAATGCATTTGACAATGATGAAAGATCATCTAAAGGAGTTGTTACACTCCTTATTAGGATTGGCCTTATAGTTATGGACACTAGTTTCAAAGTCTTGGATCTCACTGTTCCCTATAATCTTTTGTTGGGTAGACCTTGGATACATGCTATAAAAGCCATAACTTCCATATACCATCAATGTCTAAAATTTCCATACAATGGCAAATAGATCACAATTGATGGTGATCCAAATCCTTTCCAATATTGCACAAGCCTACACAAAATACCACAATGAAAAGTGCCAGTCAATCAAAAGGCTTCATGGTGCAGGAGCACCAAGGAATACTAGGCATTAGGAAGTCTAGGACGCATTTTTGTCTTAGCGTATTTTCCATTAAGGTCATGTTGACCATTGAATTAGGATTATAAATTAAATAACATGTCTTGATCAAGAGAGATCAGGAGTGATCAAGAGGGGTCGGTAGTTTAAAGGAAACTCACTTTTCCTAGTTTTCTTTGAATAAGCAAAAGTGGCAAAATGGAACATTTTGCACTTTTTCCACTTTGTAACCAACATGTCTGACCAAGGGAAAAGCTAACTACTTTTCTGACCTATATAGGGAATGCCTCAACCTGTTGGAAAGGTTGTAAGCTTTTGTAATTTTGGAAGTTCATGAATGCCAAGTGTGGACAGTGAGAAGAATTGTTTAATTTTCTGTGGTTGCTTTACATTTGAGTGATCAGGAGTGATCATGGCTCTGTAACATGTTGTAGGATGTAGAGTAGATGTGGTAGAAGTTGTGTTTTGTACTATTAAGTTGTGTGTTCAATTTACAGGTGTGTTTGGTAGTTAGTTTGTTATTTTTTTAAGTTGCTGATCTGACTGACAACTGATCAAGAATGGAGATTTAGTTCTCTTTCCCACTATACCTGGTGTACAGACTCTTGGGGAATGAGGCTAGACTCCATGGTTGTAGATTTAGTAGGTCTAGGAGTGGTTAGGAGTCCAGGAGGCATGGAGAAAATCTTCTCCTAGGCGAGCTTGACAGTGCCCAGCTAGGAGAGACATTAAGTGCAAACTACTATTAAGTGTAGGGGTGTCCGTTCAAAGCAAGTTTCATGTTCGAAAAGAATGGAGTGATGGCTATTAAGATCAGTTCATTTGGTGAGAGGAAACCTTAACAGTCTTCAAGAAGACAGGGAAACGATCCAAAATGACCTAAGTGTTTGCACACTCCTAGTTTGAGGCACTGTACGGACAGTGGAGACCTAAGGTTCCAAAAATCTTTGAGAGAAGGGAATAGAAATCAAGAATCTAAAAGAAAGAATGGTGGCACTTTGGAGAACTTAGGAACACAGGCCTCTTTTCTCGTAGTTGGAGGCCTAATTGGGGCTCTTGGCTAGTAGCCTTTTTAACCCTTGATGAGGGTTTGGTGAAAGTGATGAATCAATGAATCAAGGTGGAGGTCTTAGAACTAAGATGTGATGATATGAGCCTATTGGAAGCATTCCCACACCCCTGCAAAGAATAAGTTGAGAGTTGGGAGTAATTATCCTTTAGGGAACATTAAGGGTTAAGGAAGAGGTAGTGGCATAGCACCAACCTTGTCTTGGGAGATTGAGTGTGAGATGATAGTGGGTTTGGCCAGTAGAACCAAGGGTACCTATACTTGAGGTAGGACCTAAAGGTTAAGGTGGTGGAGACACCTAGGAGATCTTGAAAATAAAGATCTAGAGCATGGAACAGTGATTGTTCCATCCAACCCCACCCTATCAGATTGGTATCATAGCAAGTTAAAGATTTTGGATTAAGAGTTGTATGTCAGACCTTGAATCTAGTGGTTCCACAAACATGGTGACCAATGTAGAGTTAGCAAGAGACCTAATGGAGCAACAAGAGAAAAACAAACAACTTGAAGAGGCTATTGAAGAGATGAGGCAAATGTTAGAAGAGGTGGTAAAGGTTGCAGGTAAGATGAAGGTACATCTAGCAGTGGTTAGAGACAAGGGTCAGGATCAGGTTGAGGATGACATAGAACCAGACCCTGATCCCCCACTAAAATAGGAACCCTTCGTCAAAGCATTGAAGGCCGTGAGTGGGAAAGTACTAGAAGGCATTCCCATCTTCATAGGTAGAATGGATGCAGAGTTGGTTATGGAGTGGATAGAAGGAATGGAGAATCACTTTGAGTGTGATGGAGTTACTGAGGCACAAAAGGTGAAGATAGTCAAATAAAGGTTAAGGGGACAAGCATTGACTTGGTGTGAGTTCCTACAAGAAGAAAGAGATAATGAAGGTAAGAGGTACATTGGGAGTTGGAAAGCTATGGTGGCTAAAGTGAAGGAGTATTATCTACCTGAGGACTATGAGGTCCAATTGCATAAGAAGAGGCAAAACCTTAGGCAAAGAGACCTAGATGTAGCTGCCTACACAAAGGAGTTCTAAAAACTAAGTCTTAGGTCTAGGGTGCAAGAAGTGGAAAGCATTAAGGTGGCGAGGAATCTAAATGGCCTCAAATGGAATATCCAAGAAGAGTTGAGTCTCTTTACACTCACCAATCCCCATAGTTGTTATCAAATGGCTTTTAAAGTGGAGGAGAAACTGAAAAAGAAGCAAGACTCTAATTCTAAAAGTAGAGGCAAAGGCAGAGATCAAAGAGGACAAAGGGGTGGCTACCAAGGTAGAGGAAATGAGGAAACAAACCAAGGAGAGTCTAAAATCATAGAGCATGGAAGTGAAGCACCTTCTAGAGGAGGTTATGGAAGAGCTAGAGGTTCTCAAGGAGGATCAAATAGAGGAAGAGGAGTAGGCAGGAGCAATTCATATTTTGCTACTATGAAATGTTACCATTGTGGTCAAGTAGGCCATCCAGCTTATAGGTGCCTGGAGAAAGCATCTTCTTCTAATACTGAGAAGAGAGTGGCATATGCTCAAGAGGAAACCATGAGTACCAAATCATCTGAGGTCAGTCATATTGAATCTAAAATTGGAGAGAATCTGATGTTTAGGAGAGTTTTGATCAGACAACCAGTCAAGGAAGAACCAAAACAAAGAAGAGCTCTATTTAGAGTGAGATGCAAGATACTTGGAGAAGTATGTAAGGTCATTGTAGATTCAGGTTCAATAGAAAACATCATCTTAGAAGAGGAAGTAAAGAAGTTAAAATTAGAGAAAGTACCCCACACTAACCCCTACAAAGTGACATGGTTAAACAAAGGGCAGAGTGTTCTTGTCAATGAGCAAGTAACGATGGAGTTTTCCATTGGAGGGTACAAGGATAAGCTAATTTGTGATGTGTTACCCATGGATGCTTTCCATCTAATATTGGTCAGACCATGGCAATATGATAGAAGTGCCATCTATGATGGAAAGGAGAATACAATTTCATTTAAGAAGGATGGGAAGACATTCAAGTTGCAGTCACTGTTAGAGGAGGATGAAGGACAGTCAAAGACACCAAGTGTCCTATTAAGTAGTGGAAAAGAGTTCCTTAACAACCTATATCAAGGGGGTGAAGGATATGTGATCATGTTGCAGTCCAAAGAAGAGGACAAGGCTGAGAAAATAGTCATACCTAGAGCAGTCTAGAAATTGCTTGATAAGTACAAGGACATAGTAAGTGATGGTGCACCTACAACTTTACCTCCTAAAAGGGCCATTAGTCATCAGATTGACTTCATACCTGGAGCATCATTGCCTAACAAATCAGCTTATAAGCTTACATAGGATTAGAATTTAGAGGTAGCTAGACAAGTTGTAATACCCCTCCATTTTGCCTTTTGGTTGAACAATCTTCTGTTCTCTTTTGTTGTACTCCTTGTTTGTACCTTGAATATGGTACCCAATTGTTATTTGATCGCTATCTGCAAAGTGACGTTATTGTAATCTTTTGATGTGATGGTATTTTAATATGATGTTATCTTATGGCATGTTTTGGATTAACATTACAGGTGTTTGAATTAATGATGATTATGCTTTGGATTATACTAGCATGGTAGAATTGTCAGTTATTTGTAGTGTATTGGTGAAGGGGATAGTATCCTATCACTTGCTTGCGAGTTCCCCTACGATTCCGTGATTTCCTCTTCACAGTGTGTATTTTGTGCTGTTCATATTATATGTTGTGGTTTACTTGATTTTTAGGTTGACAGGTACATGACATCAACTCCACCTGGTTTCATAGGTTTGAGCGTGTTCAATACCCAACTGTATTCGATTGGGAGATAGTAGCTAGCTTTCTGTGCCAATTCGTCACCCTAGTCCTTGTATGTCGTCAGTTGTTCATCGAGTTGTGTTGTTTTGATTATCCTTTCCCCCTCTTCGTTATTTAATTGCAACTTAAATTGGGTGATTTAAATGGATTAATGTATTGAAGTTGTGGATTAATGTGTTCTGGAATTATGTTGAAATATAATTTATTTTATTATTAATTTAATTTAATTAATAAATAATTTAATCTTTGATTAAATCTATCTATTAATTGATTAAATTTATATGATTGAAAGAAGTTAATTTATCTATGTTGAAGTTATTGATTTAATTGTTGAAATTGGAAATAAAGAAAATGCATAAAAAGTTAATTGGAAATTTGAAAATTCAAAAATTAAAAGAAAATGTTTTAGGAAGTCAAATTTGAAATTTGCATTCAAAATTGAAAAAAATGAGATATTTTGGAATTTCTGTTTTCTAGAATTTATGATGGTGGTTGAAGGATTTTAGGGCAAAAAATCCTTATGTTTGAATTTTTGCTCTCAAATTTGGGGGATCTTGAAGTTTTGAAAAAGTTTGAATTAGATGGAGGAAAAATTCTTCAATTTTGTGGGTTTTTGGATTTGAAGTTGTGAAATATTGTGGAACTGGATTGGAGAAGCAAAGTTGGAAGTTGAGCATCATTTTGGACCTTCTCAACTCAAAAGAAATCAGGTTCATTCTTTTTAAATTTGTTTGTTTTGAACAAAATGTGTATTCATTTATATTTGGTGATGAAAATCTTGTGGGAAAATTTAAAACCTGATCTATGTTGAAAACCCATGTGTAATTTTAAGTTTGTTACAAAATTCCTTATTTAAAAAGAAAAAAATATATTTCTTCAAGAAAATCAATGGAGTTTCTTGACTGAAAATGGTGTTTTAGATTTATTTCCTCAATTAATTTTATAGATCCCTGGTGAATATATATAAATATATATATATATTTTATTACTTCATAATCTTTGGATTGGAGTATACAAGCTCTGTTTTTATTTTATGAAATTCGGATTTTGGTATTTGGGGAAAAATAAAAATCCGTAGGTATTCTTCTTAAAGAATTTTTTTTAAAAAAAAATAAAAAAATTTGGTTGGGTGGCTGGGGGCTCAACCCCCACCACACCTCCCATGGAGGCGGGTGGAGGAAGCCACGCCCAACACGCCCCTCCCAACTCCCCATGGAATCCGCAGTCGACGTTGGCGTAGTCAGCACCGCCACTAGTGGTTAGTTGTGCAATGCACAGTGGCGCCAGTCGTAAGAGTGGATGACTATGCTTTGCACAGTCACCGCCGCCGGAGTCGGCACTACCGCCGCCCAGCCCAGTCTCCACCTCCGCCGTCCAAAACTGCCGCCTCCTTTGAATGCGCTGCTGCCACTGTGTAGGTGCGACCCTAAAATAAAGCCGCTAACCCTTGCGAAAGGAAAACTGCGGCCTTAGGGTAAATCATGGCCAAAGGAAAGTCACGACCGCCCTTGCCTAAAACATGGGCGCGCGGACCAAGACAGCCGCCCCATGATTTTAGTATGGCGTGCGGCCTGAGGGTAATGCATTTAGATAATAGAAATAAAATAAATTAATATTTATAAATATTAATATTTTATAGATTATTATTATAATATTAAAATATTATTTAATAATATTTTATACTATAATCTATAATAATAAAATATTATATTTATATATATTATTTTAGTTAATATTTGCATATTAATATGGTAGATTTAAAATTTAAATATGTATGAGGAATTATTGTTTTTCTTTCAATGGCAATTGTAATTTTAATTGAGGAAATTGAATATTTAGATGAGGTATGATTTAATTATAATTGTGGAAATTATATTAATGTGCAACCATTGAATTGCCGAGTTTTATTTTAAATAATATAACAGATGGTTTATTGTATTGGATGTCAAATAATTCGTTTATTTAAGATATGTTAATTGGTTGGGAAGGATTTCATCGAAGAGCGGGAGCATTTATTTATTTAAATGTTATTTTCTGAATAGTTGGAAATGCTTATTTTATTAACAGAAATTAGGGAATTAAATATTAGTGTTAATTTCTCCCTTATCTGAAAAGATGGATGTTAATTCAGTTTATCAATGCAATAGGTTGTTGAATTTTAATGAGGAATGGATTTAGGATATCCGAAGGTAGACTATTTCATGTGCCTCAGTGGTTATTCTCTTCTTACTTTTGTTGGGAAATGGGCTAAAGGAGTGGTCGGGAGTGGTTTTGTTATTGTTGTTACCTCTTGTGTTTGGGTGGTTTTATCTTTTTCACCTCCTGAGAAAGGAGTGGATTTTTTTGTGTGTGCCTCCTTGTTAGGAGAGGTTAGGAGCAATTTTGGTTACCTTGTTACCTCCAGTGTTTGGAGAGGGTTTTGAACTTAGGTTGCCTCCTGAGAAAGGAGTGGCTGTAATACCTTGTTTGTTGCACTTTTTACCCTGGATGTTGGGATGTTATATGTGTGTTGTCAAGTAGAAGAGTGGCTTCCATAGGGGCCAAAGCCCAAAAGAGGTAAGATTGGGTAACCTTCGGAAGTGGTATAATTAAGTGATAACTAAATCAATATACTTAGAGTTTGGGTAGTACTTCACACACTAAAACGATAAGTATTCCTCACTCATAGGCGTAAGGGCTTGTTTAGACTTCGGATGAGTGAGAAAGCCATGGGATGGCAAGGTCATCTATCTTGTCTATATGAAAGGTATTTGGCTTCGCATTAGTAAGTGTGAGGGCCGAGGGTCGGTTTGTGGCCACCATCATGACGATCCGTTGGGTAACTCATGACGAGTTGTGCGATGACACTCTGTCTAGGATGACAGTTGGGTTTTGATTTTGTATTAGTATGTATGAGGGCCGAGGATCAGTTGAGGTCACCATCTTGATGATCCGCAGTGGGTAACTCATGATGTGCTATGAGATGGCACTTTTTGTGACCATAGTTGGTACTTGTTTATGGTGAGTATGGTTTCCATAACATACCTGATGTGACCTTGGTTGGTGTTTGATTATTATGTGTATGGTTCTCTTAACATATCTCATCTGCTTTGTCTCTGGAAGCAATGTGATCATGTAGTGTTGTACTTATGTTGTACTTGCATGGTATTTGAGTTGTACCTTGGGATGTACTTGTGAGGTTCATGTGTTTGGTTGTTTTAGTTGGTTCACTTTATGTTAGCCTATCTAGAGGTAGATGGTCTTGACTAGGATTCCTGGTTACTATCTCCTAGCACGGGGGGTGGGCCTTTGGGTTCCACTTGGTTGGGTGGCGTGCACCTAAATTCGTTGGGTTCCTTCTTCATGTTCATGTGGATGAGACTTTCAGTTGAAGAGCTCATTGGTTTCAGTATCAATTCTTGCTTTATTGCATTTCAGTTGCTTTTGTATTATTTTACCCCTCAGCTGTTATCGAGGTGGAAGTTGTAATTGTAATTATGTTATTGGACTTACCTCATTCAGGGAATGAGTGTTGTAATATTTTGTAATTGAATATTTAATGAAGGATTAATGCAATGGAAAGTTATGTTTATGCTTTGATGTAATTCATCTTCTTTGGATGTATGTGCTTTAATTATTGGTTAAGTAATTGACATGGTTAAATCATGTTTATTTATTGAGGTTCTATATAACCTTTATCTCGTAACCTTAGAGGTTGTTGGCATTAGTTAACGAACTTTCTTGTTAATTATACCTAGAAAATAAAAATAATTCTGTTTAAGTAGATAAATGCAACTTCCTCTAGGGTTGCATGGTGGGGCATTACACAAGTGCAGGAGTTAATGGATCAAGGCTTGATTAGGAAGAGCATCAGCCCATGTGCAGTACCAGTGGTCTTAGCAGCTAAGAAAGGAGGCAAGTGGAGATTATGCACTGACTCTAGAGTAAAAAATATAATCACAATTAGGTATAGGTTCCCTATTCCAAGGATTGAGGACTTGATGGATTGTCTTGGAGGAGCTCAGTACTACACCAAGTTGGATCTCAAAAGTGGATACCATCAGATCAAAATCAAGGATGGAGATGAGTGGAAGATAGAATTCAAGACAACAAATGGGTTGTATGAGTGGAGAGTTATGCTATTTGGCCTCTCTAATGCCCCTAGCACATTCATGAGACTCATGAATGAAGTACTCAAAGACTTTACAGGGATATTTTTAGTTGTATATCTTGATGATATACTCATCTTTAGCAAGACAGTAGAACAACACCTTAAACATGTGGATATGGTTCTTAGAAGATTGCAAGAGGAGAAGCTAGCCATCAATCTAGAGAAGTGTGAATTATTTAAACAAGAGCTTATATATTTGGGTTTTGTAGTATCCCAAGGATCATTGAAAATGGATCCAAACAAGGTGGAAGCTATCATAAACTAGCCGACACCAACCACAAGGACTGAGGTAAGAAGTTTCAATGGATTGGCTCAATTTTATAGGAAATTCATAAGAAACTTTAGTGGCATATGTGCACCAGTCCTAGATAAAATCAAGGGTGGTTTGAAAACTAAGTTTGTGTGGACTCAAGAAGCTGAGAAAGGTTTTGAGAAACTGAAACAAGAAGTAGCAACTCAACCTATTCTCTTATTACCAAGCTTTGGAAAATTGTTTACAGTTGAATGTGATGCTAGTGGAATGGCAGTAGGAGGAATGCTTAGTCAAGAAGGCAGACCTATAGCTTTCTTTAGTGAAAATCTCAATGAAGCTAAGAAGAAATACTCAAACTATGACCTAGAACTTTATACTTTAGTTTAGTCACTTAGGAAGTGGAGGCATTACCTTCTACCCAAGGAGTTTGCGGTCTTTACTGGCAATCAGGCACTTAGCTATATCAACACCCAAGAGAAGTTGAGCAATAGACATTTGAAATGGATGGAGTACATCCATGCTTTTACTTTCACCATCAAGCACAAGAAGGGACAATTGAACAAGGTAGCAGATGCATTGAGTAGAAGATTGCTGATAGTGCAAGAGATACAGATCAAGAGCATTGGCATAGAGAGTTTCAAGGATCTCTATGGGGAAGATGAATATTTCTCAGAGGCCTACAAGGTATGTTCTGACTTTGAGAATCATTTTCATAGCCAATACTCAGAGTAAACTTTGAAAAGTGGATTGTTGTTTAAAGGGAATCAGTTATGTGTTCCAAAAGGGTCAATGAGAGAAAACCTCATTCAAGAAAGACATAATGGTAGTCTTAGTGGACATTTTGGCATCAACAAGACATTAGAACTAGTGCAAAGGTTTTACTATTGGCCTAAGTTGTTAAGAGATGTCAGGAGGTATGTGGAGCAATGTGTTGTGTGTATGAAAGCAAAGGGAGGAGCTAGTAATGCTGGCCTATATCAACCCCTACCCATTCCTAACAGACCATGGGAGTGCGTGAGCATGGATTTTGTGGTAGGACTCCCTAAGACCAAGACTAGATTTGATAGTGTGTATGGAGTGGTGGATAGATTCAACAAGATGAGTCACTCTATCCCTTGCAAAACCACTCATGATGCTAGTTATATAGCTCACCTTTTCTTCAAGGAAATTGTAAGGATCCATGGATTTCCATTGAGTATTGTTTCAGACAAGGATGTGAAGTTCATGAGTCACTTTTGGAAGACTCTATGGAGTAGATTAGGTACCAACCTATCTTTTGGATCAGCTTACTATCCTCAGACCGATGGAAAAACAGAGGTGGTCAATAGGGTTCTATGTAACCTTCTAAGGTGCCTAACCAAAGAGTATGGACAGACATGGGACATGGTTATCTCATAGGCTGAGTATGCCTATAATGACAGTGTGAACCGGACCACAGGGAAGAGTCCTTTTGAGGTTGTGTATGGGATGCACCCAAGAGGTATATGTGAGCTCAGGGATCTAGGAGCTATAGAGAATAGGAGTGGACATGCAGAAGACTTCACTCAAAGCATGAAAGAGATTCAGGAGCAGGTAAAGAGGATAGTCACCGAGGCCACTCAAAAATTGAAAGACAAGGTAGACATGTCAAGCAAGGATGTGCAATTTGCAGTAGGAGACTATGTCATGGTCCACCTTAACAAATCCAAGTTGCAGAAGGGTATATCAACCAAATTGTAGATGAAAAGAGTGGGACCATGCAAGATATTAGCCAAGTATGGGAAGAATGCATACAAGGTGGAGTTACCTACAGATTTGGGAATTTCACCAGTCTTCAATGTAGCTGATCTGATCAGATACAAGGGATCATTCAATGACATAGCTCAGAATAGTTAGGAGATATTCAAGGATGTAAGCAACATACCCTTACCTATTCAAGACAAGATTCAGGCAGAAAGGATCTTGGAGTCAAGGGTAAAAAAGTCTGCAAGGAACAAAGTGTACATGGAGCATCTTGTCAAGTGGAAGAACAAACATGAATCTAAGACTACATGGGTGGATGAAGCTCAGTTCAAGAAGCAGGGCATAGATGTCTCTCTACTCTCTCCTCACATTCCTTAGAGTTTGTGCAGAGGGGGGAGAATGGTGTAGGAGAACCTAGGAATACTAGGCATTAGGAAGTCTAGGATGCATTTTTGTCTTAGTGTATTTTCCATGAAGGTCATGTTGACCATTGAATTAGGATTAGAAGTTAAATAAAATTTCTTGATCAGAAGCGATCAGGAGTGATCAGGAGGGGTCAGTAGTTTAAAGGAAACTCACTTTTCCTAGTTTTCTTTGAATAGGGAAAAGCGGCAAAATGGAACATTTTGCACTTTTTCCACTTTGTAACTAGCATGTCTGACCAAGGGAAAACCTAACTAATTTTTTGACCTATATAGGGAATGCCTCAACCTATTGGAAAGGTTGCAAGATTTTGTAATTTTGGAAGTTCATGAATGCCAAGTGTGGACTCTGAGAATAATTGCTTAATTTTATGTGGTTGCTTTTCATTTGAGTAATCAGGAGCGATCATGGCTCTATAACATGTTGTAGGATGTAGAGTAGATGTGGTAGAAGTTGTGTTTTTCTGTATTAAGTTATTTGTTCAATTTACAGGTGTGTTTGGTAGTTAATTTGTTGTTTTTTTGAGTTGCTAATCTGACTGGCAACTGATCAAGAATGGAGATTTAGTTCTCTTTCCCACTATACTTGGTGTACGGGCTCTTGGGGAATGAGGCTAGACTCCATGGTTGTAAATTTAGTAGGTCTAAGAGTGGTTAGGAGTCCAAGATAAATGGAGAAAGTCTTCTCCTAGGCGAGCTTGACAGTGACCAGCTAGGAGAGACATTAAGTGCAAAGCACTATTAAGCGCAGGGGTGTCCGTTCAAAGAAAGTTTCCTATTGGAAAGGAATGGAGTGATGGCTATTAAGCTATGGAAATGTTCAGGAGTCTCCATTAGTTCATTTGGTGAGAGGAAACCTTAACAGTCTGCAAGAAGACAGGGAAAAGATCAAAAATGACCTAGGTTTTTGCACACTCCTAGTTTGAGGCACTGTACAGAGAGTGGAGACCTAAGGTTCCAAAAATCTTTGAGAGAAGGGCATAGACATCAAGAATCTAAAAGAAAGAATGGTGGCACTTTGGAGAACTTAGGAACACAAGCCTATTTTCTCGGAGTTGGAGGCCTAATTGGGGCTCTTGGCTAGTAGCCTTTTTAACCCTAGATGAGGGTTTGGTGAAAGCGATGAATCAATGAAGCAAGGTGGAGGTCTTAGAACCAAGATGTGATGATATGAGCCTATTGGAAGCATTCCCACACCCCTGCAAAGAATAAGTTGAGAGTTGGGAGTAATTAGCCTTTAGGGAAGATTAAGGGTTAAGGAAGACGTAGTGGCATAGCACCAAGCTTGTCTTGGGAGATTGAGTGTGAGATGATAGTGGGGTTGGCTAGTAGAACCAAGGGTACCTATACATGAGGTATGACCTAAAGGTTAAGGTGGTGGAGAAACCTAGGAGATCTTGAAAATAAAGATCTAGAGCATGGAATAGTGATTGTTCCATCCAACCCCACCCTATCACTTCATCCTCCACCTTATCCCTATACATTGATCCATAAAATCTTACAAAGTGAATTCCACCATAACCACTGTCATCCAGTCCTAAGGTTTAGATCCAAGATAAAGGTTGTGGAGAATATCACATGAAAGCATCCTATTGTTTTAGTAAGTTGATTCCTCCTAAGTCATACGATTTACCCACAACATATAGGAAACAGTCAATTGTCACAATACATGTCCCTCCAATGATTAAATTCAAAAAATTGGGAGAGTTAAGTAAGGAAGCTATGGATCAAGAAGATGTCACCTCCTAGTTGTATAAAGAAGACAATGAAAACCCTCCACTATCTATTCAAATATCTAAGCACCAATATGAAAAAGGCTTTACGATTATGCAAAGCAAAGGATATGATGGACATAGTGGGCTAGGGCTACATCAAAATGGAATTATTGAAGCAATCATTATCTCACAAAGACCACAAGGACCAGGCATAGGGTTTTCATTGATTAGAATTGGTATTCTTGGTACTTCGTTGTCCTCACAAGAGGAAGTAAGTGCTTTTGAGGACATCGAGATATCTCACGAACCATTTGACCCATTCTAGTGTGATTCCCCTAACTTGAATGAATATGAATGGGATTCCCTTTCCTCTACCAACATGATGGACTTAGATAAGTTATTGGGAGAACTTGATAAAATGCTACAACCCTTGCCAAATTCATCTAGTCCCCATCCTAAAAAGTCCTTGTCAAAAGAAGAATGGATTAAGCTTTATTATTAGGAAACCCTTGATCTTGAATCTTGGGAACCTAACGAACCATCTTCTAATGACCTAGCCCTTATAGTTGTCCCACCCCAAAATTTACTTGTCCCTAGGAAGAAGAACAAAAGGAGTTAGTCAAAAACTTATGTGACCATGTTAACCACTCTATCCTCACCTTGTCAACCTCCACATTTGATAACTCTGATGATGGCATGCCCCTCATATATCCCCAACTTATCAATCGGGATAAAAAATGGTACACCCATCTTAGACATGTTCGAGAACGATGAAGCGATAGCTGAGTTCATGGGACTTCAAGAAGGCATAACAAGAGGTGATCATAAAGTTGGATTTACCTTAGACTTGGATGACATGGCATATTTTGGGGAATTTTTTCACACCTCTAGTCACAAAATTCAAAAAAAAAAGAAAAACAATGAAAATGATGAAAATGACAAGTCCCTAGGTGAAAACCGAAAGGCACCTTTGGACGAAGAAATAGTAAAAATAAAGGACATAGTTGAGGGTGAAAACCTCTCTAAGGCACACAAGGATGGAGGTTTGAACATTCTCCCAGTTGCTCAAGAAAAATTGCCAATATTAGTTGAAGAATTTGTCGAGATCAACATAAACACTAAAGAAAACCCTCAAGTAATATACTTTGCAACATCTTTGACAGAGAGAGAACAACCAAAGTTTCGAAACTTTTTTACAAAAAGATAGATAAACTTTGCATGGTCATATGCCGACATGCTTGGGCTTGATCCAGACCTTATATTACATCATCTACCATTACAACCAATTGTTAAGCCTATCAACTAGAAGTTAAGAAAAATGCATCCACAAATTGTTTTACTAGTCAAAGTTGAACTTAAGAAGCTATTGGATATCAGATTCATTAGATCCATAGACTATGTAGAATGGATATCAAATCTTGTTCCAATAACTAAACCATCTGGGGGCATCCACATTTGTACATACTTCATAGATATCAACAAGGCATGTCCTCAGGATGACTTTCCTTTACCGAACATTGACATGATAGTATACCTTATAGTAGGATATGCGATGCTATCCCTCATGGATCATTTCTTCGAGTATAATCAGATCAATATTGCAATAGAGGACCAAAACAAGACAACTTTCACATGTCCATGGGGAACATATTGTTGGAATGTTATGCCTTTTGGGCTCAAAAATGTAGGAACTACATATCAACATGCAATGATGACTATTTTCCATAACCTTGTACATACTATCATGGAAGAATATGTGAACGATCTAATAGCCAAATCATTGACAAGAGTAGATCATTTGAAAGTATTAGATAAGAAATTCCAAAGACTAGAAAATTACAAAGTAAGGCTAAATCCAAAAAAATGTGTCTTGGGAGTTGAATCAAGAAAACTTCTAGGATATATCATTTCTAGAAGAGGCATTGAAGTGGACCCTGCAAAAGTAAGAGCTATAATGGACATGCCTCCACTAGCCAACATCAGTCAGCTAAGAAAACTACAAGGGAGACTACAGCCTACTAGACACTTCATAGTATAGTTAGCAGACAAGATACATCCATTCCAACATTTTCTCAAGAAGGGTGTACCATTTGTATGGACACCCAAATTCCAATAAGATTTTCAAAACATCAAATATTATCTACTTACACCACCTGTGTTAATGCCACCTACAGATCACATAACTTTGATATTTTATATTTCTACAACTCAGTTAGCACTAGGAGCCTTACTTGCACAAAATGATGATGAAGTTCATGAAAGGGAAGTATACTATATCAGTCATACTTTGGTGGGATATGAACTAAAATACAATAACATAGAGCATTCATGTCTTGCAGTAGTTTTTGCCACTAAACAAATTAGGCACTATATGCTAAAATACCAAACCATGTTGGTCACCAAGATAGATCCTCTGAAATATCTCCTAAGTAAAGAAGCACAAATAGGTCAATTGGCTAAATGGGAAATGATACTTAGTGAATATGACATCAGGTATGTAGAAAAATAAAAAATAAAGGGGCAAGTAATTGTTGATTAGTCTGAAAAAACACTAATTAAGGATGACCATCCTCTATTGGCATATTTTCCTGATGAGTTGATCTTCACCATTGACAAAAGAACCACATGGAAATTATACTTTGATAGATTTCACACTAATCATGGTTCAGGAGAAGGTGTACTGTTTGTTACAGTACAAGGTGACACTATTCCCAAGTAATTCATAATTGTTTTTCCTTGCACAAACAACATAGCAGAATATGAATCCCTTGTGACGGGATTAAAAATGGTAGTCCAATGGAAGATTAAACATTTACATGTTTATGGAGATTCTCAGCTAGTAGTTTGGAAAGTAAATGACGAGTATGAAACTAAAGATGAGAAACTTGCCCCCTAGAAGTGCATGGAAGATAGTTTTAAGAAACACTTTGATAACATTAGATTTCAACAAATACCCCACATTCAGAGTAGGGTAGTAGATGCTACAGTGACCACTAGTTCATTATTGGATATTCCTAACAATCTGCCTAAATTCAAGTTTTTGGTCAAACAAGTTTTGGTCCCTCCCTATGATGTCCCCAATTCTATGATGGTGTGTACGATTGTTGGTCCCACTTCCCCATGGTACAAGGACATATATGACTACCTACATGCCCTGATCCTACCTTTATACCTATCAAATAACCAATGTAGGAAATTTATTCGTAAGTCTTCCAAATATACCATCATCAAAGATACCCTTTATAGACATGCATTAGATAATACCTCATTGATATGTCTTGATGTTGAAGAAGCACAAGAAACCTTACGTGTGATACATGAAGGTATCTGTAGATCCCATTCTATCGGTCCTACCTTAGCCAAGAATATTATGAGATTAGGCTATTATTGGCCTAAAATGGAAAAGGACTCATATGTCTTCATTAAGAAATGTCGACAATGTCAGATACATGGAGAGTTGATACATGCTCTAGCACAGGAGCTTTGATTGATAACTTCACCATGACCCTTTTCCCAATGGGGACTTGACCTCATAGGTAAGATACACCCTCCATCTTCCAATGGCCATAATTTCATCATAACCGACACTGAATACTTCACCAAATGGATTGAGGCTATTCCTACGACCTATATTACCAGCACACAAATTTCCAAGTTTATCCTAAGCTACATAATGTGTCAGTATGGTGTTCCTCAATAGATCATCACAGATAATGGTCATCCATCTCTGTGAAGAATTCAATATCTAACATCATTTTTCCACTCCATATTATCCATAAGGTAATGACCAAGCAGAGGCATTTAATAAAACAATCATTAGAATCCTTAGAAAGACTGTCAATGACGTTGGTTGTGACTAGAATTTACAGTTATATCCTGCCTTATGGGCTTATTGTACAAGCATATCTACTCCCACTAGAACAACTCCATACTCCCTAGTATTCGGTTCTGAAGTTATCTTATTTATTGAGTTTGAAATTCCTTCCCTAAGGGTATCTCTGAAAGGTCATATTGATGATGAAGAGTACCATGTGTCATGATTACATGAGTTAGAATTCCCTGATTAACAAAGACAAAAGGCACTAGATCATCTGCAAGCATATCAAAATTGTCTTCATCATAGCTACAACAAAAAAAAATTGAATCAACATTTTGAAATTGGTGACCTAGTCTTAATGGAGAATCTAAAGAATCAAGATGAATGATAGAAGCTGGGAAAGTTTGAACCAAACTAGTTAGGACCTTATATTGGTACAAAAGCCTTTGTATCAGGAGCATATCAACTCTCAACCCCTGAAGGAGAACCACTCTTGTCACCAATCAACACCCTTCATCTAAAGAGGTTCTATGCATAGCTTTTGGGAACCTTGTCTTAATCACTAAAATACAAAAAAATGAAAAAACAAAAAAATTGTTACCTTGAGAAAAACTTGGCAAACAAGTGTCTTTGTAACACCAAAAAAATTGAAAAATCAATAAAATGGTAAAGAGAAATAATCCGTCCAATAGTGAAAACCACTTTGATGGTGCTATGAATAAGTACCATGGTGAAAACCAAGCAAACATGTGCCATGTGTAGTTGAATTCACTCCTTCATTTACCATCATTCCAATCAGAATTTTCCACCATCACCCATAATAAATGGTTGTCCTATCCATAACTTGGAATGATTGACATCAAGTCCAGTTCATCTCCCCACTCCATCCAATAGGTCTTATACCCAACTAGGGGAAAATCCTTGAATCGTGTCAATTAGATCTTGTACATATCATCCCAACATCAAAAAATGTCCTGAAAAAAACTCAAAAGCATAAAAAACTCCAAAAGTACAAAAAATTTGAAACATATCAAAAATCCCAAAAATAGAGTCAGACTCAGTTGTGTCAAGTAATTCATAAACATAGTCAAACTATGTTTCCTCTTTGACTCAATGTAATAAATTCCATCTAACGATGTGCCCCTGAGGCATTAGGTCTATCTTTCTAGGTTTGTCACATATCACACACAAAATCATGACTCATTCTTTGTACATGTCAAAGTCATCGGTCGTGTCGAACTACGAGGTCTCTATTTGTATAATGTAGGCAAGGCCATCAATCAATGAGCCCCCGAGGCCATCCTAGATCAGCCCAATAGGGATTGCCACAATCACTATCACACATGTCACATATCCTCAAGTTAAATTCATATTTATAAATCATTTCAATTAGTCAAAGTTAGTCAAACTACGAGGTCTCTGCATGTATAACGTAGGCAAGGCCATCAATTGATGAGCCCCCGAGGTTGCACTAGGTCAGTCCTTTAGGTTACATCATGTCATATACTATCAACACGGACACACACATAATAGTCAAAATATTAAGACAGCTCATGGATCAACATGTTAAACATGTCAGCAATGTCATCAAGTTAGATCAAAAAAATTTCCAATACAATCACTTATGTCTTATAGAAGATATGCCTTTCTTGAAAATGGACATAAATCATCATAGCTTTATGTAGCTTGTTGCATAAACATCATCAAGCTTAATGTCTTATATGATGCGTGTCTTTCTGAAACCAAGCTTTGTCATGCCTTACACAAATAGTCACAAAGTCAAAACCAGACTCAATGTCTTCTATAGTATGTCTCACTCCTAACATTATGGTATGTCAAAAAATAAAATTATCTTAGTTTTATCTTAGGTTGACTTTTTCATTGAGTCCGGTTACTAGATTTATTGAGGATGTCTCTTGAAGGATTTAGAGAAGCAACAATGTATCATAATTCAATTTTCTTTGACTGTTGTTTGTCAACTTTCTTTTAAATTTTAATTTTGATTCATGTTACTAGTTTCCTCAAGGATGTCCCATGAAGGATTTAGAGGAGCAATGACGTCTCATGACCCATATTTTCTTTGTTTGTTGTTTATGGTTTGTCTTGACAAAAATACTGGGGCAACTATGCCCTTAGTATGAGTCTAGACACTCCTTGTCTGTGATTGTCTATTATTAGTAGGTGGATGACCTTGCACACCTTGATTTATGTCATATGCTAGTGTTTTTCTCCATTTTTATTAGTTACTTCCCAATGATGATAAAGTGCAAAGCCTTTTGTGATTTGACAAAATATCAAAGATTACTAATACTAACATCAATATATTTTCTTGTTCATATTTCTTTTCACATTAACATTTCTTCTTTCTTGCATTTAAGACAGAGTCCTATGACACAAAAAAATATAAAGCATCCTGCATATGCATTCATGTTAGAAACATCATGTAAATATCATATATGCAAATCATATAGGTCTTGCATTTCAAAAACACAAAAATATACACGTCTATCATGGCATAATAGGCATTCAATCATCATAGAGTACATAACGAAAGCAATACATGTACATACCAATTGTAAACATATAACATAGATAACATTGTATATATAAACATCAAATCACATCCCATAATCATAAAATTAATAAATAACATCCAGTAATACCATAGAAAGTACATGCATCTATCATAATATAGAATCAACATCACATCATAGGTTGCATAAACACGTCATAATGTAGATATGATCATCCATAACATCTACATATTAGATAGACAATAACATATCATACAAAACACATGCACAAGAAAAAGACTACATAATCATAAATAAAACTACATATCATATGAAACACTGCCAAAATCATATATATATCACTCAAAAAGTGTCACATCACAATGTCAAAATGAAGCCCACAAGCTCTATGATCAATATACAATTTATCAATAAATATCAATACATGTCCCTATTAGAAAATCTCACTACTCCCATGTGGAGAATGTGAAGATGATTGATGATGAGATCCTAATGAGCTGTGTGTAGAAGGAGGCCTATCATATGGTCTAGATCTGTGAGGCCCCTCAACTGGTGCAGGAGCACCTTAAAGGTCTTTTGGAAGATCTTGGCAATTTTGGCTTGTAGGTGGTTCTAGGCAACCACCAAGGGAATAAGGACTATGATGTAAAGTCCCAATAATGTTTTTGATGTGTGAGTTAAGGCAAACGTAGGGTAGTCTAGAGCCTTGAAGTTCTGAGAAGCCTGAATGATGAAATTAGGCAAATTAGTCAATGTAGACCTGACAATTTGTCCTAAAAGTGGGAAAAGGGCATTAATGATGCTCTAAGCCCAACCCAAGGGTCCTATCACATGGGATAAAGTTATATAAGGTCAGAAAAATCCTAATTGAGCATATGGGAAAGCTATTGTACGATTTGGAGTCTTGGAAGGAGAATTTGTTAGGTTGGAAGAGTGCAAATTCCATTGAATTTCTATTTTTGTGCCTTCATCCAGTCAAGAATGGATTGAAAGGACCTATATAATGCTTTGATTCTTTCAATTGTGTCACTTTATTACTGTGTGAAGAATTATATTATCCATTTAGTTCAATTGCTTTTTGTTTTGCAAGTTTTTAGAGTTTTTGGTCTCATAGCCGGTTCAGGCCATTTTGTGGAAATAATGATCCCCACTTGAATTCCTGTGGCAAGGCTACCATGGACACTTGGAATCAAGTAGGGGACTATTTTTATAGTGTACATATGGTGTGTGGTGTCTTGGTTTGTACAGGAGATGATGAATTCTTCAAGCTCTAGGCGAGTGCAAGTGCATTCTGGCTAGTGGCTTGGAGAGGACAACAATAAAGAAAGTAGATGAATGGATTGGTTTGTGAAAATCAAGAGCATGGAAGTGTGGGCACATTTATTCCAGAAATGTGTGTGCAAGGAGGAGATTTGAGGAGGTAATTGAAGCCCTCAAAGTTGGAAAAAGGAGCGAAAACCCTATAAACCCTTAAAAATAGGGGGTATGAGGACAATCCTATGTACGAATGCCAAAAGGACTAAAAACCTAGTAAATATTGAAGCCTAGGGTACCAATAGAAATAATATACAAAAATATTTGGGGCTTGTTAAGAATGTTTTTGAGAAAATCCAAGAAAACGGGTTCTAGGAGGCCTAATTGGGCAAAAGGTTACAAGGCCTAAAATTGGGTTTTTCAAGAAAGCGATGGGTACAAGGTGAAATAATCCTATGAGATGGATCAGTGAGGAGTCAAATCAACAAGGGGATAGTGAAAATACCCTTTCCTATCCCCTGGAGTGGTTAGGACACTTTGGGTCAGTGTGGAGCCCAGGAAAGCTTAGTGGTGAATTGAGAGCAATGGTGAAGAATTTGGAATTGGTGCAGAGTCTTAGGAGGTGAGAGGGGTTTAGGAGAGATCCCTATGTAGGGTAGAGAGGAATACCCTAGGAAGACAAGAGAATAGGTCTTGGGAAGAGCAATATTTCTCTTAGAAGATAAGACTCCCCATCAAATTGGTATCAGAGCCAATAAAGGCTTGGGAATTGAAATTAGTGAATGTCAAAGAGAAGTGAATCCATAGGAGAGAACACCATGGTGACCAATGCAGAGCTACCTAGAGACTTGACAGAACAACAAGAAAAGAATAGGCGATTTTAAGAAGTTGTGGAAGAAATGAAGCAAAAACTAGAAGTGGTTGTAGAGACTACAAGCAAGATGAAAGTACAGTTAGCAAAGGACAAAGACAAGGGTACGATCCACATTGATGAAGACATAGAACTAGAACCTGAACCTCCATTAGCAGAGGAACCCTTCCTCAAAGCATTTAAGGCATTGAGTGGCAAGGCACTTGAAGGTGTCCCTATGTTCATAGGAAGAATGGATGCAAAGTTGGTTATGGAATGGATTGAGGGAATGGAGAATCACTTTGAGTGTGATGGTGTTACTAAGGCACAAAAGGTGAAGATAGCCAAATCAAGGCTAAGAGGACTGTTGATGGTGTTTTCATGCACTTCACAACATAGGTAATACATAGGTGCATCACCTCTCTTGAAAGACAATCTTCCACAATCAAATTGCAGAACACTATCCCAAGGTCTCTCGGATGTCAAGTCTTGACAGTGCTTGGAATATTTTTGTTGTTTATGTGATTTGCTGGAATCACAAGGTGGACTTATGAATGAGTTACAAAGTGGGGAAGTTGGATCTACAAATGGAGTTCTTAAGATGGGAAAGTTGCTGAATGTTTGCTGCAAGTTCAAATAGTCGTCTGGAACTCCATTTCAACATCAGATTTAGCTTTACAATGTGCAATGAACCTTTCCTAAGGTTACTTATTAAAAGAAAGGAAAAAGGGGAGGGAAGTGAAAAGGTTCCTGGATCTGAAACTACGAATGAACAGTGATCATGGAGGTTGCTACAGTAGACAAACTCCCTAAACTGGGTTTTGCTTGGCCAAGAGGATCCTACAGTTGCACAAAACTAGTGCAATCTTCTAAGGACTGCAGCTTTTCAGTTTGCATACACACATCATGAACATGCAAATGAGCTAAGTTGTAGCAATCAAATAAAGAATCCCAGGCTAACTTTGCACAGTAGCTTGCCATCAACAAGTGCCAAAAGTATGGGCTGGAAATTCATCAAATACTGTAACAAAAATCACCATTACCACTTCCATTCAAAAAAATACAACTAAAACTAAATTGGAAGGTAGAAACATGCACACATAATGAGTAAACTCAAAAATAACACCCATAGATCATGCAATGTTGATTTCTATTACTCCAGAATGTTTTTACAACAGCTCTCCAACACTTACAAATGAGGGGAAGACCCCTATTTATAGTTTACCAAAGCCCAAATGAATGGCTATGATTGAGTTACATTGTGTGGCCCAGATTCAATTACATTAGGGCTTCACCTACCCCACAATATTCAGCAATTTAAAATACATCTTTGTCTTTTTCCTATTATGTCTTGTAGTGGTCAGTCACTATAGCAGTTTTGTCTTCTAGCTAATTTCCCTTTTACTGTAGTTGAAACTACCTGAAAGATGCCTTCTTCCCAATGGACTTGCAACATTCTTCATTGCATCAAATGGTTCTGTCGATGGACCCATGGTAGGCTTCTTGAAACCAGAAATGAGAGGCCAAAATGCTGTTTTGAATGGCCGACGGAGCACGAAACTCTAGATGGTATTTTCCAGCTGCTATTTTGGAATTTGAAAAGGTAGGGGAGGATAAGACCCCATTTTAGCATCTGGGTCGAAGTCCGTTTCTGATTTGGAGGTGTGCTTGTATGTTCCAGAAACATGAGCCCAGAATGCCGCTGTAGGAATGTTGTTTCGAAATGGCTGCGAGAGCATGGAACTATGGATGGCACTTCTCGGATGCAAATTTAGAATTTGAAAAGCCAAGGGAAGATAAGACCCCATTTTAGCATCTGGGTCAAAATCTATTTTTGATTTTGAAATGCACTGGTACGTTCCAGAAACATGAGCCCAGAATGGTGCTGTAGGAATGCTATTTTGGAACGGCTGCGAGAGCACGAAACTTTGGATGGTACTTACCGCATGAAAATTTGGAATTTGAAAAGCTAGGGGAGGATAAGACCCCATTTTAGCATCTGGGTCAAAGTCCATTTTTGATTTGGAGGTGCGCTAGTACGTTCCAGAAACATGAGCCTAGAATGTCGCTGTAGGAATGTTGTTTTGAAACGGCCGCGAGAGCATGGAACTCCGGATGGTACTTTCCAAATGCAAATTTGGAATTTGAAAAGCCAAGGGAGGATAAGACCCCATTTTAGCATCTGGGTCGAAGTTTGTTTCTTATTTGGAGGTGCGCTAGTACATTTTGGAAACATGAGCCCGAAATGCCGCTGCAAGGAAGCCAATGCAGGAAAGCCACTGTGGGAAAGCTGCTACAGGGAAGCTGCTACGGGGAAGCCACTATAGGAAAGCCGCTATGGGGAAGCTGTTGTAGGGAAGCCGCTGCAGGAAAGCCATTGAAGGGAAGCTGCTAGAGGAAATCCATTGCAGGAAAGCCATTGCGGGGAAGCCACTGCAGGGAAGCCGTTGTGGGGAAGCCGCTATAGGGAAGCCATTGCAGGAAAGCCGCTACAGGGAAGCCGCTGCAAAAACATAGTTTTGGAATTTTCAAAACTTCCTGAAACTTAATGAAACCTTGTCAGTTCACTTAGGCACCACAAAAATATCCAAAATCCATAGGAAATATATCCCCAAAGTCAAAGAATGAAGGAAAAAGCGAATCGAGCGAGCGAGTGGGGGCAAAGCCCAAAAAAAACCCAAGACTTAGCCATTTTTTATTTATGGGGAAAAATATGGTCAACCAAAAAATGAGACTTTGAAGGGCACTTTGACCAACTAGGACAACAAAATGAGGGGCACGCAAAATGAGACAAGAGCAAAGAAGTCCATCGAGAGCGAAAAAGAGGGTCCTTGCCTATGGTGGGGCGTGCATGCAAAATATGCACAACAAAGCCTCTCCAAATTCACTGAATTAATTGATAAGTAATTAATTAATTTAGGCTAATTAATGTCCATTACCCTTTTCTTCCATTATTGAATTCCACTTTATCTCCTATCCTTATCCATTGATTCCATTCACATGGATTGCAATCTAAACTTGTCACCAAATGAAAAATGTCCCCTTCACATGTCTAACCTTTATCCCAAAAGTCAAACCAACTTTTCATTTCATCCCTTCATTCAATATCCCACCTCTTAATCTTAATCATCCATATAAAAATGTTGCCCTAAACCCAGCCCATGTCCCTCATGTGACACTTGTCACATGACTACAACTTCAATCCTAGCCATTCATCGTGAATGCATCCAAACCCTCCATTTTTTCCATCTCATTTCTATAAATGAGAAGCCTCTCATCTCATTTGCAAAAACATCTTCTATGCTAATGTTATGGTGTTGGAATTTCTATTGATTCATGAGCAACCACATCCAAATCTTAAACAACTCAACATAGTACATTCAATATTTTGAGGTTTTCATATATTTGATTTGAATTAACTAGATTTATGCATATTTCTATTATATATCATTTGAATTCAAAATTTTGTATTTACAATTGCATCTACTCTTCGCAATGGCTTGGACGATGTCTAATTTTATTGACAATGCATGGTCACATTTTTACAGAGGTTAGCATTTGAACGATTATTTTTGCATTGTTATTCATGTTTTTAATCTAGAGGGATCAGTTTTAATTGATGATCTTTCTCATCATCAGAGCTCAAGGCTGGAGATAGTTTACTTGTTTGTAAGGTAGTGGTCTATGTCATTAACAATGGTTGAAGGAAACCAAGCTATAGGTATTGATTTTGGAATGACCAAGTGTTGCACGTTGGTGTATATGATAAGGGTTGGGTTGACATAATTGCAAATGAGGAAGGAAATACCACCTTTCCATGTATGGTTACATTCTTTGGTCGTGAAATTGTAGTAGATGAAGCTGCAAAGGACCAATCACAAGCAACCCACAAAACACTGTTTTCGACATGAAGAGGCTTCTTGGGCGAGGCTTCAGTGATGGTGTGGTGAAGATTGGCAGAACATCTTGGACTTTTAAGGTGGTTTGTGGGAATAATGATAAAGCTATGGTTGAAATAAAGTTTTATTGGTGTGGAAAGGCGATTTGCAGTAGATGAGATATCTGATATTTGCTATGGTCTTATGCAAAATTAAAGCAATTTCCGAAAGGCATTTGAATTATAATGTGAAAGACACTGTGATCACGGTTTCGACATACTTCAACAATGAGAAGAGGCAAGCTGTGAAAGAAGCTACCACTATTACAGGCCTTAATGTCATGCAACTAATGGATGAGCCTACAGCTGTAGTAGTTGCCTATGGACTGGATGCTGCTACGTATTCCTCCTCCATAGCTAAAAAAATCCTGATTTTTTATTTGGATGGGCATTCTCTAGACATTTCTCTACTATCTGTTAAAAATGGGGTAGTCCAAGCGCAAGTTTTAGGTGGTGATGAGTCTCTCAGAGGCCAAAACTTTGATAAAGGGTTTGGTCGATTATTGTTTACAACAGTTTGAAATTGAATATAATCAGAATATCAACAAAGTCCCGACGACCCTTCTTAATCTACGCATGGAATGCGAAAGAGCGAAAATACATCTCTCTTCGGTGGGGGAAACTATAATTAGAGTTGATTCTTTGTACGAGAGATTTGGTTTCATTCCAAGAATTACTCAGCCTTGATTTGAATGTATCAACGCCCATTTGTTTATGAAATGCACTGAAGCTGTTGAAAAATGTCTCTCCAAAGAAAAGCTGAAGAGAGAGGAGGTGGACCATGTGATCATGGTTGGAGGCTCCACTGACATTCCAAAGGTGCGAAAGATGATTTAGGATTTTTTTCATGGAAAGGAGGAGTATACCAGTATATATCCAGAGCATGATGTGGCATACGGGGCTGTTGTGCAGGCAACGGTATTGAAGGCAGAAAAAATAGATCACCTGCAATTAAATTTAACACCTTTGAGCATTGGACTTGCAAATCGATTTAATGCTATGTTTGTTGTTGTTCCAAGAAATAACCACATTCCATTTAGAAAGAAGGTAGTCTTTTGCACTAGAGATGACAATCAAATTAGAATGAGCATACAAGTCTAACAAGGTGAGAGTACTAACATCCGAGAAAATATATTGCTAGGGGAGCTCTTCTTATGTGGGATTCCACCTGCTCAAAGGGTAGAAGAATCCGTCATAGTTTATTTTTCCATGGATTGTGAATTTTATCTAAAGCTCAGAGAATACAAAACATAGTACTTTCTATTATTAACTTTTAAGTAACAAAACCACCGATACAAATAGGAGAATAGGGAGACAGAGTCCTGTTCAAAACAAACACCGAGTAAGCTATAATAATGAAAACTTTTATAGCTATACTACTCTTAACAACACGTACATAGGTGTATTGTATTCACATGATGTATTGTCTTATTCAAAACAAAAAGCCCTAAATGCTAACTAAAAACCCCCAAATATTCAACTACATTTCCTACACATCTGACACTCCCACTTAGCCAGATATTTGTCAATTAGGCTATATTACATTGAATCTTTCTTTGAAAAATTCAAATTTGATTCTCGATAATGCCTTTGTCAATGCATCAACCACCATCATTTTAGTTGTGCAGTATTCCATTTGAATATTGTTCTCCTCAATTTGTTCATAGATGACATGGTATTGTACCCCTATATGTTTAACTCTTATGTGATACTTTGAATGCTTTGTGATGGCTATGCAACTTTGGTTGTCACACCTCAACACCGTTAGTTGGGTCTGAGTAATCCCAATGTTCTGCAACAATCTTCTCAACCAAATCAATTATTTTGCAGCTTGACATGTTGCTATATATTTTGCTTCTGCACTAGAAAAGAAACGGTTGGTTGTTTCTTACTTTCCCACAAAACTACGCCTCCACTAAGGATAAAACAAAAACCTGAACTTGACCTCTTACTATCAATGTCCCCTTCCCAATCTGCATCACAATAACCTGTAATTTGCAAAGATTTTTCTGAACTCCCACTGAAGGTAATCTCGTGATTAGTTGTTCCTTGAAGATATCTAAAAATTATTTTAAATGCTGCCCAATGTTGTGGTCCAAAATAGCTGGAAAATTGGCTCACCATGCTTACAATGTGTGCAATATCAGGTCTACTAGAAACCATTGCATATATCAAGCTTCCAACAATGTTTTGATATGGAGCTGTAGTCATATAATTATCTTCCTCTTGTGTTTTGGGACACATTTCCAACTAAATTTTCTTACCTACTTCCATTGGAGTGCTTATTGGTTTGCAATATTCCATCCCAAATATCTTGAGAATGTTCCTAATGTACCTCTCTTGATTAAGATGGATTTGATTATTTTCCCTATCTCTTAATATTTGAATGCCCAAGCAATAATGAATTTCACCATAGCTGGTCATTTCAAATTATATAGCTAATTGAGATTTAAACAAGTCTAGCATCTTAAGATCATTACTCAAAATGATGGTGTCATCTATATATAAGGCTAAAATGATCGTCGAATCACCAATACATTTGATGTAGTCATTTGAATCAACATTACAACTCATGTATCCTTCTTTTTGGAGAAACACATGAATACGTTCATACCATGCTCTTGACGACTGTTTTAGTCCATACAATGTCTTCTGTAGCTTGCATACCAACTGTTCATTTCCCTCTTGTACATAGTCTTCTAGCTGTTCCATATAAGCTTCTTCCTTTAAGAAACCATGTAAAAATGATGTTTTTATATCTAACTAATGCACATGAAGATCCAAGGTTGTTGCAATTGCTAACAAAACTCTTATGGATGTTATCTTGACTACTGGTGAGAATGTGTCATGATAATCCAAACTTGCAATTTGGGAGTAACCTTTTGCCACCAAACAGGCCTTGTAGCGGTCTATTGATCCATCTGACTTATACTTTTTCTTAAATAACCACTTACACCCAATTACTTTTCTTCCGGGTGGAAGACTTGTGAGTTCCCAAGTCTGATTTTTTATGAGTGATTGATATTCAACATCCATTGATTTCTTCCAGTCTGATGCATTAATGCTTTCATGTACTTCTTGGATACTAAGTGGTTCATCAATTTCTACATGAAGTGCATATGATTCTAATTCTTTTTGAGTGGGCTTTCGTGGTCTTGTTGATCTTTGAAGTTGTTGCTCTCCATGTACTTCTCCTGTGGGTTGTGTGGCTACAACTTGTAATGGTCTTGCTGGAGTGGAATCCTTATGTTCAGATTTTTTATTAGATTCAAGATCATAGAGCCTTATTTATGAATCCTTAGCATTTTTCATCTCTGCCGATTTGTGCAAAACTGAATTTTCATCAAAAATGATTTCTCTTCTTATTAGAATCTCACGTGTTATAGAATCATAAATTATGTATCCTTTTGAATTGACACTATATCCAACCATTATACATTTCTTGCTCTTATCATCTAGCTTCCTTCGTTCTTATTCTGATATGTGTGCATATGTTAAACAACCAAAAATTCTCAAACCACTAACACTTGGCTTCCTTCCATGCGCCTCATAAGGTGTCATCTTATGCAATGCAATAGTTGGCAGCCCGTTTTGTAAATATGTTGTAGTAGAAACTGCTTCAACCCAAAAAACATTGGATAATCCACTACTTTTAAGCATGCATCTGACACTTTCAACAAGAGTCATGTTCTTTCTTTTTGCCACACTGTTCTGTTATGGTGAATAAGGAACAATGTACTCAAGTTTGATCCCTTCCTTTGCACATAAACTTTTGAAAGCATTTGAGGTATATTCACCCCCATTATCACATCTAAGTTTTTTCAAATGTTTTCCTGACTGCTTATCACCAAATGCTTTTAAAATCTTAAACATTTCTAATGCACATGATTTATTTTTGAGAAAATAAACAAAGGTCATTCTAGAGAAATTTTCAATAAAGGTAATAAAATACCTTGCCCCTTTGTGTGACATTATTTGCATTGGACTGCAAATATCTGAATGTATGAGTTCCATTTGCTCATTAGCTCTTGTTTCTCCTTTCTTGGAGAAGGGGAATCTATGTTGCTTTCCCAATCAACAACCTTCACACACTCCCAACTCAATCAGTAGAGGCATATTTAAATCCTCTATTAGTTGCTCCCTTTTTAATACCTCAAGGGAATGTACATTTTCATGTCCAAATCTATGATGCCAAAGCACCAAATCTGTTTTTTCAGTATCAGTTGTTGTCAACACCACTTCAGGTATTGTTGCACATAACTTGTACACATTGCCATCTCTTACTCCCTTAGCAATAGTAACTCCTTCCTCATTCTTTAGAACACACACCTTGTTGTCAAATTGTGCAAATATTCCAGCATTGGTAATCTTACTTACTGATAAAATAATTTTTGCTAGAGCAGGGACATACCACACATCTTGGCTTTTCTTATGTGCACCATCTAGCACGTTTAATGAGACATTTCCAACTCCTATCATCTCAAGCTTGCTTTCATCTCCAAGATTGACAGTCTTCCCTTTGGGTACTTCTTTGTATGATGTAAACTAGCCTCTTTGAGGTGGCATTTGTTCAGTTGCTCCTGAATCTAAATACCGGCACTTCGAAGCACCAAAATTTGGGGATGTGATAACTGAAAACAAGTGTTCTTCACCATTGCTTGAAGTCATGTTAGCTTCAACTGCCTTAATTTTCTTTACCTCATCTACCCATACTAACCACTTTCTACATTATTTTAAAAAATGTCCAGGAGCCCCACAGTGGAAATAGTTTCCCTTCTTTTTCTCCTCTTTTGTGTCTTTACCATTCTTTGAGACATTGGACTGAGAGGGATGAAATTTTCTTTCACTTTTCTTCTTTGTTTTGTCCTTGTGTGCTATTGAGAGCAAGGTTGTAGGGTTTTCAGCATTCAAACCCGCATCTTTCCTTTTGATTTCTTCTTGAAGTAGTGTTTCTATTACTGTAGGAAAATCTGGGTTAGCTTGAGTGCTCAATGCTACTACCACTCCGGAATAGGATTCTGGAAAACTCCCAAGAAGTGTCATAACAATGTCTTCATTTGCAATTACTGAACCACATGCTACTAGTTGATTTTTTAGAGATTTAAACTGGTTTGTGTGGTCTAATATCTTCTGTGATTCCCGCATCTTTAACTGAAAAAACTTTCTTCACAGATATAGTCTTGTACTAACATCATTTGATTCATATAATTTAATCAACTGATCCCAAGCATCCTTTATTTTTTTTGCCTCACTTACATGCAAAAGCACATTATCACTCAAACTTAGAAGTATACAGGACCGAGCCTTACCTTCCTTTGATTCCCACTTACTGATCAAATCTACATCTTGGGTGGGCTTAGTCTCAGTTCCTTCAACTATATTGAGTAGGTGCTTATTCAGCAATAACATCTGCATCCCGAGCTTCCAAAAATTAAATCCAACACCATCAAATCATTCTACTATCCTTTGAGGATCTCCTGCAATGAATGAGGCCATCTCTCTATCATTTTTCTGATACTTCTCTTAGTAGCTTCAGATTCAATGAACTCTAATAGCAATCCAATGATGCTCTAATACCATGTGAATTTTATCTAAAGCTCAGAGAATACAAAAACATAGTACTTTCTATTATTAACTTTTAAGTAACAAAACCACCGATACAAATAGGAGAATAGGGAGACAGAGTCCTGTTCAAAACAAACACTGATTAAGCTATAATAATGAAAAATTCTACAACTATACTACTCTTAACAACACATACACAGGTGTATTGTATTCATATGATGGTTGTCTTATTCAAAACAGAAAGCCCTAAATGCTAACTAAAACCCCCCAAATATTCGACTACATTTCCTACACATCTGACATGGATGATACGTGAATATTGAAAGTGTCATATGAGCATAAGAAGATGGGCTCAAAGAGTGAGCTTGTAATAGATGAGGTATATGGTAGTCGACTTAGCAAAAATGAGATGGAAAGAATATTAATTGATGCAGAACGATTCAGTTTACAGGATGAATAATTCAGAAGAAACGTTGCAGGACGTAAAGCACTTGTAAATCAAGTGTATCAGATGAGAGAAAAAGTAGAAAAGAGAAGGTGAAGATACAAGTTATTGAGAAGGATGTTGAGGACACCATTGCTTGGTTGGACGAAAATGAAAACTTGCTTCGACTGATTTCCTTGAACATAAATTGAACTATTTGGAAGACAAATCTAGGACCCTCACAATATTGTTTCCTTGAATATGTGAAGACACCAATGCTTTAGTGTCACTGCATCATATTTTTGAAGAGAGGTAATTTCTTCCACTGCCCATTTATGGTTGACAGTTTTTTTCTGTCCCTTTTTAATCCAATTTTCTTAATATTTCAGAGAGATGTAAATATGTTGGTTTAAATTATTTTTTACACCTGTAATGTGCTATGAAATTTTTCAATACATTCCCCTAAAAATTTCCACACAACTATATATAACAAGCTTCTTTTTTGGCCTATACGCTGCTGGGTTGTTTTGGATGCAGGTATTTTCTTGGAGAGGCTTTGTAAGTGGACATTGTATGTTGTTGTATTGGTTTGGAAGCTGCCAGCACACCTTTCTCCTTCTGTAACATTGTTCTGTTCAGTTTTTAAGTGTTGCTTTATCTATATTGTATGAGTTGGATTATATGTTCAAAATAATACAGGTCTTGTGTATTGTTTTTCAGTTTATATTTACCTAGGCTACTATGTTTCTATTTAGGAAACAAATGGTAGTATGAGCAACACTATTATAAAGCGCTCTAACAGAATGGTAATATCTATATTGATGTTTTTTCAATGAATCAATAGTTTTCTTCATTGTTGTAGCAATATTATGGTGGTGTTAAATGTTTGTTAGCTCTTTTTGAAAAGATAAGAAACATTTACAGGGTGTTGTACCCTTTACACAGAGAGCCCAAAGGGTCAAAGGAAATCATAGTTCAAACATAACTTGAACTAGAAGAACAAATAGAAACAACTGACCAACAACTGTAGAAAACCAAAATCTTACACAACCCCTGAAACAGAGGGGTCAAAGCTGACTCCCTGAATCCGAGGTTGAGTAAAGACAAAATATTTGGGGAGTCTCTTCTTCTTCTAGAACACAACCGACCAAGGAGGCTCAAAGTTGGGGACCAAAGAGAGAGGTGAGGGGAGCATGTCCACAATAGCCACCACGGGAGGGGGGCCACCACGCAGCGAGGGGGTCAGTAGCGAAACAACATAGATGTTTGTTAGTTGTTAATAGTATATGAATCCCATGTTTTCTTTATGAAATGTTTGCAATGGAAAACCTGTGATTTCGCAATTGGTTTTTTCTTTCAAAACCAACAATATCTAGGTTACACAAAATTTTACCATATGAGACAATTTAGATTGTGATGTTCCAACATGGGACAATTTAGATTGTGATGTGAAATCTACAATTGGATAATGGTAATACATATCACATTTACATGTCAATCTTGCAATGTATAAATAGTTATTTCTCATTTTAAGCAACCGATATAGT